>JAVANC010000003.1:2650833-3850833 GCA_033319125.1 Parnassius glacialis
AGGCAACGTTTACCCCTGGTGGCTCTCAGGGGTTTTGAGGAGGATCCCAAGAACGAGGAGGGTCATTAGCGCCCTCTACGAGCAGAACCTTGCTTCTTGTGGGTGGACCGAAGCAAACTTGAAAGAAAACTGCAGGATCGCTTTCAAGAAGTCCTGGAGGGGAAGCAGGCGGACAACAGTGATCCTTCAATGTTCGTCGGCCTTGAGAGATATCCTGATCGGGTACAACCGGCTATACGTCGGCTGGGACGTGGTTAAGCCGTGTGATTACGTGGATGTCACGTGCTGCCAGAGGTGTCAACAGTATGGGCATCCTGCGAAGTACTGCCGATCGAAGGAGATCGTATGTGGAAAATGTGGAGAGGAAGGGCATGAGGGCGGCGCTTGCAAGTCCACGGAGAAGAAGTGCGCTACGTGTAAGCGATTTGGTAGATCTGACTCTGGCTCGCACGTGACCATGGCGAAGAACTGCCCAGCAAGGCTGTATGCAGAGCAACGCTCTGTGGCCAGCACTCAATACTACCAGTAAGGGTGGCCCCGTAGACAACCATGAAGACAAGGCATTACGACTAGGACAAATAACCTGGGTCGGTGGGAGCTTGCCACGGCTGAGTGTCCCATCAGGCGCGTGAACTGCACCTGGACATTGTTCTTGTACAAGAACAGTACTCCCAGGTTGCGGGGATCGTGCAGGTGAGCGGTCATCCGTGGGCTGGTGTTTATCTTGCCGACTCAACAATTGGAGCAGCTGTGCTGAGTCACCTTAGCAATATCATCGGACTCAATGCCACTGGGGTGAACTACGGGCTGCTGCGCGAGTTTTGCGCATAGGTGTCGCGATCGTGGAATGGGGCAGGAGAGAATGCTGGTAGGAGGGCCCGATGTCGTATGACTGACGGATGTGTAGTCGCTATGCAACACATAAGTTTTATTTTTATTTTTATAGGATAGGGTGACAAACGAGCACACAGTCCACCTGATGGTAAGTGGTTGCTGTGGCCCATAGACATCTAAATTTATCCTCGTTTGTGAATCAAAATGCAGATGCGTTGTCACCCGTGAGGACTAAGATAGAATGCCTCATTTCCACTAAAAAGGGTCTCCGGTTCTCTACTACATATAAAATATAATGGAATACTAGGTGAAGATAAGTACCTAGATAAAACTATCTACAAAAAGAAATGATATGCATCAAAAACATAACTTGTAAAAAAAACGAAGTCTTGCAACTCAGTTCTTCTACCGTAACAAGTTGTGAGATCCATGTAACCCCAAGTCGTTTCATTAATTCAGTCCCTACTTAAGGTGCCCTCTGTCTTTTGTTATTACGTAATTAGCTAACCTAACAACATCTTATAGTGACCATATCAATATTAAAAATCTTTTATGTTTTAAATAGATTGACTTGGCCATCGCATAAAAACGCAATGTATCTCTCAAGTAATACGTATTTCATTAAATTAGATTGTTTAGTGCGATTGCCAAGTATCAGATAAATTGGTTGTTGTGAGTTGCGAGACTTTGTTTTTTTACAAGTTATGTTTTTGATGGCATATATTATTACTAGTGTTTATGGTATGCCGTATGGTATATTATGGTATGTATATGGCATGTGTATGGTAGCCGTGCTAGCTCAGCTGGTTAGCGCTCGCTGTAAATTTCATAGTACGCGAGCAACCCGGGTTCAATCCCCGCCGGCACCAATGAAATTGTTAATTGCAATTTTAGTGCTGATTCACCACGTCATTATCATCATCATCATTACAGCCTTTCATAAGTCCACTGCTGAACATAGGCCTCCCCCAAGGAATGCCACAAAGCACGGTCCTGAGCCACCTGCATGCATCGACTTCCTGCATGTCTTACCAGGTCTTCGCCTACAAGTACGAGGCTGCCACTCGAGAACCTTTCTTCCCCATCGGTTGTCGGTTTTTTGAGCTATATGGCCGGCCCACTGCCACTTCAGTTTACTAATCCGTTGATCTATGTCGGTTACTCTGGTTCCACTGCGGATATCCCCACTCCTAAGTTTATCACGCAGAGAAACTCCGAGCATAGCCCTCTCTATAGCTCGCTGAGTGAACTTGAGCTTCCTCATACGGCTAGCAGTGAAGGACCACGTCTCAGATCCGTAAGTCATCACTGGCAACACGGACTGGTTGTACAATTTCGTTTTAAGGTTTTGAGGTATGTCTGACGAGAAGATGTGTCGTAGCTTCCCGAACGCTGCCCAGCCGAGTTGAATCCGTCGATTGACCTCTCGGTCGAAGTTGGAATTACCTAGTCGGACTATTTGTCCCAGGTAAACAAAATCATCAACAACTTCGAGCTTAGTGCTCCCAACAACTACCGGCATAGGTGTGACATGGCCATTAAACATAATCTTTGTTTTGTCGTAATATATGTCGTCATAATCTTAGGAGCACGCTCTTTTCTTGAAGGTCCCTAAGTCGTATCGGTCCGGAAAAATAGCTGATGGTAATCGATTCCACAAGGAAGTCGTGCGAGGAAGAAAACATCTTCTAAATCGCACAGTCATCCAGACCGCCAATCATCCAGATGGTATGGGTGGTATTGGGAGTTCTACCTCGATGTGCGTTCGTGAAATTTGGCGGCTGGGATTAATCCGAACAATTCTTCAGAGCACTCCCCGTGGTAAATGCGAAAGACAATGCAAAGCGGTGCAACATTTCTTCGCAGTGCCAATGAATCAAGCCGATCGGAAAGGACTCGGTTGTTGACATTTCGAGCCGCTCTGCGCTAGATGCGGTCAAGTGGAAGGAGCTGGCACTGGGGAGCCCCTGCCCAGAGATGGGAACAGTATTCCATGTGAGGCCGAACCTGCGCCTTGTAAAGTTTAAAGTTGCCGGCATGAAATACTATCTCTCTCTGCTGAGCACGCCAAGCTTTTTAGAGGCCAATTTGGCCTTCTCTTCCAAGTGACCACGAAACTGCACGTCACTCGATATTTTGACGCCGAGGATTCCGATACTGGCAACCAAGGAAGTGCCTTGAAACAGAGGAGATACGACAAAGGGGTTCTTTTTAACGGTAAACGCGCAAACTTGTGTCTTCTGAGGATTAAACTGGACTAGATTTAGTCGCCCCCAGTCCGAGACTTTGTTCAGCTAAAACTCGACTTCAGAACAAGTTTTTTCCGGTACTCGGCGACGTTTTCCCGAGAAATATTAGCACGGCCGGTGTATAGAGCATCACCAGTGCTGTCATCCGCATAGCAATGAATGTTACCAGTTAGCAACATATCATTGATATGCAGAAGAAACAGCGTTGGTTGGTTGGAAGAAATAGCACACAGCCTTGTGGAACACCAGCGTTAATAGGCTTGTAGTCAGAACATGCACCGTCTACAACGACTTTGATGCTCCGATCTGCAAGGAAACTGGTGATCCAATTGCACAATTTCTCGGGAAGCCCATAGAAAGAGAGCTTCGAAAGAAGCGCTTTGTGCCAAACCCGATCGAAGGCCTTCGCAATGTCCAGACTAACGGCCAACGCCTCCCTTTTGGACTCTACTGCCTCCGCCCATCTATGGGTCAGGTAGACTAGAAGATCACCAGCTGATCGACCCCGACGAAAACCATATTGGCGGTCACTAATCAGCTAGTGATCCTCAAGGTACCGGATGAGCTGGCAGTTAATAATGGATTCCATTATTTTGGAGAACAAGAAGGTGATCGCGATAGGCCTACAGTTGGACGGGTCTGAGCGGTCGCCTTTTTAGGGATCGGGTGGACAAAAGCTGTCTTTCGTGAATTCGGGACTACGCCTTGGGAGTAGGAGTACCGGAAAAGACGCGTTAGGACCGGTGCCAAATCCGGAGCACACGTCCTCAGCACAATTGGGGGGATTCCGTCAGGCCCACTCGACTTCTGGATGTCCAGGGAGAGAAGTGCTTTGCGAACCGAGCGCTGTGAGAACAGCGCATCCGGCATGGAGCACTCACACCGCGGGATAGTCGGCGGTGTTTCCCCCCCGTCATCAAGAGTCGAGTTGGACGCAAAAAGGGAGCCTAAAAGGTCGGCTTTGTCTTTTGCGTCTTGGGCCAATGAGTCGTCCTCCCTGTGTAGAGATGGTAGTGATGGCTTACAGAAATTCCCTTGGACAGCCTTGGCGAGAGACCAGAATGCACGGGTTCCCGAAGGAAGGCGAACTAGTTTCTCGCCAATTCTGCCTCTGCTCTGCTCTGACTTTGCCTTGGCAATAACTCTTTTGAAGGACCTGGAGGCGAAGTTATACTTCTTTTTAACTATGCTGGTGTTTACATCCCGAGTCGCCGAAGCCGCAGCCCAGACTTGATAACACTCCTGCTTAATGCGTAATGCAGTTTTACAGGAGCAACCAAACCAAGGCTGAGATCTGCCTCCGATGAGTACCACAGATGATGGAATAAATAGTTCCATTCCCTGTAGCACCACATCAGTGACAGAGTCAGCAACAGCGCTGGGATCATCCGGCGGGAAGCAAACCCGCCCCCATGGGTATGATGCAAAGAAAGACCGCATTCCGTCCCAATCCGTCGACCTGTAATGCCAAACACGGCGGCAACCTGCAGAACGCAACCGCGAAGGGAGCGTGAGTGGCACCATACTCCGGATCAGACAGTGGTCCGAAGAGCCGAGAGGGGCATCGACGGAAACCTGATATCCGTCCGGATGAGAGGTCAGCAGAAGGTCCAAAAGCGAAGGTGTATGATCCTCCACATCTGGAATCCGCGTAGGCGAAGTAACCAGTTGTGTCAGACTATATGCCAAGTCAAAGTCATAAACAGATCTCCCCGCATGATCGGTGAAACGTGAACCGAGACATACGGCACGGTGGGCGTTAAAATCGCCAAGGATCACGATCTCTGCGGATGGGACCTGTTCTAGCAAGGAATCTTTAGCCCTTTGGACGTGGTCGATGAGTCGGTCTGTTTCGGCATTACTGCTATGGGACCTATAGAGGCATCCGTAGACGCGCGGATGGTCGTCGCTGTCTACGCGTAGCCAAAGGTTGGACAGGTCCGAACCTTCAAGACTGCCGAGGCGTCGACAACAAATGTCCTCTCTGACATACACGCAAACTCCAGCCCGAGGCACAAAGGAGTGCTCCAATTTGTACCCCGGGCAGGAGAGATACGAAATATCAGCCGGAGAGGAAACCTGCGTCTCGGTCAGGAAGAGCAAGGCCGGCTTCGCCGTCTCGAGATGGTAGTGGACGGCGTTTAGGTTAGAGTGAAAACCCCTGATGTTGCAGAAATTCACGGATAGCGTGGCAGGGGTCGCCTTGGTATTGTGGCTCAGTTTGCCCCGAGCAGTTATGTTTTTGAGCGGAATTTTGCCCCCCCAGAATACGCGGGGCAGCCTGAGCACCCACGCTCAGGATTGGAATAACATGGTCGTGGATGTTCAGCGAGAGATTCTCCAGAGGTACTGGTACCCTCCTGGGGTAGTCTTTTGTGTAATTCCGCTACCATGTTGATGGGGGGGGGGGGAGGGGAATTGGACTTTCGGCCACCTGCTTTCACCAGACGAAACGCAGAAGCAGAGCTTCTACTTCACGCCGGTATTCTGTGAGGTCGTGGTACCAACCTGGCTCGAGCCGGCCCATACTTGCAACAGCAAAAAACTGCTGCGTGGCTCTACCACTGTTGATCTATCTCTGTCTATCTCTTCTTCCAGCTCCACGATGCGTGCGTGCGTTGTACGTTGCCAGGCCAAGTCGTCTAAGGTTGCATCCGAAGCTCCACCGGAGATTCTTAGCACCCCCTGCCCCGCCGTTACCATGGTCACCAACGAAGCTAGTAATAGCGGGGCCGCCGGGGACTGGAGGCCGTCTCCTTGTTACTCTCTTCATAGGGGGGTATTTGCCATAGTTGCCACGCTTGGCGAGTGGGTTGGCAACCGCAGTTTTTTTATTGTAATTTTGACTATTATCAGGAAGATGCTGCTGCCCATCTCCTGTCTGTTTCCTTTTGTCGCCTTTTACGACCCCCACGGGAAGATATGGGGTAGTGGATATTCTTGACCGCCACTACACGGCACGTGCTTGGCGGTAAAAGAAAAATATCGTGAAGAGACCTGCATGTCTGATAAATAAGAAAAAATATTTCGAAGACCTGTGAAGTTCGCCAACACGTATTGCGGCACCGCGGCGGACATTTCCTTCCCCTAAACCCCACACAGAAATGAGAAGAGGCCTGTGCCCAGCCTATATATACGGGACGTGTATATAAGCTGTATTTTACTAGTTGTTCCTCGCAACTATGCCCGCGTGTATTTCAGGGGATTAATATTTTTTTAAATTATTTTTACACCCACCGTACAAAACACACAACATTGAACTGCTATTTCACACTGGTATTCTGTGAAAGCGTGTTCCTTCCCCGTTCAAGCCGACTCATTCGTGCTACAAATATAATATGGCTGCATTATGGCTCTATCACCTTAAAAGATCTATATCTCATCACTAGGAACACGCACTGGTTGTACAATGTACAATCATGTTTTAAAGTTTTTGGGTATACTATTCATAAAGGTAAATAGTTCAACTTTACGTAAAAAGTTAAAACTGAATTTAAAACTTGAATAAACACAATATTCACATTAAAGATTTCGAAGTCGGGGTTTTAAGACTGATACACTATGTCTGCACCGAAATCTAACTGAACTGTATGTGGAAATTAGTTTTTAGTCTTTAAGTTTGTTTGTATTGTTTATTAAAATTCTAATTATAATCTATTTTTATGTTAATTATTTAAAATTATTTTTATTAATACTTAATTTATCAGTCACTTGAGAGACTTGTAAGCTAGTTGTAAATCTTGCAAAGTGCAGAGCCTGTCTGTACCTCTCATAAGATTTGCATAGAAATGCTCCTGTCAGCATCTCGACTTAACTGAGAGAGCTTATGAATTTTAAAGAGAAATACTACAGTAGTGAATTTATGTGTAAGGAATTTTATGAAACAATTCAAAATAATTTTTCCACGTGGTAGAGCCAAGCTGCAGCTATATTGATGGTAAGTGGCTGCTGCGGGCCATATACATCTATATCTATCCTTGTTTGCAAATCAAAATGCAGATGCGTTGTCACCGGTAAGGACTAAGATGGAATACCTCTTTTCCAGGAAAAAGGGTCTCCGGTTCTCTACACTCATCCTACGATATATAGCAGTAATAAACTGCTACTTTATTTTTTTTTTCTATCTGTGCTCAGAATATAAAATTACTTTCATATTATTCGGAGGCGTAAATAGAGATTTATGGTTCGATTTTGTCTGCAACAAACGGTCTTCTATTATTTATGATCGCCCCGTGAAAGAGATAAATTGATGTAACAAAATCAACATTTCGTAAAGCTACAATTTTTGCATATTATATTCAGCGACCCTCTCCGGCTTCGGACGCTAAGTTGCTTTAGACACTAAGTATCGCCGATACAAAGAGCACAGAAAGTATGACAGGCCACGCAGGATTTTTATTTTTTGAAAGAAATATTATTCTGTACGAGCCATTAATATTTTTTTGAAAATACGATTATATTTATACAAGTAAAAATACGAATGTTCCAATTTCAAATTCCCTCCACACTTTTACGAGTTAAATTAAAATATCGTGTTTCACTGAAAAATGTATTTGCGTCGTGAATATTAGCCAAAGACTTTTATGTACGTTTAATAAATTAGCGGACAACTCTGGGCTGAAATGCAGAAGGTGGTACTCCTCAATACCAATTTATTAATATGTTATATATTTAATGAGTTTAATAACAATGGTATTATTCAAAGCATGGTCCTGAGCCACTTACATCCATCGACTTCCCGCATTTCCTACTAGGAACTGTCACTCTATGCAGTGGGGGCCGCCTTACATTTCATTTACCGGTACGAAGCTGCCTTCACTTCCTTCACTGTTGGCCGTATGAGGAAGCTCAAAATTGCTCAGCGAGTTATGGAGAGGGCTATGTTCGGGGTTTCTCTGCGTGATAAACTTAGAAATGAGGATATCAACCAGAGTGGCCGACATAGCCCAAAGGATTAGTAAACTGAAGTGGCAATGGGACGGCCATATAGCTCGAAGAACCAACAACCGATGGGAAAAAAAGGTTCTCGAGTGGCAGCCTCGCACCGGCGGACGAAGTGTAGGGCGTCCCCACCTAGATGGACCTGGTAAGACATGCAGGTAGTCGATGGATGCAGGTGGCTCAGGACCTTTGTGGCATTCCTTGTGTGAGGCCTCACATCATTCTGCTGTCGAACTCCGGAGCAATTCGCATCATTTAATATTATCAATTTAGGGATAGAAGGAGAACAGAAAGTAAAAACAGAGTCAGCATCACCGTCACAGCCTATTAAAGTCCATTGCTGAACATGAGCCAATCCCATAGATTGCCTCATAGGGGAGATTATTCATTAGTTGCCACTCATGGCAAGCGGCTTGGCAACCGGTTCTTTATTTTCAGTCGTTATTAGAAAGACGCTGCTGCCGGTCACCTGATATGTTTTCCTCTGTCGCCTCTTACGACACCCATGGATTTATATGGGAACCGGGTATGGTGTATGTAAATATGATACAAAGGTAGAGGATAGGAAAGTGTATATTAGGATACCACGAGTTGGGAGGAATGGAATCAGTCGGCAGCTCGGGAACGCAGTTCTTGTACTAGAATACATTGCGCTAACTTCTAAACAGGTAGACAAAAATAATAACACTAACATCTACAAACTAAAATAAGTATGTAATGAAAAATAAATTCAAGTAAAGTTATAACTTTTATTTCAAAGTTTGTATGTATGTAAATAAGTTAATACATAGCAATAGACATCACAATATATTATTTAAACAGTTGGTATTAGGATCTAATATCTCAGATAGTTTTTATTTCAATCATTCCGTTAATATCTGCTGTTACTTAGTCAGTAGCTATTTAAATAGCTAATATTCAGTAGCTTCGATAGCGAGAGGGAGTTCACTTTCGCCCGCAATCATTCTGTTAGGGCGGCTGATTGTAATTGGTACTCGGATGCAAACGACTGGGTTGTTGCTTTGGTCCACGATTCTAAACTCAACCGTTACTGAGGTACCCTGTAATAAACAAATTAGGGAATGAATCTCTTTTTTTAAGTGAAAGAGAGGAGGTTTCAATTTGTTCTGTAAAAAAGCTCCTTATTCAAATCTCTCTACCCACACGCTTTGTATTTTAAGTTGTCAGATGAAGTGCTAAAGAAAAAAAAATACTAAGAAGATGGCAGAGAAAATAACTCACGTTATATGTCAGTAAATAGCCGAATAAAATAATAATTAAAAGATAAATAATGAAAACATAATGCATAACAAAATATTCCGCAAATACCAATGAAAATAAAAACGTATTTACCACTGGGAACCATCTATCTATGTACATCCGCAGGGTGTACTGGACATTTGTTCCAGAGTTGACCGGACATCTGGTGTTAGTGAGGTGATTGCAGGTGTTTGCATTGTTGCCGAGGTCATATGGGACGGGGATAGAGCCCACGTAAGCGGTCGCTAAGGTGCGCATGGACTGCATGTTACGTGCTGAAATTTGAATAAGTATGCCATTATAATAAAAGCTTGTAAGATATTTACATTTTACAGATGAATACTAAATGGTACAATTACTTACGAGCTCTGAACGTCATGTGGATAACGGCATCCCGGAGCTGAGGCAGAACACAAGGAGGGTTGTTGCAGCCTTCGATGCGGGTGCTGGCAGGCAAATCTCCAGCGTGATTGATGCCTGTAATTCAAAATCAGTTATTTTTTGTGTACATTTATTTATAACAATTGGAAATATATATGATACAAGGCAGATTATTTCTATGGAGTGTTTTAGACTTTTCAATAAAACATCATTGTTAACTTCTTAATATCTTTGTTATTAATATCACGTAATAAGTCTTTCTCAGCTCAATCTTAGAGATGTGTCTTCCGATGAATTCGTCAACTTGTATGCATTCTTTGCGAAATTTACCTAGACTCACCACATAAAGAGTTCGCATGCTCTTCCTTATGATTAGTCCTTATTTTTAGGTTTATCTAAAACCTCTCCTCCGATTCCAACTCGGTTGGGTAGCGTTCGGAAGATTACGACACAACATCTTCTCTTCACTTATACCTCAAAACTTGAAAACCAGTGCCTGTTGCCAGTAATGACATATGGATCTGAGATTGGGTCTTTCACTAAGGGTCTATTGACGAAGCTTAAGCTCAGCGAGCAATAGGAAGGGCTATGCTTGCGTATTTGCGCGATAGACTTCTTAATGAGAATATCCGCAGTAAAATTAGAGTAACCAACATGTTTTATTTTATATATGATAGGGTGATAAACTAGCACACAGTCCACCTGATGGTAAGTGGTTGCTGTGACCAATAGACATACACATCTATACTCAATAAAGAATCAAAACGCAGGTGCGTTGTCACCCGTGAGGACTAAGGTCGAATGCCTCTTTTCCAGTAAAAAGGGTCTCCGGTTCTCTACACTCACCATACGAAACACAGCAGTGTTTATCTGTATTTTACGCTGATAATTGTGAGAGTGTGGTCCTTCCCCGTTCCAGCCGACCCATTCGTGCTACAACTATACTACTAATATAGCTGCTGCATGGCTCCACGTAAACATACACGTAAAACATAGCGCAAAAGATCGATGAACTGAAGTGACATATGGCTCGAATAACTGACAAACTATGGCAATTCTTCCCTATCGGTTGTTTGTTCTCGAGTGCCAGCCTCCACCAGTAAGCGAAATGTAGGGTGGCCCTCACGAGATGGAGTGAAGATCTGGTAAGAGATACAGGAATTTGATGGATGCAGGTGGCCCAGGACGGTGCTTATGTTCAGCAGTGGACATGTGATGGGCCGTAATGATGTTGATGATGATGAAAACTTCTCTAAATATAATCCCTCGCATAATATCGTCTCATGGATGTCTATGGAATAAGAAATGACAGATTTAAAAAGAATAAGAGGACTCTGTGACATGTCTAATTATTTACGTTACTCACATCTGGCCACGTTGGTGCTTTCAGCAATAGCTAGAGCTACGCTCAGTACTACTAGGAATTTCATTATCTTCACTGTTATTTTACTACTTACAATATTCCTTATTTAATTGTGACTGATAATTTCCGCAACTTCCTTAGTTTTTATATGATTCTGTTATCTATCAGGTGTGCAATATCTCCCCAGTTAGTTTTATCAAGTGATTATTAAATCTGTATCAAGTGAATTAATCCAAGTTCCCCACAGATTGTTACCAGGGCTGGCTGGTCCATAAAGGCATATTGAATTAGTGAAGACATGGCGACGATACAGGACTAGCATCTTAGCTTAAGCTGTAGCCCTATTCCTTCACTCTTATAGTCCACTGGGATAGTAATCCGAAATGATGGGAGACAGGTATCTAATCTAGTAGGATTCACGGCTTTACGTGCTTTCCAAGGAATAAAACTCCCTGACTTACAGCTGTTACTGATGCAATAACTGATTTTTGACCCTACTCGTGATTTGAACCCGATAAATCATGATCAACAGTCAAGCTTACCTAGGGCCCAGGTAGCTCCTTCCACTTAACCGCATCCAGCGCAGAGTAGCTCGAATCGTCGACAACCGAGTTCTTTCCAATCAGTTTGACTCACTGAAATTGCGAAGAGATGTTGCATTTCTTTGCGTGTTTTATAGCATCTATCACGGGGTGTGCTCTGAGGAATTGTTCGGACTATTTTTAGCCGTTCAATTTCGCTATCGCACATCGCGGCAAATCTCGCAATACCATCCATACCATCGAGATGATTGGCGGTCTACCACTGTGCGATTTAGAAGAAGTTTTCTTCCTCGCACAACATACTGTTGGAATCGACTACCACCAGAGGTTTTCCCGGAATAATATGACTTAGGGACCTTTAAGAAAAGAGCCTACTATTTTTTAAAAAGCCGGCCACGCATCTGAAATGCCCTTGGTGTTGCGGTTGTTTATGGGCGGTGGTAGTCACTTACCATCAGGTGAGTCGCATGCTCGTTTGCTTCCTCTGCTATTAAAAAAAATGTGTAAAATATGCTCCCTATGAGAAAATCTATAGAAAGGCCTATTTCAGCCGTGGACTTTTAAGTGGCTGTAATGATGATGATGATGAATGATGGATGACAAATCAAAATTTTATCTTATACTTCTGCGAATAAAACTTTTAATCTAATTTACCAATAGATTAAGTAGATAAAGGCTAAGTTAAGAAAAGAAGAAATATCTTCAAGAATTTCGGAATATATCATCTGTACGCCGATGATCTGCAGCTATATGTGCACTGTTGCGTTGAAGAACTACATAATGGAATTCACAAATTAAACCAGAATTTAAACACAATTAAAGATTGGTCCTCGTGCTATGGAGTCTGTGTGAATCCAGTATAGTTCCAAGCGATTTTAGTGGGAAGTAAAAAGATGCGGGCTAGGGTTAATCAAGCAGACTTACCTCCTGTTTACTATGATAATATTATTATTCCATTTAGTGAGTCTGTTAAAATCCTTGGCCTGTATATTGATAACTCTCTGAACTGGAAAGTGCAGGTTACCGATTTAAGTCGGAAAGTCATTGCCACCTTACGTTCCCTTTATCATCTCAATTCCTATTAATTCTAAGCTCATGCTTGCCCAAATTCCTATTTTACCTATCTTTGATTATGCAGATGTGTGCTACCCAGAACTGTCCCAAGAACTTCTTAATAAGCTGGAGCGCATGCTTAACAACTTTATTAGATTTATTTTTGGTCTGCGTAGTATGACCATATTTCTGATTATAGATCTCAGCTTAAGTGGCTTACCATAAGGCAAAGGCGCAACTCCAGAATATTACTTGTTTTCTTCTCAATTCTTAATGATTCATACTCACCTTCTTACCTCAAAGAACGATTTCAATATCTCTCTTGTTGTAATGATAGGGTTCTTCGATCTTCCTCCAATAACAAGCTTTATATTCCTACTCATCTCACCGGGTTCTATGGTAACTCCTTCACTGTACAGGCTGCACGTCTTTGGAATTCCTTGCCTGATGATATCAGAAAATCACCTAACAAATACTCGAAAGTACGCGAGCATTTACTGAATAATTATTAGGATTACAAAATTGTTAATTAATTGTATTTATATGTATGTATTAACTTTGCATTTATGTATACTTATATCCATATATATGTATTTATGTATGTTTATATTTGTTTATTGGTTTATAAATATATTTATATTATGAATATGTGTTAATATATGTAAATGTGCGAATATATATATATATATATATATATATATATATATATATATATAAAAATATATATATATATATATATATATATGCATTTACTTATAATATTATATCATAATCTGTTTTGTTACATATAATGCATATTAATTTTAGTTACAATTTTTTTTAATTGCAACTATTTTTTCTTTTAATTGCTACACCTACGACAAACTCTCACCGCTCCATGGGTTGACTGGTAGAGAATGCCTTTAGGCATTATGTCCGCCCTTTGTATCCTTTTTTTCTAAAGGGACGCAATAAAGTTTTTAAATTAAAAAAAATATCTCCCAAAAGCTAATGAAAGAATTGCCTGAAATTAATGGAACATAGAGAGATGAAAAATATTCGGCTTTTGTAGTATACATTTACCTAATGAAAGTTTTCATAAAAAGTACAAACCGGGTTTAAATGTTAAAAAAAGTAATAACAGTCACTAATCATTTGCAGCTGTACGTGGTAGAGCCATGTAGCAGCCATGTAGCACCGACCCGATTCGACCGGGGAAGGACCACGCTCTCACAGAATACCAGTAAAGTAGCAGCTATATGCTGCTGTGTGAATTGTAGGTGCGTCGCCGGCCTTTCATATATCTTTTAGAATCAACCTCGTTATTGAAGTCATAGTAGTCGAGTAGGAATCAGCGCATGAGTACCGAAAACTTTTCCACCTCATTTTTTATGCAATTCTTTTTAAATTGTCCTACTGATGATATAAATGGATATTGGCATGGGGCAACTCAGTACCATATTGTTTAAACCGATTTTTTTTATCACTTGCAAGTAATGAGGGCTAATAATCTGCCAATCACCAGATGTCGCTAGTTGTGACAGGTAAATTTATTTGTTACACAATGTCAGTTAGTTGAGAAATCAGTTTTAAATAATAGTTTATCACTATCTAGAATATTATATTTATACACAATACAATGCGTCAGTGGTTTGATTTTAAATTTTTTGAACTTTATAACTCTTTTTAAAAAAAAAACGGCTTTTAGTTATATTTTATAGTTTGGTTTATTCATTTTTAATGTAATTAACATAAAATATACCTAATAATATAGTAACAAACCTTAAATATTACATTTTCCTAAGAAATTATCATCCCCGCTATGAAATCTGTCAAATATTTTACCTCGCTGTAAAGTGGCGCCGCCCTGGTGGCAGAAAAAGTCGTGGATGCCCTCATTGTTATTTTCAAACGGGACTGTTGTGAAAGAAGGTCCTATATATTTACGATAAAGTTAATATTTTTGGAGTTATAAATTGTATAATGTTTGAAAAATCCCGAATTCGAATTTCTTTGACTCATTAAAATTATATAAAAATAATGATTTCTTATATTTACGCGAACACTACACATTAAATAAAACTACTTTTACAGATTTTATTTTTATATCCCCCGTGACCACGGTTGCTGGAAAGCAACCCAAACGTCGGGAATATAAAATAACCTAATTAAGCGCGATAAAATCCGTAAAAGTAGTTTTATTCAATATATAAAGATATGTATAAAAAGAGGTCTCGTCTGATGAAGTCAACGCTCCATCCCCCTCGTGCTCTGTTCCAAAGTCCCGAAACCTTTCAGCTCGAGTTACAAAACCGTTTTCAGTGCCTAGAAGACTGCAATGAAGTGGACGATATGAATGACAAGCTCGTGGAAACTGTCCATGCGGTCGGAGCTAAGTTCAGCAAAACCCGCCGCAGAAGAACACAAAAACTCTCCGATCACACTTTTAATCTCATGGCTGTTAGACGGGAGACGAGGCTACATTCTTCAATAGATTTGACAGCATACAGGCAACTGAACAGACAGATCTCCAAATGCATGCGGCCGGACTTACGCAACTTCAATATAGCTCGTATTGAAGAAGCGATCGAGCGGAACCAAGGCTCCAAAGTCTTTGCCAGAGATCTGTCTGCCAGAAAGAGCCAACTGTCAAAGCTGAAGACAGAGTGTGGCAGCATCGTTTCCGGGACACCTGAGATTTTGAGTGAGATTGAGAGGTTCTATGGGCAGCTGTACACGTCATCGTTGGAGCCACACGCAAGTGTGAGTAACGATCCAAGAGCGAGTCTTATCCGACACTATTCCGAAGATATCCCGGACGTCAGTCTGAGCGAAATTAGAATGGCTCTCCAGCACCTTAAAATCAGCAAGGCCCCAGGCGAGGATGGAATTACAGCGGAGCTTCTGAAAGCGGGTGGAAGACCGGTACTTGAAGTCCTTCAGAAGCTCTTTAATTCCGACCTCCATGGTGGCATTACACCGGAGGCGTGGAGCAGAAGTGCGGTGGTCTTGTTCTTCAAGAAAGGTGACAACTCTCTCTTGAAGAAGTACAGACCGATTTCCCTTCTGAGCCGCGTCTACGTGCTGTTTTCGAGAGTCATTACGAATCGACTCGCGTGCAGACTTGACGACTTCCAGCCTCCCGAACAAGCCGGTTTCCGAAAGGGCTTTAGCACCATAGACCACATACATACCCTACGGCAAATTGTACAGAAGTCCGAAGAGTACAATTTGCCACTATGTCTGGCGTATGTGGACTATGAGAAAGCCTTTGATTCCGTCGAAATTTGGGCGGTGCTGCAGTCCCTTCAGCAGTGCCAAGTTAACTGTCGGTATATCGAGGTGCTGAAGTGCTTGTACAGTAGAGCTGCGATGGCTATCCGAGTACAGAACCAGAGTACGAAACCTATCCAATTGCAGAAAGGTGTAAGACAGGGTGATGTTATATCCCCGAAACTCTTCAAAAGAACAGTCGACGACGAAGAAGACGTTTTCAAGCTTCTGGACTGGAAAGGATACGGTAATAACATCAATGGCGATTACATCACTCACCTTCGATTTTTCGACGATATAGTCCGTATGGCATAATCGCTGGTGGACCTAAGCACTATGCTCAATGACCTCAATAGTGTCTCCCAACGGATAGGTCTTAAGATGAACATGGACAAAACAAAGATTATGTTTAATGTCCATGTCACACCTATGCCGGTAGTTGTTGGGAGCACTAAGCTCGAAGTTGTTGACGAGTATGTTTACCTGGGACAAATAGTCCGACTAGGTAAGTCCAACTTCGACCGAGAGGTCAATCGACGGATTCAACTCGGCTGGGCAGCGTTCGGGAAGCTACGACACATCTTCTCGTCAGACATACCTCAAAACCTTAAAACGAAATTGTACAACCAGTGCGTGTTGCCAGTGATGACTTACGGAACTGAGACGTGGTCCTTCACTGCTGGCCGTATGAGGAAGCTCAAGGTCGCTCAGCGAGCTATGGAGAGGGCTATGCCCGGAGTTTCTCTGCGTGATAAACTTAGGAATAAGGATATACGCAGTAGAACCAGAGTAACCGACATAGCCCAACGGATTAGTAAGCTGAAGTGGCAGTGGGCCGGCCATATAGCTCGAAGAACTGACAACCGATGGGGAAGAAAGATGGAGTGACGACCTGGAAAGACATACAGGAAGTCGATGGATGCAGGTGGCTCAGGACCGTGCTTTGTGGCATTCTTTGGGGGAGGCCTAATTTCAGCAGTGTACTTGTGAAGGGCTGTAATGATGATGATGAATGATGAATGATGATGTATAAAAAATATTTTTATTTATTCTCGCTTAAGAATATTTTTGACATTTGTCTAAAGAATATAATTTTTTCTTTTACATTTTATTATTTATCTTTATGTAGTTTCAATGGGTCAAATATATACGAATTTGGGATTTTTAAAACTTTTAAAAATTCATAACTCCGAAAATATCGTAAAATGTCTTAAGACTTTTTTATTCCTTATTTAACAAGGAGAATAAAAAATATCTTTTATACTTTATTCCTTTTCTTTATGTATTTTAATGAGTCGTAAAGTATCCTAATTTGGAATTTTGCAAACCTTTAAAAATTCATAACTCTCTAATTCTATTCACTTTATTGTAAAAAGTCATGGCACCTTTTTTATTCGTTTTTCATCAAAAAACATAGAAAAGTTCTACCGTTTAAAAATAACAATTCCTTATAGTTCCGGAATATTTTTCGGCACTCGTGTGCCGATTGCTTCTGGACTATATAGTAATTTTGTGTTATCACTAAGCGGTAGGCAACTAGGAGTTATTTAATTAACAACATAATCAGAGACTTAGTGTAGACTGCAGGTGTACAATAAAATCACTTTTTATCATTATCGTATAGATTATCAGTCAAATATTACCAGTAAGCAAGTTTATCATCGCGTGGCTGAAATTTAATGTAAATTTCTATAAATAAATCGCAACAGTGTATGAATGATCGATTCGGATTACAATGATCTTTTTTATATCTTCATATATGACGTAGTATAATTGTTACGGATCGTCGTAACGCCGTTCGAAAAATGAATGAAACGCGTTGGTCTGCTTAAATAGGAGGCAAGAGGCGGTGAGGAGGAACTTGTACTTTTTCTTGCTGTTTTCTTGCTGGTGTCTTTTCGGTGGCTGGAGACGGTGGAGAGCGACTGCCGACCATGCCGGCCGGCCCGTCTTTTATACGATTTGGCCGCTGCTGGCCAGCGGACCCTTGCCTCACCGTCGCGCATTTTCTTTATTTCGTTACAATTCTTACAACTAATAAACAGGATTAAATCTATACTAATATTATAAAGCTGCAGTGTTTGTTTGTTTGTTTAAACGCGCTAATCTCTGGAAGTACTGATCCGAATTGAATGATTCTTTCAGTGTTGGGTAGTCCATTTATCGGGGAAGGCTATAGGCTATGTTTTGTTTTTCAAAATTAGGGATCCGTAATGAAATTGCTATTTTGTAACACAAGGTGTAAAATCAAAAACCTATTTTTGCGTGCGCTGCAAAAACTATTGACAATAAAACAAAATGATGTACTACGGGTTTGTAGATCCCATTAAGACCTACAAAAAAGTCCGCAAGAACATATATCTAGCTATCATGGTTTAATCACAATAACCGATTTTGTGTTCAAATTAATTATTAAATCGTCTGAAGAAAAAAAAAACTAAGTTAAATATGTATCGTAATATTAATCTTTATCGAAATTAAGCATTATATTATCAAGAGTATTTATGTAGAAGTGAAATACTTTTTGAGCATTTGCTTATGAGGGTATACCTTGACTATGCTGAGCTAAATGGTACTAATATTTGCAGAATGAATAAAATATGTAATTCATGTCAAGCAAAAAAATGGCCGGCTGAAGCTCCTGGACTGTGTTTTAGTGGTGGCAAAGTAAATACTCCTAAAATTCCAGCACCAACATCAATTCTTAAAGATCTTATATCAGGCTCACATCCATCTTCTAAGCATTTCTTAAATCACTCTAGACAATATAATACTCTGTTTCAGATGACTTCATTTGGTGCCAAAGAAATTCGTGAAAGAAACTTTATGCCCACTTTTAAAGTCCAGGGGCAAGTTTACCATCTGATCGGTAATTTACTTCCACCTGAAGGCGCACAACCCGAATTTTTGCAAA
Organism: Parnassius glacialis; assembly: GCA_033319125.1. Classification (NCBI taxonomy): domain Eukaryota; kingdom Metazoa; phylum Arthropoda; class Insecta; order Lepidoptera; family Papilionidae; genus Parnassius; species Parnassius glacialis. Next base: position 2,669,623 of record JAVANC010000003.1, read on the forward strand.
TATATTTCATTTCCCATACAGATCAGGTATATTTAGGCTCAAATTTAAATCCAACGTTAAAAACCGATCTTATCGACGCTCTCCAAACATATCTTTACGATCACAATATTTATATTCAAAGTTTTAAATATAATTTCGAAAAAAGACCAAAGAATGATTTTAAACTTATCATTCATGCTGATGTGAAACCTCCTAATGAACATCGAGGTCGATATAACGCGCCCATGGCAGATAAAGTAGCTGTTCTTTTAATAGGTGAAGACAAAGGTCCCCGAGATATAGTGTTAAATACCAGAGACGGGCGCCTTCAGCGAGTTTCTGAAATACATAGATCTTATGAAACACTTCAATATCCTTTACTGTTTCCCTTTGGAAATGACGGATATTGTATAAATATTCCACAGCAAAATACTGCTGCTAGATCTAAAACTATATCATGTATGCAGTTTTATGCATTTAGACTCATGGTGAGAATAAATGACTTTAACAGCATACATCATTTCAAAGGATTATTTAATCAATACTGTGTTGATATGGCGCAAAAATGATTTCTGAGAGGCTTGACTTCATAAAAAGAAATTAAAAAAAACTAAGAGCAGAAGAGTACATTCATTTAAGAGATGCCGTGGTTAATGATGGCAATGTAGACGCTTCTAATGTTGGCCAGCACGTTATATCGCCATCGTCATTTACAGGATCTCCTAGATACATGAATGAAAAAGTCATGATGCCATGATCTATGTCAGGAAATTTGGAAGACCAGATCTCTTTATAACATTCAAATGTAACTCCAATTGTCCAGAAATAAAAATTGAGTTACTACCCGATCAAAATTCTTACGACAGACATGATTTGATTTCTAGAGTATTTCATTTAAAACTAAAAAAAATGATAGACCTATTAACGAATAAAAATATATTTGGACCATCGAAAGCCTTCGTTTTTAGTGTAGAATGGCAAAAAAGAGGTTTACCTCACGCTCACATTTTGTTGTGGCTGGCTAACAAAGTGCAACCAGATTCCATTGATGCAATAATATCGGCTGAAATACCTGACAAACAACAAGACCCAATGCTTTATAACATAGTCATAAAAAATATGATACATGGTCCTTGCGGATTTCAAAATCCTGCGTCACCATGTATTAAAGAAAACATTTGCTCTAAAAAATACCCCCGGCAGTTTATTTCTGAAACACATACCGGCGATGACGGTTACCCAACCTTCAAGTGCCATTCACCAGATAATGGTGGAAACACCGCAATAATTCGTGTCAAAGGTACAGAAATGAGAGTGGATAATAGGTGGGTTGTTCCCTATAACCCTGTGCTATCACGAAGTTTCAATGCACATATTAACGTAGAGTTTTGCCAATCGGTCAAAGCCATTAAGTACATCTGTAAGTATATTCATAAAGGTTCTGATCAAGCCACATTTTCGTTACAAAATAATAACGATGAAGTAGAAAAATATTTAAATGGTCGCTATATAAGTTCCTCGGAAGCACTCTGGAGAATTTTACAATTTCCGATTCATGAACGTTTTCCGGCAATAGTTAATTTACCAGTTCATTTAGAAAATGGACAAAGAGTTTATTTTTAAAATAATGAAAATCTTCAAGATCGCGTCAACAATCCTTCATCAACGACACTTACAGCGTTCTTTGATCTTTGCAAAAGAGACGATTTTACCAAAACCCTTTTATATCACGAAGTACCCCAGTATTACGAATGGGAAAGAAATTCATTTTCTAGAAGAAGACGTGGACAAGATGTTGATGGATATCCTTCCCAGTATAAAAAAAGACTCAACTTTAGGTCGTGTCTACAACATTCATCCGACACAAACTGAATGTTACTATTTAAGAATGTTACTGCATCATGTTCGCGGTCCAATGTCATTTGAACATCTAAAGACAGTAAATGGTGTTATTTTCAATACTTATCAAGGAGCTTGCAAGGAATTAAGTTTATTGGAGGGAGATGAACATTGGCAAAATACTTCAGATGCTGTCATGTCTGAGCCAGCTCCAAAATTAAGAGAATTATTTACCATAATCCTCATATTTTGCCAACCATTTGACCCCTTGCAGCTATGGAACAAATTTCGGGAAGATTTGTGTCAAGATATATTATACAGAATGCGTAATGAGACCCAGGATATGACATTAGCATATAGTGATGACATATACAATGATGGACCTATCATAATTGAAGATAAGATTCATGAGATTTGCGATAAATCATTAACTGATTTTGGGCTTCCTGCAACAAAAAGGAATAACACACACCATAATTTGGATCCTTTAGAAATAATAGCGTTGCGGAAGCCATACGATGTAAATGAATTAAATGAGTATATTACTGTAAATGAACCCAAGTTAGTTAATGACCAGGTGATGGCATACAAAAGTGTACACAGTGTTCGTTTCAATGAGGGCAAAATATTTTTTTTGGATGCTCCAGGCCGAACCGGCAAAACTTTCATTACTAATTTGATATTAGCAAAAGTAAGGTCTCAGGGAAAACTAGCTTTGGCAGTAGCGTCATCAGAAATCGCTGCAACTTTATTAGCTGGTGGACGCACTGCTCATTCCACTTTTAAACTGCCCCTTACCGTTTCGTTACAGAAAGATAGCGTGTGCTCTATTCGTAAAAATGGCCCTTTAGGAAAGGTTTTGCAAGACGTCACTTTAATAATCTGGGATGAATGTACCATGATTCATAGAGCTCATGTAGAGGCTCTAGATAGGACTCTTAGAGATATTAGAAGCTGTGATAAAATCATGGGTGGGATTACTGTCATGTTTGCTGGGGATTTTCGGCAAACTTTACCAGTAGTAGTAAGAGGAACTAGAGCAGACATAGTAAAATCTTGCCTCAAAAGTTCTCCATTATGGAAATTTGTTCATACCTTAAAACTATCTACGAACATGAGAGCACATTTGGGGGGAGGTAGTACATATTTTCCTTTGAAGTTACTTTTAATTGGAGACGGAAAAGTACCTCATTTTGAAAATAAAATACCTATTGATCAAGATTTAGGAGAAAAAGTGACTTGCATTGAGAGTTTAATATCAAAAGTTTACCCAGATATCGTCGAAACAGAAAATAAAGATTATCAATGGATGTGTCAACGAGCAATATTGGCGGCGAGAAACAGTAGTGTTGACGAAATTAACGATTTAATTTTAACTAAACTTCCAGGGGATATAGTCACCTACAATTCTATTGATAATGTAATGGATCAAGAAGATGCAGTCCATTATCCACAGGAATTTCTTAATTCTTTAAACCCGAGTGGCCTCCCCCCACATTCTCTTAAGTTAAAAATTGGTGCCTCAATTATTTTACTTAGAAATCTTAAGAAACCAAATTTATGTAACGGGACTCGACTTCAGGTTAAATTTCTTCGCAATAACGAGAAAAACGCGGGTGAAACCGCGGGGCACAGCTAGTATACAATATTCTTAGAACTACTTATTCTACTAATATGTACACAACAATGTTTTTACATACTAAAAGGGTTTAAACTTTATTTTTAGCTGCTTTGTCGTGTCACGATAACATGCTCTGTTGACATCATAATGTCTTATCTTACGTGCCTAAGGGCTTAATATATTTAATATACAAGAAAGATAAATATATAACTTATATCTAAACAAATACAATTACAACAATGCTTCGGTGGTTTGGTCATGTAGAAAGAATGAAAGAGGAAAGAGTGACAAAGCAAATTTATGTTGCAGAAGTGAACGGCAGGGTCGGGAAGGGACGCCCTAGACGAAAGTTTATCGACCAAATCGGCGATACATTAAAAATGGGCCAGATTAGGAGTACCCTTAACCGACGAGCGTGTATGCGTAGGTATATGGATGTGGAGGAAGCGAGAGAGGTGTGTCAGGATCGTGCCAAATGGAAGTCCGTAGTCTCTGCCTACCCCTCTGGGTGACAGGGGTGAGTGTTTATGTATGTATGTATGTAAATACAATTTACATTTTATATCTATGCTAACTCTCGATAATCATTCGGTGTCTTTATTGGGAGAGTTATTGCATAGTTACAATACAACATTATTCTTTTTATCATTCAATATAAAGTTACAGTTTTTAATACAAAGTTTTATTTTTAATATCCTGAATAAGGCTGCGCCTGTTCTTCCGCATTGCTGTGTGCAACCATCGCTAGTTGTCGAACCATGAGCGCGGCCCGACGATTGTAACACCTTCATGGCTCCGCCCAATGCTCCTAGGTGGTTCAACTAGCGTCGGTTACAACAAGCATGTATTTCGTTCATATTACGTTGTTTGCGTCGTGCACATCGTCCCGCCGTCGCCACGCTACGATCCCTTTGGTAGCACGACGATCTTCTTTGTCGCTCTTCGTAGTACATGCCCACTGCTAGTGGTTACGTCCACTACTCGTACCTCTCCGTCGACGCCAGGATATATGTTGCTTATTTTTCCTCTGGGCCAGATGTTGCGTGGTAGATTGGAGTCACAAATGATGACTAGGTCTCCAATCTTCGGTGATACGCCTATGCTGCTGGGCTCCTGCCGGAGTTGGAGTAGAGGGGGAGCAGGTATTGTTTTACCCATCTTCTCCAAAACACGTCGGCTAGGGCTTGAGCTCGTTTCCACTGCTGGCGGGCCGTCACATCGCTCTCGCTGAAGTGTCCCGGCGCAGGTACGTGCGAGTTGGGACCGATAATAATGTGATTCGGCGTGATGGCTCCTGGGTCGACTGAGACGTGTGTGAGAGGTCTTGAGTTAACAGTGTTTTCGACCTCGGCGAGCAGGGTCACCAATGTCTCGTCACTGGGGTAGCGCTCGTTGAGGGTGACGCGTAGGGCTTCTTTCACGGAGCGAACCATTCGCTCCCATGCGCCGCCCATGAACGGTACTGATGGTGGTATGTACTTCCACACAATTTGTCGACATGTGGTTTCGTGCCCGAGGGCTGCGAGTGCTGCTTCGGCCAGCTCCTTGTCTGCTGCCTTGAAGCACGTAGCTTTGTGACTCCAGATTTCTTTTACGTCGGCAGGCATCTTCATATTATGAGTATTGGATCCAATATGATCACTTTGTACATGCCAGAGCAGGCCGAGCGTCTTCTCAGTTTCTTTTCCGCCCAGGCACACGGTCGCATCTTGTTGTTTATGCTCTCTCGTTATTTCTTCTATTGTTTTCTCTTCGTTCGATGTCCACCCGCTGAGTACGAATCCCGCTTGTTTGTGGACGTGATCGACTGCTTTTACCGTTTGCTGAGCTTCTGTGACAGAGTGGAAGCTCTGCAAGTAGTCGTCCATATAGTGATTTCTTTTTATGGCGACCGCAGCTTCTGGGTATGCCTCTGCATGTTCTTCAGCATTTTTATTTTTGATGTATAATGCTGTGCATGGTGATGATGTCGCTCCAAAGATGATTGACGTCATCCTATATTCCTCCGGTTGGTGTTCCCGCCGCTTGCCTCTCCACAAGAAACGTTAAACATCTCTATCTTCTTTGCGCACTTTGATCTGCATGAATATTTCTGTTATGTCGGCGCTCACTGCAAACGGATACTATCGGAACCTCATGATCACTCCGGGCAATGATTGTAATAAGTCGGGCCCCGAGTGAAGCATATCGTTGAGACATATTCCGGCTGTCTTCGCTGCAGCGTCGTGCACCAATCTCGGCGGCTTGTTTGGTTTCGCACGGTTGATGACTGGGAAGTGTGGCAGATACCATGTCCTTCCTTGTGGCGGTGGCATGGGCGCGCGCTCTGCGTAACCCGAGTTGAAGAGGTTCTGTATGCGTTCTTCGTACTGTAGCTTGAGATTTCTGTCTCGGTCAAGCCTCTTCTCTAAGGTGTGCAGGCGTCTTTCCAATTATTTGGTATTTGGAAATCCTTTTGTTTCCACAACAACCCTATCTCGAATCTGCCGTTCGCCGACATCTGGCTGGTTTCCTTCAATATTTGCATAGCTCGCTGCTCGGGATCTTCATTTCGGTCTTCTTGGCACGATGCACAGCGATTCTAATTTGAAATAATTTTTTATTTCTTCTTCTATCGGCTGTGCATCTTCCCTCTGATGTAGTCTGCCGCAGAAGGTGACTATCGACGTCAATGAGCTATGACAGCCATGCAGAGCTCCTCATGCTCCGAGCCGACCCCTTGTATCCACATTGCGTGGGCTGGGCCGTCGGCGCCGATGACGTCGGCGATCGAGGCATCGACTAAGGTGACCGTGCTTTCTTCATCCAATAATGCATATGTTTCGACGCAGCTTAGCGGCCTCCTTATTGTTACGGGCGCAATCTTTAGGTAAGCGCGGCGGTGTTTGTACGGTCGAGTCACTGTGTTGACCTCCCTTGCGGATGTTGCGGTTTCCATAGCGGGTTCTTTTTCAATTTCTGCTGTTCTTTCGTGATGCAGCAATTTATGGTGTTTCATCATGCATCCGCCTTTTCCGCACGGTGGAGCTTTACACAGCAATCGGCGATGTTTGCCTCGCAGACAGCGGTAGCAGAAATCATACTTCTTCGCTACCTTCCATTTGTCCTTTGTGGACAGAGCGGCGTATGACTTGCAATCGGGCAATTTTTGTTCTTGTTTGCATTGAGGGCAGCGTTCTTCATATTGTTTCTTGCTTGTGGCGAAGGCACGTTCTATTTTTTTCGGTCTTCGCTCTCTCGTTTCGCTGTCCTCTACGATGAACCACGGCAAGGCATACGCGCTGCATTTATCCGCTTCTTCGTTTAAGAACATTGATATCTTCTTAAGCTCTGGGATATCTTCTTTCTTTTTGGATGCATAGTAGTACCATTTGCTTCTCAATGTAGGCGTGAGTTTGTCTGTGATAACTCGCGTCATTTCCGGACTATGCAGATAGTGTGCTTCCTTGAGTGTTTCCACGGTGCCCACTACGTTTGCTATGCGATTTGCGAATATGCATAGCTCCCTGGGATTGTCCGTAACTTTGTTCAGCAGCTTCAGCTTCTCTATTTCTAAGTGAATTAACGCTTCTGGTCGTACGCCGTCTCCTTTCCAAAGCTTCTATTATCATTCTGGGATCTAGTTGGCTTATAAGTAGGCAACCTGCGGCTTCTTTTGCTGTCCCTTTTAAGCTTCGGTGAATTCTCGCTATGTTTTCGTTCATCGTGAAGTACTTTGAAAATTCTTCGTACGTTGTTTTGAAGCTGAGCCATTCTTTGCTGCTACCATTGAATGTGGGCAGCTCTTGCACATATTTCGGCGGCTCCCTGGTGCTTCGAACTGCTTGTGTCGTGTTTGCGTCGTGCACAATAATAGAAGATGACGATAGACGTAGTACCTTATGTATTTTTAAACCCCGACGCAAAAAGATGGGTGTTATAAGCTTGACCGCTATGTGTGTCCGTCTGTCTGCCTTTGTGTCAGTCTTTGACACCGTAGCTCTTAAATCATCATCATAACAGCCCTTCAAAAGTCCACTGCTGAACATAGGCCTCCCCCAAACAATGCCACAAAGCACGGTCCTGAGCCACCTGCATCCATCGACTTCCTGCATATCTTACCAGGTCGTCACTCCATCTAGTGGGGGGACGCCCTACACTTCGCCTGCTTTACGAGGCTGCCACTCGAGAACCTTTCTTACCCATCGGTTGTCGGTTCTTCGAGCTATATGGCCGACCCATTGCCACTTCAGCTTACTAATCCGTTGGGCTATGTCGGTCACTCTGGTTCTACTGCGGATATCCTCAGTTCTGAGTTTATCACGAAGAGAAACTCCGAGCATAGCCCTCTCCATAGCTCGCAGAGTGACCTTGAGCTTCCTCATCCGGCCAGCAGTGAAGGAACACGTCTCAGTTCCGTATGTCATCACTGGCAACATGCACTGGGTTAACAGTCTCGTTTTCAAGTTTTGAGGTATACCTGACGTTAAGATGTACCGTAATTTCCCGAACGCTGCCCAACCAAGTTGAATCCGTCGATTGACCTCTCGGTCGAAGTTGGACTTACCTAGTCAGACTATTTGTCCCAGGTAAACATACTCGTCAACGACTTCGATCTTAGTGATCCCAACAACTACCGGCATAGGTGTGACATCGACATTAAACATGATCTTTGTTTTGTTCATGTTCATCTTAAGACCTATCCGTTGGGAAACACTATTGAGGTCATTGAGCATAGTGATTAGGTCCTCCAGCAATTCTGCCATAAGGACTATATCGTCGGCAAATCGAAGGTGAGTGATGTACTCGTCATTGATGTTGATACCGTAACCTTTCCAGTCCAGAAGCTTGAAAACGTCTTCCAATGCAGCGGTGAAGAGTTTCGGGGATATGACGTCACCCTGTCTTACACCTCTCTGCAATTGCATAGTGTTCGTACTCTGGTTCTGTATTTGGATAGCCATCGCAGCTCTACTGTACAAACACTTCAGCACTTCGATATACCGACAGTCAACTTGGCACCGCTAAAGGGACTGCAGCGCCACCCAAATTTCGACGGAATCAAAGGCTTTCTCATAGTCCACATACGCCAGACATAGTGACAAATTGTACTCCTCGGACTTCTGTACAATTTGCCGAAGGGTAAGTATGTGGTCTACGGTGCTAAAGCCCTTTCGGAAACCGGCTTGTTCGGGGGGCTGGAAGTCGTCAAATCTGCGCGCGAGACGATTCGTAATGACTCTCGAAAACAGCACGTAGACGCGGCTCAGAAGGGAAATCGGTCTGTAATTCTTCAAGAGAGCGTTGTCACCTTTCTTGAAGAACAAGACCACCGCACTTCTGCTCCACGCCTCCGGTGTAATGCCACCATGGAGGACGGAATTAAAGAGACTCTGAAGGACTTCAAGTACCGCGTTTCCACCCGCTTTCAGAAGCTCCGCTGTAATTCCATCTTCACCTGGGGCCTTACCGTTTTTAAGGTGCTGGAGAGCCATTCTATTCTCGCTCAGACTTACGTACGGGATATCTTTGGAATAGTGTCGGATGAGACTCGCTCTTGGATCGTTACTCACACTTGCGTGTGGCTCCAACGATGACGTGTACAGCTGCCCATAGAACCTCTCAATCTCACTCAAAATCTCAGGTGTCCCGGAAACGATGCTGCCACACTCTGTCTTCAGCTTTGACAGTTGGCTCTTTCTGGCAGACAGATCTCTGGCAAAGACTTTGGAGCCTTGGTTCCGCTCGATCGCTTCTTCAATACGAGCTGTATTGAAGTTGCGTCAGTCCCGCCGCATGCATTTGGAGATCTGTTTGTTCAGATGCCTGTATGCTGTCAAGTCTGTTGAAGAATGTAGCTTCATCTCTCGTCTAACAGCCATAAGATTAAGAGTGTGATCGGAGAGTTTTTGTGTTCTTTTGCGGCGGGTCTTGCAGAACTTAGCTCCGATCGCATGGATAGTTTCCACGAGCTTGTCATTCATATCGTCCACTTCATTGCAGTCTTCTAGGCACTGAAAACGGTTTTGTATTTCGAGCTGAAAGGTTTAGGGACTTTGGACTAGAGCACGAGGGGGACGGAGCGTTGACTTCATCAAACGAGACCTCTCCAACTTAACGTTTAGGTTCAGTGTGCCTCTAACCATTCGGTGATCGCTACCAGTTTTCACCCTCGCGATCACGGAGACATCACTGAACAGTTGTCGTCTGGTCGTCATAATGAAGTCAATCTCTTTTTTTGTCAAACCGTCGGGTCTCGACCAAGTCCACTTCCTGTGGGGCCGCTTCTGGAAGAATGAGTTCATCATAAATAACCCCTCTTTCTCCATGAAGTCGACCAGCTGCTGGACCCTTGTGTTCCGTTGCCCTATTCCAAATTTCCCTACTTTCAGCTCACCATTCACTCTTGTGCCTATAGCTCTTAAATGGGTCAATAGGATTGGGTGTGGTTTTTTTAATTTAAAAACAGGTTTTCTAGCGGTGGTACTTAAACATGTTTTATCAAAAGCTTTTCAGCCATTTCAAGTTGTCATCAGCTGTTTTGTTAGCTGCGGTAGAATTCTTTTCGTGGTTTTTAAAATTTTCAATTTAAGTTATCCTTGTTGTATCGCATTTTTGTATGCTCTGATGTTCTTTTTTTTAATATAGTTTGTGAATTATATATTTCAAAGAAAATGCAAAAAGCGTTTATTTTATAATATTTCGTAAAATTAATAGATATCTATATTTTATATATTAATGTACATTTAAAAATTATAGATATAGATATATATTATCCCAGGGTTGAGAGTGAAATACAGTTTGTTTAACATTCATACCAAAAAAATATAAATTACGATTGAATTTCGACTACTGAACGATCATTAGTAAACCAAAGACTTCTATGTGAGTTTAAATATATAAGAGGAACATATAACATTATGTTATGTCCTCAACATATTACACAAAACATTTCGTTTTATATTCAAAATTTAATAGTCATTACAAAAAATTAAAAATATCGATTAAAAGAACTTATATGGCTCAATTTAAATTGCAATTAACTACTGCAGCCCATGGACACTTGCAACCAACTTCAATCAAAGGGATGAGTTGTCACCTCTGAGGATTAAGATGGTATGCTTCTATATAAACCCTTGAGACCGTAACATAGCAGTGCAACCACTGTTCATTGGCGGCACAAATAGGATGGTACCTTCCAAAGCGGACTCCTAGGCAGTATAGCAGGCCTACTACCTATTAAAAAACTCAATAAAATATAAAAAAAGTTTTAGGTTAAGTTTGCGAAGAACAATGCTCTATGATATTTTTTCCAACACTAGCAATGCTAATAATACTAAGAAAACGCACCACTTCATTTTTGGCTCATATCTAATTTGCACGTTACGCAATTAACATAAAATTCATTTTACTATAATTTCGTTACGAAAATTTGCTTCCATTCCGTTTCGCGGCAATGTAAATTGAGCCTTATTTTAAGGCCGCGAAGACAGTAGCTTGCAGATGTAAACCACGTAGCACTCGCGACAGTTTGTCAAGCGGTTCTTGCGAGTAGTTGCGAGTGCAATAGATTGCCAGTCTAAATTGAAAAACATCTCTGTCTTTATAGAATGAGAAAAATTAGAATTAGGATTTTCACGATCCATATGGATGTTCATGTTCACAATAAAAGGAAAGTGGGCGTTGACCTTATTATTACTGTTTTATATAGATCAAATATCAAAACTTTTCATCATCGTCAAAAAAGTAAGTGTTGATATCGAAGAATATTTATGAGCAGGTTGATAACAACTGATGGTGATGAAGGGATATCTAAGAATTCTAGCAATGCTAGAACATAATGAAAAATGTTGACAATATTTATGTTTCCGACTGTTGACAAATCAATAAAAGTTGACGACATTTGTTTCAAAATGTTGCAAGAAGCGTCTCCACCGAGGGAACAAATGTCGGCAACAAGCGTATTCCTTTGATGTTGCCGCCGAAAATGGAAACACGATTCCCGACATTGTTTCGTTTTGTTCCTAAAACTAGGTGATTACAGAAACATTTATCGGCAACACGTATTGACAAATGTTGAAAACTTTGGTGGAGACGCGCCATAATACATAAGTATAATTTGTCAAAGTGAGAGTCTAATACATTGTTGTAATTATTATTATTATTATTGCTTAATTATTTGAAGTGAAAACTTCTTTAGCGGCGTTGTTCACTTTTTTTGTAATGGGTAAAAAATGTTACACTCGCGTCAGGTCACGTGTCCTGATCGAAAATTGGTAAGACGGACGGAGAGTAGACAGCCGGCGCGATGTAGGAGAGGAAGTAAGTTAGGTTTAATTAATTTTAATTTATTAATTAATATAATTTTATTATTAAGATTAGGTTTCGATCGAGTCTACTGTACTGCTTGACGAAATTATTAATATAGATACATATTTACTTAAACATTATAGATGTAATATTTGTAATATGTTTATACTTTATAGCATTAACCTATATTTTCATAACATCACAATAAGCACATGTGCGGTGTTGGTTTCCCAAACAAATAATTTTAAATTAAAATAAATGAAATAAGATAATAATAAATAATCTCCGCCATTCCAAAATATCAAAAATGCACAACGTTAATATTCAAGTTTTCACTTCTGCCGGCACTCCCGGAGTGCAACCCGTCGTTTTTTTTTATGATTTTTAACTACTTATCCATCCCATTAAGGCAAAGAAATATAATGTTGTGATAGAAGTGTTGTCTTTTATGAATAAAAGTGCACAAGGGCGCTCAAAGCGAGTATCAAAGGCGGCCAGAGCGTGAAGTGTTCTTTGAAATAAAGCGCCGCGGTAGAGAACCTGCAGCGAATACTAAAATGTTGATTTTCTTAGCTCAGATAACTTAAGCGAAGATTTTTACGATCTTCAAAGTTTAAATGCAACATTTTCAACCAAAAATAGAATTTAATGATTTCTTATATTTACGCGAACACTAGACATTGAATAAAACTACTGTTACGGATTCTATAGCATTTAATTAACTTATGTTTTTATCACGGTCACGGGAGGCTGAGGTAGTTAACGTCTCGATGTCAGAGTTAACCCGAAGTACCTTCAGCTTTTTAATTATTTATTTGGTCCGATCTACACAGAATGAACTTACTGTACCTTGAAGTCTTGTAGTGGTATGCTTGGGTTTAGTTTTAATTTTATTAATTACAGGATCTCACGTATCATCCTTGGCAGGAATCAATGTTCTTTTGCAAGAACTTGTGATTTATCAAATGTAATGTAATGGCAGGGCCGTCTAGGATATGATCACAAACTGCAGACTTCCCGGAACACATAACTGACGTGAAACACCAACGTTCCAACGTTTTTCCCTGTGCCACGCTGCAGTTATTTTATGGTTGTAGTATGAAAAAATAACCCCTGGGACTGACGTGATCGCTACCATGCTGTTTCTTTAACATTTCGTACAAATAATTGATTTATACGTGGTAGAGCCGGTCGAAGGAGCGTGGTTGTTTTAGCACGAAAGAGTCGCTTGATCGGGGAAAGACCACGCACCACAGAATACCAACATGAAATAGAATTCAATAAAATATTTTTTTATTCAATTATTATTACATAATAGTTATTGATAGTAATTTTTTATTTACCACTGATTCGGAAACGACCTCTGTCCTGGGAAGAACCAGCAAGAAACCCAGGGAGATTATTTTTTAAGACATTTAACTGTGGTAGAGCCATGCAGCAGCTTTTGACGTTGCACGTGTGGGCCGGCTCGAGCCGGGTTATTACCACGACCTCACAGAATACCGGCGTGAAGTGGAAGCTCTGCTTCCGCGTTTCGTCTGTTGAGTGCAGGTGACCGGAGGCCCAATTTCCCTCCCCCCATCAATATGGTAGCGGTATTACAATCATAGACTACCCCAGGAGGGTACCAGCACCCCTGAAGAATCCCTCGCTGACCATCCACGACCAAACTATTCCACTCCTGAGCGTGGGTGCTCAGGCTGCCCCGCGTAATCTGGGAGGGGGGGGGGGCGCAAAATTCCGCTCAACACAATAACTGCTCGGGGCAAACTAAGAAACAAGACCAAGGCGAAACCTGCCACGCTATCCGTGAATTTCTGCAACATCGGGGGACTTCACTCTAACCTAAAGGCCGTCCACTAAATAAAAAAAAAAACAAAAAATGTTTATTTCAATAGCAATGACAGTTGTTTTATTACAATCAAAGGTTGGGGCCAAACCTTTTAAGTATTTTATATACTTGTGCCAGGAGGCCCCGCTCTTCCATAACTAAGTTTGATAGTTTTAATATTTGAAAAAAAATAAAATAAAAGAGAAACAATAATTTTAATAGTATTAGTGTGTGCAAACATGCGGAGTTTGTGTGTGTTTGTGTGTGTGTGTGTGTAGTTGTGAGTGTGGGTGTGTGTGTGTGAGAGTGTGTGTGTGGGTGTGTATGTGTGTGAGTGAGTGAGTGTATTTTTTATTCAGTTAGTTTCTTGAAGCATTAATTCTATATCGTGATTCGTCATTTCTAAAAGCCATTTACTTACAGTTTCCTTTAATACGGAGGATTTTAATTGAAAAATACCAAATTGTCTATTTAACTTATTATAAATGTATACAGAATATACAGAGTATTGACGTTTGGCAAATTTTGTTTTTGAATATTGGCTTTTGCAACTCTATGTTTTCTTCTCTTATGTAGAAGTAATTCTGACCTAAATGGTAATGGTTTGTGCAATTTTAGAGAGGTCAATAAAATGTACAATTTTCTCACAGACAGGAGTTCACAAAATTTATAGAGTTCTTCAGTGGGGTATCTTAAGGGTTTATAGTACATTACGTTAAGGAGGCTGCGCTGACTTCTTTCAATTTCCAAAAATTTAGTTTTTGTTGCACCTCCCCAAACGGGGATGCAGTAGCCTATTATAGATTGTGCCATAGTGATATAAATTTGTGTGATTAATTTTTTTGTTGTTGCATGTCTAAGTTTTTTAAATATCCATATTAATTTTTTTTACTCTGTTGCTGGTGTAGTCAATGTGAGAATGCCAGCTTAGTCGCTGGTCCAAAACAACACCTAGGTACTTAATAGATTGGACTCTATCAAGCACCGCACAAGAACAGTTGGCAGTATCTTTATAACTACACTGATGAATTCTAAGAGCAATGTTACTAGCAGGTTGTGTTCTATTGGTGATCGTAAAACATATATATTTTGTCTTAGATTCATTAAGAGTGAGGAGGTTATGCTGTAGCCAATTATTAACCGATCCAAGACCAGCGCTCCTAAAAACTGATTCCCAAGTTGAACCCGTGAAGACCAATGCAGTGTCGTCAGCGTAGGAAAATACCCGACCATTTTCTATGTTCATCTTCGTGAGATCATTTATGTAAATGAGAAACAAGGTAGGGCCCAGTACACTCCCCTGAGGAACACCGAAAAGAACCTCAGCTTCTCCACTTATATGGTCCCCAATCTTCACTTGTTGCTTCCGATTTCGCAAGTAGTCTTCAAATAATTTTAACTGGAGCCCTCTCATGCCAGTTGCTTCGAGTTTACGCAGGAGGATGGGGAAGTTAACAGTATCAAATGCCTTTCTGAAGTCAAGAAAAACAGTGAGACATTTTTGTCCTTGGTCTAATTCCTTAATGATAAAGGAGGTTAAAGCTAAGACTGCCTCCTCTGTTGATTTTGCACGTCTAAAGCCGAATTGAGTTTCTGAAAGAATGTTGTATTTCTCTAAGTAGTTTATTAGACGAAGGTTTATCAGTTTTTCTATGATTTTTGAGATGGCGGGTAATACAGAAATAGGCCTGTAATTGCTGACGTCATCTTTATTCCCATCCTTATACACCGGCGTAACTATAGATTTTTTGAGAGGTGTTGGGAATACGCCTTTATGAAAGCAAAGATTGGCTAAATGGCTAATTACGGGAACTACGTGTGCTCTAGCTAGTTTGATAAATTGAATAGAAATATTGTCCCAGCCAGGAGCGCTGTTGGGCTTGAGGTAAGTTATAATTTCATCAACCTCCACTGGATCAGTATCCAATAGAACAAAAGATCTAGGTTGAGATGCAAGTCTAGGCAATGCATATTCGTTTTGGAGATCGGAATTAATGATTCGTATGTCCTCAGCCAACTTTCGTCCAATATTAGCAAAAAAATCATTTACGTGATTCACAGAGTCCTCCGGAGTAGATTTAGCATTTAATAAATTATTGTTTGATGTTTTGTCAGAATTTGTATTAGTTATAGTTTTAATTGTTTTCCATAATAACTTTGTATTTTTCGTTACTTTAGCTAATTGTAGTTTTTCGTATTTTCGTTTTAATTTTTTTAATAGATTATTACAATGGTTTCGATATCTTGTGTAAGTGATTTTTAAAATTTCGTTGTGTGGTTCAGAACGTAGTTTTAATTGCATTTTGTCCCTATTCCTAATGCATCGCAAAATGCCTAAGGTAACCCAGGGCTTAATAGTGCGTTGGGATTTGGGAAGAATTTTTAAACTTTTATGTTCTTCTAGAGATTCAGACAGCCATTTTATTAATGTTTTCACCAATGTATTAGGATCCTCACAAAATAACAAACTTGTGATATTTTTCTGTATAAGTGTGGTGAGAGCATCGTTATAGTCAATAAATTCCACATTTTTAGAACAATGTGTTTTTTGTTTTACTTTACTAATTTTCATAAATATGCTGTAGTGATCAGTAGTTGTGGTATTTAAGATTGCTATAAACGGAGATAAAACTCTCCACTAACATCTCGAGACGCCGAAGCCGGCCTTGCTCTTTCTGACCGAGACGCAGGTGTCCTCTCCGGCTGATACTTCGTATCTCTCCTACCCGGGGTACAAATTGGAGCACTCCTTTGTGCCTCGGGCTGGAGTTTGCGTATACGTCAGAGAGGACATCTGTTCTCGACGCCTCGGCAGTCTTGTAGGTTCGGACCTGTCCATCCTTTGGGTACGCGTAGACAGCGACAACCACCTGAAGCGGGTTGTCGCGCTGTCGGAACGGGTGCAAGCTGGTCTCTCGCCAAGGCTGTCCAAGGGAATTTCTGTAAGCCATCACTACCATCTCCGCACAGGGAGGACGAATCACTGGCCCACGCCGCAAAAGAGAAAGCCGACGTTTAGGCTCCTTTTTTGCGTCCAACTCGACTTTTGATGACGGGGTTACACACCGCAGACCAACCCAAGGTGTGAGTGCTCTATGCCGGATGTGCGGTTCTCACAGCGCTCGGTTCGCAGAGCACTCCTCTCCCTAGACATTCACAAGTCGAGTGGGCCTGACGGAGTCCCACCAATTGTGCTAAGGACGTGTGTAACGGAGTTGGCACCGGTCCTATCGCCTATCGCCATCACCCATTTGTTCTCCAAAATAATGGAATCCGTTATAAACTGCCACCTTATGTGGTACCTTGAGGATCACCAGCTGATTAGTGACCGCCAATACGGTTTTCGTCGGGGTAGATCAGCTGCTGATCTTCTGGTGTACTTGACTCATAGATGGGCGGAGGCAGTAGAGTCCAAGGGGGAGGAATTGGCCGTTAGTTTGGACATTGCGAAGGCCTTCGATCGGGTTTGGCACAAAGCGCTTCTTTCGAAGCTCTCTTCCTATGGTTATGGTATTGCTATGCTCTCTTCTCGAGAAATTGTGCATTTGGATCACTAGATTTCTTGCAGATCGGAACATCAAGGTCGTTGTAGATGGTGCATGCTCCGACTACAAGCCTATTAACGCTGGTGTTCTACAAGGCTGCGTGCTATCACCAACGCTGTTTCTTCTGCATATCAATGATATGTTGCAAACCGGTAGCATTCATTGCTATGCAGATGACAGCACTGGCGATGCTCTATACACCGGCCGTGCCAATATTTCTCGGGAAAACGTCGCCAAGTACCGGAACAAACTTGTGTCTGAAGTCGAGTCTTCGCTGTACAAAGTCTCGTATTGGGGCGGCTAAATCTAGTCCAGTTTAATCCTCAGGAGACACACGTTTACCGCTAAAAAGAACCCCTTTGTCGTAACTCCTCGGTTTCAAGGTACTCCCCTTGTTGCCTCAGCCAGTATCGGAATCCTCGGCGTCGACATATCGAGTGACGTGTAGTTTCGTGGTCACTTGGAAGAGAAGGCCAAATTGGCCTCTAAAAAGCTTGGCGTGCTCAGCAGAGCGGGACAGTATTTAATGCCGGCACAACGCCTGCAACTTTACAAGGCGCAGGTTCGACCTCACATGGAATACTGTTCCCATCTCTGGTACTACGTCGTCGGTACTCGGACTGTGCGGACGTGTCTGTGCGCTCTCGCGTGACCACGTGTAATAACTTTTAGTTAACTTTGGTGTTTTGCGAATATTTAGTTTGAATTGTTTACTCTTGTAGCTATTTAAGCTTTATTGTGTTGATTTGAATAAAAAAGTGCAGTAAACATATTCTTTTAAACATTTTTTTTTGTATTAGATATAAGTACGTGTTTTTAGGTTAGGACCACGCATTGTTACCGCGTGGTAGTTATAGGATAAGTATTCTGCTCGTTGTTTGTTGTTGTACATGGATTATTTACTGTAAGTACTTTTATCGTATCTAGTTTTAGTTTTATTATGGGAAATTATTGAGGTTAGGGTATGCTGGCACTGACAGTGACGTTGGCAACTGTCACTCTGTGTGACATCGACACTGACAGTGACGTTGACAGCTGTCACCTGTCATAGTGATTAACTTTGACAATTGCGTTCCGTTTTCTGTACTTGATTTTTATATGATATTGTGATTAGATCTTTTGGAAATTACCTGTGGTTGTACATTTGTTTAATAAAAATGTCGGATGACGAGGAGTTATTTACTCCTCGCAAATCATTGGCCAGGACTCCGCCAGGACCACTCAGTCGGCCGGTTGCGTTGCCACCCCCACCACCAGTAGCACCAGAGAAACGGCCTCTGCCGTCACCGGAAGAGGTGCAGCCATCTTCCCAGCGAGCAAGGGTGGGCAAGCGTATTGAGCCTCGACGGACTGCGGCCCCGGTGGCAGGTCTGCTGTCCAGGTATGTGGAGAAGTCTGCCGCAGAGGCCGAAGAGGAGGACCGCCCAAGTGCGAGCTCCCGGGATATCAGAGGGATCTTCAAAGCGTCGACCGCCTCCAAGTTGGAGGTGATCGACCACGTTCGTGATACAGTAAAGGGGATCATGGGTATCATCACCGGACCAGGGTCGAAGCTCAATAAAGCGGAGTTCAACAGGGTGGCTACATATGGCCATGATCTCATTGCCATGGTGGCGACAATGGAGGTACATATATCAGAACTGGAGTTGGCAGCGCTCAGAGCAGAACAGGGGAAGATTGCTGCGGAAGGAAGACTAACGCAGGTTGAGGCTAAGGCCAGTGCAGTTCCTTGCCACGCGACGGACCCGGCACCGCAACGGTCGTACTCGGTGGCGCTGAGGCTGCCTAAGGGGGCCGACCAAATGATGATGCCAGTGAGCAAAGGCCCAGTTGTCGCCTTCTACCCGGCTGAGACGGAAGGTCCACTGAAGACTGCAGAGGACACAAAAATGGAGCTCAAGAAGGCAGTCAACCCCAAGAACAGTGGGCTTCAAATCGACAGATTGAGGAAGGTTGGAAATGCGGGTGTCGTGGTCCAAACCACGTCCCAGGAAGCAGCAGAGAAGCTGAAGACTGCTGCCCCTCCATCATTGAGGGTGACTGAGCCCAAGCAACGTTTACCCCTGGTGGCTCTCAGGGGTTTTGAGGAGGATCCCAAGAACGAGGAGGTCATTAGCGCCCTCTACGAGCAGAACCTTGCTTCTTGTGGGTGGACCGAAGCAAACTTGAAAGAAAACTGCAGGATCGCTTTCAAGAAGTCCTGGAGGGGAAGCAGGCGGAGAACAGTGATCCTTCAATGTTCGTCTGACTTGAGAGATATCCTGATCGGGTACAACCGGCTATACGTCGGCTGGGACGTGGTTGAGCCGTGTGATTACGTGGATGTCACGTGCTGCCAGAGGTGTCAACAGTATGGGCATCCTGCGAAGTACTGCCGATCGAAGGAGATCGTATGTGGAAAATGTGGAGAGGAAGGGCATGAGGGCGGCGCTTGGAAGTCCACGGAGAAGAAGTGCGCTACGTGTAAGCGATTTGGTAGATCTGACTCTGGCTCGCACGTGACCATGGCGAAGAACTGCCCAGCAAGGCTGTATGCAGAGCAACGCTCTGTGGCCAGCACTCAATAGTACCAGTAAGGGTGGCCCCGTAGACAACCATGAAGACAAGGCATTACGACTAGGACAAATAACCTGGGTCGGTGGGAGCTTGCCACGGCTGAGTGTCCCATCAGGCGCGTGAACTGCACCTGGACATTGTTCTTGTACAAGAACAGTACTCCCAGGTTGCGGGGATCGTGCAGGTGAGCGGTCATCCGTGGGCTGGTGTTTATCTTGCCGACCCAACAATTGTAGCAGCTGTGCTGAGTCACCTTAGCAATATCATCGGACTCAATGCCACTGGGGTGAACTACGGGCTGCTGCGCGAGTTTTGCGCATGGGTGTCGCGATCGTGGAATGGGGCAGGAGAGAATGCTGGTAGGAGGGCCCGATGTCGTAGGCGTTATAGTGCCGTCAGCCCCAGAAGGGGGAGAGTGACGTAAAATTGGGACAAGGAATAGATGAAATATTTGTAGGGAGCCAAGAAAGTGCGCGCGGGAAAAGAGCCACGTGCAAGTACCGCGCGCATCTCCCGAGATTCGGCCCGTATGACCTGAGGGTCGGTGGGGCCATGGGAGGTGGAGGGTTGTTCCCATCTCTGAGCACGGGCTCCCTAGTGCCAGCTCCTTCTACTTGACCGCATCCAGCGCAGACCGGCTCGAATCGTCGACGACCGAGCCCTTTCCGATCGGCTCGATTCATTGGCACTGCGAAGACATGTTGCATCCCATTTGCATTTTCTTTTGCATCTACCATGGGGAGTGCTCTGAGGAATTGTTCGGATTAATCCCAGCCGCCAAATTTCACGAACGCACATCGCGGCAGCACTCCTGATACCATCCACACCATCTGAATGATTGGCGGTCCACCTCTGTGCGATTTAGAAGATGTTTTCTTTCTCGTACAACTTTCTTGTGGAGTAGTTTATCACCAACTATTTTTCCGGACCGATACGACTTAGGGACCTTCAAGAACAGAGCCTACTCCTTTTTAAAAAGCCGGCAGCGCATCTGCAATTCCCTTGGTGTTACGGTTGTTCATGGGCGGCAGTAGTCACTTACCATCAGGTGAGCCGCATGCTCGTTTGTCCCCTCTTCTATAAAAAAAAAACATAAAATTTTACAATAGTTTTGTACAAATAATTATGTGAATCATTATAGAATAATCATAGTAGTGCCTACCTTATTCTTAGGTCTTATTTTCATTCATGTATTAATTAATATTATTATAAGCTTTTATATATTAGTTCTTTTAATTGTTTTCTAAAAATAGCAGCGGAGACACTATTTACTACAAACGAGGTATTCCATCGTAGTCCTTAGGGGTGGTAACGCATCTGCGTTTTCATTCTTAATCTAGGATGCATGTCAATGTCTATGTGTCACAACATCCACTTACTTTCAGGTGAACTGTGTGCTCGTTTGTCACCCTTATTCTTTAAAAAAGGCTTCTAGTTCTAAAAAACGAAACGAAGTGTTGCACTGCGGGAGTGCCGGCTAATGTGAAAACTTGAATATTAACGTTGTGCATTTTTGATATTTTGGAATGGCGGAGATTATTTATTATTATCTTATTTCATTTATTTTCATTCGAAATTATTTGTTTGGTAAACCTACACTGCACATGTGCTTATTGTGATGTTATGAAAATATAGGTTAATGCTATAAAGTATAAACATATTACAAATATTACATCTATAAAGTGTAAGTACATATGTATCTATATTAATAATTTCGTCAAGCAGTACAGTAGACTCGATCGAAACCTAATCTTAATAATAAAATTATATTAAGTAATAAATGAAAATTAATTAAACCTAACTTACTTCCTCTCCTACGCCGCGCCGGCTGTTTACTCTCCGTCCGTATTACGAATTTTCGATCAGGACACGTGACCTGACGCGAGTGTAACATTTTTTACCCATTACAAAAAAAGTGCACAACACTGCTAAAGAAGTTTTCACTTCAAAAAAGTTGTAACTTTTCTTTTCACAAAATATATGATTGAAAGTGCTGTTAAATATGGTCTCTTGTGACATGTACTTACGCTACCGCGCTCAAAAGCGTGTATCGAAAGCCTCAAGGGTTTCCTGAAATGAAATTCTGCGTGAAATCTGAGCGATATAATGTCACGTTTTATCAACTAAACTTCAAACCGACGCCGCTCAAAATTGGTGCCTAAGTAATTTCCTTTTAAATTTGGTTCAGATATATTGATGGGATTCATTAGTAAAACATTAAACTTTTCAATTTGTAAAGGCATCTGTACGACATATGAGCGAATAATTTCAATTTTTTTTAATGGATATTTACTAATAAATAAATGAAATTGAAAACTTGAATTTGATTAATAAGGAATGGGTGGCATTCAATATAACACAGCAGCATTAAGTGAGAGCGTGGTCTCTCCTCGGGCGAGACGACCCATTCGTACTATAACTGTAGTATCAGAAGCCTGTGTCTGACGGATGTGTAGTCGCTATGCAACACATAAGTTTTATTTTTATTTTTATAGGATTGGGTGACAAACGAGCACACAGTCCACCTGATGGTAAGTGGTTGCTGTGGCCCATAGACATCTAAATTTATCCTCGTTTGTGAATCAAAATGCAGATGCGTTGTCACCCGTGAGGACTAAGATAGAATGCCTCATTTCCAGTAAAAAGGGTCTCCGGTTCTCTACTACATATAAAATATAATGGAATACTAGGTGAAGATAAGTACCTAGATAAAACTATCTACAAAAAGAAATGAGATGCATCAAAAACATAACTTGTAAAAAAAACGAAGTCTTGCAACTCAGTTCTTCTACCGTAACAAGTTGTGAGATCCATGTAACCCCAAGTCGTTTCATTAATTAAGTCCCTACTTAAGGGTCTCTCTGTCTTTTGTTATTACGTAATTAGCTAACCTAACAACATCTTATAGTGACCATATCAATATTAAAAATCTTTTATGTTTTAAATAGATTGACTTGGCCATCGCATAAAAACGCAATGTATCTCTCAAGTAATACGTATTTCATTAAATTAGATTGTTTAGTGCGATTGCCAAGTATCAGATAAATTGGTTGTTGTGAGTTGCGAGACTTTGTTTTTTTACAAGTTATGTTTTTGATGGCATATATTATTACTAGTGTTTATGGTATGCCGTATGGTATATTATGGTATGTATATGGCATGTGTATGGTAGCCGTGCTAGCTCAGCTGGTTAGCGCTCGCTGTAAATTTCATAGTACGCGAGCAACCCGGGTTCAATCCCCGCCGGCACCAATGAAATTGTTGATTGCAATTTTAGTGCTGATTCACCACGTCATTATCATCATCATCATTACAGCCTTTCATAAGTCCACTGCTGAACATAGGCCTCCCCCAAGGAATGCCACAAAGCACGGTCCTGAGCCACCTGCATGCATCGACTTCCTGCATGTCTTACCAGGTCGTCACTCCATCTCGTGGGGGGTCGCCCTACACTTCGCCTACCGGTACGAGGCTGCCACTCGAGAACCTTTCTTCCCCATCGGTTGTCGGTTTTTCGAGCTATATGGCCGGCCCACTGCCACTTCAGTTTACTAATCCGTTGATCTATGTCAGTTACTCTAGTTCCACTGCGGATATCCCCATTCCTAAGGTTATCACGCAGAGAAACTCCGAGCATAGCCCTCTCTATAGCTCGCTGAGTGACCTTGAGCTTCCTCATACGGCTAGCAGTGAAGGACCACGTCTCAGATCCGTAAGTCATCACTGGCAACACGGACTGGTTGTACAATTTCGTTTTAAGGTTTTGAGGTATGTCTGACGAGAAGATGTGTCGTAGCTTCCCGAACGCTGCCCAGCCGAGTTGAATCCGTCGATTGACCTCTCGGTCGAAGTTGGAATTACCTAGTCGGACTATTTGTCCCAGGTAAACAAAATCATCAACAACTTCGAGCTTAGTGCTCCCAACAACTACCGGCATAGGTGTGACATGGCCATTAAACATAATGTTTGTTTTGTCGTAATATATGTCGTCATAATCTTAGGAGCACGCTCTTTTCTTGAAGGTCCCTAAGTCGTATCGGTCCGGAAAATAGCTGATGGTAATCGATTCCACAAGGAAGTCGTGCGAGGAAGAAAACATCTTCTAAATCGCACAGTGGTGGACCGCCAATCATCCAGACGGTGTGGATGGTATCGGGAGTTCTACCGCGATGTACGTTCGTGAAATTTGGCGGCTGGGATTAATCCGAACAATTCTTCAGAGCAATCCCCGTGGTAAATGCGAAAGACAATGCAAAGCGGTGCAACATCTCTTCGCAGTGCCAATGAATCAAGCCGATCGGAAAGGACTCGGTTGTTGACATTTCGAGTCGCTCTGCGCTAGATGCGGTCAAGTGGAAGGAGCTGGCACTGGGGAGCCCCTGCCCAGAGATGGAAACAGTATTCCATGTGAGGCCGAACCTGCGCCTTGTAAAGTTGTAAAGTTTAAAATTGCCGGCATGAAATACTGTCCCTCTCTGCTGAGCACGCCAAGCTTTTTAGAGGCCAATTTGGCCTTCTCTTCCAAGTGACCACGAAACTGCACGTCACTCGATATTTTGACGCCGAGGATTCCGATACTGGCTGAGGCAACCAAGGGAGTGCCTTGAAACAGAGGAGATACGACAAAGGGGTTCTTTTTAACGGTAAACGCGCAAACTTGTGTCTTCTGAGGATTAAACTGGACTAGATTTAGTCGCCCCCAGTCCGAGACTTTGTTCAGCTAAAACTCGACTTCAGAACAAGTTTGTTTCGGTACTCGGCGACGTTTTCCCGAGAAATATTAGCACGGCCGGTGTATAGAGCATCACCAGTGCTGTCATCCGCATAGCAATGAATGTTACCAGTTAGCAACATATCATTGATATGCAGAAGAAACAGCGTTGGTTGGTTGGAAGAAATAGCACACAGCCTTGTGGAACACCAGCGTTAATAGGCTTCTAGTCAGAACATGCACCGTCTACAACGACCTTGATGCTCCGATCTGCAAGGAAGCTGGTGATCCAATTGCACAATTTCTCGGGAAGCCCATAGTAAGAGAGCTTCGAAAGAAGCGCTTTGTGCCAAACCCGATCGAAGGCCTTCGCAATGTCCAGACTAACGGCCAACGCCTCCCTTTTGGACTCTACTGCCTCCGCCCACATATGGGTCAGGTAGACTTGAAGATCACCAGCTGATCGACCCCGACGAAAACCGTATTGGCGGTCACTAATCAGCTAGTGATCCTCAAGGTACCGGATGAGCTGGCAGTTAATAATGGATTCCATTATTTAGGAGAACAAGAAGGTGATCGCGATAGGCCTACAGTTGGACGGGTCTGAGCGGTCGCCTTTTTAGGGATCGGGTGGACAAAAGCTGTCTTCCGTGAATTCGGGACTACGCCTTGGGAGTAGGAGTACCGGAAAAGACGCGTTTCGGTGCCAACTCCGGAGCACACGTCCTCAGCACAATTGGGGGGATTCCGTCAGGCCCACTCGACTTCTGGATGTCCAGGGAGAGAAGTGCTTTGCGAACCGAGCGCTGTGAGAACAGCGCATCCGGCATGGAGCACTCACACCGCGGGATGGTTGGCGGTGTTTCCCCGCCGTCATCAAGAGTCGAGTTGGACGCAAAAAGGGAGCCTAAAAGTCGGCTTTGTCTTTTGCGTCTTGGGCCAATGAGTCGTCCTCCCTGTGTAGAAATTGGCTTACAGAAATTCCCTTGGACAGCCTTGGCGAGAGACCAAAATGCACGGGTTCCCGAAGGAAGGCGAACTATTTTCTCGCCAATTCTGCCTCTGCTCTGCTCTGACTTTGCCTTGGCAATAACTCTTTTGAAGGACCTGGAGGCGAAGTTATACTTCTTTTTAACTATGCTGGTGTTTACATCCCGAGTCGTCGAAGCTGCAGCCCAGACTTAATAACACTCCTGCTTAATGCGTAATGCAGTTTTACAGGAGCAACCAAACTATGGCTGAGATCTTCCTCCGATGAGTACCACAGATGATGGAATAAATAGTTCCATTCCCTGTAGCACCACATCAGTGACAGAGTCAGCAACAGCGCTGGGATCATCCGGCGGGAAGCAAACCCGCCCCCATGGGTATGATACAAAGAAAGACCGCATTCCGTCCCAATCCGTCGACCTATAATGCCAAACACGGCGGCAACCTGCAGAACGCAACTGCGAAGGGAGCGTGAGTGGCACCATACTCCGGATCAGACAGTGATCCGAAGAGCCGAGAGGGGCATCGACGGAAACCTGATATCCGTCCGGATGAGAGGTCAGCAGATGGTCCAACAGCGAAGGTGTATGATCCTCCACATCTGGAATCCGCGTAGGCGAAGTAACCAGTTGTGTCAGACCATATGCCAAGTCAAAGTTATAAACAGATCTCCCCGCATGATCGGTGAAACGTGAACCGAGACATTCGGCACGGTGGGCGTTAAAATCGCCAAGGATCACGATCTCTGCGGATGGGACCTGTTCTAGCAAGGAATCTTTAGCCATTTGGACGTGGTCGATGAGTCGGTCTGTTTCGGCATTACCGCTATGGGACCTATAGAGGCACCCGTAGACGCGCGGATGGTCGTCGCTGTCTACGCGTAGCCCAAGGATGGACAGGTCCGAACCTTCAAGACTGCCGAGGCGTCGAGAACAGATGTCCACTCTGACATACACGCAAACTCCAGCCCGAGGCACAAAGGAGTGCTCCAATTTGTACCCCGGGCAGGAGAGATACGAAATATTAGCCGGAGAGGAAACCTGCGTCTCGGTCAGGAAGAGCAAGGCCGGCTTCGCCGTCTCGAGATGGTAGTGGACGGCGTTTAGGTTAGAGTGAAGTCCCCTGATGTGAAAACCAGCGTGAAGCAGAGGTTTACCTCTGCGTTTCGCTTGGTGAGTGCAGGTGGCCGGAGGCCCTTTTTGCTGGAATTGAGGCATTCTATCTTAGTCCTCACGGGTGACAACGCATCTACATTTTGATTTGTAATAGAGGATAGATGAAGATGTCTATGGGCCACAGCAACCACTTACCATCAGGTGAACTGTGTGCTCGCTTTGTCATTCTATTTATTTAAAAAAAATAATTGACAAACTGACATTTGGCTGTTATTTCTATTGGTCGGTACGTCTGCGTTACAACGCCCGTCTTGTCAAGGTCTTTCCGATGTCTGACTACAAACATATATACTCTTAATTATCGGCAAGCATTATGTTCCATAATTTGTAACAATGTCGTTCTCAACTAAAGAGTACGCTGTCTTCCTTTTACTCAAACATATGCAGCAACATAATTCTAAATTCCACCCACATCATCTCGATGGTTGGCGGTCTATGGCTGTGACTTTTACAAGGAATATTCTGACTCATAGGATCTCATTGTGGTATTTACTTAGCCAGCAGTTTTTTCGAACTAATACGACTCAGAGATATTCACGAAAAGAGTCAACTCAGCTCATTTCTAAAATTCCTTCTATCTGGTGAGCCGTATGTTCGTTTGCCTGCTCTTTTATAAAAAAAATACAGGCTTCCTGTCATAGAAATATATCATTCTTGTTCATAAGCCTGTATAAGACCACATCTGGACTAATGGTAATTGGATACTGTGGATCCATAGACACCAACTTCTATTCTCGATTGAGAATTAAGACATAATGCAAATGCTTTGCTTACAACGGTGTGCCACAAATTTGTTGGTGACCTTCAGGACTAAGGAATGCCTCATGACCAGTTAAGTCTGGTTCTCGTTACTGCAGTGCTATACTGCTCAAGTTAAGAGGACTCAATCGTGCTACAGTCATTTTTCTATCATTTGCATCAACACGTACAATATATACCAGATGTGGAGAGAATTTGCCACAATCTACATAATTAACAGAAGGATTGACAATTGCAAAGTCATCTTTGAAGCTGTCCACCATTACTGATCTGAATATTGTTAGCCTGAGCGTACACGAGATGGCTATTATTCCAATACCCAGAGGCTTTAAGATCTTTCTGGAATTTTCCATATTCGTCTCTTAAGACACATGTGTAACGAAATGGGGCATTTCTTAAGAAGTATTACTTATTTGGTAAAACTAGTCCACCCATATATATTAGCAACATTGTTACGGTCAGCAGCTGCTTATCCAACAGTATAGTCCCCCGGGGCCCATAGACGGAGAACCTACAAGCAGATGTTGGTCGGGCCTGCTACAGGCCAAAGGTGGAAAGTTTCTAATTACAATAAACAATCAGGGGGGAGCGTTGTATTCTAATAAGGGGAGCTTACTTACCTCTATCCAAGGCGACTGGTCCCTCAGGATTCGATCAGGTCGCGTGTGGATGTATAGTGCTAGGAAAGTAAGGGTCAGTGATGTGTATCTGGGTGTGGCTGGTAGTGTTATTGACCTTATTAGACCGTTACCATCATCAGCAGTTCGGACCTCAGCACCTCTCCACCTCACGTCACATTCTTCGTTAGTCACGATGAAGGTCCAGTTACTCTGTCGTACGATTAACTACCTTACAGAAGCCACTAACTCTCAATTGTTATAACACCTAACTCGCGAAACGAACACAGAACGTACGGATCAAAGGTCACAGTTATTTCTAGAATATCAAATACCGCACAAGTAACTAATACAGTCGAATCCACTTATACGGACTCAGCGTTAAACCTAAAAGTCCCGGGTGAAACTCTCAGCAAGGAATACGCGCTACAATTCCCAGTCAGTATATTTACTATACGCGCCTATCATTACGAGCGCCCGACAAAACGGACCGCGTGCTATCTCTCGCAGCGATGAATTTGGACTCTCAATTTTTCTAGCGCGTTTTTGACACCCACCGTTCAACACGCTCGGACTAACTTCATCCCATATCACGCCGAGCCGAGTGCCATCTAACGTCGATGCTTGACATTAGCGCTTTTGCGCGGACAAACATAATAATATAGAACAGGAGTGCCTGCTCTGTTCCAGTCTGAAATGCTTAAATAGCTACTACAATTAAAGGCTATAAAATTTATATCTTAGTCATCCGAACTGATAACGAATCTGGTAGCCTTCTTTATTTGAAGTAGGTTTTTTTATAGGATAGGGTGAAAAACGAGCACACAGTTCACCTGATGGTAAGTGGCTACTGTGGCCCATAGACATCTACATCTATCCTTGTTTGCGAATCAAAATGCAGATGCTGTTCACCCGTAAGGACTAAGATGGAATACCTCTTTTCCAGTAAAAAGGGTCTCCGGTTCTCTACACTCATCCTACGAAATATAGCAGTAATAAACTGCTACTTTAGGCTGGTATTCTGTGAGAGCGTTTTCCTTCCCCGGCCGAGCCAACCCATTCGTGCTACCACTATACTGTTAATATGCTGCAGCATGGCTCTACCACGTATAAAAAAGTAAAAAAGAAGTAGGTTGCATGTGTCCATGAGTTGCAAAGCCACTTACCCCCAGACGGACTGTAGGTTCGTTTGGCAATAAAATTATATAAAGTAATCTTAGGAATTTTCCCGAGCGACTCATTTTATCTTGCATTCCATCTATAAATTATATCATTCAACTATTATTATATGTCCGATTTAACCGGTAAAAACTCTTATGAAACAAAGATTTTCTATCTTTGCTTAGAATATAAAATTACTTTCATATTATTCGGAGGCGTAAATAGAGATTTATGGTTCGATTTTGTCTGCAACAAACGGTCTTCTATTATTTATGATCGCAAAGTGAAAGAGATAAATTGATGTAACAAAATCAACATTTCGTAAAGCTACAGTTTTTGAATATAATATTCAGCGACCCTCTCTGGCTTCGGACGCTAAGATGCTTTAGATACTAAGTATCGCCGACACAAAGAGCACAGAAAGTATGACAGGCCACGCAGAATTTTTGTTTTGAAAGAAATATTATTCTGTACGAGCCATTATTATTTTTTTGAAAATACGATTATATTTATACAAGTGAAAATACGAATGTTCCAATTTCAAATTCCCTCCACACTTTTACGAGTTAAATTGAAATATCGTGTTTCATTGAAAAATGTATTTGCGTCGTGAACATTAGCCAAAGACTTTTATGTAGGTTTAATAAATTGGCGGACCGCTCTGGGCTGAAATGCAGAAGGTGGTACCTTTTCAATACCAATTTATTAATATGTAATATATTTAATGTGTATAATAACAATGGTATTATTCATAGCATGGTCCTGAGCCACTGCATCCATCGACTTCCTGCATTTCCTACTAGGTTGTCACTCTATTCAGTGGGGGCCGCCTTACATTTCATTTACCGGTACGTAGTTGCCACTCGAAAACATTTTATCCCCATAAGTTGTCGGTTCTTTGAGCTTTATGGCCAACCCATTGCAATTTTAGCTTAATAATCCGTTGGGCTATATTGGTTACTCTGGTTCTACTGCGGATATCCTAATTTTAAGTTTGTAACGCTGAGAAACCGCGAGCATAGCCCTCTCAATTGCTCGCTGACTGACCTTGAGTTTCCTCATATGGCCAGAAGTAAAGAACTACGTCTCCAATCCATGAGTCATCACTGGCAACGCGCACTGGATGTACGATCTTGTTTTCAGGTTTTGAGGTATACCTGACGAGAAGATGTGTTTTAATCTCCCGAACGCTTCCCAGTCGTGCTGAATCCGTCGATTGACCTCTCGGTCGAAGTTGGACTTACCTAGTCGGACTATTTGTCCCAGGTAAACATACTCGTCAACAACTTCGAGCTTAGTGCTCCCAACTACTGGCATAGGTGTGACATGGACATTACACACACACACACACACACACACACACACACACACACACACACACACACACACACACATATTTATATATATATATCACTTCCTTCACGGCTGGCCGGACGGAGAGGGCTATGTTCGGGGTTTCTCTGCGTGATAAACTTAGAAATGAGGATATCAACCAGAGTGACCGACATAGCCCAAAGTATTAGTAAACTGAAGTGGCAATGGGACAGCCATATAGCTCGAAGAACCAACAACCGATGGGAAAGAAAGGTTCTCGAGTGGCAGCCTCGCACCGGCGGACGAAGTGTAGGGCGTCCCCACCTAGATGGACTTGGTAAGACATGCAGGTAGTCGATGGATGCAGGTGGCTCAGGACCGTGCTTTGTGGCATTCCTTGTGGAAGGCCTCACATCATTTTGCTGTCGAACTCCGGAGCAATTCGCATGATTTAATATTATCAGTTTAGGGGTAGAAGGAGAACATAAAGCAGAAACAGAGTCACCGTCACCGTCAAAGCCTGTTAAAGTCCATTGCTGAACACAAGCCAATCCCATAGATTGCCTCATAGGAGAGATTTTTCCTTAGTTGCCACTCTTGGCAAGCGGCTTGGCAACCGGTATTTTATTTTTAGTCGTTATTAGGAAGACGCTGCTGCCGGTCACCTGATACGTTTTCCTCTGTCGCCTCTTACAACACCCACGGAATTATATGGGAACCGGGTATGGTCTATGTAAATATGATACAAAGGTAGAGGATAGGAAAGTGTATATTAGGATACCACGAGTTGGAAAGAATGGAATCAGTCGGCAGCTCGGGAACGCAGTTCTTGTACTAGAATACATTGCGCTAACTACTAAACAGGTAGACAAAAATAATAACACTAACATCTACAAAATAAAATAAGTATGTAATGAAAAATAAATTCAAGTAAAGTTATAACTTTTATTTCAAAATTTGTATGTATGTAAATAAGTTAATACATAGCAATAGACATCACAATATATTATTTAAACAGTTGGTATTAGGATCTAATATCTCAGATAGTTTTTATTTCAAGCATTCCGTAAATATCTGCTGGTACTTAGTCAGTAGCTATTTAAATAGCTAATATTCAGTAGCTTCGATAGCGAGAGGGAGTTCACTTTCGCCCGCAATCATTCTGTTCGGGCGGCTGATTGTAATTGGTACTCGGATGCAAACGACTGGGTTGTTGCTTTGGTCCACGATTCTAAACTCAACCGTTACTGAGGTACCCTGTAATAAACAAATTTGGGAATGAATCTCTTTTTTTAAGTGAAAGAGAGGCGGTTTCTGTTTGTTCTGTGAAAAAGATCCTAAAAAAAAAATTACTAAGAAGATAGCAGAGAAAATAACTCACGTTAATTTTCAGTAAATAGCCGAATAAAATAATAATTAAAACATAAATAATTAAAACATAATGCATAACAGAATATTCCGCAAATAACAATGAAAATAAAAACGTATTTACCACTGGGAACCATCTATCTATGTACATCCGCAGGGTGTACTGGACATTTGTTCCAGAGTTGACCGGACATCTGGTGTTAGTGAGGTGATTGCAGGTGTTTGCATTGTTGCCGAGGTCATATGGGACGGGGATAGAGCCCACGTAAGCGGTCGCTAAGGTGCGCATGGACTGCATGTTACGTGCTGAAATTTGAATAAGTATGCCATTATAATAAAAGTTTGTAAGATATTTACATTTTACAGATGTATACTAAATGGTACAATTACTTACGAGCTCTGAACGTCATGTGGATAACGGCATCTCGGAGCTGAGGCAGAACACAAGGAGGGTTGTTGCAGCCTTCGATGCGGGTGCTGGCAGGCAAATCTCCAGCGTGATTGATGCCTGTAATTCAAAATCAGTTATTTTTTGCGTACATTTATTTATAACAATTGGAAATATATATGATACAAGGCAGATTATTTCTATGGAGTGTTTTTGACTTTTCAATAAAACATCATTGTTAACTTCTTAATATCTTTGTGATTAATATCACGTAATAAGTCTTTCTCAGCTCAATCTTAGAGATGTGTCTTCCGATAAATTCGTCAACTTGTATGCATTCTTTGCGAAATTTACCTAGACTCACCACATAATGAGTTCGCATGCTCTTCCTTATGATTAGTCCTTATTTTTAGGTTTATCTAAAACCTCTCTTCCGATTCCAACTCGGTTGTGTAGCGTTCGGAAGATTACGACACAACATCTTCTCTTCACTTATACCTCAAAACTTGAAAACCAGTGCCTGTTGCAAGTAATGACATATGGATCTGAGATTGGGTCTTTCACTACGGGTCTATTGACGAAGCTTAAATTCAGCGAGCAATAGGAAGGGCTATGCT
This sequence comes from Parnassius glacialis, assembly GCA_033319125.1. Taxonomy (NCBI): domain Eukaryota; kingdom Metazoa; phylum Arthropoda; class Insecta; order Lepidoptera; family Papilionidae; genus Parnassius; species Parnassius glacialis. The sequence continues at coordinate 2,702,383 of JAVANC010000003.1, forward strand.
TGCGTATTTGCGCGATAGACTTCTTAATGAGAATATCCGCAGTAAAATTAGAGTAACCAACATGTTTTTTTATATATGATAGGGTGATAAACTAGCACACAGTCCACCTGATGGTAAGTGGTTGCTGTGACCCATAGACTTACACATCTATCCTCAATAAAGAATTAAAACGCAGATGCGTTGTCACCCGTGAGGACTTACCGGTTTTAACGCATCTTTTCCGGTACTCTTACTCCCAAGGCGTAGTCCCGAACTCATGGAAGACAGCTTTGGTCCACCCGATCCCTAAAAAGGCGACCGCTCAGACCCGTCCAACTACAGGCCTATCGCCATCAACTCCTTGTTCTCCAATTTAATGGAAGCCGTTATAAACTGCCAGCTCATGAGGTACCTTGAGGATCACCAGCTGATTAGTGACCACCAGTACGGTTTTCGTCGGGGTCGATCAGCTGGTGATCATCTAGTCTACTTAACTCATAGATGGGCGGAGGCAGCAGAGTCCAAGGGGGAGGCATTAGCCATTAGTTTGGACGTAGCGAAGAACTTTGATCGGGTCTGGCACAAAGCGCTTCTTTCGAAGCTTCCTGCGTATGGGCTTCCTGAGAAATTGTGCAAATGGATCACCAGTTTCCTTGCTGATCGGAGCATCAAGGTCGTAGACGGTGCATGCTCTGATCTCAAGCCTATCAACGCTGGTGTTCCACAAGGCTGCGTGCTATCACCAACGCTGTTTCTCCTGCATATCAATGATATGTTGCAAACTGGTAGCATTCATTGCTATGCAGACGACAGCACTGGTGATGCCTTATATACCGGCCATGCCAATATTTCTCGGGAAAACGTCGCCGAGTACCGGGACAAACTTGTGTCTGAAGTCGAGTCTTTGCTTAACAAAGTCTCGGATTGGGGCCGATTAAATTTAGTCCAGTTCAATCCCCAGAAGACACAAGTTTGCGCGTTTACCGCTAAAAAGAACCCCTTTGTCGTATCTCCTCAGTTTCAAGGCACTCCCCTTGCTGCCTCAGCTAGTATCGGAATCCTTGGCGTCGACATATCGAATAGTGTGCAGTTTCGTGGTCACTTGGAAGGGAAGGCCAAATTGGCCTCTAAGAAGCTTGGCGTGCTCAGCAGAGCGAGACAGTATTTCATGCCGGCACATCGCTTGCAACTTTACAAAGCGCAAGTTCGGCCCCACATGGAATACTGTTCTCATCTCTGGGCCGGGGCACCCCAGTGCCAGCTCCTTCCACTTGACCGCATCCAGCGCAGAGCGGTTCGAATCGTCGACGACCGAGTTCTTTCTGATCGGCTCGATACACTGGCATTGCGTAGGGATGTTGCATCTCTTTGCATATTTTATCGCATCTATCACGGGGATTGCTCTGAGGAATTGTTCGGACTAATTCCAGCCGCTCAATTTCACCATCGCACATCGCGACAAAACTTGCTTTACCATCCATACCATCTGGATGATTGGCGGTCCATCACTGTGCGATTTAGAAGAAGTTTTCTCCCTCGCACGACTTCCTTGTGGAATCAATTACCACCAGCGAATTTTCCGGACCGATACGACTTAGGAACCTTCAAGAAAAGGGCTTACACCTTTCTAAAAGTTCGGCAACGCATCTACAATTCCCCTGGTGTTGCGGTTGTTCATGGCCGGCGGTAGTCACTTACCATCAAGTAAGCCGCATGCTCGTTTGCCCCCTATTCCATAAAAAAAAACTTAGATCGAATGCCTCTTTTCCGGTAAAAAGGGTCTCAAGTTCTCTACACTCACCATACGAAACACAGCAGTGTTTATCTGTATTTTACGCTGATAATTTGTGAGAGCGTGGTCCTTCCCCGGTCGAGCCGACACATTCGTGCTACAACTATACTACTAATATAGCTGCTGCATGGCTCCACGTAAACATACACGTAAAACATAGCGCAAATTATCGATAAACTGAAGTGGCATATGGCTCGAATAACTGACAAACTATGGCAACTCTTCCCTATCGGTTGTCTGTTCTCAAGTGCCAGCCTCCACCAGTAAGCGAAATGTAGGGTGGCCCTCACGAGATGGAGTGATAAATAATAAATCATAAAAAAAGATCTGGTAAGAGATACAGGAAGTTGATGGATGCAGGTGGCCCAGGACGGTGCTTATGTTCAGCAGTGTACATGTGATGGGCCGTAATGATGTTGATGATGATGAAAACTTCTCTAAATATAATCCCTCGCATAATTTCGTCTTATGGATGCCTATGGAATAAGAAATGACGGATTTAAAAGAGAATCAGAGGACTCTGTGACATGTCTAATTATTTACGATACTCACATCTGGCCACGTTGGTGCCTTCAGCAATAGCTAGAGCAACGCTCAGTACTACTATGAGTTTCATCATCTTCGCGGTAATTATACTTTTTACAATATTCCTTATTTAATTGTGACTGATAAATTTCCGCAACTTCCTTAGTTTTTATATGATTCTGTTATCTATCAGGTGTGCAATATCTCCCCAGTTAGTTTTATCAAGTGATTATTAAATCTGTATCAAGTGAATTAATCCAAGTTCCCCACAGATTGTTACCAGGGCTGGCTGGTCCATATAGGCATATTAAATTAGTGAAGACATGGCGACAATACAGGAATAGCATCATAGCTTAAGCTGTAGCCCTATTCCTTCACTCTAATAGTCCAGTGGGGCGGCAATTTTTAACAGTGGTAGAGCCACTCGGCAGCTTTTGCTGTCGCACGGATGGGCCGGCTCGAACCGGGGTGGTACCACGACCTCACAGAATACCAGCTTGAAGTAGAGGTTTACCTTTGCGTTTCGCTTGGTGAGTGCAGGTGGCCGGAGGCCCTTTTTACTGGAAATGAGGCATTCCATCTTTGTCCTCACGGGTGACAACGCATCTGCATTTTGATTCCCAAACGAGGATAGATGTAGATGATTATGGGCCGCAGCAACCACTTACCATCAGGTGGACTGTGTGCTCGTTTGTCACCCTCATCCTATTAAAAAAAATCCGAAACGATGGGAGACAGGTATCTAATCTAGTAGGATTCACGGCTTTACGTGCTTTCCAAGGCATAAAACTCCCTGACTTTCAGCTGTTACTGATGCAATAACTGATTTTTGACCCTACTCATGATTTGAACCCGATAAATCATGATCAACAGTCAAGCTTACCTAGGGCCCAGGCAGCTCCTTCCACTTGACCGCATCCAGCGCAGAGTAGCTCGAATCGTCGACAACCGAGTTCTTTCCAATCAGTTTGACTCACTGTCATTGCGAAAAGATGTTGCATTTCTTTGCGTATTTTATAGCATCTATCACGGGGTGTGCTCTGAGGAATTGTTCGGACTATTTTTAGCCGTTCAATTTCGCTATCGCACATCGCGGCAAATCTCGCAATACCATCCATACCATCGAGATGATTGGCGGTCTACCACTGTGCGATTTAGAAGAAGTTTTCTTCCTCGCACAACATACTGTTGGAATCGACTACCACCAGAGGTTTTTCCGGTTTAATATGACTTAGGGACCTTTAAGAAAAGAGCCTACTATTTTTTAAAAAGCCGGCCACGCATCTGAAATTCCCTTGGTGTTGCGGTTGTTTATGGGCGGTGGTAGTCACTTACCATCAGGTGAGTCGCATGCTCGTTTGCTTCCTCTGCTATTAAAAAAAATGTATAAAATATGCTCCCTATGAGAAAATCTATAGAAAGGCCTATTTCAGCCGTGGATTTTTAAGTGGTTGTAATGATGATGATGATGAATGATGGATGACAAATCAAAATTTTATCTTATACTTCTGCGAAAAAAACTTTTAATCTAATTTACCAATAGACTAAGTAGATAAAGGCTAAGTTAAGAAAAGAAGAAATATCTTCAAGAATTTCGGAATATATCATCTGTATGCCGATGATCTGCAGCTATATGTGCACTGTGGCATTGAAGAACTACATAATGGAATTCACAAATTAAACCAGAATTTAAACACAATTAAAGATTGGTCCTCGTGCTATGGACTCTGTGTGAATCCAGTAAAATTCCAAGCGATTTTAGTGGGAAGTAAAAAGATGCGGGCTAGGGTTAATCAAGCAGACTTACCTCCTGTTTACTATGATAATATTATTATTCCATTTAGTGAGTCTGCTAAAAACCTTGGCCTGTATATTGATAACTCTCTGAACTGGAAAGTGTAGGTTACCGATTTAAGTCGGAAAGTCATTGGCACCTTACGTTTCCTTTATCATCTCAAATACTTCCTTCCTATTAAGTCTAAGCTCATGCTTGTCCAAATTCCTATTTTACCTATCTTTGATTATGCAGATGTGTGCTACCCAGACCTGTCCCAAGAACTTCTTAATAAGCTGGTGCACCTGCTTAACAACTTTATTAGATTTATTTTTGGTCTGCGTAATATGACCAAATTTCTCATTATAGATCCCAGCTTAAGTGGCTTCCCATAAGGCAAAGGCGCAACTCCAGAATATTACTTGTTTTCTTCTCAATTCTTAATGATTCATACTCACCTTCTTACCTCAAAGAACGATTTCAATATCTCTCTTGTTGTAATGATAGAGTTCTTCGATGTTCCTCCAATAACAAGGTTTATATTCCTACTCATCTCACCGGGTTCTATGGTAACTCCTTCACTGTACAGGCTGCAAGTCTTTGGAATTCCTTGCCTGATGATATCAGAAAATCACCTAACAAATACTCCTTTAAAAAGAAGGTACGCGAGCATTTACTGAATTATCATTAGGATTACAAAATTGTTAATTAATCGTATTTATATGTATGTATTAACTTTGCATTTATGTATATTTATATCCATATATATGTATTTATGTATGTTTATATTTGTTTATTGGCATATAAATATATTTATATTATGAATATGTGTTAATATATGTAAATATGCGAATATATATATATATATATATATATATATATATATATATGCATTTACTTATAATATTATATCATAATCTGTTTTGTTACATATAATGCATATTAATTTTAGTTATTATTTTTTTAATTGCTACTATTTTTTCTTTTAATTGCTACACCTACGACAAACTCTCACCACTCTATGGGTTGACTGGTAGAGAATGCCTTTAGGTATTATGTCCGCCCTTTGTATCCTTTTTTTCTAAAGGGACGCAATAAAATTTTTAAATAAAAAAAATGTCTCCCAAAAGCTAATGAAAGAATTGCCTGAAATTAATGGAAGATAGTGTGATGAAAAATATTCGGCTTCAGTAGTATACATTTACCTAATGAAAGTTTTCATAAAAAGTACAAACCGGGTTTAAATGTTAAAAAAAGTAATAACAATCACTAATCATTTGCAGCTGTATGTGGTAGAGCCATGTAGCAGCCATGTAGCACCGACCCGATTCGACCGGGGAAGGACCACGCTCTCACAGAATACCAGTAAAATAATAGCAATATGCTGCTGTGTGAATTGTAGGTGCGTCGCCGGCCTTTCATATATCTATTAGAATCAACTTCGTTATTGAAGTCATAGTAGTCGAGTAGGAATCAGCGCATGAGTACCGAAAACTTTTCCACCTCATTTTTTATGCAATTCTTTTCAAATTGTCCTACTGATGATATAAATGCATATTGGCATGGGACAACTCAGTACCATATGGTTTAAACCAATTTTTTATCATTTGCAAGTAATTGTTATTTTCAAACGGGACTGTTGTGAAAAAAGGTCCTATGACTATTTACGATAAAGTTAATATTTTTGGAGTTATAAATTATTTGTGACTACGGTTGCTGGAAAGCAACTGAAACGTCGGGAATATAAAATAACCTAATTAAAGGCGATAAAATCGGTAAAAGTAGTTTTATTCAATATATAAAGAAATGTATAAAAAATATTTTTATTTATTCTTGCTATATTATTAACTATTGTCTAAAGAATATAATTTTTTCTTTTATATTTTATTATTTATCTTTATGTAGTTTCAATGGGTCAAATATATCCGAATTTGGGATTTATCAAACTTAAAAATTCATAACTCCGAAAATATCGTAAAAAGTCTCGAACCGGGGTGGTACCACGACCTCACAGAAAACCAGCGTGAAGTAGAGGTTTACCTCTGCGTTTCGCTTGGTGAGTGCAGGTGGCCGGAGGCCCTTTTTACTGGAAATGAGGCATTCCATCTTAGTCCTCACGGGTGACAACGCATCTACATTTTGATTTGTAATAGAGGATAGATGTAGATGTCTATGGGCCGCAGCAACCACTTACCATCAGGTGGACTGTGTGCTCGTTTGTCACCCTTATCCTATAAAAAAAAAGAAAAAAAAAAGACATTTTTATTCCTTATTTGACAAGGAGTATAAAAAATATCTTTTATACTTTATTCTTTTTCTTTATGTATTTTAATGAGTCGTAAAGTATCCTAATTTGAAATTTTGCAAACCTTTAAAAATTCATAACTCCCAAATTCACACACATTTACACTTTATTGTAAAAAGTCATGGGACCTGTTTTGTTCGTATTTCATCAAAAAATATAGAAAAGTTCGCCCGTTTAAAAATAACAATTCCTTGTAGTTCCGGAATAGTTTTGTGCAATCGTGTGCCGACTCCTTCTGGACTATATAGTGATTTTGTGTTATCACTAAGCGGTTGGCAACTAGGAGTTATTTAATTAACAACATAATCAGAGACTTAGTGTAGACTGCAGGTGTACAATAAAATCACTTTTTATCATTATCGTATAGATTATCAGTCAAATGTTACCAGTAAGCAAGTTTATCACCACGTGGCTGAAATTTAATATTAATTTTTATAAATAAATTGCAACAGTGTACGAGTGACCGATTCGGATTACAATGATCTTTTTTATATCTTGAGATATGACGTAGTACCATAGAAGATGACGATAGACGTAGTACCTTATGTATTTTTTAACCCCCGACGCAAAAAGCTGGGTGTTATAAGCTTGACCGCTATGTGTGTCCGTCTGTCTGTCTTTGTGTCAACAGAATTGGGTGCGGTTTTATTTTTATTTAAAAACAGGTTTTCTAGCGGTGGTTCTTAAACATCTTTTATCAAAATCGTTACAGCCATTTCAAGTTGTCATCAGCTGTTTTGTTAGCTGCGGTAGAATTATTTTCGTGGTTTTTAAAATTTTCAATTTAAGTTATCCTTGTTGTATGGCCTTTTTGTATGCTCTGATGTTCTTTTTTTAATATAGTTTGTGAATTATGTATGTCAAAGAAAATGCAAAAAGTGTTTATTTTATATTTTGTATAATGAATAGATATCCTTATTTTATATATTAATGTACAGTTAAAAATTATAGATATAAATATATATTATCCCAGGGTTGAGAGTGAAATACAGTTTTCTTAATAAACATACCAAAAAAATTATAAATTACGATCGAATTTCGACCACTGAACGATCACTAGTAAACCAAAGACTTCTATGTGAGTTTATATATATAAGAGAAACAGGTAACATTATATTATTTCCTCAACATATTATTACACAAAACATTTCGTTTTATATTCAAAATTTAATAGTCATTACAAAAAGTTAAAAATACCGATTACAAGAACTTATATGGCTCAATTTAAATTGCAATTTACTACGGCAGCCCATGGACACTTGCAACCAACTTCAATCAAAGGGATGAGTTGTCACCTCTGAGGACTAAGATGGTATGTCTCACAGTCTGTAATTAAATTGACTCCCTATATATACCCTTGAGAACGTAACATAGCAGTGTAACTACTGTTTATTGGCGGCACAAATAAGGTGGTACCTTCCAAGGCGGACTCCTAGGCAGAATAGCAGGCCTACCACCTATTAAAAAACTCAATAAAATATAAAAAAAATGTTTTAGGCTAAGTATGCGAAGAACAGTGTTCTATGATATTTTTTCCAACACTAGCAATGCTAATAATACTAATAGAAAACGCGCGACTTCATCTTTGGCTCATATCTAATTTGCACTTTACATAATTGACATAAAATTAATTTTACTATGTACAATTTCGTTACAAAAATTCGCTTCCATTCCGTTTCGCGGCAATGTAAATTGAGCCTTACTTTAAGGGCGTGAAGGCAGTAGCTTGCAGATGTAAACCACGTAGCACTCGCGACAGTTTGTCAAGCGGTTCCTGCGAGTAGTTGCGAGTGCAATAGATTGCCAATCTAAATTGAAAAACATCTCTGTCTTTATAGAATGAGAAAAATTAGAATTAGGATTTTCACGATCCATATGGATGTTCATGTTCGCAACGAAAGGAAAGTGGGCGTTGACCTTATTATTACTGTTTTATATAGATCAAATATCAAAACTTTTCATAATCTTCAAAAAAGTAACAGTGTTGATATCGAAGAATATTAATGAACAGGTTGATAACAACTGATGGTGATGAAGGGATGTCTAAGAATTCTAGCAATGCTAGAACATAATGTTTTATCATAAGTCATCCATTTGTCATCATTTGTAAATGTTATGGCTACTATAGATAGTAGGAATCATTTTTCTGTCTAATTCTCCGTCTGGATAGGAAGTAGGTTCTTACTTATTTATGCCGCTGAATAACTGTGTATCCACTGCTGTGTTCTAAAGAGCCAGTATAAATATAGGCTGTGAGGTATACTATCAAGACAAATCGCCTCTACATTGATTCATGTGTAGGTACGCCGTACCGGAGATCTGATGTTCGGTCATGTATAAAGTCATCATCATCGTCATCATGAACTTCATCATCATCGTCAATATCATCATCACTAGTCCCCTTTTATACAGCTTTCTGTCCAGTTTTCCTACTGGGAATCAGTATTAAGTAAGGAATACCTCCTTACCTATTTCTGTCGCCAAATAATACCTCGTTTTCATTAAAAAGTGGTCTCCGGATCTCTAAACTCATATATATGGATGAGCGTATAATTATGATGAAGATAAAACAATGTGTGCTAGTATTTCTATAACTCAGAAATCCATTCGTCATCATCACAGTTGTTATTAGCCTGGTCATAAATATTCTTCGATATCAATGCTGTTACCAATTTAGTTTTTCATCTTCATAGTCCTCAGGGGTGACACATCTGTATTTTTATTCTTTATCGATAATATATGTAAATATCCATAGGCCATAACATCCACTTTCCATCAGACTGACTGTGTGCACGTTTGTCAACAAATCGTAGATTAATTTATTAGATATAGTTTAAATGCCTACTTATTCTAGTATCTACTAGGCACTTGCACACCTGACAGATAACAAAATTATATAAAAAACGAGTAAATCTGCGGAAAGTGTATCAGTCATAATTAAGTTATAAATATTGTAAGTAGTAAAATAACCGCGAAGATGATGAAATTCCTAGTAGTACTGAGCGTTGCTCTAGCTATTACTGAAGGCACCAACGTGGCCAGATGTAAGTAATGGAAGTAAATAAACATATATCAGATTTGAAATATTTCATAGATTCTTGTAATTATCTTTTACCTCTGCTGTAATTTTATAACCCATTTACGAAGATTTTAGATCAATAAAAATTATAAGCAAGACTATGTATCTCTTTCTCCCAACGTTAGCCTCACCATTCTAATTGGTAGAAGGGTCTCTGGTGAACCACTGAGAGCAAGAAATTCATCCACAATCGCTGAACTAAAATTCCCACGACTCTAAAGGGGGTTTGTATGACTAGGGTGAAGATGACAGACCAGTGCTTACCTGCCAGGCTAGCACGATGAGTGTGGAAAATCTTCCAAAGAATGCATACTGAGAAAACTGAATCGAAAAAATCTTCTATTGGAGAAATATAGCTAGAGATTTATAGGAAATACAAAACATAACCACAAAAGTGATCTGCTGATAATAATTACTGTTTTATATTGTTATAAATAAATAAATTTACATATAGTAGAAAATACATTGTATAATTTTGATTTTGATTACAGGCATTAACCACGCTGGAGATTTGCCTGCCAGCACCCGCATCGAAGGCTGCAACAACCCTCCTTGTGTTCTGCCTCAGCTCCGAGATGCCGTTGTCCACATGACATTCAGAGCTCGTAAGTGATTGTTCCATTTAGTATTCATCTGTTAAAATGTAAATGTCTTACAGAATTTTATTATAATAGCATACTTATCCAAATTGCAGCACGAAACATGCAGTCCATGCGCACCTTAGCCACCGCTTACTTGGGCCCCATTCCCGTTCCATATGACCTCGGCAACAATGCAAACACCTGCAACCACCTCACGAACACCAGATGTCCGGTCAACGCTGGAACAAATGTCCAGTACACCCTGAAGATGTTTATCGAGAGCTGGTTCCCAGTGGTAAATATATTTTTTTTTAGCTTTCTCTCCACTTTTTTTCGTTTTTACGGATAAATAAATTGAGAAGGTCATTTTTCTGCCTTTTTCAAGACGAAGTGAATTGAATAAGTTTGTTAACATTATTTCGCCAGATTTTTTTATAAAATAAGGATGATAAACGAGCACATGGACTGTGTGCTCGTTAGTCACCTGATTTACCTGGTGGTAAATGAATGCTGTGGTTCTGTCATCTTCACCTATCCGTGATGAATTAAAATGCCAATGCATTGTCGCTCGTGAGAACTACGTTAGCCTCTTTTCCAGTAAATTGACGGACCCCTTTTTCTTCAATCACCATACAAAACATAGCATCATTAAGATACTCTGATATTATACCCTGGCATTCAGTGAAATGGTGGCTTTTCCCCGGTTGCAGCTTGAATGAGTCGGTTCCTCGACTCATTCATGCTGACACTGCCACCATACTACGCAAGTGCTGCGCATAGTTAAATAATGAAAGGTGAAATCTCCCTATCTAAGTAAAATTTATAACAGAAACTTGAACATTCAAGTAATACAGTTTGAGGCGACAGTAGTCTAATGGCAGGGTATAGACCGCGAAATCTAAGGTCGTGGGTTCAAAACCGCCATTCGTCTACTGACGTGAACTACTACTAACACAATCATTTTAAGTTTACCAGGAGTGGTTACACACAGTATTAGTAATGTTTAAAGCATTGCCAGCATTTTAATAAAAATACAAAAAACTTCAGATATTCATTTCTATTTGTTCATTGCAGGGTACCTCAGCAACGATTGAGTTCAGAGTCGTGGACCAAAGCAACAACCCAGTCGTTTGCGTTCGAGTTCCAATCAGAATCAGTCGCTCGAACAAATCCATTGCAGGCGAGAGTGAGTTCCCTCCTGCCATCGAAGCTACCGAATACTAACTGGCCAAGTACCAGATATCTGAATACCCATTGAACGTTTAAAAGGAAATGCATCTGATATTTAAGATCAATACACCAGCTAAATGATCAACATGATTGTAAACGCTAATGATTTTTGCTTTTATGTGTAAATACAAATTTTGGAATTAAATCTTCTAAACTGTTAAGCTTTATATGTATTTCTACATGTACCTCTGTTCTTCGAGCTACCACACGATATGATGTTCTAATACACCTTTTCCTAACCTATGACTTCATATATAATTCACCTACGTAATATCTTTTTCTTATGTTTCATTCTTTGCCTTTTCCTTGATGATGAGATGGTATAAAAATCGTCCGAATAGATTAGGAGCTCAGCATCCCCCTATATAAATTAAAAAAAAAAACTATGATATCAGATATTCGCGGAACAAATATAAATATTAAAAAAGAGCAATATAAATATTGACAAACATTATTTACAATATTATAAGATCGTGAGCATGATTTAAAACGAGGAAACTCTATGTTAACCCTTTATTAGGCACAGTAAAAATCAACAATTAGTCGTATCAAAAATCACACAATTAGTTGTATGGGGTCAACGGTGACCCTAAACACAACTCTGTAAATTAGGGTGATATTAATAATTACACGAAACTGGTATCATTCAAAATATTAATAGCTGTAGTAGACAACATTTAGTACAAAACATCTTTCCATCTCTTATTTAAACAATAAAAAACGCAATCAAATTATTATGAATCAAAATTAATTACAAAAATCAGATCCCTTCTTATTTTATTAGGCATTTTATTCAATAAGTGTTGCGTTTGTTTATATTACGTAGGCACAATTTTATCAACACTCCTAGAGCAATATGAGTTCAGGCCTTGCATTCGATGGAGCTACACCACTCCCTACTGGTCATGTGCCTTACAGAGCCGAATTTTTGTTGATGTTGGAATAGCGCAATGAAAAACACAAAGTTTGTGCTACTTTGCAAGTAGTTCTGTGACCGTCTTCAAAACATATGGGTATAGAGTGCCAGTATAACTACAGGTGGAAGACAGCCCTCAGAGAAGTCGATACATCTGTAGCGTTCTCTACTGAAAGCTGGTTGCAGGTGTCCACGTACTGCAGCAGACATAATCAGGTAGAGTGTTTGTTGTTACTTCGTTTTTGACTTCAGTCTTATAAAGAAAGTCGTCGTTTAGAGGTGTTAATGCTATCGGTATTCAGTCTATTTGCGGCCATAGAAAATATTTATAGATATTTCAATATAAACGAGGTAATTTTAGTATTACCTACAAGGCTATTAATTTTAATAGAGAAAAAGAAAATCGAGTGACAGCCTCGTATCGATAAACAAATTTATACGTGGAGCCATGCCGCAGCTGTGTTTGTAGCACGAATGGGTTGGCTCGACCGGGGGAGGACCACGTTCTTACAGAATACTAGAGTTAAATAGCAGCTTAATGTTGCTATGTTTCGTATGGTGAGTACAGAAAACCGGTCACTAGGCATTCCATCCTAGTCCTGACGGCTGACAACGCACCTGCATTCTTAATCGAGAATAAATGTGGTTGCCTTTGGGCCGCAGCATCAGTTGGGCTGTGAGCTCATTTGTCACACTAATTCTATAAATAAAGTCAAATTTGGATGGATGCAGGTGGCCCCGGATCAAGCGTTGTGACATTACTTTGGGGGAGACCTATGTTCAGCAATGCACTGTAATGATATTGATAATAATGATAGTGAAAAGCTAAAGCATAAATTAAGTAATTACCTTATACTTTACTTTACTGAGACTTTGACATTCGCCGTATAAACGTTCAACGATGATCATTATATATGATTTTTAATCAAGGATAGATGTAGATTTCTGTGGACCACATAATCCACTTACTATCAGGTAGGATGTGTGTGTGCTCGCTTGTCACCCTTATTCTATAAAAAAATTGTATAGAAGAGAGTCAAAATTTGAGGTGTCTTCTTGCAAAAATTTTCGGACAATACGGCAAGTGTTGAAGATGGCTGCTTTTGTATGGTAATATAACAATTTTCAGGTCTATATAATAATTTACAGAAGTAGGACAAACATTTCAGGTTCACCACACCAGTACTGGAGAGCACCAGCGGTACAATATATACTTTGTTCAATTTCCAGATTCTAGTTACTTTTTCTTTTAGTTCTGTGTATTTATGAATTTTCTGCCGACTTCCAAAAAGGAGACGGTACTCAATTCGAGTGTATGTTTTTTTTTTTTGCTTTTTTTTATGTGTGTTACCTCATAACTTTGTACTGGGCGAACCGATTTCGATGATTCTTTTTTTATACGAAGGCTGATAGTTCTCGTGTGGTCCCATATGAATTTCATCAAGGTCAGACCAATGGTTATTGAGTTATTCTTAAATAACCTGTCTTGAAGTCGCTTATATTGAAGTCGGCTGTACAAAATTTTTAATTTTAAATTATTTCAGTAATGGTTTTTTATAGATTATGGGTATTTGGGATTGCTATATCAATTAGGTATACTATTTTATTTTATTTGTCAGTTAAAGTTATATCCGGTCTATTGTAATGAATTATTTTATCGGTAAGAATAGTTCTATCAAAGTATATTCTGTGACTGTCGCTCTCCAGAATAGATTTAGGGGTGTATTGATAGTACGGCAATAGTAGTTGGTTTGGGATTAAATTGTATTTATTTGCAAGCTTTTGATGAATGTAATTAGCAACCTGATTATGCCGGTGGGTGTAATCAGTTTGTGCTCGGCTGGGACTATCACTGGTGATATAACGTATAGTTTCGGGTTGGGTGTGACATTTTCTTCAGCTATCGTTCTGCATGTTTAGGTCTTTTAACATATATTTTTTTGTAGTTTCTTGTATTGATTACTTGATCCTGAATAGCAATAAGAAATCGTTCAGTTCCAGGAAAAAGAGAACCAAGTTTTAACCATTTATTTGAAGTAAGTCTACGTGGGGTTGTTCTAAATCGTGTGCATCGTTTCTACCATGTAATTCTTTACTACACCACTTTGATGGCTTTTATTTTTCATGATCAACTACTCTAGTAGATCTATGGTCTTGATTACTTAAATTTAGAGGAGTATAATTGATATCGGATTCAATAACTGTTCAATGAATGTAACGGACTATTAGCTGAATTTTCATAAAAGAAAGATTGTAAGTTTTTATACTGTCCCTCCCATAACCTTTTAAGATCGATCAGACGCCTAACCCCTATGACTCTCTTTATCGTAAGTAGCAAACAATTGTGTTTACTTATTGTGGTCCTAGTTTTGATTTCCAGATTTCGTATATCTGTGGCTGACCTTTAATAACTCCGATAGAATAGGTAAGTATTGAGATGGCAAAAGTGTTAATAGCTTGGAATAAATTTCTAGCATTAAGTTGCTTTTTACAAATTAGATTCAACCTAGGAAATATTCAATACTGAGGTCCTTTTTAATGGCAGTATGATCTATACATCGTCCTTCACATAAACCTAGATATTTATATGTATCATTTTCGTCCATCAATGTAAACATATCGTATTGATTTTGTGTATTACTATTGGCTCTACCTGTTTGAAGTTTAAGTGTTTTGCATTTATCTAATCCGAAGGTCATGTTTATATCTTTACTATACTTATCTGTAATTTTTATGAGGGTATTCATTTCATTTTTTTGATTTGGCAAAAATATTTATATCATCCATAGACATTAAATGATTGACATAAGTGTCTTTAATTAATTTATAACCATGGTTGTATTTTGTATTTGTATGATATGAATGTATTTTTATTTTTTTACATTTTTTATATAAATAATTATAACAATAATATAACTAATAATAATATGTTACTTATTATTAGTTATATTATTGTTAAATAAATAGTATAAAATTATAAAATAATATTGATTTTAACAAGCCTAACTTCTTTAATCTCATATAAGTTGTTTCCCCACCTATATATATATATATATATATATATATATATATAGCAAAAGGTAAAAATAATCCGATTATGACAGTATACAATTCAAAATAAAAAATTAAAAACTGCAGTTACCAACTCACCTGCCAAGCGAGGTAACTATAATGAAATCCTGCACATGTTCAGCGGTGATTATAGATTGGGATGGATGGATGGATCAACAAGGATCTTTTTTCCCTTTGGGTTACTTAGCACTTTAGTATTATTATAACTTAACTTGAAAGCTTTAGAAAATGAACTGTCTCATTATTATAAAGTACAGTCATCCAGTGAAACTAAGACCGCACGTAGTTAACAACGTAAGGAAGATTTAATGAACATGAGAACGGAGACGGGTCACGATCCGCCGTCCCAAGAGCAGGTCTCATGCAGCCAAGAGTCAAGAATATTATAAGCAAAGGTTTACTTTATATCGTTCGCTATCCACAAGACACTTAGCTAATTGGCTTCATTTTACTGAAAAAATATGCTCTCGGTGAAAAGTGTGTTTCATTTAGGAATGTTTTATGCGCCGATTTTCTACCGTCGTATATTGGCGTTGTAAGAATATCCACTATCTCATAACGTCCCGTGGGTGTGCTAAGAGGCGACGGAGGGAAATAAATCAGGAGATGGACAGCAGCGTCTTCGCTTGCCAAGCGTGGAAATTATCGCAAATCCCCTCCCCCCCCCCCCCCCTCCCTCCATGAGGAAATCTATGAGGGAGAACTATGTTCAGCAGTGGAATTTAATATCCTGTAACGATAGTAACGGTATGCGGCGAAGCTTAAAACGTATGTTCTATGTTTATGTGGTGAAGGTAAAAGTACCAGTAAACTAAAGGTTAAGGTAATTATTTAGTTTAAGATTTAACGTTTCATCGTCATCATCATTATAGCTTACAAAAACTCCACTGTTGAACGTAGCCCTCCACCAGGGATGGACACAAAGCACGATCCTAATCCACCTGCATCCATTAACTACTTACATGCCACAGGCCACCCTACATTTCGCTTAATAGTAATGTAATGCTGCCTCGAGATCCTTTTTCTTCTCAATATTGTTACACATATTTAATTTGTTTGTTAAAATCAATAGCTTTGTAGGTATAAGACAAAATGTATTAAATTTGCAATACCTAATGTAAAACATTCGAATACCAATGTGCTCTTAAATAGAGAGGAGTTGAGTCTTGTGGATACCACTGTTTTTCATGGTATTACTATTGCCGCAAAACTTCAATGGGGCCCCCATATATCTAAATTAGCAAGCAAACTTAGTTCTGCAGCATATACTGTAAGAAAGACTAGAAGTCTCACAGATGTTGAGACAGCTAGATTTGTGTATTTTAGTTACTGATTAGAGCTAGATTTATGTATTTTAGATACAAAACAAATATAGCTTCAATAAGCTATATTTGTTTTGCAAAAGAGAGACGTACGGGTGATTTATAACCTAAATTAGAAAGAGTCAACCAGAGAAAAAATTAAAAAGATAAACATATTACCTTTGGCATCGCAATATATTTATGAAATTGTAATGCATGTACATAAAAACATAAATAGCTTTAATAAGAATAAGGATCTGCCTACCTTAAACACTAGGAACAAGCACAAGCTTTTAATGCCAGTTACTAGACTCCACAGAATCAGTAATTAATCTATGGGTCAATGTATACACTTTTACAACAAAATCACAAAACATATTCAAAGTTTATCAATAAACAAGTTTAAAAGTTTTATTGAATAAAAACTGTTCAAAAAGGGTTATTATAATATCAAGGAATACATGGATGAATATAACCCCTGGGAATAAGGTGATCGCCACCATGCTGGTCCTATGAAAATTCATTTAGAAATTGTGTAAACAAAATTATTGTTAAGTTAAATATGTTTATAAAAAGTCCCGCTGGGTTCTTGACGGTTTTTACCAGGACAGAGATATTTTCCGAATCAGTGGTAAATAAAAAAGACTTTCAATATGTATTATGTAATAATCTATATTGAATAAAAATCATTCCATTCTATTCTTCTATTCTGCTCTTAAAAGGAGCGACAAATACAAACAGGATATGTCGAAGGTGAATGATACACAGGGTGGCGATAAAGTTATCACATGAAAAGACTTAAAGACTATATATATATACATAAAAAAATTACGTGTCACGTTGTTTGTCCGCGATGAACAGAATCAGTTCAGTAGTTTAGGGAAACTACTTTCACTCTGTGCAGTTTTGTCCTACTTGAGAGATAGGATAGTTTTTATCCTAATACGTGACATTCAATATTTTTTTATTACGAATTTAAGGATTTTTTATATGAAAGGTCGAAAACGTCGAAAAGGGTAGAACAACGTCTGCCTGGCCAGCTTGTATATATAACAACTAACATTTTAGTAGCGGCAGCCCGTTTTTCGTTTTTTGCCTAATTACCGATGAATAGGAAAGTGTAGGTAAATAAATATCTAAGTCGATGCCACGTGAGCACTGCACGCCTGCCCTACCGTTGCCGCTTTTACAGGTCAGTAAACTAATATTATCGAGGTGATTTATTTCGTGTCAAGTTTTAAGCTACGACTATTTATTTGTTTGAAAAATGCATTTTTATTTTTGGTAGTATTGTTTATTTTATTATTTTAATAAACATGTATGGACGTGTATATACCGCTGTGTTATTTTATATGATAACCTAATCGCCACCCAGTATAATTCCATAGAAAAGCCATATAGAGTCCAAGGATGAGGCGTTGGCCGTTAGTTTGGTCATTGCGAAGGCCTTCGATAGGGTTTGGCATAAAGCGTTTCTTTCGAAGCTCCCTTCCTATGGGCTTCCCGAGAAATTTTGCGATTGGATCACCAGCTTCCTTGCAGATCGGAGCATCAAGGTCGTTGTAGACGGTACATGCTCCGACTACAAGCCTATTAACGCTGGTGTTCCACAAGGCTGTGTCCTATCACCAACGCTGTTTCTTCTGCATATCAATGATATGTTGCTAACTGGTAACATTCATTGCTATGCGGATGACAGCACTGGTGATGCTCTATACACCGGCCGTGCCAATATTTCTCGGGAAAACGTCGCCGAGTACCAGAACAAACTTGTGTCTGAAGTCCAGTCTTTGCTAAACAAAGTCTCGGATTGGGGGCGACTAAATCCAGTTTAATCCTCAGAAGACACAAGTTTGCGCGTTTACCGCTAAAAAGGACCCCTTTGTCGTGTCTCCTCAGTTTCAAGGCACTCCCCTTGTTGCCTCAACCAGTATCGGAATCCTCGACATCGACATATCAAGTAACGTGCAAGTTCGTGGTCACTTGGAAGAGAAGGCCAAATTGGCCTCTAAAAAGCTTGGCGTGCTCAGCAGAGCGGGACAGTATTTCATGCCGGCACACCGCATGCAACTTTACAAGGCGCAGGTTCGGCCTCACATGGAATACTGTTCCCATCTCTGGGTAGGGGCTCCTCAGTGCCAGCTCCTTCCACTTGACAGCATCCAGCGCAGAGCGGCTCGAATCGTCGACGACCGAGTCCTTTCCGATCGGCTCGATTCATTGGCACTGCGAAGAGATGTTGCATCCCTTTGCATTTTCTTTCGCATCTACCACGGGGAGTGCTCTGAGGAATTGTTTGGATTAATCCCAGCCGCCAAATTTCACGAACGCACATCGCGGCAGAACTCCTGATACCATCCACACCATCTCGATGATTGGCGGTCCACCACTTTATGATTAAGAAGATGTTTTCTTCCTCGCACGACTTCCTTGTGGAATCGATTACCATCAGCGATTTTTCCGGACCGATACGACTTAGGGACCTTCAAGAAAAGAGCGTACTCCTTTTTAAAAGGCCGGCAACGCATCTGCGATTCTCTCCCTGGTGTTGCAGCTGTTCATGGGCGGCGGTAGTCACTTAACATCAGGTGAGCCGCATGCTCGTTTGCCCCCTCTCCTATAAAAAAATATGTCAGATATATTATAGGGAACATAGAGCATATATTAATAAAGAGATTAAACTATAATTATTATGGATTTAATTCTGATATTTGTATGTACGTGTACAGATAAAATTAATAGAGTTTACAATCATCAGATTTCAGTTATCCTTTAAACTTTCTATCTGTATTAAGATATCGGGTCCTTGGTCAGTTAGTATTCGAAAGCTTCGATGGCAGGAGGGTGTTTACTCTCGCCTGCAAAGAACCCGTTCGGGCGACTGATTTTAATTGGAACTCGAACGCAAACGACTGGGTTGTTGTTTTGGTCCACGACTCTGAATTCAATCGTTGCTGTAGTACCCTGCAATGAACAAATGGGAAAGAATATTAGGAACTCCAATAGGGCCACACCCTATTGGAGTTCCTAAGTTACATTATTCAACAATGCACCGCCCCTGCGCTGATGGTGGCGGTATCAGAATATCCAATACCGCAAATCGTCCTGTGGGTGTCGTAAGAAGTAACAGAAATAAATTAATTAAAATAGAATATGGGCAGCAAAATTTTCATGATAATAATGTTGCGCGCCACTATTAATGTCTTGTACATGGCAACACTAGTTACCACTAGCGCCCTCTAGTATCGAGTAGTAGAACTAGGAGAGTCAAGAACGTTCTAGAAATTTCGGGACCGATATGTACTTGAACATTCTAGATGTTTCTACAGTAGAAAGTTCTGGAAACTATCTGAGTCCCTATATAAGGCGGTATAGACCACGACCGAGTCAGTATTGAATTGGCGATACAAGCGAATACTTCGAAGCGATATAACTGCGAACTAAATTTATCAGTAGTACAATTGTGTTTTATTATTAGTGTGGTTTTAAGTTGCAATTAGTGTTCTGTAATTAAACTGTCAATTTTGGTAATTCAATCCGCAGTTATTTTTAATTGTCTCGAACCCCAAGCTCGTAACTATAACACAAAACAATAAAAAAACTACAGTTGCCAACCCGCTTGCCTAAGCGAGGCAACTACAGAAAATATCTTTCGCATGAGGGTATCTATGCTAAGGGATACCTATATTCAGCAGTGGACTTTTGATAGGATGTAATGAAAACTTTGCTCTACCCTCACTTGAGACTTAAGAACAATAAAGATTCTTTGTTATTTTTTTTTAACATATAATTGTAACGTCGTAGAGCCATGCTGTTAAGGTTGCAATATGAATGGGTCGGCTCGACCGGAGATGAGCCCCAATCTCTCAGAATATCAGCATTGAATCGCAGCGTAATGATGCTGTGTTTCCTATGGTAATAGTAGAGAAACGGACCCTTCTTACTGATAACTGGACTATCTTAGTGCTCAGAGGTGACAACGCATTTACATTTTGTTTCATCGACGATAGATGTCACTAATCAGGTGGACCAGTGAGAACACAGTGTGCTCACTTGTCACTCTTATACATTAGAAAATATTCCGGCAAAATATTAATGAACCAATACACTTAACTCAAGCTTAAAATGACGGAAATTTGCAGATATTGAGTCTTCTCTTCGTCTTTTTCACTCAAAAAGACGAAGAGAAGACTCAATATCTGCAAATGATAGTGACATATTCAATAAAAATGTATTTACCACCGGGAACCAGCCCTCAATAAACATCTTCAGCTTGTACTGGACATTTGTTCCAGAACTGACCGGACATCTGGTTTTCGTGAGGAAGTTGCTGGTGTTTGCATTGCTGCCGAGGGGATATGGGATGGGGATCGGGCCCAAGTAAGCGGTGGCTAAGGTGCGCATAGACTGAAGGTCACGTGCTGGAAAGAGTTTGCCGTTATAAGTTAGTTAGACATTTATTTACATTATTACAACAGATGGAATCTAAAAGGAACAATTACTTACGAGCTCTGAATGTTATGTGGATAACGGCATCCCGGAGCTGAGGCAGAACACAAGGAGGATTATTGCAGCCTTCGATGCGGGTGATGTCAGGCAAATCTCCAGCGTGGTTAATACCTGTAATCAAAATCAAAATGATACGATGTGTTTTCTACTATGTAAGTTTATTTAATAATGAAAATATAGATTATTATTTATATGCAGTGGATCATTTCTGTGCTGATGTTTTGTATTTCCCATAAATCTCTAGCTATATTTTTACAATAGAAGTTTATTGATAGTTTAGTTTTTGCAGATACATATTATTATATAATTAGCCGCTTTCAAACAACTCTTTGACACAATTCCTTTCGTTACTGCGCAACCTAGTATGCGTTCTTTGAAAGATTGTCCACACTTACCGTGCTAGACTGGCAGGTAAGCATAGGGCTGTCATCTTCGCCTTGGTTATACAAGTTTCTATCAGAGTCGTGGAAATTTGAGATCAGCAATCCAGAGATCCTTCCATCAATCAAAATCTTTGAGAAAAATATTTGTATATTCTTTCTAATAACTATTCTTTTTTTTTAGATTAATTTCAAATCCTATGTAATCCATCGCGTTATAAGGTCGTAAATAAATTATAAAACGACAACTGAGGTAAAAAATAGTTTGAAGAATCTGTGAAATATTTCAATCTGATTTATTATTTTTATATATTTACGCTAGGAGTACCCTTAACCGACGAGCGTGTATGCGTAGGTATATGGATGTGGAGGAAGCGAGAGAGGTGTGTCAGGATCGTGTCAAATGGAAGTCCGTAGTCTCTGCCTACCCCTCTGGGTGACAGGCGTGAGTGTTTATGTATTATTAACGCTACTTAAATTTGGCTACGTTGGTACCTTCAGCGATAGCCAGAGCGACTCTCAGTACTACCATAGGAATTTCATCATCTCCGCGGTTGTCTAACTACTTACAATATTTCTTAGGTAATTATGACTTTTATATACTTCTATTATCTATCAGGTGTGCAATGTCTCAATAGTTAATTTTACTAAGTGGTTTAAACAATATCTATTAAATTAATCTACGTGAACTATGATTTGTTGATACCATAAAGTAATTAACCTATTTTTAAAAGTTGTAAATAGTGCTCAAAACACGATTATCAGAAGGGCACTACGCTATAAGTGAAATAAAATGGAAAAGAATAATTTTTATTCAAAATGAAAACCTCTGTCCAGGAAAAAACCAGCAAGAAATCCAGGAGGACTTTTGTTAAACATATTTACTTATTAATATAGTATTTTATACAATAAGGTATGAAAATATTTAAAAACAGCATGGTAGTGATCACCTCATTTCTAGGAGTTATTATCGATCATGTACTCTTCAGTAGATGATAATTAGTATTAAATGATTTTTGCTTAATATAGTGATATGTATATGTAATATATGTAAAAGGACTGCTACCAATACTTGTCCAAATACCAAATAGAATTCACAAACCCCTTTGTTTATACGTAGATCACTCAATAAGTTTTGATCGAAATTTAAAAATGGAACACTCTCGTGCTATATGTTTCTAAAAAGCAAATTTATTTAAAAATAGAACTCCATAAGCCAATTTCTCAATATTAAAAAAAAACAAGTTCTATTAATTTTCCTGCAAAGCGCTTTTCATTTACAATGATGGATCTTAACCGTGAACATTTGCACGGTATGACATATTATGATTTTAAATTTGGTTTTACCGAACAATTAAGTTTACAAAGGTTATAATCAGCAAAAGGGGACTCAGCTCCATCAAGCGCAACATATTTTAGGTGGTTTGCTGAATTCAATAGGGGTAAAATTAATCTTAAAGATGACCAAAGAACCGGGGCCCCGCAAACAGCAATAACGACAGAAAATGTATGGAATACTGAAATGTTGGTGTAAGAAGACCCACGAATCACATATACGGACATCGAAAAGATTGTAGACATTAGTTCGGAGAGCACTCATACCATACCATCCTACATCAACATCTTGGAGTGAGGAAGCTTTGTTGTCGATTGATCCCTCGTTTGCTCTCCGAAAGCAAAAACAGACTCGTGTGGATTGGTGCCATGAAATGCGTCTACGTTTTGAAAACGGGGCATCTAGGCATGTCAGAAATCATTAATGGTGACGAGACAAGGATCTATCAATATGACCCGGAAAATAAAAGGCAATCATCGGTATGGGTCTACTCAGAAGGACAGTTGCCGACGACGATAGATGCAGGTGGCTGAGAACGGTGTTTTTTTTTTATTTCTTATAGGAAAGCCTATATGTTAGTAGGCTAGTAAGTGGATGATCTTTGTTGTACAATTACAGTGAAAAATTAATTTTCAATTGTCGACCCCTTTGTTTCTTGTAAATAGTAATTACATAGTAGGAGAATAACCATGATATATTATTATTTGCTGAAGACTTCATTAATTTTAAAATAAAAACGACGATCACTAAAATATGACGAAATAAATAATGGTATATCTAAATTAGTGGTGCCGTGTAGTGGCGGTTAAGAATATCCACTACCCCATATCTTCCCGTGGGTGTCGTAAAAGGCGACAAAGGGAAACAGGCAGGAGATGGGCAGCAGCATCTTCCTGATAGTAGCCGAAATTACAATACAAAAAAAACTGCGGTTGCCAACCCGCTCGCCAAGCGTGGCAACTATGGCAAATACCCCCCTATGAATGAATGTAACAAAGAGACGGCCTCCAGTCCCCGGCGGCCCCGCTATTCCTGGCTACGGTGGCGACCATGGTAACGGCGGGGCAGGGGGTGCTAAGAATCTCCGGTGGAGGTTCGGTTGCCACCTAAGACGACTCGACCTGCACTACAACGCACGCACCCTGAGGAATGACGAGAAGATCCTGGAGCTGGAAGAAGAAATATACAAGTTACGCTGGCATATTATAGGATTATCCGAGGTCCGAAGAGAGGGGGAGGAAACGGTAATCCTAGAAACCGGCAACTTGTTCTATTACCGGGAGGGCGACCATCTGTCCCAAGGAGGTGTCGGATTTATCGTCCACAAGTCTCTCGTTAACAACGTTGTAAAGTTGAGAGTGGGTCGACGAGGGTTGCGTACCTTATACTCAGAATCACCAAACGGTATTCGCTGAAGGTCATACAGGTTAACGCACCAACCTCGGCACACCCCGATTAGGAGGTGGAGGAAATGTATGAGGATATCTCTAGAGCCATCATTCCTCCAAAACCCAATATACGGTGTTAATGGGAGACTTCAATGCAAAACTAGGCACAAGAGAGAATGGTGAGCTGAAAATAGGGAAATTTGGAATAGGGCAACGGAACCCAAGGGGCCAGCAGCTGGCCTAATTCATGAAAAAAGAGGGACTCTTTATGATGAACTCTTTCTTCCAGTAGCGGCCCCACAGGAACTGGACCTGGTCGAGCCCCGACGGTTCGACAAAAAATGAGATTGACTTCATTATGACGACCAGACGACAACTGTTCAGTTATGTCTCAGTGATCGCGAGGGTGAAAACCGGCAGCGATCACCGAATGGTTAGAGGCACACTGAACCTAAACGTTAAGTTGGTGAGGTCTCGTCTAATGAAGTCAACGCTCCGTCCCCCTCGTGCTCTAATCCAAAGTCCCGAAACCTTTCAGCTCGAGTTATAAAACCGTTTTCAGTGCCTAGAAGACTGCAATGAAGTAGACGATGTGAATGACAAGCTCGTGGAAACTGTCCATGCGGTCGGAGCTAAGTTCTGCAAGACCCGCCGCAGAAGAATACAAAAACTCTCCGATCACACTCTTAATCTCATGGTTGTTAGACGGGAGATGAAGCTACATTCTTCAACAGATTTGACAGCATACAGGCAACTGAACAGGCAGATCTCCAAATGCATGCGGCGGGACTTACGCAACTTCAATACAGCTCGTATTGAAGAAGCGATCGAGCGGAACTAAGGCTCCAAAGTCTTTGCCAGATCTGTCTGCCAGAAAGAGCCAACTGTCAAAGACAGAGTGTGGCAGCATCGTTTCCGGGGCACCTGAGATTTTGAGTGAGATTGACAGGTTCTATGTGCAGCTGTACACGTCATCGTTGGAGCCACACGCAAGTGTGAGTAACGATCCAAGAGCGAGTCTTATCCGACATTATTCCGATGATATCCCGGACGTCAGTCTGAGCGAGATTAGAATGGCTCTCTAGCACCTTTTTTTATTTATTTTTCTTCACCATTTGCCTATATTACTTATTCTGAGCTCTCTCTGCAAATTTGTCCGGTTATTGCAAAATAACCCTGTATATTATAAAAACACCTTGGGACTTCAGAGTTCTTTGATTCCAATTTAAAAGACAGATTCATAAATTAAAAATATGCAAACACTGATATCAAATTATATACAAACGTACAAATAGGTGGTCGCTGCTTAGTGTTTAGTATTTGCGTAAATATACGAAATCGTTTCCATCCGTAGAGGTCGTCATACTTAGCGTTTTTAACACCCACCAAACCGAATGGCCCGGTTCACATTTTACCGACCATGCCGGGAGATCTGTTTAAGACTTTGCCTTGACATATGGTCTGATACAACTTTTTACTTCGCCTACGCGGATTCTAGATGTGGAGGATCATAAACCTTCCCTGTTGGACCTTCTGCTGACCTCTCATCCGGACGGATATCAGATTTTCGTCGATGCCCCTCTCGAGTCTTTGGACCATTGTCTGATCCGGAGTGTGGTGCCACTCACGCCCCCGTCGTGGTTGCGTGTTGCAGGCTGCCACCGTGTTTGGCATTACAGGTCGGCGGATTGGGACGGAATGCGGTCTTTCTTTGCATCCTACCCATCGGGGCGGGTTTCTCGCCGGACGATCCCACAGTCATCGAGTCTGCGTGCGAGATCCCCGATTACTTAATAGTTTACTAAACAGATACATCACCCCCATACAAAAGCGAAAATACCTACGCTATATTAGCCTAAAAATCTTAATAATAATATCCGCTGTTCGCAGCGAGAAGAAAATGTACCATAAGTACGCGCTTAAAGAGTCGAGATTGTGTTTACCGCCGTGCGACTCACGTGCAAGCGCGTCATCGCACGAATGCGCTAGGGTTGTACCTATGATGATTATTGTAATAAAACGAATCTTGCGAAATAACCATATTTTTTATTTGTCAATCAAATATGTTTGAGTTTTAAATAATGATTTATACGTTTCTTTCCTTCTCTGAATTCTCTGTTATTATATCTTATCGTTAAAATTATCCTAAATCGCGTAAATAATTTTAATAAATATTCATGAGGAAAACAGGAGCAAAGTGGAGAAAAATCAATGGTTTGTAAAATTTGTAATACGCTGCTGACAGGCCGGTTTATTATGGCTTTGTTAAAATTATTTAAGACTTATTATATAATTTGGGTGTCCCGGTTATGCTGTTTTGCTATTTGTTTTTGACTCTGACACCGATCCACTGCACAATAATTACGTTGTTTCGGGCATTTCGACGAGTAAGCGCGGGAAACGTGTGCGCTTCAAGCGCTCAGGCGGGCGTGCGGCAGCCCAAAGTCGGTTGTATCGTGGGCGATACGCAGAACGGTAGGCATATAACGCAGCGTCTTGAGCGAGTGACGGAGGCCTGGCCGTATGCTCGTTTGCCCCTCTCCTATAAAAAAAATTTAAAAAATTGTACAACGCAGAGAAAGTCCTAGTATAGACCTCTTTCTATAGTTCGATGAGCAAACTTGATTTTTCGCATAGGGGCCAGCTGTGAAGGACCAAATTAACGTCTATAATAATAATGTCCTCTAAACCAAATTTCGGTCTCGCGCGGCCAAACTCAACGTAGACTAGCTATCTGCGCAGGATAGGATTATAGTGCCTGAGTATATACGTTAGCACGAGTGCACTCTCTATTCCCTCACACTCATAGTGCGATGCAACGGTAGATGACACGAACGTATAGAGACCAGGCGCAAGATTACCAACTTTACGTGACTTCCGAGACACGGGGTTGTAACACCGCCAACTTCCGGACTCCGGGCTGCAACTGAGAATTTATTGACAGAAAACCCCAATAACCGATTTTGGCACGACCCAGAATTCGAACCCAGGATGTTATGATCAGCAACCGTGTTTACGACCACTGTACCAACGCGGCAGTTTCAAATGGCTATACCGCCTTATTGGCAGCTATATAAGATTTTCGCCTCTTACTACAGCCAGAATACGATACAGGATAAATGATTCTCTTGCGCCACCAGCACTGTAATAATCGAATTATTTTTCTTTCCTTACCATTGAACTTTGCAATGTGAGAAACGTAATGTTTTAACTTAATTTTCAGTCTGAGCGACATTAGAATTACTCTCTCGCACCATAAAAACAGCGAGGATGGAATTACAGCGGATATTCTGAAAGCGGGTGGATAACCGGTACTTAAAGTCCTTCAGAAGCTCTTTAATTCCGTCGTACATGGTGGCACTACACCGGAGGCGTGGAGCAGAAGTGCGGTGGCCTTGTTCTTCAAGAAAGGCGACTATGTTCTCTTCAAGAACTACAGACCGATTTCTCTTCTGAGCCGCGTCTACGTGCTGGTTTGGAGAGTCATTATGAATCGTCTCGCACGCAGACTCGATGACTTCCGGCCTCCCAAGCAAGCCAGTTTCCAAAAAAGGCTTTAGCACCATAGTTCACATACATACCCTTCGTCGGACTATTTGCCCATGGACAAATAGTCCGACTAGGTAAATCCAACTTCGACTGAGAGATCAATTGACAGATTCAACTCGGCTGGGCAGCGTTCAGGAAATCACGGCACATCTTATCGTCAGGTATACCTCAAAACTTGTAAATGGGACTCTACAACCATTGAGTGTTGCCGATGATGACCTATGCACTAAACTGCTGGGCGTATGAGGAAGCTCAAGGTTTCTCAGCGAGCTATGGAGAGGGCTATTCCCAGTCTCTCTGTGTGATATACTTAGAAATGAGAATATCTGCAGTACAACCATAGTGACCGACATAGCCCAACGGATTAGTGATATATGACGATAGGTTATAATGCTATGCCGGTAGTTGTTGGGGACAGTAAGCTCGAAGTTGTTGACGAGTATGTTTACCTGGGACAAATAGTTAGACTAGGTAAGTCTAACTCTCCCCCCCCCCCCCCTGAACGGGTTCCTGCCTTGTCGTGGCCGTGGCTTGGTCACAAGCGGTGAACAAAGAGGAACTCCTTGGCTGGCCCGTGGTGTATGGCCGGCCTGAGGTGATCGCTCCGAGTGGGCTTGGCGAGCCTACTTCGGATGTGTGTCGGTGGGCTGCGGTGATAGGGGTGTTCTCTCCCCCTACCACTGCCGCTGAGGTGGAGTCGCGGAAGAAGAGGAGTGTTGATATGGCGATGCGCCACTCGCCCTATCCTCCGCGACTCAAACGTGGCCACGGGGCTGAGGGGGGAGAGGAGTGTCGGTATTGCGAGGCGCCGCTCTCCCTACCCTCCGAAAAACTTGGTTGGCGGCGGAGCCAGAGATCAGATCCGCCGCTGGGGCCGGGATAGCGGATTCTACTAAGCGCTCGATTTTCCTGGCACCATGGCCTCCGCGTATCGAACTCTGGGGGTTCCGATACGTAGGTGGAGTTGGAGGCCTTCGAGGGGGGCGTGCCTTGTGATCCTGGTGCGCCTTGCCTGAGAGGGAGAGTGGGGAGAAGAGGTCCTCTCCCAAGAAGGGGCTGCCATGGGGCAGCCGGCGCTGTAGGGGCCACGGATGTGTGCGAAAGCGTTCCCGTGGCCCTGCCAATATGCGGCTAAGATGGAACACCATGGGGTTTTAGTCGGTGCGAGTCCGACAAAACCCGTACTTCCCCCGCGAGGTGGGTATGCGTAGGCATTTCCCCATGTAAAAAAAAAGGTATGTCGGATTCAACTCGGATGGGCAGTGTTCGAGAAATTACGGCATATCTTCTCGTCAGGTATGCCTCAAAACTTGAAAACGAGACTGTACAACCAGTGCGTGTTGCCGGTGATGACCTATGGAACTGAGACTTCTGGTCGTATGAGGAAGCTCAAGGTCGCTCAGCGAGATATGGAGAGGGCTATGCTCGGGGTTTCTTTGCGTGATAAACTTAGAAATGAGGATATCTGCAAAAGAACCAGAGTGATCGACATAGCCCAACGGATTAGTAAGCTGAAGTGGCAGTGGGCCGGCCATATAGCTCGAAGAACCGACAACCGATGGGGAAGAAAGGTTCTCGAGTGGCAGCCTCGTACCGGTAGGCGAAGTGTAGGGCGTCCCCCCACAAGATGGAGTGACGACCTGGTAAGACATGCAGGAAGTCGATGGATGCAGGTGGCTCAGGACCGTGCTTTGTGGCATTCTTTGGGGGAAGTAAAAAAGAAAAAGTGTACTTGAAACAAATACAAAATCTAGCTGAACTATGCCGCTAAGTATGTGAAACAGAAGAGGAAATAAACGCAACGGGATACGCATGATTAGTGAAAAGATATTTTCAGAGGCAATGTAGAGCCTGTATTCGTGCCGAAGGCCAAGAATTTGAACATTAAATTTAGTTAAGATAAAATAAATATACAGTGGACCCCGGTAATCCGACAAACATTTTGCAGGGCAGAGTCGGACTATCGAATTTGTCGGATTATAGAGTACTGTCTAATACCCCCTATAGTCCGGAATTTTTTATAAAAGAGTACCTTGTAATCCGACAAATTCCAGATCCAATGATAAGATTCTATATATTATATATGTACATACTCTGAAGAACAAATTATACTTCATTATGTATGTCAAATTTAGTAAATTAAACAACACAATATACTACACATTTTATTATAAAAAAATAATAAAAGGAAATAATTGTGTGCAAACAAATGTACATACTACAATAATCACAAAATATGAATCAAGTCATAACTTGTTCAATCATGCATTTGCGAAGATTATTAAAAAAATATCTAATATTAAATAATATACCATTCGGATTACAGGAGGTGCCGGATTAGACAGGGGCTAAATTACCGGGGTCCACTGTACGTATTACAACATTTCCTAGTATTTCATTATTGTTTACTTTTGCCATAATACGACTATTGGGAATCATTATCACACTGTTATATTTTGTTGATCTAGTTTTCTTATGTTCTAAATTGTTGATAATCGTGATAATATTTTTCATGGAAAGATAAGTAGCAAGTGTTGCACCATTTTGAAATCTTAATTAAATGGCCCATATTTTAATACATCCTTGCTATGGTAGTACAGTCATTTTCTTTAAAGACATAGCGTCAAATTTATGTGTAATAAT
Organism: Parnassius glacialis; assembly: GCA_033319125.1. NCBI lineage: Eukaryota > Metazoa > Arthropoda > Insecta > Lepidoptera > Papilionidae > Parnassius > Parnassius glacialis. Next base: position 2,732,742 of record JAVANC010000003.1, read on the forward strand.
GTTTTTTTACCATGACTTAATGAAACTTTATATTTTTGTACTAAACTCACAATATCAATTATTGGTTTTGTAACTACAATCAATAGCATAGTTATTTAGGCGCTGCACAAACATAACACTTTTGTTTCTTGTGTGGGATACAAGCTACCAATTAATAGTTTATTTTCATGTAATCAATATGAAATCAGCCGTTCTTTGCGCAGACGCAGACATTTTATGTGCTTCCACTTGACACATACCGACCGCTCAAAAAGTGTTCTTGTAGGTAACTGGAAACTTTAAGTCGTCAGTTGAAGATACAAGCAACACAAAGCAAATTTCCTTATGATTGTACGGCGCTGACATTGACGTGGTTGCTTTGCCTGCAAATATTGACGGTGACGACTTCTATTTCAACGTGTATTCAACAGACGGAAACTGACGGAAAACAAGCAACAAATTGTTACCAGTGACCAGAAGTAGGTACCGGCGACTGTGTCTGGTTTCCGGACACAACGACTTCGGTTCCGGTGATGGTGTGCCGTGTCGGCAACAAAAAGTATCCCCGTTTGAGCAGCGCCTTAGGATTACATTGAAAAAAAAACGCTGAAAAAATTAGAAATTTTTAATCACAGTACCTTGTAACGTGTAAAATTTTTATATTTCGTAAATTATAAAAAATTTATCACTAAAATATTGGCGCGCCGTCGTTTTAATGTTTTGTCCGATCGGTGTGTACGTGGGCGAAGGGCGAAGGGTAGGAGACAAGCACAGTGCTAAAACGAGAATCGAGAACCGGGCATGAGAACGTCATAGCCAGAGGTCGTAGCTGCGAGCGACACCGACGTGTCACGTCGTCGTCGTTGTTTTATTTTATCCTCAAATCTTTAACACAGTTAGTGTTGCCCAAATGCAAGAACAAGACGAGACTTAGCCAGTCTTGGTCTTGCGCCAATACACCTGGTCTTGTTCTTGGTCTTGGTATTGTGCTCTCAGTCTTGTTCTTGGTCTTGGTCTTGCAGCAAGAGTCTCGCAAGTCGCGCAAGCCTATTGCTATTTATTAATCGTTACTTTAGATCTTAGAACAACTTAACACAGTAGGCACATTTTGAGCTGGAATTAACATAGCCATAGAAAGACCAACCAAATTAATAAATGTCTAAACATTTAATGAGAAATTCGAAAAATCAACTAATACCGGGTGGGGTTTGAACCCACGACCTAAGCGATCCGTGCTGATGCTCTAACCAACTGAACTGTCTACCATGTCTCACGGCCACGGGAGTTAGTCTGTTTCTTAATAAACGTTTACATTTAATAAGCTTACATGTGCTAAAACTTAGTCAAAACATATAAAAAACAAATTAATGACATTAACTTGACTGTATTATAAAGAACATTATCTGTCTAGAAAGAGATTGATAGACCCTTATATGAAATGGAATAAAAGAGTTATACAATTTACCATTTATTTAAATAAAAAAATAAAATACAATTAAAATTAAATTACATAACAGTACACAACAGCTTTGACATTACTGTTACTTTATATTAATTCTTTTGACCAAGAATTAATACAAAGTAACCATCTGGCTGACTCATCACTTAACCTATTTCTATGTTTTCTAATTACTAATGATGCTTTGGAAAATAATCTCTCAGCAGGTACTGAAGTTGCTGGTATTGAAAGAAAATCACGGACCATCTTCGATAAAGTCGGATATTTTGTCTCTTGCGTCCTCCACCACTCTAAAATGTCTTCCGAACTGGCGGCTCAGGGTTTACTTAGGTACTCCTCCAACTCGTCTATAACTAAGCCTTGATGAAAAGATCCAGATCCAGATGACGTCGAGGGACATGCATACAGTTTCTCAAAGTCTATTACGTCTTCATCTTCATCATATTCACATACTTTCTTTTCATTTCTTGGTGATTCTAGAGATGTATTCACTGATTGTAGACTTTTATATTCTTTATAAAGTTCGTTAAATTTGCGCAGGCTTTCTGTTTTAATTTGCTTCCCCCATAATGTCATGTCAAAAGTCTGAGTTTTATGCCTTGGGTCTAAAATTAAAGAGGTACAATAAATCCAGTTGCTTTTTTTATAATGTTTAAGTTTAATTTTGTCTCGAGCTGCTTGAAAACCCAGAATGAGCCTTTCATCCACTTCGGATCGATTAGGTTTCTCATCTAATTGTTTTACCATGGATTCAATTTTATCGAGCAAGAGATTGAATGATACAATGACTAGCGGTAATGTAACATATTTTTCTCCACCAAGTTTCGTTGATAGAAGTTTAAAGTTTATTACAAACTTATGTATTTTTTCGAGTATTAGCCATTCACTATCTGTGATTTGAAAATCATTCAATTCGGTGACAGAAGTGCACAATATGTTAATGCCAGTTCTCACTTTTAAACCAAATCCAATCATATCATGTGTGGAATCCCATCTCGTTGGACAGTCGAGTATGGTGTTCAGATTTGATGGCACGCCAGCTGCTTCACAAGCAGACTGAAACTTCCTCTTCAATATCTCACTTCTTTTTATTTTACTAGAAATACTGCGTAATTTTGTTATAGCTGTACGTGAGTCAGCAACATTTGGCGCATATTCTTCATCTTCCTCAGTTTCGTCTTCATTGTCTTCATACTGCTGTTCTTGTCCCTTATTGTCAGTTTCACTATGTAATGCTAAGGTCTTTAATAAATCTTGTACATCAAGGTTCAAAATGTGAGCAAAGCACCGGAAATGTTGATTGTCTGAATCAAAGTGTGGCAGCTGTTTGTCCAATTCATGCATAAATTTGGTATTTGCAGTTGCGTTGTCGACCGTGATACCCTGTATTTTATCAATTATGTCATATTCCAATAAACATTCCTGGAAAACCGTTGCAATATCCTCCCCAGTATGTCGACCGCATGATGGTATAAAATCAAGGACTACAGATCGATACTTCCATTCGTTGTCTATATAATGAATAGTGACCCCGTAGTAACTCCTACCAGCAATTGAAGTCCATCCATCAATGGTAAATGACATTTTAGATGAAAATTGTTGTAGTCGTTTCTTAGGATTCAATTGAAGCTCTTTAAACCGTTCTTTGACCTTCTTTCTAAGTGTGGACCTTTTAGGAAACACCATATTTGGACAAATTGATCGAAAATATACTTTTGTAGCTTCGTCATCGAAAAATGAGAAGGGAAGATATTTTTTAACCATCCAATCAACTGTAGCTGTCGTGATGTTGTCACTGCTATTTTCAGACTGAAATAAAACAGTACTTCATAAAATATGAGTGAATTATAAATACATATTTAACACTATTATATATATATATATACAATATGTAACGTAATTAACATTCATCCTCAGACACCCCCAATTAGTATATTATGTTATAATCATTATACATACACTGACTTTTTAATTAAACATGTTTATGCATTGATTATTATTTATTAAATTAGTTATACTAATTCCGGAACAATTTTGTGGTCACAGTATAAATCCACGAACGCACGCAGTCGCTCACGTAGGTATAGGTTTTGAGGGTCTTTCTATCACAGTAGGTACCTATTAGCTCGCGTTCGTGACGAGTTAACGCCGCCACCGCTTGACACAACTGTAGGTAGGTATTAGTGCCGAAAAAAGTCGACAATACACAATTGTTTATGTTAAAAAAATATCTACCTACGAACACTAACTGATGTTCGTACTCTGACCATCGAGTTGTTTATTTAAGTCTAGTAAACATTTGATCGCATCTTTCAATCACACTTCAACCATTGGACTTTTGACTCTGAATAATTTTGTTTATTGATTATGATACAATGTCAATAGGCAATATTCGTTACAAAATGTTATGAATTTGCATAACATTTGAATTGTAATTGTAAATAATAATAAACTGCTAAAACTAAGAGGCAATATGAAAACATAATTCAAAGACGGCGTGTTTAAAAGATGTGAATCAAGTTAACGATAATTTTAAGAATCAAATATTTAACTTACTGATAGCCTAAACTCTCATGCAACGTTGTATTTTAATACATTTTCAAAATATCCACCACGGCTTCGTGGTGCAGTGGCTTAGCAATTAAGTTGCAGCGCTAAGGACCGCGGTGCGAATCCCGCACGGAACAATATTTGTATGGCCTACAAATAATTGTTCCGGGTCTGGATGTTTGTCCTTGTGAAATTTATGTTTGTACACTGCCCCCACAATACAAGAGAAAATCCTAGTGTGGAGGATACGTTTTAAAAAAGAAAAAGAAAGAAAATAATTTTGAAAGCAATTCAGTGTTATTTTTCACTATTCTAAAATCGTTCACTCATAGAATATGATAACATGATTTCATACGTATTAATATTTAATACGTACGTAATCAGGTGATCTGGAAGGTCAATGGCCCGGCCGCCGCGACCTTTAAAGGTACTTCAAACTCTGTATTTGTAAAGACTTTAAAGTACTTGAAATAAGGTTCAATTTTCTTTATTTTGTATTGAATGACGGAATTTGTATTAATACAAATAAAACTGCACTTTTAAAAGTCTTATTGCCTTGAGTTACGGTCCATTTCCGTTTGTATTGACTGTACATGTTTAGTGTGACTGTAAATTACGTAGTTTCAATTATTTTTGGATAAAAAAATTACCTATATTAAAAATGATAGAAATCGATTCAGTAAACGATTCTGAACAAACTACTTTCTCAAAGTGCGTTAATTATTTTACGTGTTGTGTATATATATATATATATATATATATATATATATATATATATATATATATATATATATATATATATATATATATAACTACCACTCAGTGACTGACTATAACGATATCTCAGGAACTATAAAACATACAAACTTGAAGTTTGTAAGGTAGGTTCCTTTTATGGCATAGAGATCAGTTAAGAAACGGTTTTGAGAAAATCTATCCCTAAGGGAGTGAAATGGGAGTTGGAAGTTTGTATGAGTCCTACGTTTTTGAAGTTAGAGACACGAAAATCGGCATTAAAGTTATAAGTTTTCAATAATAAAATCCCAAATAAGCTGTTTTACAAAATCCTAACCCTAAGGGGGTGAAATTGGGGTAAAATGGTTACATGCAAGTCCTATATTTTTAAAGTATAGATATGAAGATCGACATTTACTTTATTAGTTTTAAATAATACATACTTGCTTAGTTAAGCTTTACCTATATAGCCTCTTTATACTTAGGTAAGACTTTTGCGGCGGGAAAATTTCAAAATGTATAGGAAATCAGATATTGTACGCGGACGAAGTCGCGGGCAGCCGCTATTTACATAATATATGAGTTATGTAATTGTGTGATAAGTATATTTTTTCTTACCTGTCCACTTTTTCCGGTGGTTATTAAAAAACTTGTGATATCTCCGCTTAATTTTTGTTTTTCAGGAAGAAATATTTGTGATTCCTTTTTGTGGAAAGATATTAGATGCTTCCTTAAGCCTGAAGTGTTTCTGTTTTTCATTTTTATTTCAACCTTTTTATGTTGGCATAATTTACACAAAGCAATTTGGGATGCATGAATTATGTCGAAAAACTCATCAAATTTGCTTTTAGGTCTTTTAGATCTATAACTCCAACTCTCACTACACCGACTAGAACTATTCGACTCTTCGTCACTCATGTCAAATTGTATACTTATCACTCCGAGAACAACAAGGATAAGAGTAAAAACAATTAATACATTAGACTCGAAAAAAAGCTCAATTGGGAATGACTGGAATTAAAATAAATACTACTATTTGTAAGTACACGCCGAAAGACCGACAAAAGAAAGTTCGGCATTCTTTGATAAAAATAACGATTCTTCAGAAGATTAATAAAGTAGATGCGTTGCCAGATAGGTATAGTGTGCCTACGTAAAAATGAAATGTAAATATGTAAATAAAATTGTGTATATTATGTTCTTCTTGTGATTGAATTAATCTACGTTAATTACATTAAATTTGCCTTCACTCGTTTGAAATTCAAAATTCAAATGTGTTTTATTCAAGTAGGCATGAAAAATACACTTTTGAATAGTCATATAATCACTGTTTTCCCCAATTTTTTCTTTTCCATGTCCAGGGGTTCTGATTCTACTGAGAAGAATCATGTAAGAAAGTAAGAAACTCAGTAGTTGCTCATTTCAAAATATTTTTACAATAGTACTATAATTATGTAAAGCGATAAGTCAAACATAAAATGTCAAATGTATATGTAGATACCAAATAGGTTTAGAAATTTCTAGTTATTCCTGTGTAGTACGAGAGGTCAGTTCCAAGCATTTTTGTCTGACTTAAATTGAAAAGGTGAAAGATCTAACATTTCTTTTGGAATCTTATTATAAAAGTGTATATCGCTACCCAAGAACGCATTATATACGAGTACTTTGTGTACCGGAAAGCAGGTTTTGTGATTTTATTTTTATTTATACTATTAAAATTGTGCAAATCACTATTATTTACATCAATTCGATGCAATCAATTCCTTTAAACGGTTCTCTAAGAGATACTCGGGCTCCTAAAAAGTACATAGATTTTATTTTACGCTTTTTATTTAATATGCACACTTTTTATATTATTCGATTAGCATTGTACTAAATGTTTACACGTTTCAAGTGTGTTAAAAGTGTCTACAATATTTATCAAATGGGTGACAACATATTCGAACACTTTGTGTTCAAAAACACACACTTCCAAAATCGAGATTTGCAGTGAACTTATTGAACATGTTTATCTATTAGGTAATAATAATAATAGTAAGTAATTATTATAAACCCATGTAGATAATATTACAATAATTACTTACTAGAATAAATTATTATGGTATCTACCTATCCTTACCTTTATCTAATTACAATATTCCTTGCGAGATCAGCATAATGTATTCGTGTCCATTCTGAGCACCCGGAAACTTATTTTATTCTTTGGAACATGTACTCTGTGGCGGCATTAAAACAGTGTCAAATGTAGTGCGTGCGGCGCGGCGGCGACGATTGAATGCGATATCAATAGAAGCCGCCAGCGCGTGTATCTTGACCTTGTACTTCCGAATAGTTGCAAAATTTCTTTGACAGGTCCGTATTCGACCTTTGATGATGCCGACAACAAAACGCCGCGCACTATCAAAGTGTCGATGGTCAAAATTAGGGATGCATTGTTTTTTCTTTTAATGGATATTTTCATCCGCTATGTATGTTTATGGTATTGTTCGTAAATCGTAATGCGCATAAGTCCAATTTTCCAATTTTTTTTATATATTTTTGCGTCTCATATACTCTCTAAGCGTAATATTATACTCCTATATAATAGTATACTCCCTGAAATGACACTCATTCCTAACTGCAAGACGCAAGAGTCTCGCAGGCTTAGTCTTGTTCTTGCTCAAATCTTGCACGGTCAGTCTTGGTCTTGGTCTTGCTAAAATTAGGCGGTCTTGTTCTTGGTCTTGGTCTTGTAAAAATGCAAGAACAAGACCAAGACTGCAAGACCAAGACTGATTTTGGGCAACACTATATAATACACTTTATCTTATTGCCGTTTAAGAGCATGTTGTTGGCGTTAAACCAATGCACTGATTTCTGAATTTTTGAGTTCTGTTACTTAAATATGAAGTAATAAATCTAAGTGCCAAATTTTTTACACCGTAATGTTGTAGTTTCCTGATGAATATCTCATGATGAATACAATCGAAAGCCTTGGAAATATCACAGAATATGCCTAAGGCATCTTGTAAATTCTCCCAGGCATTAAAAATATATTTCATAAGCTCAACACCGGCGTCAGACGTTGAGTAACCCCTTGTAAAACCAAATTGGTTTTTATAAAGTATGTTATTTGTATTGAAAAAAATTAACAATTGATCCAAAATTATTTTTTCAAAAATTTTACTAAGAGTTGGTACTACAGAAATAGGTCTAAAATTAGCAGGGTCCAATGTACTACCAGATTTAAATAAAGGTATTACTTTACTATACTTCGTTAAATCAGGAAACACCAGAATCGATACAAGTATTAAAAATAATAGCAAGATGAGGTGCAATTAAATCTATTATGGACGCAATAACTGGCACGTAAATCCCCCACAAATCCGCGGTTTTCCTTAAATCAATGGTTTTTAAGTTCAATATCTTGCGGTAATACTTTTTCCACCCGCTTTTAGAAGCTCCATTTAAGAATTCCATCCTCGCCTGGGGCTAGGCCGTTTTTAAGGTGCTGGAGAGCTATTCTAATCTCGCTCAGACTGACGTCCGGGATATCATCGGAAAAGAATCGGATAAGACTCGCTCTTGGATCGTTACTCACATTTGCGTGTGGCTCCAACGATTATGTGTACAGCTGCCCATAGAACCTCTCAGTTTCACTTAAAAAGTTGCGTAAGTCCCGCCGCATGCATTTGGATATATGTCTGTTCAATTGCCTGTATTGTGTCAAATCTACTGAAGACTGCAGCTTCATATCCCGTCTAACAGCCATGAGATTTAGAGAGTGATCAGAGAGTTTTGTGCTCCTCTGCGGCGGGTCTTGCAAAACTTAGCTTTGACCGCATGGCAGTTTCCTCGAGCTTGTAATTCATATTATTTACTTCATTGCAATCTTTTAGGCACTGAAAACGGTTTCGTAGCTCGAGCTGAAAGGTTATAGGTCTTTGGATTAAACCACAAGTGGGACGGAGCGTTGACTTCATTAGATGTGACCTCTCTAACTTAACCTTTAGGTTCAGTGTGCCTCTAACCATTCGGTGATCGCTACCGGTTTTCACCCTCGCGATCACTGAGACATCACTGAACAGTCGTCGTCTGGTCGTCATAATTAAGTCAATCTCATTTTTTGTCGAACCGTCGGGGCTCATTTAAAGTATCAGAACAAAATAACATAAACATTTACGTATCAAAATCCATTTTAAGCCAACACAATAATACAGGATCGGCAATCCACCAGCTGTCCAGTTCAAGCCAAAACTCCAAATCTTATCGTCAAATCTTAATAACATAAAAGTACCATAAATTATCTACATTCGTTACGAAATAAATCAATATAATTTAGATTTCACCTTTATTAAAATTGACGTCTATTTGGAATTTGGTATCAGAAATTCCTTTGAAATACGAAAACAACTCCCTACAAATTACTTTTGAGCCCCAATTACAAAGTAATAGCGAAAGTTTGTTATGATTTTTCCTGCTGCTTTTGACTTTCTGCTTTTCGTTATTGGTTGGATCGGAAATTTTAAATTTAGTTCAGGGGTGTGCAAACTTTTTTCATTATATGTTACAAATGTTTTGAACCAGGTAGAGCTTCGCTGCAGGTACATTATGGCATTAGTACGAATAGGTAGGCTCGACCGGAGATGACCACACTCTCAGAGAATGCCAGCGTAAATTGGTAAATCTCAATGCTGCTGTTTTTCGTATGGTGAGCGTAGCAAACCGGAAACCCTTTTTACTAGATAGCAGGTATTCCATCTAAGTTCTCAGGTATAAAAAACATCGGCATCTGGATTCTTATTGAGTATAGATTAAGATGGCCACAGTATCCATTCACCTTCAGGTGGGCTGCGTTCGATTGTCACCGTTATTACATAAAAAAAATAAAAAACTTCCAGGGTCAGAATAACATCAGAATGCACTTTGTTTTAAAAACTTTTAACCTTAGTTATTTATGTTATATCAACATTAATTTTAGTGATTGATGTTAAATCAAACAAATCCTAACATAACCAAAACTTTGCCATAAAAATCCACACTTGCTCTAACCCTAATGGGTGCTGAAAAGTGCCCGAAACTTCGGGAATATAAAATTAGTCTATATACGCGATAAAATCCGTTAAATTAGTTTTATTTACAATTATAATATATACCTGAATTTTCTTTTGAAATGTCTTTCGGTTATTCATCATCTTCTATATCATCATTAGAGCCCTTCACAAGTCCACTGATGAACATAGGTCTCCCCCAAGTAATGCCACAAAGCACGGTCCTGAGCCACCTGCATCCAGCGACTACTATCCTTCCGTTATTCGATTAAGTATAAATATAGGAGTTTTTATAAGAACTTATTTTGAACTAGCGACCCACGCCGGCTTCGCCTGGATAGGATCTCTGTGGCGTTATTTACATTTAAAATACTACTGGACTATATGAATTTAAGTGTTGATAGTGGACTGTATGACTGATTGAGGTACTAGGCTAGGGGACTGCTCAAAGAAAGATAGTACTGATGACTATACTGTATTCAATTATTTACAAATGCGGCACTATTAACTATCAACTATATATACAGAGAGAGGGTTGTCTTCACTTTTCAATCTTCTATGGAGTCTTGATTTCTCTTGATTTCTTCGCTTGATGTTGTCTTCTAGTGCCGCTTCCGAAATGAACCCCTCACAGACCGAAACGCCCTTCTTATATTCTGTAAGAGAGCGTCTCAGCCTGTGAGTAGCGTCGTAAGGCGATGGCGCGCGCTCATTGGTCGGCGACATCGCGTGATCTGCTACCGGTGTGCGGGGGTGCGCGGGGCGCAACCCCGCACGGGGTATGAAGGGGCGACGGGGCGGCGGCTCCCTCGCCGTCCGTAACAACCATAATTATTATATTTTTTTAATCTTCAAATTTTTTGGATAAAATATAACATTTCTAAGACTTTATTTCTAAGATTAGGTTGAACAGATAATCAGACAGACAGACAAAAAAGTAAAAATAATGATTATATATGTCTTAGTAGTATGCAAATAAACCTCTGAGCTTAATAAATGTCAGTTATTTTAAAATTACAGACAGATACTTCAATTTTATTTAAATGTATAAATGTATAGATTTTCGATTACGGGACTAACTGGAATTATAATTCGATATATGAATTATTCATGAGTCTTTAAGCCTGTATTGATCCTTACGAACTTGTCACACTCCCGTCTGATACGTAAGATAGATGACTTGTGAGAGACATGGGTATCCTAACACTACAGGGATATGTTGCAATATACGGCCAAATTTGCATAGAAGGTTTTTTATTATTTATTAAGTAATATAGGCGAACTATAAAGAAAAATAATTAAAAACCTCAAAAATTCTGTCCTCTTTATCTTTTAAATTCATAATGCGTGGTAATGCATTAATTTAACTGTATTTCTAACGGTTAATATTTTACTACGCACGCACACATTCATAAGGATCGATCGGTCGACAAAAACGATATGAATTGAATCGCACACAGAAGCCCACTCCTCGTGTACGCGTAGTTGTTGGCCATAAATCACATTTAATTTGGGATATTAAAAAAAATTTAAGCTTTATTTATTCGTATTTTCATAAACTGTAATAACGATATATCATTATTTATTTATTTGAACTTATACTATATACTATATAACTTAGTATGAAATTTGGCTAATCTTTGAAAAATAACCCTGTATATCTGATACATTGTGATTGATGACGCAACAGAACATAATAAATCTGAATATTCTCACTCCGACATTGAGATTCATAACATAATAAACGGAAGTACGGAAGTGAATTATATAATCTTAATAACTTCGTGTTGTTTACCTATGTTGTTCATCTAAATTATTGAATATATGTGTATGATTGGAGAAACAGATACATGCCTTATCTACTTATACAACATGTAACAAAAACCGGTTGTGGTTAGCGTTAAGTTCCTCATCAGAATCAGTAACGGTTCCGTGGCGCAGTGGCTTATAAATAAGTTGCAGCACTAAGGGCCGCGGGTTCGAATCTCGCACGGAACAACTACAAATTTATATGGCCTACAAATAATTGTTCGGGGTCTGGATGTTAGTCCTTGTGAAATTTAAATATTATGTAAACTGCTCCCACGATACAGGAGAAAATACTAGTGTGGAGGTAACGTTTTAAAAAAAAATATTCAAACGTATAGAAATAACTATGCTTCAGCAAACTCAAATATAAAAAGTTATATCAATCTTTATTTGCAAATTGTATGTGGTTTCATTACCTCTAAACTACCTAACACGCGCATACTAAAGTAGGGTCTTTGACAATACCCTTACTTCATTATTACATTTCCACATATTTCATTGTTACTTAGTTTATTATGATGTAACGATCATAATATGTGGGAGAAAATAAATACAAATTTATGTATTTATTATTATAATTATATTGTAAATTATTACTTTTTTTCAAAAAATTTCGCTGGGTTTCTTTTTTTTTTATAGGATAAGGGTGACAAACGAGCACACAATCCACCTGATGGTAAGTGATTGCTGCGGCCCATAGACATCTACATCTATCCTCGTTTGCGAATCAAAATGCAGATGCGTTGTCACCCGTGAGGACTAAGATGGAATGCCTCTTTTCCAGTAAAAAGGGCCTCCGGCCACCTGCACTCACCAAGCGAAACGCAGAGGTATACCTCTACTTTACGCTGGTATTCTGTGAGGTCGTGGTACCACCCCGGTTCGAGCCGGCCCATCCGTGCGACAGCAAAAGCTGCCGCGTGGCTCTACCACTGTTATAATGTGTACCACTGTAAAATTTTCTTGTTGATTCTTCCCTGTTTTTTTCCGAACCAGTGTAAAATCTTAAATTACTTTCAATAAATATACTTTTATACGTGGTAGAGCCATGCTGCAACAATATTAATAGTATAGTATTAGTATTAGTATTAGTGCCGAAAAAAGTCGACAATACACAATTGTTTATGTTAAAAAAATACCTACCTATGAACACTAACTGATGTTCGTACTCTGACCATCGAGTTGTTTATTTAAGTCTAGTAAACATTTGATCGCATCTTTCAATCACACTTCAACCATTGGACTTTTGACTCTGAATAATTTTGTTTATTGATTATGATACAATGTCAATAGGCAATATTCGTTACAAAATGTTATGAATTTGCATAACATTTGAATTATAATTGTAAATAATAATAAACTGCTAAAACTAAGAGGCAATACGAAAACATAATTCAAAGACGGCGTGTTTAAAAGATGTGAATCAAGTTAACGATAATTTTAAGAATCAAATATTTAACTTACTGATAGCCTAAACCTTCATGCAACGTTGTATTTTAATACATTTTTAAAATATCCACCACGGTTTCGTGGTGCAGTGGCTTAGCAATTAAGTTGCAGCGCTAAGGACCGCGGTGCGAATCCCGCACGGAACAATATTTGTATGGCCTACAAATAATTGTTCCGGGTCTGGATGTTTGTCCTTGTGAAATTTATGTTTGTACACTGCCCCCACAATACAAGAGAAAATCCTAGTGTGGAGGATACGTTTTAAAAAAGAAAAAGAAAGAAAATAATTTTGAAAGCAATTCAGTGTTATTTTTCACTATTCTAAAATCGTTCACTCATAGAATATGATAACATGATTTCATACGTATTAATATTTAATACGTACGTAATCAGGTGATCTGGAAGGTCAATGGCCCGGCCGCCGCGACCTTTAAAGGTACTTCAAACTCTGTATTTGTAAAGACTTTAAAATACTTGAAATAAGGTTCAATTTTCTTTATTTTGTATTGAATGACGGAATTTGTATTAATACAAATAAAACTGCACTTTTAAAAGTCTTATTGCCTTGAGTTACGGTCCATTTCCGTTTGTATTGACTGTACAGGTTTAGAGTGACTGTAAATTACGTAGTTTCAATTATTTTTGGATAAAAAAATTACCTATATTAAAAATGATAGAAATCGATTCAGTAAACGATTCTGAACAAACTACTTTCTCAAAGTGCGTTAATTATTTTATGTGTTGTATGTGTTGTGTGTATATATATATATATATATATATATATATATATATATATATATATATATATATATATATATATATATAACTACCACTCAGTGACTGACTATAACGATATCTCAGGAACTATAAAACATAAAAACTTGAAGTTTGTAAGGTAGGTTCCTTTTATGGCATAGAGATCAGTTAAGAAACGGTTTTGAGAAAATCTATCCCTAAGGGAGTGAAATGGGAGTTGGAAGTTTGTATGAGTCCTACGTTTTTGAAGTTAGAGACACGAAAATCGGCATTAAAGTTATAAGTTTTCAATAATAAAATCCCAAATAAGCTGTTTTACAAAATCCTAACCCTAAGGGGGTGAAATTGGGGTAAAATGGTTACATGCAAGTCCTATATTTTTAAAGTATAGATATGAAGATCGACATTTACTTTATTAGTTTTAAATAATAAATACTTGCTTAGTTAAGCTTTACCTATATAACCTCTTTATACTTAGGTAAGACTTTTGCGGCGGGAAAATTTCAAAATGTTTAGGAAATCAGATATTGTACGCGGACGAAGTCGCGGGCAGCCGCTAGTTACATAATATATGAGTTATGTAATTGTGTGATAAGTATATTTTTTCTTACCTGTCCACTTTTTCCGGTGGTTATTAAAAAGCTTGTGATATCTCCGCTTAATTTTTGTTTTTCAGGAAGAAATATTTGTGATTCCTTTTTGTGGAAAGATATTAGATGCTTCCTTAAGCCTGAAGTGTTTCTGTTTTTCATTTTTATTTCAACCTTTTTATGTTGGCATAATTTACACAAAGCAATTTGGGATGCATGAATTATGTCGAAAAACTCATCAAATTTGCTTTTAGGTCTTTTAGATCTATAACTCCAACTCTCACTACACCGACTAGAACTATTCGACTCTTCGTCACTCATGTCAAATTGTATACTTATCACTCCGAGAACAACAAGGATTAGAGTAAAAACAATTAATACATTAGACTCAGAAAAGGTGAAAGATCTAACATTTCTTTTGGAATCTTATTATAAAAGCGTATATCGCTACCCAATAACGCATTATATACGAGTACTTTGTGTAACCGGAAAGCAGGTTTTGTGATTTTATTTTTATTTATACTATTAAAATTGTGCAAATCACTATTATTTACATCAATTCGATGCAATCAATTCCTTTAAACGGTTCTCTAAGAGATACTCGGGCTCCTAAAAAGTACATAGATTTTATTTTACGCTTTTTATTTAATATGCACACTTTTTATATTATTCGATTAGCATTGTACAAAATGTTTACACGTTTCAAGTGTGTTAAAAGTGTCTACAATATTTATCAAATGGGTGACAACATATTCGAACACTTTGTGTTCAAAAACACACACTTCCAAAATCGAGATTTGCAGTGAACTTATTGAACATGTTTATCTATTAGGTAATAATAATAATAGTAAGTAATTATTATAAACCCATATAGATAATATTACAATAATTACTTACTAGAATAAATTATTATGGTATCTACCTATCCTTACCTTTATCTAATTACAATATTCCTTGCGAGATCAGCATAATGTATTCGTGTCCATTCTGAGCACCCGGAAACTTATTTTATTCTTTGGAACATGTACTCTGTGGCGGCATTAAAACAGTGTCAAATGTAGTGCGTGCGGCGCGGCGTCGACGATTGAATGCGATATCAATAGAAGCTGCTAGCGCGTGTATCTTGACCTTGTACTTCCGAATAGTTGCAAAATTTCTTTGACAGGTCCGTATTCGACCTTTGATGATGCCGACAACAAGACGCCGCGCACTATCAAAGTGTCGATGGTCAAAATTAGGGATGCATTGTTTTTTCTTTTAATGGATATTTTCATCCACTATGTTTGTTTATGGTATTGTTCGTAAATCGTAATGCGCATAAGTCCAATTTTCCAATTTTTTTATATATTTTTGCGTCTCATATACTCCCTAAGCGTAATATTATACTCCTATATAATAGTATACTCCCTGAAATGACACTCATTCCTAACTGCAAGACGCAAGAGTCTCGCAGGCTTAGTCTTGTTCTTGCTCAAATCTTGCACGGTCAGTCTTGGTCTTGGTCTTGCTAAAATTAGGCGGTCTTGTTCTTGGTCTTGGTCTTGTAAAAATGCAAGAACAGGACCAAGACTGCAAGACCAAGACTGATTTTGTGCAACACTATATAATACACTTTATCTTATTGCCGTTTAAGAGCATGTTGTTGGCGTTAAACCAATGCACTGATTTCTGACTTTTTGAGTTCTGTTACTTAAATATGAAGTAATAAATCTAAGTGCCAAATTTTTTACACCGTAATGTTGTAGTTTCCTGATGAATATCTCATGATGAATACAATCGAAAGCCTTGGAAATATCACAGAATATGCCTAAGGCATCTTGTAAATTCTCCCAGGCATTAAAAATATATTTCATAAGCTCAACACCGGCGTCAGACGTTGAGTAACCCCTTGTAAAACCAAATTGGTTTTTATAAAGTATGTTATTTGTATTGAAAAAAATTAACAATTGATCCAAATATATTTTTTCAAAAATTTTACTAAGAGTTGGTACTACAGAAATAGGTCTAAAATTATCAGGGTCCAATGTACTACCAGATTTAAATAAAGGTATTACTTTACTATACTTCGTTAAATCAGGAAACACCAGAATCGATACAAGTATTAAAAATAATAGCAAGATGAGGTGCAATTAAATCTATTATGGACGCAATAACTGGCACGTAAATCCCCCACAAATCCGCGGTTTTCTTTAAATCAATGGTTTTTAAGTTCAATATCTTGCGGTAATACTTTTTCAAATCTTAATTCTTTTAAAACATTCTGTTTGAGTAATGACTCGGCGACAGTTGGAGAAGTATTCAATGACTCTGTTGTCAAGATAGGAATATCAGTGAAATATTTCTCAAACACCGCTGCAACTTCTTGATTTGATTTAGTCAATTCATTGTTATTTTTAATTGATAGTTTGAGTTACGAGGTTTTTCTTTACCGGTTTCGCTGTTAATTACACTCCACGTCATTTTAATTTTTATTCTTAGCCGTTTTAATTTTGTTGCTAATAAATGTAACGATTTGGCTGTGGGGCAAACCCTTTTAAACATTTTAGAATAGTTTTTAACATATTCTTTAAAAGCATCGGAAGGATTATATGATCTTTCATGGTAAAGGTCATATAACCTTCGTCTGATTTTATGAATTCCTACTATCGCCCACTCATTAAATGCCTTGCGACTGTTTCTGGAGAATGTTTTAGAAGTAAATGTTTTTTTTTAATTCATTGCTTATAAGGGTAAATAATTCTCCATATAAATAGTCTGCATTGTTCTTATAAGAAAGCGATGGATGGTTTTTACCATATTACTTCTAAATCTCTCCAGGCGTTTTTCATTAATAGGAACAAACACAAATTTCTCAATTTACTGTTCTTTTTTTCTAATGAAACCAGTTGTCCACAGTAAGTGAGTAGTGTCCCCAACAACGTCACGTCTCAAATCCGTAAGTCATCACTGGTAACTCGCACTGGTTGTAAAATTTCGTTTTAAGGTTTTGAGGTATGTTTGACAAGAAGATGTGTCGTAATTTCGCGAACGCTGCCCAGCCGAGTTGAATCCGTCGATTGACCTCTCGGTCTAAGTTGGACTTACCTAGTCGGACTATTTGTCCCAGGTAAACATACTCGTCAACAACTTCGAGCTTAGTGCTCCCAGCAACTACCGGCATAGGTGTGACATGGACATTAAACATAATCTTTGATTTGTCCATGTTCATCTTAAGACCTATCCGTTGGAAAACACTATTGAGGCCATTGAGCATAGTGCTTAGGTCCTCCAGCGATTCTGCCATAAGGACTATATCGTCGGCAAATTGAAGGCGAGTGATGTACTCGCTTATTGATGTTAAACCGTATCCTTTCTAGTCCAGAAGCTTGAAAACGTCTTCCAATGCAGTGGTGGAGAGTTTCGGGGATATAACGTCACACTGTCTTACACCTCTCTGCAATTGGATAGGTTTCGTACTCTGGTTCTGTACTCGGATAGCCATCGTAGCTCTACTGTACAAGAACTTCAGCACTTCGATATACCGATAGTCAACTTGGCACCGCTGAAGGGACTATAGCACCGCCCAAATTTCGACGGGATCAAAGGCTTTGTCATACTCCACATACACCAGACATAGTGGCAAATAGTACTCTCGGACTTCTGTACAATTTGCCGAAGGGTATGTATGTGGTCTATGGTGCTAAAGCCCTTTCGGAAACCGGCTTGTTCGGGAGGCTGGAAGTCGTCAAGTCTGCGCGCGAGACGATTCGTAATGACTCTCGAAAACAGCACGTAGACGCGGCTCAGAAGGGAAATCGGTATGTAGTTCTTCAAGAGAGCATTGTCACCTTTCTTAAAGAACAACACCACCGCACATTTGCTCCACGCTTCCGGTGTAATAGCACCATGGAGGACGGAATTAAAGAGCTTTTGAAGGACTTCAAGTACCGGTTTTTCACCCGCTTTTAGAAGCTCCATTTAAGAATTCCATCCTCGCCTGGGGCTAGGCCGTTTTTAAGGTGCTGGAGAGCCATTCTAATCTCGCTCAGACTGACGTCCGGGATATCATCGGAAAAGAATCGGATAAGACTCGCTCTTGGATCGTTACTCACATTTGCGTGTGGCTCCAACGATTATGTGTACAGCTGCCCATAGAACCTCTCAGTTTCACTTAAAAAGTTGCGTAAGTCCCGCCGCATGCATTTGGATATATGTCTGTTCAATTGCCTGTATTGTGTCAAATCTACTGAAGACTGCAGCTTCATATCCCGTCTAACAGCCATGAGATTTAGAGAGTGATCAGAGAGTTTTGTGATCCTCTGCGGCGGGTCTTGCAAAACTTAGCTTTGACCGCATGGACAGTTCCCTCGAGCTTGTAATTCATATTATTTACTTCATTGCAATCTTTTAGGCACTGAAAACGGTTTCGTAGCTCGAGCTGAAAGGTTATAGGTCTTTGTATAGATCACGAGTGGGACGGAGCGTTGACTTCATTAGATGTGACCTCTCTAACTTAACCTTTAGGTTCAGTGTGCCTCTAACCATTCGGTGATCGCTACCGGTTTTCACCCTCGCGATCACTGAGACATCACTGAACAGTCGTCGTCTGGTCGTCATAATTAAGTCAATCTCATTTTTTGTCGAACCGTCGGGGCTCATTTAAAGTATCAGAACAAAATAACATAAACATTTACGTATCAAAATCCATTTTAAGCCAACACAATAATACAGGATCGGCAATCCACCAGCTGTCCAGTTCAAGCCAAAACTCCAAATCTTATCGTCAAATCTTAATAACATAAAAGTACCATAAATTATCTACATTCGTTACGAAATAAATCAATATAATTTAGATTTCACCTTTATTAAAATTGACGTCTATTTGGAATTTGGTATCAGAAATTCCTTTGAAATACGAAAACAACTCCCTACAAATTACTTTTGAGCCCCAATTACAAAGTAATAGCGAAAGTTTGTTATGATTTTTCCTGCTGCTTTTGACTTTCTGCTTTTCGTTATTGGTTGGATCGGAAATTTTAAATTTAGTTCAGGGGTGTGCAAGCTTTTTTCATTATATGTTACAAATGTTTTGAACCAGGTAGAGCTTCGCTGCAGGTACATTATGGCATTAGTACGAATAGGTAGGCTCGACCGGAGATGACCACACTCTCAGAGAATGCCAGCGTAAATTGGTAAATCTCAATGCTGCTGTTTTTCGTATGGTGAGCGTAGCAAACCGGAAACCCTTTTTACTAGATAGCAGGTATTCCATCTAAGTTCTCAGGTATAAAAAAGCATCGGCATCTGGATTCTTATTGAGTATAGATTAAGATGGCCACAGTATCCATTCACCTTCAGGTGGGCTGCGTTCGATTGTCACCGTTATTACATAAAAAAAATAAAAAACTTCCAGGGTCAGAATAACATCAGAATGCACTTTGTTTTAAAAACTTTTAACCTTAGTTATTTATGTTATATCAACATTAATTTTAGTGATTGATGTTAAATCAAACAAATCCTAACATAACCAAAACTTTGCCATAAAAATCCACACTTGCTCTAACCCTAATGGGTGCTGAAAAGTGCCCGAAACTTCGGGAATATAAAATTAGTCTATATACGCGATAAAATCCGTTAAATTAGTTTTATTTACAATTATAATATATACCTGAATTTTCTTTTGAAATGTCTTTCGGTTATTCATCATCTTCTATATCATCATTAGAGCCCTTCACAAGTCCACTGATGAACATAGGTCTCCCCCAAGTAATGCCACAAAGCACGGTCCTGAGCCACCTGCATCCAGCGACTACTATCCTTCCGTTATTCGATTAAGTATAAATATAGGAGTTTTTATAAGAACTTATTTTGAACTAGCGACCCACGCCGGCTTCGCCTGGATAGGATCTCTGTGGCGTTATTTACATTTAAAATACTACTGGACTATATGAATTTAAGTGTTGATAGTGGACTGTATGACTGATTGAGGTACTAGGCTAGGGGACTGCTCAAAGAAAGATAGTACTGATGACTATACTGTATTCAATTATTTACAAATGCGGCACTATTAACTATCAACTATATATACAGAGAGAGGGTTGTCTTCACTTTTCAATCTTCTATGGAGTCTTGATTTCTCTTGATTTCTTCGCTTGATGTTGTCTTCTAGTGCCGCTTCCGAAATGAACCCCTCACAGACCGAAACGCCCTTCTTATATTCCGTAAGAGAGCGTCTCAGCCTGTGAGTAGCGTCGTAAGGCGATGGCGCGCGCTCATTGGTCGGCGACATCGCGTGATCTGCTACCGGTGTGCGGGGGTGCGCGGGGCGCAACGGGGTATGAAGGGGCGACGGGGCGGCGGCTCCCTCGCCGTCCGTAACAACCATAATTATTATATTTTTTTAATCTTCAAATTTTTTGGATAAAATATAACATTTCTAAGACTTTATTTCTAAGATTAGGTTGAACAGATAATCAGACAGACAGACAAAAAAGTAAAAATAATGATTATATATGTCTTAGTAGTATGCAAATAAACCTCTGAGCTTAATAAATGTCAGTTATTTTAAAATTACAGACAGATACTTCAATTTTATTTAAATGTATAAATGTATAGATTTTCGATTACGGGACTAACTGGAATTATAATTCGATATATGAATTATTCATGAGTCTTTAAGCCTGTATTGATCCTTACGAACTTGTCACACTCCCGTCTGATACGTAAGATAGATGACTTGTGAGAGACATGGGTATCCTAACACTACAGGGATATGTTGCAATATACGGCCAAATTTGCATAGAAGGTTCAGATTAAGTAATATAGGCGAACTATAAAGAAAAATAATTAAAAACCTCAAAAATTCTGTCCTCTTTATCTTTTAAATTCATAATGCGTGGTAATGCATTAATTTAACTGATTGTCATTCATATATATCTAACGCCTAATATTTTACTACGCACGCACACATTCATAAGGATCGATCGGTCGACAAAAACGATATGAATTGAATCGCACACAGAAGCCCACTCCTCGTGTACGCGTAGTTGTTGGCCATAAATCACATTTAATTTGGGATATTAAAAAAAATTTAAGCTTTATTTATTCGTATTTTCATAAACTGTAATAACGATATATCATTATTTATTTATTTGAACTTATACTATATACTATATAACTTAGTATGAAATTTGGCTAATCTTTGAAAAATAACCCTGTATATCTGATACATTGTGATTGATGACGCAACAGAACATAATAAATCTGAATATTCTCACTCCGACATTGAGATTCATAACATAATAAACGGAAGTACGGAAGTGAATTATATAATCTTAATAACTTCGTGTTGTTTACCTATGTTGTTCATCTAAATTATTGAATATATGTGTATGATTGGAGAAACAGATACATGCCTTATCTACTTATACAACATGTAACAAAAACCGGTTGTGGTTAGCGTTAAGTTCCTCATCAGAATCAGTAACGGTTCCGTGGCGCAGTGGCTTATAAATAAGTTGCAGCACTAAGGGCCGCGGGTTCGAATCCCGCACGGAACAACTACAAATTTATATGGCCTACAAATAATTGTTCGGGGTCTGGATGTTAGTCCTTGTGAAATTTAAATATTATGTAAACTGCTCCCACGATACAGGAGAAAATACTAGTGTGGAGGTAACGTTTTAAAAAAAAATATTCAATTGTATAGAAATAACTTTGCTTCAGCAAACTCAAATATAAAAAGTTATATCAATCTTTATTTGCAAATTGTATGTGGTTTCATTACCTCTAAACTACCTAACACGCGCATACTAAAGTAGGGTCTTTGACAATACCCTTACTTCATTATTACATTTCCACATATTTCATTGTTACTTAGTTTATTATGATGTAACGATCATAATATGTGGGAGAAAATAAATACAAATTTATGTATTTATTATTATAATTATATTGTAAATTATTACTTTTTTTCAAAAAATTTCGCTGGGTTTCTTTTTTTTTATAGGATAAGGGTGACAAACGAGCACACAATCCACCTGATGGTAAGTGATTGCTGCGGCCCATAGACATCTACATCTATCCTCGTTTGCGAATCAAAATGCAGATGCGTTGTCACCCGTGAGGACTAAGATGGAATGCCTCTTTTCCAGTAAAAAGGGCCTCCGGCCACCTGCACTCACCAAGCGAAACGCAGAGGTATACCTCTACTTTACGCTGGTATTCTGTGAGGTCGTGGTACCACCCCGGTTCGAGCCGGCCCATCCGTGCGACAGCAAAAGCTGCCGCGTGGCTCTACCACTGTTATAATGTGTACCACTGTAAAATTTTCTTGTTGATTCTTCCCTGTTTTTTTCCGAACCAGTGTAAAATCTTAAATTACTTTCAATAAATATACTTTTATACGTGGTAGAGCCATGCTGCAACAATATTAATAGTATAGTTGTAGCACCAATGGCTCGGCTCTACCGGGAAGGACCACGCTCTCACAGTATACCAGCGTAAAATAGCAACTTAAAGCTGCTGTATTTCGTATGGTGAGTGTAGAGAACTGGATACCCTTTTTACTGCAAACGAGGCATTCCGTCTTAGTCCTCACGGGTGACAACGCATCTGCATTTTGATTCGCAAATGTGGATAGATGTTTGTGGGCCACGGCAACCAGTTACCATCAGGTGGACTGTGTGCTCGTTAGTCACCCATTTGCTATAAAAAAATATTTTTGTAATCAATATCGTATAAAAATGATTATTTACATGTAGATATCTTACCTACTTGTCAACTCCCGACTTGCTAATGCATATATAATCAACCATAAACCATATTATGCAGAAAGTTTGAGGTGTTTTCAAACAGTTCCATTGTGTCAGCTTTGACGTTAATATATATTAGACTAACGAATTCTTTGAACTAAATCAGGGTTGGACAAAGTATAGCCAGCAAGGGATTTTGATCGGGTCCCCCAACGTCCCTTCTAAAGTATTTATGCAAATATATTTTGTCAGCTTGATCAACACAATTAGGTGCGAAAAGATACTCAGATAAAACTGATAGATTTTTTTTTATAGGATAAGGGTGGCAAAGGAGCACACAGTCCACCTGATGGTAAGTGGTTGCTGCGACCCATAGACATCTACATCTATCCTCTATTACAAATCAAAATGCAGATGCGTTGTCACCCGTGAGGACTAAGATGGAATGCCTCATTTCCAGTAAAAAGGGCCTCCGGCCACCTGCACTCACCAAGCGAATCGCAGAGGTAAACCTTTACGCTGGTATTCTGTGAGGTCTTGGTAACACCCCGGTTCGAGCCGGCCCATCCGTACGACAGCAAAAGCTGCCGCATGGCTCTACCACTGTTAAATATTTATTTATTTAGTATGATATATTTAGTATGTTATGATTAGCCGTATAGTGTAAAGTTAATTAACGGAGTTAAGGTTAAATTTTTCGAGTTAACTAATTGTCTAACTTTAATATCAATCCGTCCCTTACAGTATCTAAATGCCCATCGCTGAACATAGGCCTCCTAATAAATTGGCTTATAGTGGGGATTTTGGCAAAGTTGCGACCAGTTTTTTTTTTAATTACTTTCAGTTGTTATCAGGAAGATACTGCTGCATATTTCTTATCTCAGTTTCCATTTGTTGCCTTTAACGATATTCACAGTATAATATAGTATAGTAGATGTTGTCGCCGCCACTACGCGGTTATTTAACATCAACTAAACTTTAATTAATGTTGATTAAAAATAAAAAAAATCCTTTATTTCCAAAAGTCTTATAACAAAGATTTGTCGAGTTTTCCCTTTAAGTAGTCATAGACATATAACTCGCTACTTCCCTTACGGTATCCTCAATAAGACTATTAAACTATATTATATCTAGAAGCTTAGAATTATAGAAATGTGGGTTTAGTTATTGTGTATATATTTTAGTGTATGTGTGTGTGTTTGTGTGTGTGTGTGTGTATGTGTGTGTGTGTGTGTGTGTGTGTGTGTGTGTGTGTGTGTGTGTGTGTGTGTGTGTGTATGTGTGTGTGTGTGTATGTGTGTGTATGTGTGTGTGTGAGTGTGTGCGTGTGTGTGTGTGTCTGTGTGTGTGTGTGTGTGTGTGTTTATGTGTGCGTGTGTATGTCGGTCACCTGTAAGCCCTACGGATGAGGTTCCTTGGGATCGTTATGGGTATTCCGCATACAGGTACCGACATAAGTTTAACCGTAGATTTAATTAATTCTTATTAAACGTTTTTCAACATCTTCATAACTGAGTCCAACCATTCTATTAAAGTTTTCTTGCAAGTGTAAGATAACATGGGGTATATTTTAAGTATTTTATTTACTTTGTTGTATATATGGGCGGACTGACCATTATATTGTCTTCTGGCAAAAGCAGTACGTACCGCAGTGACGGGGGCAACAACATCCTTCTTCTCTTTTATGACTTAGGTCAACATAAGGCAAAAATTTATGGCACGTTAAGCTGAGATTCAGAACATAGAGTTTTCGTACTGTAAGTAGACCATTCATTCTATATAGTGTATCAGTGGGAAAACGATAAGGTTTGGAGTAAATGACTTTGATAAGCGATCTCTGAGCTCTTTCAAGTGCAAGGAAGTGAGTGTTGTCAGCTCCTCCCCAAATCGAGATATTGTAGGTGAGCACCGATTGGGCCAGGGCTACATAGATTCGGTTTTTAAGTTTGTTGCACATGACCTGCCGTAGTGATTTGAATACCCATATGAGTTTCCTAGTGCCGTTTGTTAAGAGTTCCAAATGTGAGTGCCAGCTTAGTCGTTGGTCCAACATTATACCTAGATATTTAGTTTGGCTGACTTTTTCAATAGTAGGGCAGTCGCAAATCAGGTTATCAGGGTTAGAGCAAGTGTGGATTTTTATGGCAAAGTTATGGTTAGGTTGGGATTTGTTTGATTTAACATCAATAACTAAAATTAATGTTGATATAACATCAATAACTAAGATTAAAAGTTTTCAAAACAAAATGCATTCTGATGTTATTCTGACCCTGGATTTTTTTATTTTTTTATGGAATAACGGTGACAATCGTAAGCAGTCCATCTGACGGTGAGTGGATACTGTGGCCCATAGACATCTAAAGCTATCTTCATTAAGAATCCAAATGCCGATGCTTTTCTACACCTGAGAACTTAGATGGAATACCTGCTATCCAGTACAAAGGGTTTCCGGTTTGCTACACTCACTATACGAAAAACCGCAGCATTGAGATAGCCAATTTACGCTGGCATTCTCTGAGAGTGTGGTCTTCTCCGGTCGAGCCTACCTATTCGTACTACTGCCATAATGTACCTGCAGCGAAGCTCTACCTGGTTCAAAACATTTGTAACATATAATGAAAAAAGTTTGCACACCCCTGAACTAAATTTAAAATTTCCGATCCAACCAATAACCAAAAGCAGAAAGTCAAAGGCAGCAGGAAAAATCATAACAAACTTTCGCTATTACTTTGTAATTGGGGCTCAGAAGTAATTTGTAGGGAGTTGTTTTCGTATTTCAAAGGAATTTCTGATACCAAATTCCAATTAGACGTAAATTTTAATAAAGGTGAAATCTAAATTATATTGATTTATTTCATAACGACATTAGAAACTTTATGACACTTTTATGTTATTAAGATTTGACAAGGGAGTTTTGGCGGGAACTGGACCGCTGGCGGATTGCTGCTCCAATTGTATTGGCTTGAAGTGGATTTTGATACGTAAATGCTTATGTTATTTGGTTCGGATATTTTAAAAGATATTTATAACAATCTTAAAATAGCTTTAGAAAAAACTCGAAATTTAACTTTAAATACAACAGCCCGGACTGAAGCTACTTTACCTATAAAATTTCTTACACCAATACTGCCTACTTTCTAGCTGTTTCGACTAAGGAATCTAGTTACTGATTACAAGCTTTACCATAGACTAATCTCGGCACATTACTAGACGAGGAAAGCTTGAGCATTGCCATAGAAATCCAACTAGGAGCGGTGATTTGTCAACACCATCAGTGCCCTTGTAGTAGCAGCGTCGACATGTTTGGGCTCCATAGACTTTCACGTAAGAAAAGTTCTGGTGGATTTTCACGGCACAGTTATTAGAACGATGTCATCCGAAGGGCTCTTGTCTCAATAAATGTTCCTTCGGTTTTAGAGCCTTGTGGAATATTTAGAATCGATGGCAAGAGACCCGACGGTATGACATTGGTCCCTTGGGAGAGAGGTAAAGCCCTAGTGTGGGATGCTACTTGCCTAGACACTTTGGCAGCCTCTCATCTCAAAGGTACCTCGTTTAGAGCCGGGGCGGCATCAGAGGAATATGAACTGACTAAGTGGCGCAAATATGAGTCTTTAAGAGATGACTCATATTTGTGTCATTTTCTGTAGAGACATTCGTTCCGTGTGGTCCACGTGCGGTGAAGTTCCTAAAGAAACTGTAAAATAACTGGTCGTCGCTGCTGGTGATAAAAGGGCTGGTTCTTTTCTCGGTCGAAGTTCTTTTCGCGGTTCCTCGCTCCATTCGCGAGGAACCAAGATAGCGTTCTTGGCACGATACCACGGGAAGTAGGACTATATGACAATTTAAATTTTTAGTTTTAGATTTTCTTTATTATAGATTTTTCTTTAAATATTTTGTGTAAGCTTTTAGTTAGATTTAATGTAATACTATGTTTTAAATGTACACATATTTATAAAAGATACAGTGCCGTTAGTAACGAAGTAATCTGTATTTGTATATAATAAAAATAAAGTGTCTGTTTGTAATGTCAAAATAACAGATTTTTACTAAATGCATATGAAAGTATATACGGAACTTATAACAAAAACATAATTTTGAAATTTTTTGTCTGTCTGTCTGTCAGTTTGTTCCGGCTAATATCCAAAACGACTGGACCGATTTCGACGGGACTTTCACTGGCAGATAGCTGATGTTCTACGGAGTAACTTACGCTACTTATATTTTAGAAAAAGAATAAGGTCTCCGCGCAACATAATTAAAACCCTAAATTACACGCGGGCGAAGTCGCGGGGAACAGCTAGTTAGAAATATAATGTACATTCTAAAATTATTCTCATATTTTATTTAAAAACTAATAACCATAATTTTAACATATAACTGCAAACGTGAATTTTCTTTTAAAATGTCCTTCAGTTATTCTTTGTTTTTTAGTTAAAACGTTACCCAGTTACTAGAATTTTCTCCTGTATTGTGGAGGCAGTTTACATACATAAATTGCACAAGGATACACGTCCAGACCCGGAACAATAATTTGTAGGCCATGCAAATCACACATAAAAATTATTAGTTCTGTGCGGGATTCAAACCCGCAGCCCTTAGCGCCGCAGCTCAATTCTAAGCCACTGCGCCATGAAACCATATTCATGTATTAATTTTTTTGTATGTACATTTTTTTTACTCAACGGACAGTTTGTAATAAATACAAATCACTACATGACGTCAACAAGATTGATTTTTGATCTCCTTTTGTGATCAGAACTGGACAACAAAATATATAAACCGATTTCCAA
Organism: Parnassius glacialis; assembly: GCA_033319125.1. Taxonomy (NCBI): domain Eukaryota; kingdom Metazoa; phylum Arthropoda; class Insecta; order Lepidoptera; family Papilionidae; genus Parnassius; species Parnassius glacialis. Next base: position 2,760,624 of record JAVANC010000003.1, read on the forward strand.
TTTTTCAACGGATGTAACTGAAATTTATGTGGAACCATTCTACATTAGATTAAGTTATTAAAACGAGAGACAGCTAATCTATATAATAATACGTGAAGATATATCTTTGTACTCGTTTTTAGGCATATTGTGTACGCCGATGAATGTGATGATTTGGAATAATTATGAGCAGAAGGAGTGCAGAAAGTTAAAATGTATATGTAGAAAGGGTAATTGAGTATAGTACAGAGACTAATTTTGTAGTTAGGAATAATAATTAATTCGTTTACACGAATTAATTATCCAACGAGTCGAGGATAAACTAGTAACGGAATACGACAAGCGTACCGTTCCACGTCAGAGACAAGACTGTCCTAACGGCGGCTGCGCCGTCCGTTTTATACAAGCAAAACGAGCGCCACTGCAGGTGCAATGGTGCAGGTGTGCGGAACACGTGTTATTTACAAGAATTCTGTCTAACTGCACCGACAGCTACCGCGCCGCACGTGCAATGGTGCTGGTCCCGTCATGGCCATACTGACATGCGTGCGTCCTCGCACGCGCTCCATCACAATTTTAGTTATCTGTGGACAAGAAAACATCGTTCGACTATCCTGACATAACAGCGTCTGGTCCGGTCTATATTGACCCTTCAGACTTGGGTGACAATCAGTTTTGTTCCGGCAGTAAGCCCCACAAAACTTTAACCAACTTTATGCGAGATCGGAATGATTAGTCTGTAGCTTTTCTATTTTCTCTTGTTTTTTCTTCAAGTACTGTTTTTGCTAGTCCGGAATCACTATTCCCTATAGCAATATCATTGGATCGGCATAAAGCCCTGCAATGATAGTAAGAACTATTTTTTTTCTTACTTTTTTTTTCAAGTACTATTTGCTAGTCCGGAATCACTATTCCCTGTACATTGGACCGGCAAACGCCCTGCAATGATAGTAAGAACCACTTTTTTTTCTTACTCTCTTTTTTTTCAATTCATCATACAACAGGTATAGACCAATCATACCGCAAACATGTACCTGTCACAATCACACAAAAGTGTATCGTGAGGGACGTACTGACATGATAACACCTAAGTATCTAAACCAACAGCAACACGACACATCCCAGTGCAGCACAGACCAGCCTCTCTGCAACTCCATGTTCCTTTCCTGCACAAGAATAATTACTTCGCTAGTGTTGCAACGTCTCTAGTATTTTCTAGATGCACAGACACGGCTACCTCTGAATGTCGCACGTCCTCGTGCGGTTGACAGTGAACAGCATAAGGTCTATCAGTTATCACCACCTGCTAACAGGTATTAACTCTTGTTAAATATTACAACGGTCGACCATCCCAGACTTCATTTAAGTCATCGACGCGCCAATATGGCTACCTCCAGGCAGACGCACTCCCGCTTTCCGTTCTGCTGCGTTCGTGCCACATTCGTGCCAGTGAGCCGTCGCGCCGTACTAGCACTAGCGAATCGTCGTACTACTGCTTTGCAAAATTAAAAGAAATCGAGATAAATGTATTGCAAACCATGGAATTCCGAGCTTCCAAAATTCATCACATATACTCTTAAGAAACGGCAACAGTATGACATTTGAAAACATTGCAAAAAATAACAGAAACTATGTGTAGAAGCAAATACCACAACATTTCAAAGGGAAGGAGGTAACTGCGCAAAATCTACGAAAGCCGACCTCAGACGTCCATTTACAGCGCCAAAGCACGGCGGCTGCTTAAATTGCCCTGCCGTAAGATCAGCCGATAAGTTACCGTCTGTAGCGGTGTAGGCTCAATCTTACCAGCGCTCGGCCGTACCTGACCATGTTCGATTAGCCTTCACTACATCTTCCTCATAGATCATTGTTGTAGAGATTTCTACGAATCCCTCGACATCAAACCCCAATCTTGTCGACGACATAATATTCGGAGCAAACTGCAACACTGATCAACACATTAGAACACAAAAATGTCACTTATTATTTTCAATTCATAGCATGTTAAAGTTAATCCTTTATTTTGGTACATCCCTTAAACGTTTTGAACTTCAAAATATAGCAAATGATAATCATGTTTCGCGTGAACTATCAAATTACAACATAACTTGAATAAGTTAAGTAGAAAGCCTCAAACTTCTTTCGATATTTGTTAACATATTTAGGTACATCAAGAAATAATGAAAATACTTGCGGGGTACTTTTAATACATCAAACAAATTTAAAAAAATGGGCTTAAATAATTTCACTTTATCTTTTTTTCTACACTTTAATGATACGAAAATATCGTAAGTAGCATAGCAAATTTCATTACGGTATTTAACATAAAAACAGATTCATCAATGCGGAATGCATTACAGTCTTCCACAAATGTAATAATCCTCATACTATTCGAAGATTAAATGTGGGCAAAAATGGGGACTTTATCCTACTTCTGATGTAGAAAGGGTAATTGAGTATAATACAGAGACTAATTTTGTAGTTAGGAATAATAATTAATTTGTTTACACGAATTAATTATCCAACGAGTCGAGGATAAACTAGTAACGGAATACGACAAGCGTACCGTTCCACGTCAGAGCCAAGACTGTCCTAACGGCGGCCGCGCCGTCCGTTTTATACAAGCAAAACGAGCGCCACTGCAGGTGCAATGGTGCAGGTGTGCGGAACACGTGTTATTTACAAGAATTCTGTCTAACTGCAACGACGGCTACCGCGCCGCACGTGCAATGGTGCTGGTCCCGTCATATACTTAATTCGTATCACAGACACATGAAACAAAATAAAATGAAACATTCATTGTTCACGTTCCATTTACAATCATGATATTATATGATATACCTCCTGAAACGAGGCATTCCATCTTACTCCTAAAGGGTAGCAACGTATCTGCATTTTGAGCCTTAATCGAGGATATAAATGGATGTCTATAACCACAGCATCTACTTATTATCAGGTGGACTCTGTGCTGTTCTGTTACCCTTATTCTATAAAAAAAAGCATATTATGGCTGTTACATGAATAGATCGGCTTGACCGGGATAGCACTACGATCTTACACAGTACCATCGTAAAATTACAGCTTAACGCTGCTATGTTTTGTATGGTGAATATAGAGAACCGGAGTTCCTTTGTACTGTAAACGAAGCATTCCGTCCTAACAACAATTCCGTTACAACGGATCGAATTTCATTCTTAATTGAGGATAAATGGAGACGTCTATCGGCCACAGCATCCACTTCATCCATCGGCCACAGCATCCAGTTGTTTGCTGGTTTGTCACACTTATTCTATTAAAAAAATCAATGTTTTCATTATTAAAATAATTCAAACAAATTTCATTACTGAAATACAACAAAATTCCCGCTATCGAAAGCGGCTGTGTTTTTAAAGTATCAAACTTTGCCAAAAATTTTATCGCTCTGATATCTATTTAATTTCTAAGTTAATCCGCTGATCTTGTTGTGTACTTTTGTAAATAATCTTACTATAATAATAGAGTAATGTTATTTTCAAAACCAAAATTAGATCTCACTACCAAACATCGTGATAACCTATGACGTGTGATTTTACGTTTTTTTTTGTGACAAATGAGTTAACAGTATACTTGATAGTAAGTGATTATTGCTTATTTGTTTAATAAAACAAATTTTTACTGTTTTTATCGCCATGGCATTTCAGAGTATAGGTTGTGGTATAAAGTACTGGGAACATCTCGAGAATACAAAATAAATCAATACCCTTAATTTCATTTAAATGTGTAGTGTCCGTGTAAACATAAGAAATTATTTAATTATTAATATATTAATTAAGTAAGAAAAAAACAACTGCTCCCAACATACAACCTTCGTTTCAGTTTGATGTTGGTAAGTTCCAGATGTGTTACCATCCCTGCGGATTTAGCTACACAAAGTGGTAAGAATCCTTTTCTACTAAGAAGTTCATCTAGGTCAATACCACCCATTCAGACACTAAATAACAATACATGTACAGGTGTGTTCCGATCTATGGGATATATAGAGCAAGAATAATTACAGACTGAGGGGCATTTTATCTTCCTCAGAGGTCACAACTCACCTGTAGTGTTTTTTTTTAGTTGTCTGCAGGAGTCGATGGACTGAAGGAGAACTAAATGTAAAAAATGTACTGAAGGCCAATCAAAAGTTTCCAATTATAAATAAAGTACAGATAAAAATTTCACAATAAACGTAAAAAAAAGACACAATTACACAATAACAGATGATTTCAGAAGTAAAAGGAAGTAAATACTCAATAGACGCTTAAGTTGCCTGCTAGAGGTGTTGAATAAGTCTACATTGTTTAGATTCACGTCATTGAGACACTTACTCAGTCTTATTAAAAGGGAATTTTGTCTGTACAAGTTTGTATTTACTCTCGGTAGATATAATTTGCACGGCTTGCATGGAAACGTATTTGCTCCAACAGTTCGGGACAGTTGATCGCGCTATTTGCTATGTTAATTAGAAACTGCGTTATGCGCCTTCTTTCATATAGCGGCAAAATGTGAACTTTCGGAAACACGTCGTGTAATCCGGTAGAAAGATATTAGCACTAAACTGAAGATAGCAAAGATTTTTTTTCTCAATCCGTTCAATACGCGTAGAATAAATATTATAAGTAGGGTTCCATATTTGAGAGGCATACACGAGATGACTTCGTACGAAAGCACAGTAAAGAATTTTAAAGGTTTTTATAGCATTGCATGTGGTAGAGCCATGCTGCAACTACATTAGTACTATAGTTGTAGCACGAATGGGTCGGCTCGACCGGGGAAGGACTACGCTCTCACAAAATACCGGCGTAAAATAGCAGCTTAAAACTGCTGTATTTCGTATGGTGAGTGTAGAGCACCTGAGACCATTTTTACAGGAAAATAGGCATTCCTTCTTAATCGTCACAGGTGACAACGCATTTGCATTTTGATTCTGTATTGAGGATAGAACTAAATCTCTATGGCTCACAGCAATAACTTACCTTCAGGTGGAATGTGTGCTTGTTTGTCACCCTATTCTATAAAAAAATGAAGTCAAAGGTGATTGATTAGTGACGTCTATATCCCCTATATTAGATAGTATATTATAGTTCAACATCTTGTCTCCCAGATTAAGATGGTCATTAACAAAGATTCTATTGGCACCTCTTAAACGGAGGACCGCTGGAACAATTGTGCACTTCTTTGCTGCAGCTACGAAGTCCTACTTAATGTATCTATTATTCACTGAGATAATAATTACTATCTTGTTTTATATATAGTATAGGGTGACATACGAGTACAGAGTCCACCTGATGGTAAGTGACTGCTGTGGCCCATAGACATCTACATTGATCCTCGTTTGCGAATCAAAATGCAGATGCGTTGCCACCCGTGAGGACTAAGATGGAATGCCTTGTTTTCCACTATAAATTTATAATAAATCGTAATGCCACTCACACGCAGCATGTCTGCTGCACGCCGTGATGAGGATAAACTAGATAATATCTTGAGAAAACTTGATCTGACTTTGAAGGAATTGGATGCATCCAAAACGCTGGTTGAACAGTTGCACAAAGAAAGAGAGGACAATGAGAAGGAACTACTGGATAGTTTAAATAAACACGATTTATTAAAAAAGCAGATGGCTGATCTGCACACAGAACATAGGTTAGTGTTAGATGAGCGGGACAGATTGTATAATATTGTGGCTGGGTTTAGGGAGTGCAGCGATGAGTACGAGCAGGGCCTCAAGCGCATGTCAATCTTAGAGCAGGAACTGCAAGAAGCTCACCACCACATTAACAACCTTGAGGCTGAAAAACGTGACACTATAGTATCCCATACCCATAACTTGTTTGAGGAATTAGTCGGTAGTGTGCCCAGTCTTGTTTCTACTGAACCTAACTTGGAACCCACTATTACTATAGATTTAACAAAGGATGATACTTTTATAGCTCATAATTCTTATCCTAAGATCGGCAGAGTTGAGTGCAGTAGAAATAAACTTAAGAAATATGTAAAAATTAATAGATACATAAGAAAAACTCAAAATTTGATTAAAAGACAAAAATGTATGCATAAAAAAGTAAAATATATTAATGAGAGAAGGCAATTAGGTGATGAACTTGATATGTATTCTTTAATAATTGAAAATAACATATCTGAGTACAATAGTAACATATTAATGTTAGAAACGGAGATCAATAATTTAAAGAATTTGCTAGACATAATGACCAATAAATATTGTAATGTTAAAAGTGAGTATCAGGAATACATTCTGGCCATGAAGGATCTGATGAGTACAAATTCTATATTGGCATCAAAAGACAATTTACTCAGTCCTCAGCCAGTTTGTAAGTCCTCGCTAACTTCACACAAAAGTCCTTCACATGAGCCAAATAAGAAACCCAGTAGCTCCTTCACCGAACAAACTAATAAACAAAATAATGTACAATCTCAAATAGTGATGTTTTGTGATGAATTGGGGGAATCAATGGGCCAGCTATTAAGTTCATATTTAGAACACAAAGTAATTAACTATTGTATGCCGGGCTTAAGTTACTGTACCATTATTGAAAAAATTAAGAATCATAGTTTAAACAGCAGCGGTACACTTTTAATTTTAGTGGGAGACAGGGGAAATGCAGACAGAAATGCTCTTATGAATTGTTTTGAATCATTGAGCTTATTAAATGTTAAAAATATAATTTTATTCACACTTCCATATAGCCGTAGTTTGTCACAGGCAGAAAACAATATTAGATATAAGCTCAATCAAACATTACATACATTGACATTTCATAATTCAAATAAATTTCATTTAATTGACATAAACTTATATTTAGAAAATAAATTATTATTGACAAAAGATAAATTCTATTTGAATAGATATTTTAAGAGACAGATAGCATCTTCGCTATCATATTATATTAAATACTCAGCCAAGAATTTGGCTAACCAACCTGCTTTTATTGAGCAGATAAATGACAATGTTTGTCTTGCGACCTTGGAATCTGTTCCAAATAAGAGTGACAGTCATTTAAATTTAATTCTAGGACAATAGAGGAAATCTCTAGCAATTTAATTTTAGGAACAAAGGAAAAGTCTATGTTCATGAATATTATTCATCAAAATATTGAGGGCTTTTCTGGCAAAGAGTTAGAACTAGAATTATTTTTAAATATAATGCATATTCATGTACTTTGTGTAACTGAACATTGGTTAAAAAAACATGAACTATTAATTAATATTGACAATTATAAAATCATTAGTTCGTTTACTAGAGATACCGCTATAAGAGGTGGGTCACTCATTTTAATTAATGACAAATTAAAATCTAAAGAAAGAAAAGATATTGTAGCACTCTCAAGGGAGCGAAATATTGAAATATCATGTGCAGAGCTTGATCAATATATTATTATTAGCGTCTATCGGCCTCCTTCCGGAGATTGCCACCTATTTGAATCAATTATGGAAGAAACCCTAAAAAAGGCATGTAAATGTAAGAAGAGGGTAGTTGTATGTGGCGATTTTAATGTTGATATCTTAGAAAACTCCCAGAATGCGTTAAGGTTCCTCAATCTTTTTAAATCTTTTAACTTGCAAAATCTTTTTTGTGAACCAACTCGCATCACATCCACAACAGCTACCTGCTTGGATAATATTTTTACTGACAGCGATGTAAACGACAAATCTATAATAAAGTTCATAAAATCAGATCATGTAGGTCAGTTAGCTAGATTCGAGCACCAACATGTTCCATTGCCTAAAAATATTGTATGTAGACCAATCACAACATATCGTTTAGAAAAATTTAAAGAAAATATTAACAATAAGGTACCTCTTTTGGAGCCAAATACTGCTGATAACCCGAATGATCTATACGGAGATTTGTTCGGAGTAATCAAATACGAATTTAATAATATTTTCACAAAAAAAAACAATTAATACTAATCAACTCAAAATTAAATTTAGTGATTGGGCTACACCTGGAATTTATAAGAGTAGAAAGAAATTGTACGAATTATACGAGACAAAGGCATGTTCAAATGATCCACAAATCATTGAACATACTAAAAAGTACTCAAAAATGTTTAAGAAAGTCTGTTCAATGGCCAAATCTAATTATATCCGGGCCAAAATACAAAAATCTGATAACAAAATTAAGGCAACATGGAATGTTATCAACAAAGAAACCTGTAAAACAAGGTCACGTGATCGATCCTTCGAATTAGAAATAGATGATAAACACATCAATACTGATGCTGAAGTGGCCAATGCATTTGAATCTTTTTTCACAAATGCTCCAATTACCACTACTAGTAAACTAAAATCTTCAAAAACCGAAGCTGCTTCTCTTCTTGAATCTTGCGTTGATAAATGTAGTGTTAACTTTGATTTTCAGTATATTGACACCGCAACCGTACTTAAAACTTTTAAGCAACTAAATATAAAAAAGACAGGATTTTTGGGGCATTTCAACCAATATAATAAAATCAGTAATGCCCGCTATTGCCCCTTATCTTGCATTCATATTTAACCAATGTATCGATGATAAACAGTTTCCCACACTCATGAAGTACAGTAAAATCATTCCATTATTCAAAGCAGGGGACAAAAGTGATCCATCAAATTTTCGGCCCATCTCTATACTCCCAGTACTCAGCAAAATTTTTGAAAAAATTATATTTAATCAACTGCTTTCACATTTCACTTATAATAAGTTACTTCATGAGAAACAGTTCAGTTTCACTAAAGGCAGAAACACGACGGATGCAGGAGTTGAGCTCGTTAAACATATATTTGATGCATGGGACAAGAAGCAGGATGCCATCGGTATTTTTTGTGATCTATCAAAAGCTTTTGATTGTGTTGATCATGAGACTTTGTTATTAAAATTAGGTTATTACGGTGTTTCTAACAGCTCACTTAGCTTACTTAAATCTTACCTCACTGGTAGAGTACAAAAAGTCAATATTAATGACACTAACTCATCTGGCGCCCCATTAGTCATGGGAGTACCCCAGGGCTCGATATTAGGACCCCTTTTATTCTTGATATATGTAAATGATCTTCCTCACTTCACTAAAAATCTTTGTGAAATAGTGTTATTTGCTGATGACACATCATTAATTTTTAAAACTGATAGACATAAAGAATTACTTGACGATGTGAATAACACCCTTTCTAAAATAGTGCATTGGTTCACAAGTAACAACTTGCTGCTCAATGCGAAGAAAACGAAATGTGTAAAGTTTACTATGCCTAATGTAAGACAGATAGATACTCATATTACAATGAACGATGAATCTGTTCAAATAGTCGATACCACAGTTTTTCTTGGAATGACTCTAGATAGTAAACTGCAATGGGGTTCTCATATCTCAGCCTTGGCAGGAAGACTTAGCTCAGCTGCCTATGCGGTTAGAAAAATAAGGTCACTGACTGATGAGAAAATGGAACGATTAGTTTATTTTAGCTACTTTCATAGCGTTATGTCGTATGTTCTGATGCTGTGGGGCTCAGCTGCCGATATTGAGACTATTTTCATATTACAGAAACGAGCGATACGAGCTATCTATAGCCTCAGACCCCGCGACTCGCTGAGAGAACTATTTAAAGAAATTAATATTTTAACAGTTGCTTGCCAATACATTTACGATAATGTCTTATATGTACGCAAGAACCTAGATCTCTTCAAAAAAAACTCTGACGTACACAATTATAATACGAGAAATAAAAATGAACTTGTAGTGCCAAAACTCAGACTTCATAAGGTTGGTAATTCGTTTGTAGGTAACAGTATAAAAATGTTTAATAAAATTCCTCAGGACCTGGTTGACATGCCACTAAATAAGTTTAAAATAGAAGTAAAAAAGTGTTTAATGAAAAAAGGATATTATAAAGTAGACGAATACCTCAAAGATAAAAATCCATGGTCTTCCTAATCTTTTTGCTTGCTCGCACAATATAAATCAGTTAAAAAAAAAACACATTGTTTAAAAAAAGAAAGAAACGATATATAAAACTGTTCATTGAGTTTATTTAATAGTAATTTTAAACCAACTTACCGAACCAGCGAAAGAATCATTTTCAAATGATTTATTTACTTTATTTAATATTATATAAATTGTTTCTTGACATGATTGTAAAATTTTGACGTTCATATGTGCTCTTTATGTGCCTAAACTGAATAAACGAAATTGATTGATTGATTGATTGATTGTTGCCAGTAAAATAGGTCTCCGGTTCTCTACACTCACCATACGAAACACAGCAGTGTTAAGCTGCTATTTGACGCTGGTATTCTGTGAGAGCGTGGTCCTTCCCCGGTCGAGCGGACCCATTTGTGCTACAACTATACTACTAATATAGCTGCAGCATGGCTCTACCACGTACAATTTTTTTTTGTTTATTTTATCGTTGCGCATAGGAATCGTCGCATGAGGGATGATACAATTGATATGATCTCCAAGCTTACTAAAATCTCGAAAAGGTTTTCTGATGGACACATCGGTATTTCTTTGATCTCGGTATTATTCATACGAGACCTTTGTTCAAATTCCCCCATTGAGTCGCCAAAGTTCTCAAAACGTTGCGATAATTGAACTACATCATATTTTGTCTTGAGCAAAGTCTGGATTTCTTGGTTTACTTCTGTGATCCTACTATTTAATGACTCAAAGAGCACTGAACAAATTCCAAGGAGGTCAGCCACCTTTGGCTTCATAAGCTTAAGATCTTCGATATCAGCCTTTATGAACTTTAGATCTTCCACATCAGTTGTATAGCCTTGGCACTTGCTATTAAGGAAGGAAGTGAGTTCATCTGTGTAGATAAGCGTTTAAGCTCAGAAGCAATCATTTTCATGTTCACAGGTGAAGGAGACTTAACAGAAGGTGTATTTTGGAAGGTAGGTTTAGCAGAATAAGTGCTTTGACGCCCTTTCAAGATGTGCATTCCCAGTTATTTCTTCTATCCTCGCCTAACCTACGGACGCCAGCTTCCGTTATACCAACACATAGAAAGTCAAACCGTCCTTGGCAAACAGAACACTGAACTCGATCTGTGAAATCTCCGTAACAACGCGTACACTTGAACATATTTTAACAGTTCACTAACAAGGTGGACCAAAAAGTTTGAGAATCGCAATCGCATCTTAAGATCCGGTATGTACGTACATAGTGCGTTAATTGTATGTCAATACAGTTTCCTATCCCCTACGTAAACATTTCAAATTCACTTCTTCAAGGAGATATCGTCCATGACAAAATAAACCGAAGTAAACTTTAGATTGACAAACACTATTTTAAAAGGAAAGATTCAATTTGCAAAGATTAATAAAACTGGACCGAAATTCAATACAACGTTTTAGCTCGTTTTAGTCGGCGTTCGTGTTTTAACAACCTTTTGATTAAAATTTGGGGTTACAGAAAAGCATTGAGTGATCACTAATTATCATTGAATTGATATTATGTACTACATACTAGAACAAACATCTGGAAGAAGGTACGAGTTAATTTTTTATAGTAAATATTAAGTAAGTTTGAGCCCGTGTGGTGCCGGGTTAGAATAACACCACCCCAACTCTTCCTGTGGGTGTTGTAAAAACCAACGAAGGGACAAATCCAGGGAATGGGCAGCAGCGTTCGTTGTTAATATAACACCTTGGACTGCGCTCGCCAACCCGCTTGCCAAGCGTGGCGAGTATGGCATTTACCCACCTTAATGGAAGATGCCCATGTCCAGCAGTGGACTGTTGTGGCTGATGTGATGGTGGTAGTAGTTGTTGAGCCCGTGGGCTCCAACGCGTGTTGCAAAGACCTAAGTCTTGGCTTCTCTTCTAGAACGTAGATATATTACTTCAATGCTCTGGAGTGACTTTCAATAAGCATTATTTATAATCTATATTGAATAAAAAAGTTTCTGTTTCTGTTTCTGTTTCTGTTTCTGTTTCTGCTCATTAATCATAAATTTTGATACCTTCGTTATTAACTACATTGAATACTACATACATACATACACAATAGAAAAATCTTAATGAAATAAAATTACGAAATATTTTAATACCCTGTAAGAGTGTACGAGAAATTTGACAATTTTTCACCGTGTTTTTGTTGTCATTGTGAACTATCTGCCTTAGTAAAAGCCTTTTTAAAAGCATTTTCGTAAAAAACCGGCCCCATTGTCGTGTATTGTGTTCATTCGACAATAATTAATGAACGTTTTATCAAACAAAATGAGAGAGCTCTTCGGTTGATGCTTGTCATTTATTTTATGGATTGACCATTGTGTTGATGTTTCGAGCTATGCTATTTGAAATGATTGTAAAGTAAAATATGTTTTAAAAAATCCCGCTGTGCTTCTTGTTGGTTCTTTCCAGGACAGGGGCATTTTCTGAAATTAAATTAATAAAATTACTTTCAATAAGTATTGTTTAATAACCTATATTGAATAAAAATCATTCTAATCTACTCTATGTAAGGATGTGCTAAATATAAATTATTTTTTAAGGCGATTTCAGTCACATAACAGGCAGTGATAAATATATAGATTACAATATATGGCTTTAAAATGTTTTGAAGAATAAAATGTCCTATGAATTTTCGTCATTGTTCATCATTCATCATCATTATAGCCTTTCACAAGTCTACTGCACATAGGCCTCCCTCAAGGACTGCTACAAAGCACAGTCCTGAACCACCTGCATCCACCGACTTCCTGCATGTCTTACCAGCTCATCACTCCGCCACTCTACCCTTCGTCTACCAATACGAGGCAGCTACTCGATAACCTTCCTTCCCCATCGGTTGTCGGTTCTTCTAGCCATATGTCTGGCCATTGCCACTTCAGCTTATTAAACCGTTTTATTATTCCGTCGTCATCCCTAATTAAATTAAAAAACTACCTTTTTTACACACTATTCAAACTTATTTATTTTAATTCGTCTCGAATACTTTTGTGAACTAACTGCCTCACAATGCCCGCTTCAGTTTCGAATTAACTACTGACAATTTATCACCGACGCGTATAAATCTCATTCAACTGATCAATTACACCCGCTTTATATACTGACTTGAATTCACTGGTTCGTGTGTTGTACAAAAACTCGCAATATAATCCATACCATCTGGATGATTGGCGGAAAGAGCCTACTCATTTTTAAAAGGCCGGCAACGCATCTGCTGTTCCTCTTGAATAGCAGATGTTCTTGAGCGACGGTAGTCACTTACCATCAGGTGAGCCGCATGCTCATTTGTCCCCTCTTCTAAAAAAAAGACGACCTGGTTTAACGGTATTAATAACATCGATTGCAATATCTAACCTAATATTCAAATTTTTCAGTATGTCAAAAATTTGAATTGGCGCGTAACCGCAACGATGCAACGCAATAACTGCAACACGGTTTTCTTTAAGCGTCCACTCCATATTTAAAAATGAGTAAAATTCTAAAAAGTATACAGTTTTATTTTCATTAACAATTTGAAATTCAAATTCAATAAACTTTTTTGTTGCCAGCATTCTAAAAGAAAAGTTTTTACTGTGTGACCATACTTATGATCTGACTGTGTATAACGTTCTTTGAACGTACACGACTAAAAAAATATATAACAATTAACATTCTAGTTGCCCTTTGTTTCGTTTTTCGCCTAATTATTTATGAACGGGAAAGTGTAGGTAAATTACCTATGTCGATGCCGCGTGAGCGTTGCGTACCTGCCGCACCGTTACCGCTTTTACATGTCACTTCTGTTCAGTAAATTATTATTATCAAGGTAATTTATTTCGTGTCAATTTTTACCCTATTCATTTTGTTTGAAAGATGCATTTTTTATTTTTGGCAAAATTGTTTATTTTATTATTTTAACCGACATATATGAACTTGTATATACCGCTGTGTTATTTAATGTAATAACCTTACGCTTACGTTGTTTACATTGCATTACCAAGTGATTGTTTGTAAATCGGTTTGCTACAACATCGGAGAACGGATACGATCGTTTCGTTTTCATCAGTCTATGTTGTGTCGGAGCAATTAATCATGTTGACAGAGCTAACAGAGCTGACACTTCGGATTCGACTCTCCTTAATTTAGCAATGTATTAAGAACATGTTCCAAACGCACTCAATATTTATATAACGTAAACAAGATCGTCTCACGTTGGCAAAACAAATACAACAAACTATATTGTTTTGTATGATAATTAAGAATTTGTTTTTACACGTATCTCCTTACCGACATTCGATATTGTAACTCGATTGATTCTCTCATTTTTCTGTCTATCATACATAAATGTACGTCTAAGATATAAACTCAAAATTCACTTGGTTATTACCGACTGTGTCGTATATTTTCAACAAGATAGAATCTTTTATTTATAGAATAGGTGTGACAAAAGAGCACAAAGTCCACTTGATGGTAAGTAGTTGCTGTGGCCCATAGAGATCTACATCTATCTTCGTTTGTGAACTAAAATGCAGATGCGTTGTCAGCCGTGTGGACTAAGATAAAATGCCTCTTTTCCAGTAAAATGGGTCTCCGATTCTTTACACCCATCATACGAAACACAGCAGCATGAAGCTGCTATTTTACGCTGGTATTCTGTGAGAGCGTGGTCCTTCCTCGGTCGAGCCGACCCATTCGTGCTACAACTAAAATGTTAATATAGCTGAAGCATGGTTCTACCACGTAAAAAAATCCTTCATTATTTAATAAAATGAAGGAGGTAACTGATCTTACATTCCACTTAATTTCGAATAGTTACTGCAGCTCAAGGACAGGTGTGTTACCTACTCAGATAGACTCTTAGGCAGAGAAGGAGTCTACTATCTACCACCTAGTAAAATTACATGTATTTTATTACATTTCTTATTTGATTACCTTGTCAAATAATTATTCATAACATTGCTTATAATTCTAGAATCTATAGTACTGTTACAAAATGGAAATTGTGGAACACTATAAGACAGGTTTACATAGTGCAGGGTTCACTGAACTAACTTACTTCGTAGCTTTGATAATCATGTGAAAGCGACACGCTGCGGCTTAACGAATATCCCGAAACAAGCCTAAAATAGAAGCTTAATGCTGTTGTGTTTCGTATGATGAGTGTAAAGAATCGGATACCCTTTTTACTGGTAACAAGGTATTCTATGTTAGATCTCGAAGGTGACAAACGCACCTACATTTTCAATTGAAAGTACAGATAGTGAACCATGGGCCACAGAGTTGACTAGTATTCACTTACCACCAGGTATACTGTATCCCCTCATACTTTAAAAAATAAACACAAAAACATTGGTTTTCTTTTTGTTCATTATACTAATAGCTTATATTTAACCAACTTTCAATCAAATTTTTAGTATATAATTTGTAAAATAAATGATTTTAAATGTATGGTAGAGATAGAATCTTCCATGCATAAATTATCCCGTTCAAACTCAATTTCCGCAACCCAATATTTTGTATGTTCAGATTGTTTTAAAAGTGATATAGTAATATAGTCGTGGATATGGATAAGATCTGTAAGATTTTTATTATGGCCTATTTCTATTATTTCGTCGTCAGGTTGTGATACGTAAATGAAACATTATTTAAACATATACTACTAATATAAATAAAGTATAAATAAATATATACTTAATAGAATATATTCAAATAGTACTTTTCATTATTATTGCCCTCGGCAGGGGTGACCTTACGGGTGAGCGTTAGGAGAAAAAGGAATGTAATCAGCGGACGAAGCGGGCCGTAGCGAGGAGCACCGCCTTCTGCATAGGAGTACGGAGCGGTCTGTCACAGTCCCAGTCCTCTCAGATAACCCGAGAGGCTGATCGCTATTTTATTTATATTAATATATTTTATTCCATCGTTCATAACGACCTATCAAAAGTACAAAGGATCAAAGTCATAAGGTTAAATTAGTATAGTAAACTAATTGTCTAACTTTAACACCAATCCGTCCATTATAGCCTCTAAGCGTCCACTGCTGAACATATGCCTCCGCATATATTGACTCATAGTGGGGATTTTTGCATAGCTGCGACACTTGGCAGGAGGATAGGCAAACGTAGTTTTTTTATTACTTTCGCTTGTTATCAGGAAAATGCTTCTGCATATCTATTATTTCAGTTTCTATCTGTCGCCTTTTACACAATCCACTGGATGTCAAGGTATAGTAGGTGTTCTCGCTGTCGCTACGCGGTTATTTAACATCAACTTAACCTTTATTAACGTTGATTTAACATCAATAACTAAAATTAAAAGTTTTCAAACTAAAATGCATTATGATGTTATTCTGGCCCTAGAAAACCTTCCCTTTTTAATGGAATAACGATGACAAGGGAACACAAAACCCACCTAATGGTAAGTGGCTACAGCAGCCCATAGACAATTGCATCTATTGTTATTAAGAATCCAAATGCAGATGCGTTGTCACCCCTAAGGACTAAGATGGAATGTCTCCGATTCAGTAAAAAGGTTTCCGGTTCTCTACACTCACCATACGAATCACAGCAGCATCGAGTTTGCTAATTTACGCTCGTATTTTCTGAGAGCGTGATCTGGTACGGTCGAGCCGACCTATTCGTGCTACTACGATAATCTACCTGCAGCGTAGTTCTACCACCTTCAAAACATTTCTAGCCTACATATAATGAAAAAGTTTTCCCACCCCTGAATTAAATTTAAAATTTCCGATCCAATCAATACCCAAACGCAGAAAGTCAAAGGCAGCAGGAAAAATCATAACAAACTTTCGCTATTACTTTGTAATTGGGGCTCAGAAGTAATTTGTAGGGAGTTGTTTTCGTATTTCAAAGGAATTTCTGATACCAAATTCCAATTAGACGTCAATTTTAATAAAGGTGAAATCTAAATGATATTGCTTAATTTCGTAACGAAATTAGAAAGTTTATGGTACTTTTATGTTATTAAGATTTCACAATGGAGTTTTGGCGGGAACTGGACCGCTGGCGGATTGCTGCTCCTGTAATATTGTATTGGCTTGAAGTGGATTCTGATATGTTAATGTTTATGTCATTTTATACGTATATTTTTAATAATATTGATAATATATACCTTAACACAGCTTTAGAAAAAAGTCTAAATTTAACTTTAAATACAACAGCCGGAACTGAAGCTACTTTACCTATAAAATTTCGTGGTATTGGTGTATGAAATCTTTCTTGCGTTGCTTTCCTAGTTTCCGTGTACTGTGTCAATGACTTATGTAACAGAATTATAAATAATAAAACCTGAACCAGAATAATAAGACCTGTGCTTTGCTGTGGAGGCAAGCTTACGCTAAACCTCCATCCCGGCAAAAATGATCTACTGGAAGTTAACCACCAAAAACAGTGGGATATTCCGTTGGTACAGTGTGCGAAAACACTTATATCATAATTTTCATAGTGATCAAGATCAGGTACGCCTTCTAGTTGTTTCGACTAAGGAATCTAGTAGCAAGCTAGTTACATACTGGTTACAAGCTATACCATCAAGTAATCTCGGCACATTGCTTGATGGGAAAAGCTTACGCATCGCCGTAGGAATCCGTTTAGGTGAGGCAATTTGTCAACCGCACCAGTACCTTCGTCGTAACAGCGTCGACGAGTTTGAGCTCCACGGACTTTCATGTAAAAAAAATGTAGTTAGGTTTTCACGGTTCTCTGAACGAAGTCATCAGAATAGCTCTTGTCTCTATAAATCTTCCCTTAGGCTTAGAGCCTCGTGCAATATTTAGAGACAATGGCAAGAGACCTGACGGTATAACTTTGGTCCCTTGGGAGGGAGGTAAAGCCCTAATGTGGGATGCTACTTGCGTAGACACTTTGGCGGCCTCTCATCTCAATGGTACCTCGTTTAGAGCCGGGGCGGCATCAGAGGCAGCTGAATTAAGTGACGGGCGCAAATATGAGTCTTGGAGAGGTGACTACATATTTGTGCCCTTTTCTGTAGAGACTATCGTTCCGTGTGGTTCACGTGCGGTGAAGTTCCTAAAAAACTGCATCCACGACTGATCGTCGCTGGTGGTGATAAGAGGGCTGGTTCTTTTCTCGCTCAAAGTTTAGCCATTCAGCGAGGAACTGAGATAGCGTTCTTGGCACAATACCACGAGGAGCAGGACTATATGACAATTTAATTTTCTAGTTTTAGATTTTCTTTAATATTTTATTTTAAAATTTTGTGTAACCTTTCACTTAGATTTAATTTTA
Organism: Parnassius glacialis; assembly: GCA_033319125.1. Taxonomy (NCBI): domain Eukaryota; kingdom Metazoa; phylum Arthropoda; class Insecta; order Lepidoptera; family Papilionidae; genus Parnassius; species Parnassius glacialis. Next base: position 2,778,813 of record JAVANC010000003.1, read on the forward strand.
TTCTATGTTTTAATAATGTAAATAAATAAACAATTTTTTTGAATACGTGACCCCCACACTAAGATTTTCTACTATATCGTGTAGGCAGTTTACAAACATAAATAGCCGAAATAGCACAAGGACAAATATCCAGCCATGTAAATCACAAATAAAAATGTTAGTTCCGTGCGGGGATGAAACCCCCAGCCCTTAACGCCGCAGTTCAATTCTAAGCCACTGCGCCATGAAGCCGTATTCGTGTATTTATTATTTTGCAAGTATATTTTTCATATTCACCAGCCAATTGTTAATAAACACAAATCACTACACGACGTCGACGAGACTGATTTTTAATCTATTGTGATCAGAATTCAACAACAAAATATATAAACCGATTTCCAATATTTCATCGGATGTAACTGAAATGTATGTGGAACCATTTTGTTTAAATAAGGTAACTTAAATGAGATGGTATGCTATTGCGTTTAATTAACTTTTTAATTTCCGCCGTTTCGGTATAGAATCCATAAAATTTGTTTCATTCATTCTGTGGTGTTCGCGTAAATATAAGAAAACATTATGAGAGACAGCTGATCTATATAACAATACGTGAAAATATATCTTTGAACATCTTATTATGTGCAGAAGGAGTGCAGAAAGACACATAAAATACTATAAAATGAAACATTAATTGTTTACGTTCCAGCTACAACCATAATATACCTCCTGCAGCTATGCCGAAACGAGGCATTCCGTGTTAGTCTTCAGGAGTTACAACGCGTCTTATTTCATTCTTAATAGAGGATAAATGTAGATGTCTATCGGCTACAGCATCCACTTACCATAAGGCCTGTTTGCTCGTCTGTCACCCTAATTCTATTAAAAAAATCAATGTTTTCGTTATTAATATAATTCAAACAAAATTTCATTACTTAATTACAACAAAATTCCCGCTATCGAAAGCGGCTGTGTTTTCAAAGTATCAAACTTTAACCAAAATTTTATCACTCAGATAACTCTTTAAATTCTTAGTTAATTCGTTAATCTTGTTGTATTCCTTTGTGAATAATCTTACTAGATAGAGTAATGTTAATTTCAAAACCAAAATTAGATCTCACTATCAAACATCGTGATGACCTATGACGTGTGATTTTACATGTTTTTTTTTATAATGATAGTCTGACAAATGAGTTTACTGTATACTTGACAGTGAGTGACTACTGCAGCCTATGAACATCATATGTTAAATAAAACTAATTTTTACTTTTTTATCGCCAGGGCATTTTAGACTATAGGTTGCTATATAGTACTAGAAACATCTCGAAAATTCAAAATAACTCAATAACCACGACAATATTCACAAAATCTAGTTTCATTTAAATGTATAGTTTTCGTGTAAACATAAGAAATCATTATCTAAAGTAAAAAAAAACATCGGCTCCCAACATTAAAACTTCGTTTAAGTTTGATGTTGGTAGGTTCCCGTGTGGTGGCGGTTAAGAATATCCACTACCCCATATCTTCCCGTGGGTGTCGTAAAAGGCGACAAAGGGAAACAGGCAGGAGATGGGCAGCAGCATCTTCCTGATGACAGCAAAATTACAATAAAAAAACTGCGGTTGCCAACCCGCTCGACAAGCGTGGCAACTATGGCAAATACCCCGCAATGATGAGAGTAACAAAGAGACTGCACTCAGTCCCCGGCGGTACCGCTATTCCTGGCTACGGTGGTGATCATGGAAACGGCGGGGCAGGGGGTGCTAAGAATCTCCGGCAGAGGTGCGGTTGCCACCTAAGACGACTCAACCTGGCAACATACAATGCACGCACCCTGAGGACTGACGAAGATCGTGAAGCTGGAAGAAGAGATAGACATGTTATGCTGGCATATTATAGGATTATCCGAGGTCCGGAGAGAGGGGGAGGACACGGTAATCCTCGAATCCGAAAACTTGCTCTGTCACCGGGAGGGCAACCATCTGTCCAAAGGAGGTGTCGGATTTATCGTCCACAAGTCTCTCGTTAACAACGTTGTAAAGATTGAGAGTGTGTCAACGAGGATTGCCTACCTTATACTCGGAATTTAAGAAAACACGGTATTCCCTGAATGTTATACAGGTTTACGCACCAACCTCGGCATACTCAATGAGGAAGGTGAGAAAATGTATGAGGATATCTCCAGAGCCATGCATTCCTCCAAAACCCACTATACAGTGTTAATGGGAGACTTCAATGCAAAACTAGGAACAAGAGAGAATGGTGAGCTAAAAGTAGGGAAATTCGGAATAGGGCAACGGAACTCAAGGGCCCAGCACCTGGCTGACTTCATGGAGAAAGAGGGACTATTTATGATGAACTTTTTCTTCCAGAAGCGGGCCCACAGGAAGTGATTTGTGAAGATTTCGCATTCCGAACATATACTATGTTCAACTGAACTGTACTGCAATTTCAATGTCATTTAGACACACTGTACGGATTTCTTTTGTGTGGTTTCAATCTACTAGTTAGTCTGTGGTTTCAATATTCATGCAGTGTGGAGCGTCGCTAATAATACAAGATTTCAAATTAAAGTTTAAATTAAAAACTGTACAGTGACAGTTGTGTATATAGAATAGCTCCGAACTACCACTCGGAGCGTTGGCCGCTCCCTGGACAGAACACCTTGCCCGCCGGGAGATATCCCCTTTTCCTTCCACTGCCACATAAGTATACATTGTGTAGATTCACGTAATTAAGACACTTGCTCACTCTTATTGAATATGAATCTTGCCTGTAGTTTGTATTTAGTCCCTGTAAAAATAATTTGCACGGCTTGCATGTATGGAATTCAGGTATTAGCGGGTTTCGGGAGACAGCTAGATTAGTGTATTTTAGTTACTTTCATAGCGTAATGTCTTATGGAATTTCGCTATGGGGTAATGTGGCTGATATTGAAGCTATATTTGTTTTGCAAAAGAGAGCGGTACGGGCGATTTATAACCTAAATTGTAAAAAGTCCCTCAGAGAAAATTTTAAAGAAATAAACATATTAACTTTGGCATTGCAATATATTTATGAGAATGTAATGTATGTGCAAAAAAACATAAATAGCTTTAATAAGAATAAGGATGTGCATACTTTAAATACTAGGCACAAACATAAGCTTGTAATGCCAATTACTAGACTCCACAGAATCAGTAATTCATTTATGGGGCAATGTATACGCTTTTACAACATATTCAAAGTTTGTCAATAAACATGTTTAAAAGTTTTATTAAAGAAAAACTGTACAAGAAGGGTTATTATAATATCAAGGAATACATGAATGAAAATAACCACTGGGAATAAGGTGATCGCCACCATGCTGGTTCTATGAAAATATAATTTAAAAATTGTATAAAGAAAATTATTGTTAAGTGAAATTATGTTTAAAAAAAAAAGTCCCGCTGGGTTTCTTGCTGGTTCTTCCCAGGTCTGAGGTATTTTCCGAACCAGTGGTAAATAAAAAATGACTTTCAATAAGTATTATGTAATAATCAATATTGAATAAAAAATATTCTATTCTATTCTATTCTATTCTATTCTATTCTATATTATTCTATTCTATTCTATTCTATTCTATTCCACAGTGATAGATGGTTACCGTCCTGATATCAGATATTAAAACTAAAATTCTATTATTTATTTTATGTATTTGATTGTATTTCGATAAATTGCATGTATTGATGTTATGAAATAAATCAAATTGAATAGAGCCCTGTATATTCTCGGCGATATATGAAATGTTTTGATCACACGACTTCCAAATTATGTAAGGCATATTAAAGTCACCAAAAACTATAAATTTATCGCAAGGATGTTTTAATATTGTATCACAAAGTTTTTCAGAGCGTGCAGCTAATCGAGTTGGTAGTGAACACAATACGCTTTGTTTACATAAATGTACCGTAAGAAAATGATTTTTTTTTTATAATATAAGGGTGACAAACGAGCATACAGTCCACCTGATGGTAAGTGGTTGCTGTGGCCCATAGACATCTACATTTATCCTCGATTACGAATCAAAATGCAGATGCGTTGCCACCCGTGACGACTAAGATGGAATGCCTCTTGTCCAGTAAAAAGGGTCTCCGCATTAAGCTGCTATTTTACTTTGGTATTCTGTGAGAGCGTGGTCCTTCCCCGGTCGAGCCGACCAATTCGTGTTACAACTATACCGGAAATATAGCTGCAGCATGGCTCTATCACGAATAAAATACACTGCCTTAGGCATTTAAATGCCAATATTACCCACAAGTCCTCGGCATTCAAACACCAATCACTACGGAGCTCTGCTGAGAGCTATTGACGAACAGCAATTAACACTCCACCCTTCAACGTTTGATTAATTATTTTGTGACCTCTATCCCGTCACCAAACTATGTACCTTTCATCGAATATTCCGCTATCTTTAATTCAACCAAGTTTCTGATAAACATACAACATCATAAAAATTCATATAAATATTTACATAGAGTGCCAAAGTTTTTGAACGTAAACCACGTACATTTTGGTCATATATATTAATCGCCATTTTGAACTTTAAAACTAGTAGATAATTAGTTATAATAACGAGTAATAAGTGTAGAAATGTAGAATTAGCATTATGTTTGAAAAAATGCGTAAAAATTTGTTAAGTTTGTAGGCAACATTTAAAAACGCTATTAATACAATTAGGCTATTAGCGTTAACAAAAGATACAAAAATTCAAAAGCAAATAGATGGTGGAATTATATAATATGATTGAGTCAACAAAAGTGCAGCGGGAGTACGTGAATACATTATGATATTAAACAGGTAAACAAACTTAAATGTTAGAGAGCAAGCATTTCTCAATCTAATTAAAACACAGTTAAAACAGGAAAATTATTGTAACAATATCCAAGCGCCAATCGTAATGACTAGGAAAACTTTTATAATCGAAGTCGGATTTTAATAAAATTACATGAGACGTTAAGGTTTTTCCTGCAAATATTTGCATCCCTTAACTCATCATCATCAACATCATTACAGCCCTTCACAAGTCCACTTCTGAACATAGACCTCCCCCAAAGAATGCCACTAAGCACGTTCCTGAGCCACCTGCATCTATCGATTTTCTGCATATCTTACCAGGTCGTCACTCCATCTAGTGGGGGAAGCATCGTCCTCCGGTACGAGGCCGCCACTCGAGAACCATTTTTCCCCATCGGTTGTCGGTTCTTCAAGCTATATGGCCGGCCCATTGCCACTTTAGCTTACTAATCCGTTGGGCTATGTCGGTCACTCTGGTTCTACTGCGGATATCCTCAATTCTAAGTTTAGAACGCAGAGAAACTCCGAGCATAGCCCTCTCCATAGCTCGCAGCGACCTTGAGATTCCTCATCCGACCATCAGTGAACGACTACGTCTCAGTTCCATAGGTCATCACTGGCAACACGCACTGGATGTACAGTCTCGTTTTTAAGTTTTGAGGTATACCTGACGAGAAGATGTGTCGTAATTTCCCAAACGCTACCCAACCAAGTTGAATCCCTCGATTGACCTCTCGGTCGAAGTTGGACTTACCTAGTCAGACTATTTGTACCAGGTAAACATACTCGTCAACAACTTCGAGCTTAGTGTCCCAAACATCTACCGGCATAGGTGTGACATGGACATTACACATGATCTTTGTTTTGTCCATGTTCATCTTAAAACCTATCCGTTGAGAAACACTATTGAGGTCATTGAGCATAGACCTTTGGTCCTCCAGCGATTCTGCCATAAGGACTATATCGTCGGCAAAGGGAAGATGAGTGATGTACTCGTCATTGATGTTAATACCGTATCCTTTCCAGTCCAGAAGCTTGAAAACGTCTTCCAATGCAGCGGTGAAGAGTTTCGGGGATATGACGTCACTCTGTCTTACACCTCTCTGCAATTGGATAGGTTTCGTACTCTGGTACTGTACTCGGATAGCCATCGTAGCCCTACTTTACGAGCATTTCAGCACTTCGATAGACTGACAGTCAACTTGGCACCGCTGAAGGGACTGCAGCACCGTCCGAATTTCGTCTGAATCAAAGGCTTTCTAATAGTCCACATACGCCAAATATAGTGGTAAATTGTACTCCTCGTACTTCTGTACAATTTGCCGAAGGGTATGTGTGTGGTCTATGGTGCTAAAGCTTTTTCGGAAACCGGCTTGTTCGGGAGGCTGGAAATCATCAAGTCTGCGCGCGAGACGATTCGTAATAACTCTCGAAAACAGCACGTAGACGCGGCTCAGAAGGGAAATCGGTCTGTAGTTCTTCAAGAGAGCGTTGTCACCTTTCTTGAAAAACAAGACCACCGCACTTCTGCTCCACGCTTCCGTGTAATGCCACCATGGAGGACGGAATTAAAGACCTTCTGAAGGACTTCCAAGTACCAGTTTTCCAACCGCTTTCAGTAGCTCCGCTGTAATTCAATCCTCTCCTGGGGTCTTGCCGTTTTTAAGGTGCTGGAGAGCCATTCTGATCTCGCTCAGACTGACTTCCGGGATATCATCGGAATAGTGTCGGATGAGAATCGCTCTTGGATCGTTACTCATACTTGCGTATGACTCCAACGATGATGTGTACAGCTGCCCATAGAACCTCTCAATCTCACTCAAAATCTCAGGTGTCCCGGAAACGACGCTGCCACACTTGGTCTTCAGCTTAAACAGTTGGCTCTTTCTGGCAGACAGATCTCTAGTAAAGACTTTGGAGCCTTGGTTCTGCTCGATCGCTTCTTCAATACGAGCAGTATTAAAGTTGCGTAAGACCCGCCGCATGCATTTGGAGATCTATCTGTTTAGTTGCCTGTATGCTGTCAAATCTACTGAAGATTGCAGCTATATATCCCGTCTAACAGCCATGGGATTATGAGTGTGATCGGAGAGTTTTTGTGTTCTTCTGCGGCGGGTCTTGCAAAACTTAGCTCCGACAGCATGGACAGTTTCCACGAGATTGTCATTCATATCGTCCACTGCATTGCAATCTTCTAGGCACTGAAAAGGGTTTCCTAGCTCAAGCTGAAAGGTTTCGGAACTTTGGATTAGAGCACGAGGGGGACGGAACGTTGACTTCATTAGACGTGACCTCTCCAACTTAACGTTTAAGTTCAGTGTGCCTCTCATCATTCAGTGATCGCTGCCGATTTTAACCTTTGCGATCACTGAGACATTACTGAACAGTTGTCGTCTGGTCGTCATAATGAAGTCAACCTGTATGACCTTCAGCATATACCGTTTGGTGATTCTGAGTATAAGGAACGCAACCCTCGTCGACACACTCTTAATCTTTACAACGTTGTTAACGAGAGACTTGTGGACGATAAAGCCGACACCGCTTTGGGACAGATGTTCACTCTCCCGGTTATAGAACAAGTTGCCAGATTCGAGGATTACCATGTTCTCCCCCTCTCTTCGGACCTCGGATCATCCTATGATATTCCAGCGCAACTTGTCTATCTCTTCTTCCAGCTCCAGGATCTTCTCGTCAGTCGTCAGGTTGCGTGCGTTATAAGTTGTCAGGTCAAGTCGTCATAGGTGGCAACCGAACCTCCACTGGAGATTCTTAGCACCCCCTGCCTCGACGTCACCATGGTCGTCACCGTTGCCAGGAATAGCGGGGCCACCGGGGACTGGACCGTCTCTTCGTTACTTTCATTGGGGTCATATTGCCATAGTTGCCACGCTTGGTGAGCGAATTGGCAACCGCAGCTTTTTTATTGGTTTTTTGCTGTTATCATAAAGATGCTGCTGCCCATCCTCTGCCTCAGTTTCCCTTTGTCGCCTCTTACAACACCCACAGGAAGATATGGGGTAGTGGGTATTCTTACCCGCCCTTACACGGGATCCCTTTACTCAAACATTAGCAAGCCCCCGCTCCTTGGCTAGTTTTTTTGGATTTATTTAGCAGCATCTTGTTTTCCAGAGTAAGATGATCATTAACAAAGATTCTAATGTCACCTCTTAAACCCAACATTGGAACAATTGTGCACTTCTCCGCTGTGGCTACAAAATCCTCCTTGAGGTATCTATTATGCACTGAGATGATAATTATTGTCTTGTTTAGTTTATCATTGTGCATAGGAATCCTCGCAATGTAATTAATTTGATTTTAGGAATGATACAATTGATATGATCTCCAAGCTTACTAACGATCTCGAAAATGTTTTCTGATGGAGACATCGTTACTCCTTTGATCTCGATATTATTCATACGAAACCTTTGTTCTAATTTCCGCATGGATTCTCCAAAGTCCTCAAAACGTTGCTTCAATTGATCTATATCATATTATGTCTTCAGCAAGTTCTGGATTTCTTGATTTACTTCTGTGATCCTACTATCCAATGATTCAACAGAGCACTGAACAAATTCCAAGGAGGTAAGCCACCTTCGGCTTCATAAGCTTACGATCTTCGATATCGGCCTTTATGAACTTTAGGTCGGCCACATCAGCTTGACATTTGCTAATAAGGTAGGAAGTGACTTCATCTGTGTAGATAAGCATTTAAGCTCGGAAGCAATATCTCCATGTGCACAGGTAGAGGAGATTTAACAGAAGGTGTATTCTTGAAGGTAGGTTTAGCGGACTAAGTGCTTTGGCACCCTTGCAAGATGTGCATCCCTAGTTATTCGCCTAACCTACTTTAGCCAGCTTCCATTATTCCAGCGCATAGAAAGTCAAACCGTCCTTGGAAAACGGAACACTGGAGCCGATCTCTGAAATCCCCGTAACAACGCGTATACTTGAACATACTCGTATTTTAACAGGTCACTAACAAGTTATACCAAAAAGTTTGAGAATCGCGTTAATGAGTAGTTGCGAACTAGTAGTTTGCGCTAGGTAGGTACGGTAGGCAAGGTCCGGTGTCTACGTACAGTGTGTAATTCCTGGTATATAGTGTAATATCTATGGTGTATAAATAGTATGTTATTTCAGTTTCGTACCTCCTACATAAACATTTCAAATTCACTTTTTCAAATAGATAGCGTCCATGATACAGTAAACGGAAGTAAAGTTTAGATTGACAAGCACTATTTGAAAAGGAAAGATTCAATTTGCAAAGATTAATAAAACTGTACCGGGACTCAATACAACTTTTTAGCTCGTTTTAGTCGGCGTTCGTGTTTCAACAACCTTTTGATTAAAATTTGGGTTTACAGAAATATTTAATCTCTGCTCCGTCAAATGTTAGACGCTGGTAAATTGAAATTTTAACGTGGCATTGACGGGCTGCCAGCAGTTGGATGTGGATCCTGAAACCTGTTGTTTATGTTTGCTTTAGGGTTACAGATTTTTCAATATTTATTTAATTTCAATTTTGTCCAAATATAGAATACACGTTTTTATAATTTGATTCGAGGAATAAAATGCTTAAAAATTTTACTTTAATTTAAAAAAACTAGTTTAACGGATTTAACGTAACGGGTGTAAGTGTAACGGGGGCGATCCTGAACGTGTTCACAGACTGCAGACTTCCCGGAGCGTCGATTCTTCACATCAGCTATGTGTTCTTTAACGCGGGTTTTTATGGATCTTTCAGTTGGTCCTATATAAGAGAGACCACATTCACAATCAATTCTTGTACACTCCTGCATCTTGCAGAGGGACATTACACTTGACTGATGGTAAAAACTGACTAATCTTCTACGGCGGCCAGAAGTATGTTTTAACGGACAGCTCCGTGGCGCAGTGCCTTAGCAATGAGTTGTTGCGCGGGGGGCCGCGGGTTCGAATCCAACACGGAACAAGTATTTGTATGGCCTACAAATAATTGTTCCGGGTCTGGATGTTTGTCCTTGTGCAATTTATGTTTGTAAACTGTCTCCACGACACAGGAGAAAATCCTAGTATTAGGGATCTAAGTGGACTGTATTTATTACTTGTTAACTGTAGCTAGTGGACTGTATTTACTAAATGACTGACCGATCTGAGGTTAGCTATGCTAGGGGACTGCGTGAAGAAAAGATGGTACTCTTTACTATACTGTATTAAACTATTTACAATTATTCGGCACTATTAAACTATCTAATATGTACAGAGAGAGGTCTTCAATTGTGGAGTCTTGATTTGCTGTCTTGAGTCTTCTTTGTAGTCTTCTCGAGTGCCGCTTCCGAAATGAACGCCTCACAGACCAAAACGCCCTTCTTATATCTCGCAAGAAGGCGTCTCAGTCTGTGAGTAGTGCTGTGCGACGATGCTGCACGCCCATTGGTCGTCGCTCGGCTCCGGTGCGCGGGGTGTGCGGGGCGCAACGGGGTATGAAGGGGCGACAACAACATCCTCCTCCCGGCGTAGTCTTGCGAGCCTAAGCTTCTCTCGGGAGGACGGCGATCTTCCTGACCGGCCGCCGCAGCAATCCGCCCCTTGTCCTCATTTCCACATTGCGCACCACGCCGTCTGGTCCGGGAAAGGTCCTTGTCACAACTCCCCGCGGCCACACGTTCCTTGGCATGTTACTGTCTGCCACCACGACGAGGTCCTCTTCTTGTATCTGTCGCTGCTACACATCCCGCGAGTACCCGCGCGCAACCAGCGTCGGCAGGTACTCCTTCATCCAGCGCCTCCAGTACTCGTCGGCGAGTCCTTGCGCCGCTCTCCACGCCCGACGATCACTAGGCGTGCACGGCGCGGTTACTGGTAGGCTCGATGGTCCCAGCACCAGGAATTGGTTGGGTGTCAGCGCCTCTTCGTCGTTGATGTCGACCGGTACGTGCGTCAACGGTCGAGAGTTCACCGTGTTCTCCGCTTCTGTGAGGAGCGTTGCTAACGTCTCCTCCCGTGGGCTCTTCTGGTGCAGAGTGGCTTCGAGTGCGGTCTTCACTGAGCGCACGAGACGCTCCCATGCGCCTCCCTGGTTCGGCGCGCCTGGTGTGATGAATTTCCAATCTGTCCGCCGAGTCAGCGCGTAGTCCTTCAGCTGTGGTGCCCACTCTTCAATTGCCCGTCGCAGTTCGGTATCTGCCCCATGAAAATTCGTTCCGTTGTCAGAGTAGATGACCCGTGGCCACCTACACCTAGCCGCCATGCGCCGCAATGCCGATATCGCCGAGTCCGTCGTAAGGGAGTAAACTAATTCTAAATGCACCGCGCGCGTCGTTAAACAAGTGAATAACGCTACCCACCGTTTTTAATGACGACGTCCTATAGTCACTGTTATAGGCCCGAAATAATCGATTCCGGTGTAGGTGAATGGTCGCGCGAATGCCCCTAATCGTTCAGGTGGTAGATCTCCTATAACCGCTGGCCGTGGTGTCACCTTGCGTACCCTGCATCGCAGACATCTCCGCTCCACTTCTCTTACTGTTGGTCGTAATCGAAGGATATGATATCTGGTGCGTAGGTCTTTTACCACCCTCTCCCTGTTGGCGTGGCTTGCCTCCTGATGCGCCTTTTCCACAAGCAGCTTCACAAAATGGTGGCGTCCGTTTAGTATGATGGGCCTCTTCATCTGGCTGTCCACATTGGCTGCGTCAATTCTTCCTCTGGCTCGTAATACGCCATCTTCTAATATGGGATTGAGCTTCCTTAATGCGCTGCCGGTTGCCAGGTTCATCCCCCGCTGAAGGCGACTGATGTCTTCAGCGAAGCTCTCATGTTGGCTGTGCTCTATCCACATCCGCTCTGCTCTCTGGATGTGCTGCAATGTCAGTCCGTGCGCCCTTCCTCTTATGGCATCGACGAACTGTAGTATCCGTGCATTGACCCTGATTAATCTCTCGTAGGAAGAGAATCTCTCTATGTTCGGCAGGTGTGGAGTGTCCTTGGTGTCGCTCTGGTGCGCCACGACTTCCTTCAGTTCCTCATCTTTATTCCCTGCCTTCTCTTCCTGCCGGCGAGGCCATCTGTCTTCATCCTCGTACAGGAATGGCGGTCCCGTGAACCATCTGTCGCTCTCTTCCTTGTTCATATAATTTACACCCGTTGCCTGATCCGCGATGTTTTCAGCGGTCGGTATCCACCTCCATTGCTCGGGTGACGTCTTCTCTGCTATCTCCCCTAACCTATGAGCCACGTATGGGGTGTAACGCGCCGTATCGTTCTGTATCCAGTGGAGCGCCGTAGTGGAGTCTGTCCAATACACTACCTTATCGGCTACCACTCTGTGCTCGCCTTGCACGAATTCCGCGAGTCGCGCGCCTATCAAATTCGCCTGCAACTCTAAACGCGGTACGCTTTGCGCCTTTATCGGGGCGACTTTCGCCTTGGCCGCCACTAATCGTACCCTAATCGTTCCGTCGCGATATCGTATACGCCAATATGCCGCGGATGCGTACGCACGTTCGCTTGCGTCGTTAAAACGTGAAGTTGACGCTCTACCACTCCCCCCGTAGGAGCATAGTACCTAGGCAGTCGCAGTCGTGACACCTCCTCGACGACTCGCAGGCACCTCTGGAATTCATCCGCTGCCTCCTCGGGTAGTTTATCATCCCATCCGACCTTCTTCATTCGCCATAGGTCTTATAGCAAGATCTTGGAGTTGATGGTAAGGTAGCTAAGCAGCCCGAGTGGGTCAAACACCGACATGACTGCGCTTAATGCTTCCCTCTTAGTCGGTGGTCGCTGTAGAGCATTTACTTCCTGCGGCACCCTATTCATAGAGGTGTTGAAAGTCAGGGCGTCTTCGTCGGCCATCCATAACAACCCTAGTGTCCTGCCTGGGCTGTCTTGCCTTAAGCCTACTTCTTTAGGCTTGCTCGCCAGTAGTTCCTCCGGCTTGTCTTCCAATAGGGCTGCGTGATTAGAATTCCAGCCTGCCAAGGTGAAACCGGCCTTCTGGTGCACTTCCGTAACCTGCCTTGCCGTATTTACCGCTTCCTCTACCGTAGCATAACTGTCTAAGTAGTCGTTCATATAATGACTACGTACGATAGCGTTAAGTGCCAATGGATGTGTTTTTGCGTGTGCGCACGCGTTATGATCTTTAACACTATGTGCGAGAAACGGCGAGCTCCTCGCACCGAAAATCATCGATATCATAACGTACTCCCGCGGCGGGCTGGATCGCTCGTTACCTCGCCACAGAAACAATTGCGCGGGTTGGTCGCGACGGTCGATCTTCACACGTTAAAACATCTCCATAATATCCGCAGACACGGCTATTTCATTTTCCCTAAATCTAAACAGTATACCCGATAAGTTCCGTAATAAGTCGGGGCCGTCGAGTAGATAGTCATTAAGACATCTACCGGATGCGCGCGCTGCCGCATCGAACACTACTCTTGTCTTCCCCGGCTTGTTCGGGTTCCGTACGGCGAAGTGTGGCAGGTACCATCTCTTGGGGTCCTCTCTCTCTGTCTCCTCGGCTTCCCTTGCGTATCCTTTTGCCAGGAGGTTGTCTATTTGGGCTGTGTAGGCGTCTCGAAACTCCGGTGGCTGGTCCATTTTTCTCTCAATTGTCCGTAGTCTTCGAACTGCCATTTCGTAGCTGGATGGCATCCGTACGTTGTCGTCCTTCCATGGCAGTCCAACTTGGTATTGCTCGCCGACCTTCTTGACGGTGTGCTGGAATATCTCGACAGCGCGCTCCTCTTCCCGTCGCGGCCTACTCTTTAGCGAGATACCTATGGAATCTATCTCGTACTGCCGTTTGAGGAGTTCCGTTAACTCCTCGTCCTGACTGGCAAACGTTCGGATGTCCCTATCGGACCGTCCGCTAACGCTTACGACGTGTAATACGGTCTCACCGTTTTCCCTACACGTGAACCGCGGCACGGTTCCCTGTATTACCCACCCTAATAACGTACGTGCAGCTATAGGCTGCCTTCGACGTCCTATCCTTAAATTACGGGTGATTATTAAATGCCAGTTGTCGGCGCCTAATAATAATCTCGGTTTTGCGTCGTCGTAACAAACCGAACTCGGTAGGTCGCGTAAGTGTTTTAAACGTAAACACTCCTTGCTTACGGATTGCGAACCTATCTTTAAATTTGCTATTGTCCGCGAATTTATTTTATACACCTCACTGCGCATCTTGCCACGTATGCCTATGTTAACTAGCCTACTATCGGCCTCGCGCTGACTATTGTTTACGCCTCTAATATTTAGCGGCTTTACCGGTCCTTCCGCCCCTAACTCGCGCGCTAAGTCGTCGTCGATTAACGAAATAGTCGAGCCTTCGTCAAGCAATGCATCGTATCTATTTCCCTACCACGCGGTCCGCGTAACGTAATGGGACACACTTTCAACAATACGGACGCATTACTACCAACGTTAGACGCGACGAGCACGGTCTCATCCGGTTTTGCCGATGTCTCAGGTGCGCGGGTCTTGCGGGCGTGAAGGAGGGCGTGGTGGGGAGGCGTTGCAGCCGTCAACGCCACATTTCTTGGCTTTACATCTAAATCGTCGGTGTTTACTATTTAAACACATAAAGCACACCCCATCTTCCTTAACCCACTTCCACCGGTCGTCCAAACCCATTTGCGCTAACTTCCTACATTTGGCGATTACGTGTTCACCCCCGCAACACATACATAAGGCACTACCGGTGTCCTCCTGGGCGGTGAACGTCTTTACGTCGCGGGCCCTATCCTCTACACGGCGTGTCACTATAATCCTTTTCGACGGCGGCGCCTCTCGTCTTACGGGCGATTCCTTAGTCGGCGCTACGGACGTATAGGCATGACTCAACGCACGGTCAGCCTCTCTCATCATGAACCGAGATAGTGTGACGATATCCGGTTCGTCTGCACTTCCGTAGTGCTCCGCATAATCGCACCAACGTGACCGTAAGTGAGGGCTAAGTTTGCTAGTGACTTCCCTAGTTAGCATCGGATTTTGTAAATATCCTTTGCCGTCGACGTTCTGCAAAATACACACTATATTTTGTAACTTAATCGCGAACGCATTTAATTCCTGAGCAGCTTGACCCGGGCGCGAAAGGCGTTTCAGTTCCTCTAACGCACGATCGATAATTACTTCCGGGCGGCCGAAACACTGCTCCAATGTTCGCATAATATCTGCTGGATCCTTCGCGGTAAACAGCAGTGCCGATACTACTTCCCTAGCCTCAACACGTAGACAATTTCTTAACCTTGCCATATTTTCCGTATTTGTGAATCCATATAAACGCGTGGATTCTTTCATCGCGGCTTTAAAAGCTAACCATTCCGCGGCCGAACCGTTAAAAATAGGCAAGTCCTGCGTCTGCTTCGCGGCGGCGGGCCTGACTCTAATTATGTTCTCTAGAGCTTCCGCTAGTCGCTCTATACCCCTCTCTTTCCCTCGCGGACCTATCTCTATCCCTATCTCCCTCTAGCCTACGCTGTGGCGCTGGCGTCCTATGTACACCTACATCCCTATGACACGTCGACGATAATCTACGATCCGCGTGGCGATGTGGCGATGGCGATCTATGTACACCTACATCCCTATACGGCGACGGTGATCTACGATCCGCGTGGCGATGTGGCGATCTATGTGTAGGCGATAGAGTGCGGCGTTGGACGCGCGACGGCGACGTAACCCGTACACGACGATCCACCTGGTTCATTTCTACGGCGACTCCACTATCCCTCTGTATCGTTTCTACGCGACGTAGTTGAACCTCATTGGCTACCGTCCTCCCCTGGGCATCTTCAACGTGGTCGTAACCGGTTTTCCTATTCGGTAGGGCCTGCTCTATCTCGATGCGGGGCGCGGGCTGAGACGGGCGGTAAGGCGACTCCCCCCGCACAGTCTCTAAGTTCTCTAACCACCTATCAACGCGTACCCTATTTTCAACTAACTCGTCTTCGTTAATACTTTCGCTATCTGTTTCTTCTTGCAGTTGAGCGACGTCCCTAGCGTACTTCTTCTTGATAAGATCTTCTTCGAGTTGCAATTGCTTCCTCCTAATTGCAGCTAGTTCCTCCGCGGCGTTATATTCGATTTGCTTTAATTTTGCTATCGCGCTAACTGTCGACCGGGTTGAACGAACTGATCGGACCGACGGGGCGCGAGGCGCGGGCCTATGTACGTCTGCTACTGGCGCAACGGTACGTACTATCGAACTAATTTCTGTAGTCGGAAGATCTTCTATAATCGTGGCGAGTGTCTCTGTGCGCGGCGCGGATGTGCTAGCCTCTCCCAAACGATCGGTCGTAGACACGGACATAGCGGGGCGCGGCAGCGGGGGCGCGGCAGCGGGGGTGCGGCAGCGGGGGCGCGGGCGCGGGCGTAGATGCGGGCGCGAGCGGGGCATGGGGCGCGGCGGAGGGCGCTTGTGCCAACGCCAGATAATCGGATGGGGACGCGGGTGCTTCTTCGAATATCCGCATTCCTACCGGCGTTTCGTTGTCGTTCCGTGTCTTCTGGCTTCGTGTCTTCCTCATGACGTCCCTCGTTGCGACTTCCGATCGTCTTCAAAAAGACGTACGTATCGTCTTCAAAAAGACGCACGTATTGGATGTCGTTCCCGCCACAAGGGCGTTACCAGATGGTCACAGTTTGGCACCGTTAGGGAGCAACCACCTGGCCGCGTAAACGCGGTTTAAGAAACAAGAAATTGTCTGGAAACAGACAATACGACGTACATGACGTAGGCTTAATAAGAAACAGGGAAGAAATTAGTACCGACGATCTTCTCTCTTCGTCGACGAACTTCTTTCTTCCTTGAAGATCTTCTATAATGATCTTCTCTCTTCTATAATTATGTTCTTTCTTCTATAATTATGTTCTTTCTTCTATAATTGCCTTCTTTCTTGTTTCTTCTTGCTTCTTTCTTCTGGCTTGAATCCGGCGACGATGGACCAAGAATATAAGGGATCTAAGTGGACTGTATTTTATTACTTGTTAACTGTAGCTAGTGGACTGTATTTACTAAATGACTGACCGATCTGAGGTTAGCTATGCTAGGGGACTGCGTGAAGAAAAGATGGTACTCTTTACTATACTGTATTAAACTATTTACAATTATTCGGCACTATTAAACTATCTAATATGTACAGAGAGAGGTCTTCAATTGTGGAGTCTTGATTTGCTGTCTTGAGTCTTCTTTGTAGTCTTCTCGAGTGCCGCTTCCGAAATGAACGCCTCACAGACCAAAACGCCCTTCTTATATCTCGCAAGAAGGCGTCTCAGTCTGTGAGTAGTGCCGTGCGACGATGCTGCACGCCCATTGGTCGTCGCTCGGCTCCGGTGCGCGGAGTGTGCGGGGCGCAACGGGGTATGAAGGGGCGACGGGGCGGCGGGTCTCTAGCTGTCCGCAACACCTAGTGTGGGGTAACATTTTTTAAACGAAAAAAATTATAATTGAAGTACGCTTTAAGATGTAGCCAATCTTGTCAGTGACACCTCTGACATATGGCAGTACAGGAGGCACTCGCTCGACTGTGGCCGGCTTCACTCGTTCACTGTGACGTAGGCGCGAGACCCGAAGCTTATTGTCGTGCAAATCATGCTTGACGTGTTGGAGCTCGGCGGCCAGGTATTTACTGTCACAGATCCTTCGTGCTCTCTGAAACAAAGATTTACCCACGGTAGCTAACTGTGAAGGATGGTGTTGGGAATCACCGTTTAAATATCGATATAGAATTATGAAAGTGTCTTCTACGTACAACTTGAAAATCTTGGATTTACGGGAGAAGTAAGCAGGGTTTTCTCCTCAAAGCCGTCCATGAACATATCGGCGACAATAGGAGATACAGGTAAACCCATCGCCACACCATCTACTTGCTTGTAGAACTCTTCCTTCCACAATAGGTAGCCAGATGTAAGGCAGTGTCTGAGTAATACTGCATATTCTACGGACATGTTGTTTTTCTCAAGCCTTCTAGTAACAATCGAGATGGAGTCTTCAACAGGTAAGCATGTGAACAGAGACTGCACATCAAAACTGACCATAGTTTTATTGTCTGCCATAATATGTAGGTGTTTAATCTCGCTGACAATATGGTAGGAATCCTATCTGTGTGCTATATATGTATTATTGTATGTCCCCTGAGCGGTGAAAGTATTTTCGCTAAGTGTTGAGCAGATCTGTAAGTTGGTGAATCGATTCGGCTCACTGCGGGACGTAGTGGAGCTTTGGGCTTGTGTATTTTTACTTACGTGTATTCATTACTGACGCAGATATCGAGTTACATACATACAAAAAAGGACATACAATCAACCCATAAGTAAAACACCTACAGTGAAATATCTTGGAGTACTATTGGATGAGAATCTAACTTGGAAACGACATATAGACATGATTGCGTCACGAGTCGGGAAATTAACATGGGTGTTCAAGAATCTTAGGCTTGTAACCGACCTAGAACTTGTTCGCACAGTATATTATGCACTAGTTCAATCTGTCAATGGCTACTACTTTGGAGTATTGGGAGGCGCATGTAAAACACACATCATACACCTTGAGAGAGCTCAACGTTCTTTACTCAAAACAATGACATTTAAGCCTTATAGAGTCCCCACCAATACCCTTTATGAGATGTGTCAATTCTCACAGTAAGGCAGTTATTTTTTTACCGCATTGACCCAAATAAATTACGTAATAAGCGAACAATTACCAATGTTATTGATCCCCTAAGATGCCGTACTGCATTATCAGGGCGACAAAGAAGTTTTCTTTCTGGGTATCTTTATAATCTATACAAATAAATAAAATTGAAGTGTCTGTTTGTATATCAAAATAACAGCTTTTTACTAAATGCATATGAAAGTATATACGGTACTTATAACAATACCACAATTTTTAAAATTTTTGTCTGTCTGTCCGTCCGTATATCCATTTCGCTCGCACTTTTTCTTATTTTGCCATGAAAGAAATATTATTTTACTTTTAATGACGCTTCATTTTAATAGACGCTAGTAATTCATTTATTTGTATGTTTTTATTCAATAAGATAATACGTTTATTAATAATAATATACGACGAAAGGAACTTCGTTCCGAACGAGTGTTCCACGACACACACGTATGTTTTGGAACGAAGTTCTTTATCGGACGGTACGAATTTGGCGGATGGGGGCTAAGCGAGAAAAAGTGTAAGATTTTTCCATCACGACTCCTTCTGATGTAGTTTAGGTAGCCGTGGCCGCTATAAGGAAGCGAGATGGAATAATATTTATCTCTCTCGCACTTTTTCTTATTTTGCCATGGAAGAAATATCATTTTATTTTAAATGACGCTTCATTTTTATAGACACTAGTATGTACTTTATTTATTTATATTTGTTAATCATAATCTTGTAGAAGCATCAGTAGCCTAATGGCAGGGCGGTCCTTGAGATTTTATACAAAGACCATTCATGCAACAAAATTTTACGAAAGGACGTACAAATTTGTAAAAATGAATTAGCCAAGATCCGCGTGGGAAATAAAATTGTGTGTTCTACTTAGTTTGAAGAGTAGTTCTTTTTATCTCACACATATCTTACAACACAAACAAACACGTACACTATTATTGTTACCATCACTAAACACAACACTATAAAGTACTTTGCGTGCAGTTTTGGCGGGAACTTGACCACCAGCGTATTTCTGCTCCTGCATCATCGTTTAAATAACGGTTTACAACAAATTACTGTTACAAGAAACGATGAAACAAGTGCTCCGGTGTTCATTTAAACTTCGAGTTTTTGTGTCTGCTTAGGTGACTTGAGATACTATCGTCATCGACTGTCTGCTGGTCCAAGCTACCGTCAAAATCGTCCACAAACTTCGCAATGTGACGTATCAACATATTGCGAAGAAGTTTTTTAAGAAATTGTTATAAAGAATCGTATCATAATACTTAATCTTGGTAAAAATACTACCGTACGAGTACATTACTAAAGAAAAAAACGTACAGTAGGTATCACTGTCGATAATATGACGTGTATTTCGTTTCTAAACGAGACATTATCTGTAAAAACAGCCTTTGCATTGGCTAAGCACTAAGTAATCACTAATTATCATTGAATTGATATGTACTACATACTAGAACAGACACCTGGAAGGAGGAACGAGTTAATTTTTTATAGTAAATATTAAGTAAGTTTGAGCCCGTGTGGTGCCGGGTTAAAATAGCACCATCCCAACTCTTCCCGTGGGTGTCGTAAAACCGACTAAGGGACAAATCCAGGGAATGGGCAGCAGCGTTCCTTGTTAATATAACACCTAGGACTGCACTCGCCAACCCGCTTGCCAAGCGTGGCGAGTATGACATTTACGCACCTTAATGGCGGAGGCCCAGTCCAGCAGTGGACTGTTATGGCTGTGGTGGTGGTGGTAGTTGAGCCCGTGGGCTCTAACGCGTGTAGCAAAGACCTAAGTCTCGGCGTCTCTTCTAGAACGTAGATATATTACTTCAATGCTCATTAATCATAAATTTTGACACCTTCGTTCTTAAGTACACTAAAAATTACTATACAATAGAAAAATCTGAATAGAATAGAATTACGAAATATTTTAATCTATACTAATATAATTAAGCGGATGAGTTTGTCTGTTTTTTTTTGTTTGTTTAAACGCGCTAATCTCTGGAACTATCAGTCCGATTTGAAAAATTATTTTTATATATTAGAGCCAGATTCATGTGGAATAGTATAATCTATCATTAAACTATATCACTCAGCTAGCCTCACATATGGATATTTGTTAAGCATGTCAGAAGAAAAAGTGCTCCCGAAATGATTTATCCGCGTACGCTGATGTTATGGTTAGGGATACGTAAATACAATGTTCTAGAAAAATATAGACCTTTACTCCGTCTAAAAAAAGTCCGCGTGTATGTAAAAAGTTATTTATCTTGCGTTATTATTCGGCATGGCCTATTTATCCTTACGAACGAAATTTAATTCATCATCAAGACAATTTTATGAAGATAAACATTGTTCTTTATACCATGTTATTTGGACGCATAGTTTAAAAGATAATGTAAAATTAAAATAATTCAATATTTGGCTGGGCGCGCGAAGAGCCCATAAACCCTAGCCGCCCGGTGAGAACTGCGAGAAGCCAGTTTCAATACTGATTACTGAGCTTCTATGAGCGAGGTTAGTTCAATAATTATTATAGCAAAAATAAATAAAAAATTAATTGAGTACTTTTATAACAATGATTAGTTACATCTTTATTTCTCAACACTTTCATTTCACGTTGCTATGGTATTTTGAAAATTTTATTGATTAACTAGCTGTGCCCCGCGTTTTCACCCGCGTATTATTTAACACTTCCACTGTCTGGTTTTAAGACACAATAGTAAGACAATAGCAGTGACCTATATATAGTGCACGGGACAGCGAAAGGGTTAAGCAAAGCAAAGTTTCTCGTCATAAAATTGTCTTGATGATGAATTAACTTTCGTTCGTAAGGATTAATATGCCATGCCTACTAATAACGCTCATAAATCAGTTTTTAATTTTTAATAATTTTTTGTCACAAAATCCTTATTGTGGCTTATGTATAAGAAATAGGCATAAGGTAGCACAAACTTTTTTTTAGGTGGGGCAAAGACCAATATTTTTGCAGAACATTGTATTTATGTAATACTAAACGTTACGCCAGCGCACGCGGATAAAGCAGTTAGAGAGGCCCTTTTCTTCCGACTTGCTTAACAAAAATCAATATTTAAGGCTAGCTGAGAGTTATAGACTAATGCTAGATAGCCTATACTATTTCTCATGAATCTGGCTATTATATACAAAAAGAATTTTTCAAATCGGACTGGTAGTTCCAGAGATTAGCGCGTTTAAACAAACAAAAAAACTCTTCCGCTTTATTATATTAGTATAGGTAGGTATAAGAGTTTGATAGCAAATTTATCAAGAATCATTTCATGCCTAAACACTTATCATGTATCGTGTATGTTCTTTAAAACTGGAAAAAATCGCGCTTCGGGACACTTGCTGGGACGTGAGAGGGAGCGGTGGGGGGGCTCAACCGGGAGGGGGAGGGAAAGTGGATAAAACTTAGGTGTCATATCATGTCGCGCACCTCAGACACGTGATGACGCGGGTGAAACCGCGGTGCACAACTAGTTCCCTATAAGAGTGTACTAGAAAGTTGACAATTTTTCACCGTGTTTTTGTTGTCATTGTGAACTATCTGCCTTAGTAAAAGCGTTTTTAAAAGCATTTTCGTAAAAACCGGCCCCATTGTCGTATATTGTGTTCATTCGACAATAATTAATGAACGTTTTATCAGACAAAATGAGAGAGCTCTTCGGTTTATGTTTGTCATTTATTTTATGGATTGACCATTGTGTTGATGTTTCTAGCTATGCTATTTGAAATTATTGTAAAGTGAAATATGTTAAAAAAATCCCGCCTGGCTTCTTGTTGGTTGTTCCCAGGACAGGGGTTTTTTTCTGAACTTAAATAAAGATAATGACTTTCAATAAGCATTATTTAATATTTAATAATCTATATTGAATAAAAATCATTCTATTCTACTCTATGTAAGGATGTGCTAAATCTTTATATATAAAAATTACGTGTCACGTTGTTTGTCCGCGATGGACTTCTAAACTACTGAACTGATTTCAATGAAATTTTGCACACTGTGTGCATTTTGGTCCAACTTGAGAGATAGGGTAGTTTTTATGCCGCTAAATGACCCTCAAAATTTTTTATTGCGAATTTAAGGATTTTTATAGGAAGAGTCGTTGGAAAGGGCAGAACAACGTCTGCCTGGCGAGCTAGTATAAATTATTTTTAAAGGCAATTTAAGTCACATAACAGGCAGTAATAAATCTTTATATAAAAATTACGTGTCACATTGTTTGTCTGCGATTAACTCCTAAACTACTGAACTGATTTCAATTAAATTTTGTACACTGTGAGCAGTTTGGTCCAAATTAAGAGATAGGATAGTTTTTATCCCGATAAGTGACCATTAACATTTTTCATTAGGAATTTAATGATTTTTTTATTGGAGAAAGGGTCATCTCAGGAAAGGGCAGAACAACGTCTGCCTGGCCAGCTAGTATATTATACATTACCATCAACCTAAATGTGGTTTTACAATTTTTAGAAGAATAATATTTCCTATGTATTTTCGTCATTATTCATCATTCATCATGATTATAGCCTTTCACAAGTCTACTGCACACAGACCTCCACCGAAGAACGCTACAAAGCAAGGTCCTGAACCACCTGCATCCACCGACTTTCTGCATGTCTTACCAGGTCATCACTCCGCCGCCCTACCCTTCGTCTATCGGTACGAGGCTGCTACGATTGAGTTATAACATATTACTTCAATGGCTGCTACTCGATAATCTTTCTTCCCCATCGGTCGTCGGTTCTTCTAGATATATGGCTGGCCCATTGCCACTTCAGCTTATTAAACTATTTTATTATTCCATCGTCATTACTAATTAAATTAAAAAAATCTACCTCATTTTTACACACTATTTTCAAAATTATTTATTTTAATTCGTCTCGAACACTGTTGTGAACTATCTGCCTGACAAAGCCCGCTTCAGTTTCGAATTAACGACTGACAATTTGTCACTGACGAGTATAAATCTCATTCGACTGATCAATTACACCCGCTTTACATACTGACTTCAATTCACTGGTTCGTGTGTTGTACAAAAACTCACAATACAATCCATACCATGTGGATGATTCGTGGAAACAGCCTACTCATTTTTAAAAGGCCGGCAACGCCACACCGACACCCATGATGCTATAACTTAAAAATAAATTTTCATTTCATGGCTTACACTGCAGTAACTATCATATAGAACTATAAAAATGACATTATCATCATCAGTACAGCCATTCACAAGTCCACTGCTGAATATAGGCCTCCCCCAAGGAATAAAGGCTATTCACCTTGTGTTGCAGATGTTCATGGGCGACGGTAGTCACTTACCATCAGGTAAGCCGCATGTTCATTTGTACCCTCTTTTGAAAAGAAGACGACCTGGTTTAACGGTATTAATAACATCGATTGCAATACCTAGCTCTAAAGGCGGCTACTCACATGCCTGCCGCAGGGGCAATCTAGCGTGTACAAGCCAAGCTATAGCCAAGGCTATATATACCTATTCATTGATATTTCGATAAAACTAGCGCCATTCTCAACGCGTGCATCAAGCGAGAAATACACTCTCATACTCATACTGAACGGTAGGCATGTGTGTAGAGACAGTTCAGATATTGCCCCGATCGCTGTTCACCCTATATTGCCCCTGCGGCAGGTATGTGAGTAGCCGCCTTTAGTAAACTACTAGTACTTTGTTCTCTCAGTCCAATAAATAAATAATAAAAATAAAAAAAAATAAAAATAGTTTATTCAGTAAATGATCATACATTAATTATAACCGGGGACGGGGTCTCCTTTTAAGTATAAAAACTTGTGTTAGGGGACTCCGCTCTTCCATTAACTACTTGCATGACCTTTATACATAATAATTGACTATAAAAATTCAGATAATAAAAGTAATTACATTCACGCTAAAGGTGCGTTTACGTGTAAACGCGTGCGTGCCGCGCGCGCGCGCGTGTGTGTGTGTGTGTGTGTGTGTGTGTGTGTGTGTGTGTGTGTGTGTGTGTGTGTGTGTGTGTGTGTGTGCGCGTGCGTGCGTGCGTGCGTGCGTGCGTGCGTGCGTGCGTGCGTGCGTGCGTGCGTGCGTGCGTGCGTGCGTGCATGCGTGCGTGCGTGCGTGCGTGCGTGCGTGCGTGCGTGCGTGCGTGCGTACGTGCGTTTTGCGTGCGTGCGTGCGTGCGTGCGTGCGTGCGTGCGTGCGTGCGTGCGTGCGTGCGTGCGTGCGTGCGTGCGTGCGTGCGTGCGTGTGTGCGTGCGTGCGTGCGTGCGTGCGTGCGTGCGTGCGTGCGTGCGTGCGTGCGTGCGTGCGTGCGTGCGTGCGTGCGTGCGTGCGTGCGTGCGTGCGTGCGTGCGTGCGTGCGTGCGTGCGTGCGTGCGTGCGTGCGTGCGTGCGTGCGTGCGTGCGTGCGTGCGTGCGTGCGTGCGTGCGTGCGTGCGTGCGTGCGTGCGTGCGTGCGTGCGTGCGTGCGTGCGTGCGTGCGTGCGTGCGTGCGTGCGTGCGTGCGTGCGTGCGTGCGTGCGTGCGTGCGTGCGTGCGTGCGAGCGTGCGTGCGTGCGTGCGTGCGTGCGTGCGTGCGTGCGTGCGTGCGTGCGTGCGTGCGTGCGTGCGTGCGTGCGTGCGTGCGTGCGTGCGTGCGTGCGTGCGTGCGTGCGTGCGTGCGTGCGTGCGTGCGTGCGTGCGTGCGTGCGTGCGTGCGTGCGTGCGTGCGTGCGTGCGTGCGTGCGTGCGTGCGTGCGTGCGTGCGTGCGTGCGTGCGAGCGTGCGAGCGTGCGTGCGTACGTGCGTGCGTGCGTGCGTGCGTGCGTGCGTGCGTGCGTGCGTGCGTGCGTGCGTGCGTGCGTGCGTGCGTGCGTGCGTGCGTGCGTGCGTGTGTGTGTGTGTGTGTGTGTTACAAATAAATTACATTATTTTATGATACTTAAAAGAGCCTCAGTATCATCATAGCTCTTATTCAATAGCCATTTGGTTAGAGCATATTTGCAATTTCGGTTATTAAGGTGGTAAATATTTATGTTTTTATTAATGACGTTGTATAGAGTCGCAGACTGTTTTACATATTGCCTCCTAGCTAAAGCGGTTTTAACAGTCACAGCTGTAGCTGCTACGTTTTTCCTTCTTTTGGCTACAATACAACGGTCAAACTTTATACCTTTGTGCAGTCTTAGAACGGAATATAAGATGTACAGTTTCCTAACAGTGAGTACATTACTTATAGCATAGAGATCTTCTGTTGGGAATCTTTTTGGTTTAAAATGCATAATTTTTAACAAATTTCTCTGTGCCCTTTCAACTTCTAAAAACTTAGTTTTAGTAGCACCACCCCATACAGGAATACAATATACTAAAATAGACTGAGCCAAAGCAATATATATTTGGTAAACTAAATTTTTCGTCGCAATATTTCTTAGTGTTTTAAATGTCCAAGTTAGTTTCCTAAGTCTATTCATGATTAGTTCAATGTGCCTATACCATGACAAATGTTGGTCTACTATGACCCCTAGATACTTGGTCGCAGAGACCTTACAAATTAATGAACAGCGGCAACTAGTACTTAAGGGATCATTGCATGTGTGAAGTTTAATTTGGAAATTGATGTTAGGTTGAGTTCGAATATAATTTGTAAAACATATATAACTAGTTTTCAAAGTATTTAAAGTAAGTAGGTTAGAGTTCAGCCACTTGGCGATCCTCGCAAGTCCTTCTTCAGCAGATCTACGTACAGAATCCCAAGAGTCACCAGTAAATATTACTGCAGTATCATCTGCATAGGAGTTTATGTGGCCGTCGTTAATGTGCATATTACTTAGATTATTTATGTAGACTAAAAACAATGTAGGACC
Organism: Parnassius glacialis; assembly: GCA_033319125.1. Lineage (NCBI taxonomy): Eukaryota > Metazoa > Arthropoda > Insecta > Lepidoptera > Papilionidae > Parnassius > Parnassius glacialis. Next base: position 2,805,107 of record JAVANC010000003.1, read on the forward strand.
CAGAACACTGCCCTGTGGTACTCCGAATGTTATATCAGATTCGTCGCTTAAGTATTCACCTATCTTTACTTTCTGCTTGCGATCCTTAAGATAGTTTTTAAATAAATCTAAGGGAATACCCCTTATACCCAAATCCTCAAGCCTCTGTACAAGGATAGGAACAGAAACGGTATCGAATGCTTTCTTAAAATCTAAAAATATGGTTAAGCATTTTTTACTATTGTCTACTTTATTTACAACAAAAGAAGTTAATTCCAAGACTGCATCTTCCGTAGAAAGTCCTTGTCTGAAGCCATATTGAAAATTAGATAAAATATTATATTTGTGGAGATAGTTTATTAACCTTACATTTATTAACTTCTCAAGAATTTTGGAGATGGCAGGTAAAACAGAAATGGGTCGATAGCTACCTACGTCATCCCTGTCGCCATCCTTGTACACAGGAGTTATAACTGCTATTTTAAGGGCATCTGGAAAGATTCCCTTATTAAAGCACAGATTAGCCAAGTGGGTGAGCACTGGAACAACAAACTCATGTGCCATCTTAAGGAATTCGCCCGATATGTTATCCCATCCGGGGGCACTACTAGATTTGAGCTGCATTAATATACTGTATACTTCCTGAGAGTGAGTTTCCAATAATACAAAGGATGTAGGATGAGAGGTTGCTCGTCTATCGATAACAGTAGACGCTTGCCAGGTAGCACTCGAGTTAATAGTATCAGCTAAGGTTTTACCAATATTTGCAAAAAAATTATTAACATAATTTACAGATACAGAAGGTTCAGATTTTAAATTTAACAGCTCTAAATTTTGGGTTTTATTACATTTACGATACGTTATCTTATTTATTGCGTTTCATATAGCTTTAGGATTGTTATTAGCTTTAGATAATTGCTCACGAAAATACCAATAAATAGAAGAACCAATAAATTGTAGACTTGAAGAAATTCTCATTCCACTTAACTTGTGTTCCTTTTTACTGCTAACGGGGCATTACAAGTCCTCAGGGCTAACAACGCGTCTGAGTTTCGATTATTAATATAAAATAAATGTCAAAGTCACAGCTTTCATTTACCGACAGGTGGACTGTGTGCTCGCTTATCATCATTGCTTCTACAAGAAACACCTGGAGTATCTTTTTTACATCTTTACATAAACTAAATTTGGACGTAGTTATACAATAACGTTCCAACCCACAAGTCATTCAAAAATAAGTTAAATATACAGATCTACTTATTGCATGCCGAGCGCAAAGCGCATAGGTATGTTCTACTAGCGCCTAAAAATCAAGATTCCAACGTTTTATCGAATGAAATCGTATCTAGCAATCATATTATACATATAAATGATATAAAAAGCACATTGTTAGAAAGATAAATGATTGTGGAACTAATTAATATATTTTTTTTTAAATCGATTAATTGCTATTTTAAATAAAAAAGGGGTTTTAGTGGCTTATAGTGTGGATTTATCAAGTCGCAACGATAACTTTTGAAAATATCAATGGTTTAACTCAATTTATTTTTTAATCTCTTCATCTATCATGTGGGAAGCCACTGAATGTAAATGGCAGTATAATTTTGTTTTGTTTAGCTATAATTAATTTTTTTCGGCTCCAAAATGGCGAAATTTTCGTTCATTTGGTAGGCTTGTGTTAGAATTTATTTCAGTAAACAGAGACTGCCTGTGCCTCGCTCACTCGCTCGCTTAGTTCGGCTTCGGCGTTAACCGCCGTTGTGAGCGGATGTGGATATTGTATTGGTGGTTTGCAGCGGCTCAAAAAGATCGCTGTACAAATAAATGCAAAATATTCGAAAAACAAATTTCATACATACACTTAGAATAATAACACCTAGAAGCCGAGTCCGCGTCCGTAATGCGAGGCAACTCAAACTAAGCCAGTATAGCTTAGTTCAATACTCGGCCCGTTAGTGCTCAAGGTCGTGTCGTGTTGACAACAGTTCCCGAAATTTTTATTAAAAATGACGGTTTGTGCAGTGAACGGATGTCACAGCACATCAGAGAAACACAAGAAACATAATAACATTACATTTCACGCGTAAGTAATACTTTTGAACTTATATTTTTACGTAAAACATTCATCAAAAATAAATATGAATTTTTAAAAACTGACACATGACATTGTAATATGCCTATATGGAAATGTTGTCAGTGGTAGAAAAAATCTCCCACTTTTTGTCGTGTTATTAAAAATAAAACACGTCAATAGGAATTAAATACTTATAATAATAATACTTCATTTTCCGAAAGATTTGATGATGAAGATAAAGAATTGACTCAACACTTATTGAAAACACCGGTTCCAAATGATGTCGGATTTGAAATTATACGGGGTAACGATGATCCTAACTGCAGAAACCACATTGTTGGCTATATAGCTGGAAAGACATCTCACAACCCGAGTAAAATGTAAATATTGCATTGATAACATGCTTGCTAAAGAGAAACTTTGGTTCCTCAAAATAAATCGGTATGTATGAGGGATAAAGGTGGATTGGTTTACGCCTCAAAAGAAGTTTATTCTATTTGTAGTGTTGCTGAAATTGATCTGAGACGTTATCTAAAAGAAAATTCAGGCAATATTTTCGAAAAAGAAGTCACACTTCAAATTATGAGAAGATTCCTAGGAGGAACTCGTATTTTTTCTATAGAACACGTTAACTCCCACTTGTATGATTCGAATTTGACGAGACTTATTGTCGAGCGCTACTTAAGAATTAGACTGTTCAAAAATCCAAAAAAGAAAATACTTTACGATTCGTATCATCAAAGCGGCAGTTGTTCAGGAAACAGTTTCAGTTACAAGGCTACTGATATAAATGATTTTAATATTCATTTGTGTTTTTCTTATAAAGTTTTCTCAGTAACTTTAAGCTGGAATGCATCTACTGTGTAAAACCTGCCAAAATTAAAATGTTCTTATGTTTTTCGTATTGTAGCTTACGTTATGCATGCAGTGAGGTGCGATGCACCATTATTCGACGATTACTAAAAACAAATTAGTTAAAACAAACTGAATAATGCATACTGAATTCACCAGCTAATTCAATCGTTCGTCGAACAGTCGTGTGTTGGGCATCGGGCGGGTGTGTATATTGAACTTGCATTAGTCATAATTATAACGTCTCTATTCAGTTACAAAGAAAAATATGCTACAATCACATTTCGATGGCTCATAAAAGTGCTTGGCTAGACAAGCAAATACCCTATTCAAGAACGTTTTGAATTTGGCGGACCACACTTCGATAACAGAATTCGAACAAACTTATTTTCACATTTGTATTAGTAATACGTTACGTCGTAACTGTTAGTTTAGTATAGTTTCAACTTCCCTACTTTTGGGGAAAAATTTAATGTATTGGGAACATTGTTTTTTCACTTGTATGCGTTTCGTCTAGCATAAACACAACTTGCTTACGCAAACATAAATTTTTTCTTGCCTCACGTTTGAACGTCCGCTTTGTAGGGAACTATCGTTCTAGGTGTTATTATTCTAAGTACATACATTATTATAATAATCAGAGATTTTTATTACAATATTTTTTATTTTTAATAACACAGAATAAATAATAGTAGTACGAATTAAAAGTAAGTAGGATGTAATATTTATACTTGAATACGTCTTGGACTTTTTGGAGTGACATGAATGATGATATGATGATCATATGAGCATTATGAGTCGTGCACTTATCCAAACTTTTTCAAATTGAAGTTTGACATAAAATCATCGGAAAATTGGAAGTGTAATAAGGTTATTAGTGAAAACTTGTGTATTTAAACTACTTTAAAAAAATTCCGTACAATCATGCTATACGTCCGACCGTGCTTTGTGGCATTCTTTGGGGGAGGCCTATGTTCAGCAGTGGACTTGTGAAGGGCTGTAATGATGATGCTATACGTAATTTTTTTAATGCGAAGGCATGCTCAATTGGTTTTACCAATAGTTTTTATAAATATAACCTAAACAAAAATAATTCATTGTTTTTTTTTTGACATCTTCGCAAAGACGAAGCCTTATTTCCAGTAAAAAGAGTATGTTTGATATTTTGGAACACAACTCCTATAAACTTTGAGAATAACATTACACGAAGTTATTGTTAAAGTTTTATAATAAACTCATAATAATTTAGATAGTTAAAATTGTCGAGATGTTTGCGACTTCACGATAATATCTGATTGTTCTGTTAAAGTTTTTTCAAACGTTAATGAAACACCAACGATTTATGATTTTACTTGTTTCAAAGGTTTATCAGTCTAACATAATTAATTGCTGTAACATGATCTAATTACCTTCTTCGGACTGGGACGAAGAATTTCATTACTTTATTCATATTGAAAACATGGAAAGGCGCTCAAAGAAAATACCGCAGTATACGAGCAACATGGGTTTGATCTCCAACGGCATCATTGAATTTGATAATCGCAATTTTAAGTGCTGATATACCACGTGCTCGTGATGACAGAAAACATCGTGAGGAAGCCTTCAAGTTTCAGAAAAAAAATGCGTGATTGTCGTGGAACACTCGGTCCGAACGAAATTCCTTGTGTAGTAAATTATTATTGATAAACATAGGTATTATATTATTGTGCCCTACAGGCACATTTGTGTGCTGGGTTGGTGGAGAATAAAACCACTGAGACTATTTTCTTTCTTTTATATTCGATGTTTTTCTTGAGGTAGCTGGGCGCCGACTGTGTCGAACGACTTTTTTTTTGCGACCAGAAGCAATTGGAAAAGGGCTACCCATTACGTAGGGAGGCGGAAAATGCATTATGCATACCACGACAGCCGGTCTGTCCTGGTTATGCGGGACTCACTACCTACGGGGGACCTAAGTGGTATCCGCTAAAAACCGCCTTTGGGGACTGACAATTGGCCGATTAAGCCGCTTCGTCGGATCGGACGCGACCCTCTTTTGAGAGAAGAGGGCGCAGGCGGTTACAGAGAGCCGCTGAGGAAGAGCCTACTAAGGCAAATTAATTATGAAAATTTATTATGAGTTGGCCTGAGCCGCCAGGAGGCAGATCAGGTCGTTTGAAAGTTTATTAGGCGGGTTCGAGAGAGAGTTTCTCGGCCTGCGGACTCGATAGCGAGAGGGGGTGGGGCTGCATAAGTAGCTGCCTCACGAATAAGATGATTGGAGTGCGACTCTGAGGCTTTGAAGAAGTTCTCAGAGAGTTTTTTAAGAAATTGTTGAATTGTAGGGAGCTCTAGGTCCCGATGAAGGTCGGCATTACGGACGTACCAAGATGCGTTCGCAGCTCGACGACAGAAAAGGTTTTGAACTATTTGGAGTTCATTAATAATTTTAGGGTTAGCGTGGGCAAAAATGGGGCCCGCGTAGGACATGACTGGTCATATACAGACCTTATAAAGGGTACGTTTGTTTCTGAGGAACATTTTACTGTGTCGGCCCAACTTACTGTTGAGCCTACTCAGATAAAAACGTGCGTGACGGGTTACTCTTTTGACGTGGGGCCTGAAGGTGAGCCTTGTGTCTAGAGTGACACCTAAATATTTGGCAGACGTATGCCAGGCGACAGGGGTCCCTAGCATACGTATTGGTGGAGTGTTTTTGAGACGGCGTCGTTTATAATCGAAGTAAACGGCGGAGCTCTTCTCCGGGTTCACATCGATGCGCCATTTTTTGAACCAAGCTCCTTGGTCATCAACTGACTTTTGGACCTTGTTCCGTATAAAAGGTAGCGAGATACTTTTACAGTAGAGAGCAGTGTCGTCTGCGAAGAGGGAGAGCTGAACACCTTTTGACGGGATGGGAATGTCGTTGGTGAACAGGATGTACAGCAGAGGAGCAAGTACTGAGCCCTGAGGGACACCAGCTTTGATGGGGCGCTGTGAAGATAGCGTGCCTTCGTGTCTAAAACGAAAGGTACGAGGCTTAAGATAAGAGGCCACGAGACGTACTAGACGATCGGGGAGACATATTTTTTATAGTTTGTAGATAAGGCCTGTATGCCAGACTCTATCAAAGGCTTTAGCAATGTCGAAAAAAACTGCGATAGTCTTATGACGACGAGGATAAAAACCGCTGAGGATATATTCCACAATACGGTGAACTTGTTGGAGACAGGAGTGTTTCGCTCGGAAACCGAATTGATGGGGAATGATAAGAGGGTCACCGTCTGTGGGAAACAGATGGCGCCTCATGCGATTTTGGATGACTCTTTCAAAGAGCTTGCCCAGGGCCTTGAGGAAGCTAATGGGGCGATGACTGGAGAGGAGGTTGAGAGGTTAGCCTGGCTTGGGAATACCAATCACAGTTGCCTCTTTCCACGTAGTGGGAAAGTAACTAAGGTTGAAACAGGCGTTGATGATAATAGATAAAAGAGTTAACACCTGCTCAGGAAAGTGTTTAAGGGCTTGGTTGGAGATGCCATCCGCGCCCGGAGCCTTTTTGGGCTTAAGTCCTTTGATGATGGATGAAATCTCATCATTGGACACAGAGATAGGTTCGGAGGCTGTAGGGGGTGAGTTCCGGCGGCGAACCTCATCTTCCACTGCCTGGACGTGTGAAGGATCGATGGGTTGAGAGCTAGGAGAGCATTGAGCGGCAATGCTGTCTGCAAAGCACTCAGCCTTTTCCTCGTCCTCGAAGGCTACCGTACCGTCGCGACGGGAGAGAGAGGAAGTGTGGGTGATAGCGTCTATGCGTAAGGCTCTTGCCATCCGATAGTACACTGTATGAGAGGGAGAAATATTCTCCATGAGTTTACTCTTTTCGAAGTCACGAAATTCAGGGAGGCGGAAACGGAGTTCTCTTTGAAGACGATTGGCCGTGCGCCTATATTCGGGCGTGGGATATTTTGCTGCTCTCCTTTCTTGGCTTTTAATAGGTTGCTAATATGTAGGGGAAGCCCACTATTATTAGCAACCGGGACTACCCTTTCATTCTCCTTAAGGGAGGTTTTAATAAGGGTGGAGAGTGAATCGACCGCGGTGTCGATTTTTTCGGGACTGTCTAAGTCCGACGATAGGGAGATGGGAGAGTCCTGTGAGTCCAGAGCTTTTGCTAAGGACTCCTTGAAGCCCATCCAATTTGTGAAGGTTTTAGTAGAGGGTGTTGAGGGCGGTGGCTGATGGCTAAGAATGGAGGAGACCGTTCAGTGGCCGGATCCTTGATCGTCTAGTGTCTCGATTGCCCTGAGGTTGAGGGAAACACTTTTGAATATTGCAAAATCTAGTACATCGGGGGCGTAGTCGGTGTTATCGGGAAAGTGAGTAACACCGAGGGGACTGTGGATGATAATATCAAGATACTACGTGATATCGAAGAGTATCTTGCCACTAGGGGAGGTAGTACGGCATGTCCATTCAGTATGCTTGGAGTTAAAATCTCCAAACATAATGACTGAATTGCCTAAAGATAAAATAGTCTCAAAATCTTTTTTGAGGGGATGGGTTCCTGAAGGGATGTAACAGGAGGCTATGAGGATGGACTGATGTCCAGTCATGGCTAGCCTGCATACTGTGGCTTCCATGTTGGTGAGCTGCGGAGTAGAAATGGGCGAGCAGTGAAGTAAATCTTCTTGTAATAAATGGCCGTACCGCCGCCTCGGCGGTCAGGTCTGTCAATACGAAGAAGAGAAAAGTTTTTAATGGAAAGGATTTTAGTGTCCTTAGTTTTGAGATTAGTTTCCTGTAGGAGGAGAAAATCGGCTTCACGATTTCAAAAAAAGAGCTTAAGCTCTGGGAGGTTATTTCGCAAACCGCGAATATTAAAGGATACAAGCGATAAACCCTTAGGTTTGATACGACCGTGAGACTTTGGTAGAGCAAACTGCTCTGACATTGTGAAGTTAATTAAGTTAACTTAACTTATAACGAGCACAAAAGATTATGATGATCTGCAAGAGCGAGGAGACAGTCCTGAGGGGACCTCGCAGCGCGCAATTTGCGTGCTAATACAGCGATTTCCCCAAAGTCGATGTTCCTAATAGCGGAATAAACAGTTTTTAGGTCATCAGCCATTGAGGGCAGTGATTGTTGTGGGGCGGAGGATGTCCGCGGTGGGTCTACCTTTTTGGGGCCCCAGGGAAAGACTGAAGGCTGCATAGGCTGAGAGAAGCCCGGAGGGGGCCGAATAATGTCCTGAGTGGGCCTAGGGACACCCTGAGAGGGCCGAGATAAGCCCTGGATGGACTGAGAAAGGCCCTGATGGGAAATCCGTTGGTAAAGAGCCGGAAATGATCGGTCATTGACCGGCGGTGGAGCTTGCCTAATGGGGCGAGGATGAGGTGCGCAAGGGCAGCCTCTGTAATTTGCTGGGTGGCCTGTTTGTTTACACAGGCCGCACGCGGGTGGGGATTCGGCGTCTTTGGGCCGAGGACACTCTTTAGTGATGTGGGGTTCAAGGCACTTAACGCACCTGGGTGATACGTTCGTTGCGTTTTCATTAGTCTTTTTTTTATAGGATAAGGGTGACAAACGAGCACACAGTCCACCTGATGGTAAGTGGTTGCTGCGGCCCATAGACATCTACATCTATCCTCTATTACAAATCAAAATGCAGATGCGTTGTCACCCGTGAGGACTAAGATGGAATGCCTCATTTCCAGTAAAAAGGACCTCCGGCCACCTGCACTCACCAAGCGTAACGCAGAGGTAAACCTCTACTTCACGCTGGTATTCTGTGAGGTCGTGGTACCACCCCGGTTCGAGCCGGCCCATCCGTGCGACAGCAAAAGCTGCCGCGTGGCTCTACCACTGTTAAAAAGTCTGTGTTGTGTCGGAGCAATTAATCATGTTGACAGAGCTGACACTTCGGATTCGACTCTCCTTAATTTAGCAATGTGTTAAGAGCATGTTCCAAACGTACTCAATATTTACGTAATGTAAACAAGATCGTCTCACACTGGCAAATCACACACAACAAATGATATTGTTTTGTATGATAAATAATAATTTGTTTTATACGTATCTCCTTACCGACATTCGATAATATTACTCGCTTTTTTGTTTGTTTGGCACAACTTTATTCGCAATTGAATTAAAACTAACTTTCCGGTGAGCTAAAGACTTCAAACTCTAAATAAAGCTCAAAGCTGGATGACTATGCAATATAAACACACTTTTTGTCTGTTTCTTTATTTATTTGTCTGATGGTTCGGTACAAATTTACCATTCGATTTTAAAGTCACTTTCTAATGAGATAGATATTTAAAACTTTAAATATAGCTTTAAGTATAGGACTAGAAAAACGGTAAAAATGGACGCCATTTGGGAATGCAATTATTTGTGCATGTAATATAAATCTTAGTTGCTAAATATATCCCATTACATATTCCCTCCCATATTTTCTTTTATTTTCTTTATTTTCTCCCCATAATGCTGTCTTTTATACATAAATGAACGTCTAAGATATAAACTCAAAATTCACTTGTCCATTACTCACTGTGTCGTATATTTTCAAGGAGATAGAATCTTTGATTATTTAATAAAATTAAGGCGATAAATGATCTTACATTCCACTTGATTTTGAATGGTTACTGCAGTCCATAGACAGGTGTGCAGTTAAAAAAAAAGCTACAGATGCGATGCGTGATAACCTGTAATTATATAGAATGGTCCTATCCAGATAGACTAGACCTAGTAAAATTTCATGTATTTTTTTTTACATTTCTTATTTGGTTACCTTGTCAAATAATTATTCATTACATTGCTTATAATTCTAGAGTCTATAGTACTATTACAATATGGAAGTTCTGGAATACTATAAGACAGGTTTACCTAGTGCGGAGTTCACGGTTCACTTCCCATTTTGCGTCCAATTCGACTCTTGATGACGGGAAAACTGGAGTGCTCCATACCGGATGTGCTGTTCTCACAGCGCTCGGTTCGCAAAGCACTCCTCTTCCTGGATATCCAGAAGTCGAGTACGCCTGACGGAATCCCCCCAATTGTGCTGAGGACGTATGCTCCGGAGTTGGCACTGTCCTAACACGTCTTTTCCGGTACTCCTACTCCCAAGGCGTAGTCCCGAATTCATGGAAGACAGCTTTTCTCCACCCGATCCCTAAAAAATGCGACCGCTCAGACCCGTCCAACTATAGGCCTATCACGATCACCTCCTTGTTTTCCAAAATAATGGAATCCGTTCTAAACTGCCAGCTCATGCGGTACCTTGAGAATCACCAGCTGATTAGTGACCGCCAATACGGTTTTCGTCGGGGTCGATCAGCTGGTGATCTTCTGGTCTACCTGACCCATAGATGGGTGGAGGCAGTAGAGTCCAATGGGGAGGCGTTGGTCGTTAGTTTGGACATTGCGAAGGCCTTTGATCGGATTTGGCACAAAGCGCTTCTTTCAAAGCTCCCTTCCTATGGGCTTCCCGAGAAATTGTGCAATTGGATCACCAGCTTCCTTGCAGATCGGAGCATCAAGGTCATTGTAGACGGTGCATGCTCCAACTACAAGCCTATTAACGCTGGTTCCACAAGGCTGTGTGCTATCACCCACGCTGTTTCTTCTGCATATCATTGATATGTTGCTAACTGGTAACATTCATTGCTATGCGGATGACAGCACTGGTGATGCTCTATACACCGGCCGTGCCAATTTTTCTCGGGAAAACGTCGCCGAGTACCAGAAAAAACTTGTGTCTGAAGTCGAGTCTTTGTTGAACAAAGTCTCGGATTGGGGGCGACTAAATCTAATCCAGTTTAATCCTCAGAAGACACAAGTTTGCGCGTTTACCGCTAAAAAGAACCCCTTTGTCCTATGTCCTCGGTTTCAAGGCACTTCCCTTGCTGCCATCGGAATCCTCGGTGTCGAAGTATCGAATAGTGTGCAGTTTCGTGGTCATTTGGAAGAGAAGGCCAAATTGGCCTCTAAAAAGCTTGGCGTGCTCAGCAGTGCGGGACAGTGTTTCATGCCGGCACACCGCCTGCAACTTTACAAGGCGCAGGTTCGGCCTCACATGGAATACTGTTCCCATCTCTGGGCAGGGGCTCCCCAGTGCCAGCTCCTTCCACTTGACTGCATCCAGCGCAGAGCAGCTCGAATTGTCGACGACCGAGTCCTTTCCGATCGGCTCGATTCATTGGCACTGCGAAGAGATGTTGCACCGCTTTGCATTGTCTTTCGCATTTACCACAGGGAGCGCTCTGAATTTTTCGGATTAATTCTAGCCCTCAAATTTCACGAACGCACATCGCGGCAGAACTCCCGATACCATCCACACCATATGGATGATTGGCGGTTCACGACTTCCTTGCATAACTTCCTTTTGGAATCGATTACCATCAGCGATTTTTTTGGACCGATACGACTTAGGGACCTTCAAGAAAAGAGCCTACTCCTTTTTAAAAGGCTGGCAACGCATCTGCAATTCCCCTGGTTCCCCTGGTGTAGCAGTTGTTCATGGGTGGCGGTAGTCACTTACCATCAGGTGAGCCGCATGTTTGTTTGCCCCCTCTCCTATAAAAAAAAACTAACTTACTTCATAGTTTTGATAATTATGTGATAGCGACACGCTGCGGAACGAATGTCCCGCAACAAGCCTAAAATAAAAGCTTAATGCTGTTTTGTTTCGTTTGGTGAGTTTAAAAACTTGGAGACCCTTTTTACTGGTAAAAAGGTCTTCTATGTTAGATCTCAGCGGTGACAACGCATCTACATTTTTCAATTGTAAATAGATATAAGGGACTATGGACACCTTATAATCTGTCTATCACAATAAAATTCATTTGATTTGGGCCACAGTATTCACTTATTACCAGGCATACTGTATATCCCCTTTTACTTTAAAAAAACCGCAATATCATTCGTAGCCTTCTTCTTCATTATAGGAAAACTTTATATTTAACCAACTTCCAATTAACGTTCAAGTGCATCATTTGTTTAATAAGTGATTTTATCTTATTAGCGATAGAATCTTCTATGTATAAATTATCCCGTTCAAACTCAATTTCCGCAACTCAATATTATATTTTGTAGACGTGGATATGGATAAGATCTCGCCTCTATTTTTATAATGGGGTTTTTCTATTGTTTTCTCATCCGATTAGGATACATAAATATTTATAAATATATACTTATAAACATAAATAAAATAGAATGAAATATATACTTAATAGGATATATACAATAAAATATAGTATAATAAATAGATAAAGTCCAACGAGATGGGAGCCCTCGGCAGGGGAGACCAAACGACCGAGGGAGACTGAGAAAGTGAAAGATGCCTGCAGACGATGCTGGCGGTATCGAGGAGCACCGCCTTCTGCATAAAGCCCGGAGCGGTCCGTCACGTAGTCGTAGTTGCCTCAGATGACCTGAGAAACTGACCGCTATTAATCTGTTTGCAGAGCCGACTACAGAAATAATTTCGGTCGGCAGACAACTCCACATATCGGTCACTTTGTGAGCCAGGTTCAGATATTTTGTTCGCTTATCGGTTTCGGCTTTCACGAGATTCTCGTCATACGGAATGGTAATGTCGACTAAAAATATCCTTGACTGTGCTCGGTCCATCAGCACATTATCAAGCCTATTTAAATTATTTCTTTTATAGGAATATACTTTATTGGTTAATTCATTTCGACCTATCAAAAGTCCACTACTGATTTTAGACCTCCCCCATTGATTGCCTCATTAGGGGATAATTTTCTATAGCTATCACGCCTGGCAGGCGGCTTTGCTCTGTCAGATCTTAAGATTCCAATGGGACGGCATGGTATTAATGATAGTATAGCTCGCAGTTTAGTGGCGGCTGAAAATATTATTTCCTTATCATCATCAAAGGCAGATACTACGGACCCACCCCGCCAACGTTGGTGTACGGTACGGTATACTTCAAGGAGATGTCTCAGCGCTATTTCGATAGCGCCGAAACCCATTTAAACCCGCTAGTGGCAAACGCAGCCAACTACGTTCCGATATCAAACGTCGCGCCGCCTCTCCGTAGACCGCGTAACGTACTAATTGAACAACCACGCTCGCTCGATTCCGTCGACCCATACATCGCACCCACATCATACACTGACCCTACAACCACACCAAATGAAACAAACGCAAATAGGATAACAGATGGTACGACGGTGGACTGGTGCGGCGCGACCCGCGTACCTGGGCAGTTCACACCGCCCAGAACATCAACCGATACGAGCTAAGCAGTCAGAGGCGGGGGTACGCACACTCCCACTCGGACAGCGGTGAGACAGCTCAATAAACCTCAACAGAGGGGACATGATGGTTGGTAACAATACCAAATCCGAAACCATCATCATCCCCATCCTCAATTATCTTTCCCTTTTTAAATTTGCTTGAGTCCTGAGCCCTGAGTCAAATGAAGCTGTAAGAGTCGCATAGGCTAACAGCACTTACATAAAAGAATATAGCTCTGTGAACTTGGAACCCGAACTAAAAAAAAAATTGATACATATTCTTCAAACAACGCAGATGATTGTAATAATCTTCATTCGTTTGTAATCCTGAAAAATCTTCTGATAATTACTAAAAGTTGTAATTTTTCATGAAGTATAATAATTTTTGAAAAATTTTGATTACCAAAGCGTTAAGAATCGTTTGTAGATGATTGTAATACTAAAAGATTTTTATTGTAGATTATTTATTCTAAAAAAGGTTATAATTTGAAAAAAAAAATTGTAAAGATAATAAATATTGATACATATTCTATTCTACAAACAACGCAGCTGTAAGAGTCGCATAGGCTAACAGCACTTACATAAACGAATATAGCTCTGTGAACTTGGAACCCGAACTAAAAAAAAAATAATTGATACATATTCTTCAAACAACGCAGATGATTGTTATAACTTTTATTCGTTTGTAGTCCTGAAAAATCTTCTGAAAATCACTAAAGGTTGTAAATTTTCATGAAATATGATAATTTTTGAAAAATCTTTATTACCAATGGGTTAACAATCGTTTGTTAGATGATTGTAATACTAAAAAAGAATTTATTACCGGACCTGAATCTTAAAAGATATTATTATTAAAAAAATCTATCACCCGAATGAACTACGAATGATGCAGATGATTATAAAATCCTATATTCGTTTCTAATCCTAAAAAATCTTTTGATAATTACTAAAAGTTGTAATTTTTCATGAAATATGATAATTATCGAAAAATCTTGATATCAATGCATTCATCATCAATTTTAGATGATTGTAATAACACAATGATTTTATCATAAGTCTTAAATTGTGAAGAAGCATTCTCACTTGGAATTACTTCATCAAACAACTAGACCTGCAATCAATGAAGCCTATTCGACTAGTTTTAACTATGGCTGCATATTTTGTTCTATGTTTAATTACTGTTTGTCGCAATAGTTTCCTGTAATAAGTTAACAATTTATCAATGGAGAAGTGCTTAGTTATTAACTGTATATTCGCGCGCCGATTTAGTCAACCTCAGATATCTAGACTCTTTTGATACAGTCAACATTCGCCCTGAAAGCTTATTATCTCCAATTAGACTGCGTTGACCAATCTGCATGGTAGATAAAAAAGAAACTCAAATATCGAGCGAAATTGATGCATTTCGATTGAATTAACCTTTAATCCCTCGCGCTATTTTTCCAACCTAATTCACTCGCGCGGTGAGCACAGCGTCGCCGTGTTCAATTGTGTGCGACGTTGCCAAACTTACAGAGAATCACGAGATGCGGGAATCACTATAAAGTTGGTGAAAGCCTGAGGTGGCAACACTGCCTGCCACTCTTTGATTGCCGGAATATGAATCTTAAAAGATATTATTATTACGAAAAAATCTATCACCCGAATGAACTACAAACGACGCACATGATTGTTATAACCTTCATTCGTTTGTAGTCCTGAAAAGTTTTCTGATAATTACGAAAAGTTGTAATTTTTCATGAAATATAATAATTTTCGAAAAATCTTGATATAAAGGCATTCAGCATCGTTTGTAGATGATTGTAATACTAAAAGATATTTTTTTACCGGACCTAAATCTTAAAAGATATTATTAAAATGAAAAAAAAACCTATCACCCGAATGAACTAAAAACGTAGCAGATGATTGTTATACCAATGTATTAAGAATATTTTGTAGTTCATCATTTTCACGAAAAGTTTTTCTTTCAAATCTAAATTTAAGTAGGCACAATCAAAACAAAATGCCACGAAAACAGGGTTTTATTAATTTGAATTTTTTTTATTGCACCTCAAAATTAGAAGTTTTTAAGAACTACAAACAAATAAACGGTATTACAATCATCTGTCCCGTTTGCAGTTAATCTCCCAAGTATTGAAATTTGGATTTCAGATACTCGGGAGCACATGGATCGTTCAGAATTGTGAAAAGGGTGCAGTGTATTCTGACATATCTGCGTTGACGGATAGGCAGCCAATTTAGCTGCGCACGAAAAAAGGTACATGGTCGTATTTACGAAGACCATAAATGTATCTGATACAGTTGTTAAATAGACAATCCAATGTATTAGATTGGACAAGTAAAATCTTAGTTTTGGTGACAAGAAAGTTTTTTAATCGATATAAAGATCGCAAAGTTCCAGTAGTTTTGCGACTTACCTCCTGTATATGTCTGTTCCACGTTATGCAACCATCAACGTACAGATCATGGTTCTTTACATGGGGAGAGAATGGTATGACATTATTTTTAAACATAATTGATGGTAGGGTGTGAATATCTAGTTTCGATAATAATCGTGGGCTACCTAAAATTATTGTTTGGCATTTAGATGGTGTTCGCGCAAAAGCGTTAGTGTCAATAATAGACGTCAGAGGGCGTGCGTGCCTCTACGATACCGGTTTTGGACGTCCGGTCGTTTCGAGGGCACGCTAGAAGAAGTAGTCCTTTTCATCGCGTCGAGAGAGCACGCGTTCTTGGTCGGGAAGTCGGAGGCGGAATATGTTAGGCGCGTATAGTAAATATACCACTGGGAATTGTAACGCGCATTGCTGTTTTGTTAGCTTCATCCCGGGACTTAGGGTCTAATTCAGAATCTGTATAAGTGGATTCGACCGTATTAGTTACTAGTGCGGTAGTTGATATTCTAGAAATAACGGTGACCTTTGATCCGTACATTCTGTGTTCATTTTCGCGAGTCAAGCGTTATAATAAACGAGAGTTGGTGGCTTCTGTAAGGTAGTTAATCGTACGACAGAGTTAAAGAACTGTTATCGTAGAAAACGAAAAAAGTGACTGCGGAAGGAGACCGTAGATTGGAGAGGAGCTGAGGGCCGAACTTCTGCAGAGGGAACGGTCTAATAAGGTCAATAACACTAACAGCCACACCCAAATACACATCACTGACCCTTACTTTCCTAGCACTACACATCTACACGCGACCTGACCGAATCCTGAGGGACCAGTCGCATTGGATAGAGGTAAGTAAGCTCTGTTCAATAATTGTAACGCTGCTCCCTGATCGTTTAATGTAATTAGAGACTTAACCCTTGGCGTTAGGACACCCGACCAGCATCTGCCTGTAGCTTCTCCGTCTATGGGCCGCGGAGGATTCTACTCCTGGGATAGGCAGTTGCAGGCCGTAACATTTGGTAGCAGAGCGCGGTACTGGGATCGATTCCCGGTCGATCCACCGACCGTAGTGTTTGATAAAAATTAAACAATTTTGATGGCAGGGAGCGTTGGGTTGATTGGTTTAATTTGTGTCTACAATCACGCCCGTCCGTAATACGTAAAAATATATTTTTTTATTATATACGTAATAATAAAATCCCTTTCTTTGGTGGCTTGCTTTTTTTGTTGTTAGCGGGTAAATTTGAAAAGCCGCGCCCGGCTAGCGCACAAGCGGGAGTTTGCGTCATGTAGGTAAATGGTTATTTTTACGTAATCGGTTAATTATCGTTGTTGGATAGTTTTAGGGGATTACTTATCGAAGGGTCGATTTCCGAGATAGGCATTTTTTGTTGATCATTTTTTGTTGATGTGTATCTTCGTTATGTATCTTTCGTATTGTAATTTGTATTTGAACTAAAGAGTAGTAATTTGTATTTACGTAATTTGAATTTAACTTGATTTGATCGCACTAGTATTTGTTATTGTTAATTTGATTTGTCTTTTCTTTTGTACTAACTTGTATTTGATTTGATAAATAGCGGTTCTTATTTCTTTAATTTCTATTCAACTCGATTTGATAGGAACTGCATTTGTTAGCTGTTAATTTTTTTTGTATTTGTTATTTGTTATTTTTGTAATTGTGCTCGAGCCGCGTCGTAATTTGTATTTAGTAGTGATGTCCTCGCCCAAGATGCTAATCCGTTGCCTGCGGACTGAGTTACGCTGGGCCACCAGCGCCCATGCTTTGATAGGTCGACCGGATAGGGTCCATAACTTGATGAAGCGGTTCGAGCAGGTCGATGCTCGAAGGGCTGCAGTGGAGGAGACTTACGCTGAGCTCGAGGATTCGGATGTGGAAAAGGGAGTCCTGGACTCCTGCTTCGCAGACTATGAACAGTTCCTTTCGCTCACGGACGAGTTGATCGAGGCTGAAGGCAGGTATGCCGAGGAGGCGCGTGAAGCTTGGACGAGTGGCCTGCCCGAGTCCTTTCGGAAGCAGCCTCAGCCGGAGCTGTTGGGACGACTCCCAACTCTGGACTTGCCAAGGTTCTCCGGGGTCCTTTCCGAATGGCTGACCTTCGTTGGTCTTTTCGACGGCCTAGTGGACGCCCGGAGTGACTTGACCCCGAGCCAGAAGATGGCGTACCTCCTAGCATTACTGGAGGGGGAGGCCCTGGGCATTGTCAGCCATTTGAGCTTGTCGGACGACGCCTACCAGACTGCTTGGGACCTCCTAGCCAGAAGATACGCCAACGTACGGCGAATTGCGGACGAACATGTTAAGCAGCTTCTGAGCCTCCCGCTGCTTAGTGACCGGGCCAGACTACGTCGGGCGGTGCTGTCCCGCCTACCTCTCGACCTTAGAATACTTTTTGAGGAGAGGTACGGCGGGGACGTGGCCTCCTATATTCCGCCCTTCTATGACCTGCTGCGGTTTTTGGAGGAGCAGTGCCGGCAGATTGAGAACGCGGCGGGCACCGTTGACGACTTACGAGCCATGCCCAGTGAGAGGCGGAATCCGCCGGGCAAGTCGTCGTCAACCCCCCCCCCCCCTGCTCCTATTGTCGAGCATCTGATCACCGGGTAACGTCTTGCCCGAAATTATTAAGTAAGCCGGTTCCGGCGAGGCGAACTATCGCCAAGGAGCGCCGCTGGTGCTACTCATGTGTGGAAGGGCACCTCCAGCGAGACTGTCCGCACCGGCGTCCCTGTTTGCCTTGCCAGGGCAATCACCATGCCGTACTGTGCCTGGGTGCGAACGGCGTCTCCTCTCGGGGCGCTGCCAGGCCCTCGACCCCCACGGGCGGGGGCGCTCCGCCACGCCCTCTGACGGGCGACGCTCGGCGCCCGCCGGCTAGCCAACAGACCCCTAGGTTTGAGAGGGGTCCCTCCCCCGACCAGTCGGGGGGTAATTTCCCCAGGGGCGGGGGTTTCATCACCCCCCCCCCTCAGCGTGCGAAAAGGAACGTCACGGCCACTCATCGGTCCGCTGGACCCTTCTCACTCCCGTTAGCTGAGTGGCCGCGACTGGTGTACCACTGTATCCCATTTGATGGAGGCGGCCCTAGCTAGCTGCCGCCTTAGCTCCCACCACGGCCGCCTCTACTGAGCCTTAAGTCGTCAACAGTCCACTTGTCAAGCTGTTCTGTTGCCGACGGCCTCAGTGAGGGCGTACAACCCGAGTGGCGACTGTTAGCGGTTGCTCTCTATTAGTCTCGGGTTCACGCAGTGTGGCCTCCACTTGGTGGTGGAAAGATTAGGGCCCCCTGGAGCGTTGAATCACGCTCTCGACGGGTATTGGATTTGGTTTGGTCGAGCACTTGGTTAAGAATTCTTTTTCATATTGTAGTGGTTGTGATTAAATGAATTGAATTTAAAATACTCCTTTAAATGCTGTTGCATATGTTTTGTAAATACATTTGATCACTGCGTTTGTTGTTGCACGGAAAATTTAAAAAAACGGATTTAATTGTGTGCCCTTTTTTAATGCTTGTGCGTATGCTTTGTAAATGTATTTGATTGTCGCGCCTGTGCTGAAGGGAAGATTGAATTCATTTGAAATTTGAATGGCGCGCTATTTTGAAAATTATGTATATGTTTGTGATAGTGTTTAATCATTTTGCTTTGTGATAAAGAAGGTTGAAATTAGATAACCCTGTTGTTGCCGAAGGAAATAGGAGTCAATTCTCTTTTGGTTTAGATTTTGTTGGCACTGTCTAAGATATTTATTTGAAATAAGAAATAGGGCTGTCTCTTACGTTTATTGTTTTGTTTACTTTGATAAGTTGACCTATGTGCATCGGTGATTACTTGTTTTAATTAATTCTGTAATTGAACATTGATGCTTTTGAAAAATTAGTTGAAATATGAGCATAGGATTACCTGCCTAAAGGGCCATCTGGTTTGTAGATTATCAGATGGAAATCAGCTGTCGCACCATTTGGTAAATGATTATAGGTGGATGGCTTGGTTATGCCTACTTGTTTGAAAATTCATACTAGGGACTATCTGTGCGTTTCGTTCAGCTCTCCACAGACGACGTTCATGGGGAATTTGGGGGTGCTCTCTGCACTGAAGATTGGAAGGTCCCTTTGGGCCGCTTCGTGTCGCGTCGCTGTTTGCAGACCTGATCCGGTCGGATTGCGGAACTAATCATAGGAGCGTAGATAGGTGTTTGAAGGAGGTCGTCGGACTTCTGTCTAGGAATAGGACTTATTTATGTGCTGCGATGTCCAGGAAGGGCATCCAGTTCAACTCTCCGGCCAGCCCACGTTGGGGCTGTAATTTTAAGGCGTTGGTTAGGGTTGCAAGATCTGATGGGGTGCGTAAGGTGGCTTAGTTTGGTTGTAGATTCGGTCTTGCAACTTGCCATCGCGACCCTGTCCCGCTGACCGGTTTGCTCGCGGACCTAAATCCTTATGTCCGGGACGGGGGTTTGTTCGCGCAAAAGCGTTAGTGTCAATAATAGACGTCAGAAGGCGTGCGTGCCTCTACGATACCGGTTTTGGACGTCCGGTCGTTTCGAGGGCACGCTAGAAGAAGTAGTCCTTTTCATCGCGTCGAGAGAGCACGCGTTCTTGGTCGGGAAGTCGGAGGTGGAATATGATAGGCGCGTATAGTAAATATACCACTGGGAATTGTAACGCGCATTCCTGTTTTGTTAGCTTCATCCCGGGACTTAGGGTCTAATTCAGAATCTGTATAAGTGGATTCGACCGTATTAGTTACTAGTGCGGTAGTTGATATTCTAGAAATAACGGTGACCTTTGATCCGTACGTTCTGTGTTCATTTCGCGAGTCAAGCGTTATAACAAACGAGAGTTAGTGGCTTGTGTAAGGTAGTTAATCGTACGACAGAGTTAAAGGACTGTCATCGTAGAAAACGAAGAAAGTGACTGCGGGAGGAGACCGTAGTTTGGAGAGGTGCTGGGGCCGAACTGCTGCAGAGGGAACGGTCTAATAAGGTCAATAACACTACCAGCCACACCCAGTTACACATCACTGACCCTTACTTTCCTAGCACTATACATCCACACGCGTCCTGACCGAATCCTGAGGGACCAGTCGCCTTGGATAGAGGTAAGTAAGCTCTGTTCAATAATTGTAACGCTGCCCCCTGATCGTTTAATGTAATTAGAGACTTAACCCTTGGCGTTAGGACGCCCGACCAGCATCTGCCTGTAGCTTCTCCGTCTATGGGCCGCGGAGGATTCTACTCCTGGGATAGGCAGTTGCAGGCCGTAACAGATGGGTTCACGTTTATGCCATACACAGTGAACCATTCGGAGATGTATTTAAGTCATTATTTAATAATAAGATAACATTAAAGATATTTGAGGGTTCCAATTTCACATATAACTGCAGATCATCGGCATACAGATGTTAAGATTGAAAACTGACGAGGAGATACTATACTGCCTTGAGGGACGCTAGTAGACATAGTAGTCAGATAGTATAGTATATCCAGTGCGCACAGCCTGTTAGCGCCCTCGAAAGATATGATGAGATATGATGAAAATTTTGTAAATATTTTTAAACATTTAATAGCACGAGAGATTGCCTCCTCATTAGCTAAATATGCGATGCTGCTACTCCAATTAGTGCTGTTGAATTAGTAAAGTAGCTAATCCTGAGCGCGTAATACGTTTGCAAAGTACGCTTGGGTATCTCACACCTTACCTCATTAGGGACGTTATGTTGTATATTTTCTAGTCTAAATACAGTCAAATGGGAATATGACCCACACATACACATTTCATTTAAAATATCGTTAATAATTTATTCAATATTTCATTATAGCCTTTCAAAAGTAAACTGCTGAACATAGGCCTCCCCTATATATTGTCTCCTAAGGAGAATATTTGCCATGGTTGCCGCGCTTGGCAAGTGGGTTGGCATCCACAGTTTTTTATTTTTTCTCAGCTGTTATCAGGAAGCTGCTGCTGCCCATCTCTTCTCCAGTTTGCCTAGGTCGTCTTTTACGACACCCACACGATAGTATATATCCTCACACAGACACTACACAGATACAGATGTTCATAGGTAGCAGTAACCACGTGCCAACAGGTGGACTGTTCATTTTTCACTTCATTTTTATAAAAAAAGAAAATCACAAATTCAAATATGGAATATAAATTGGGCGCATCATGGCCGCTTCTGTTTCCCTCGTTACACTAACAAGAGTTCATCAATAGCTAATTCACACGTGCAGTTGCAAATGCGGAGTAAAACCTGTTACATTATTTGAGCCTGATTAAACTGCTGCATCAAACAATATAGGATTCAATGCATGATAAATTAGTGATACATATTTGATAGTTCCCTTGTTAAATTTAATATCTGCGGCATATTTGGAAAGCTTTCGATTGTTTTTAACTAAAACACTTTTCTAATGTTGGTTTGCACAGTGGCTTAATAATGAATTAAGGGCCGCGGGTTCAAATCCCGCGCGGAACAAGTATTTGTATAGCTACAAAGAACTTTTCAGAGTCTGAATGTTTATCCTTGTGAAATTTATTTATAATAAACTGTCCCGTATGATACAGGAGAAATCTTAGTGTGAAAGTAACGCTTTTTTACAAAAATAAAAACGAAGGATTTCTTGGTAGAGCCACGCTGAAGCGCTACAACGTTAGGATCAAAACGAGACGTCATGACACTGTCGATTCCGAGTCCGCCCGCGGGTAGTTCTCACTTTTTTTTCGTTTTTTTTAAACAAAAACCATTTTTAAAATTTGCCAGCAACAAAACAGTGGTTTTAAACAGTGGTAGAGCCACGCGGCAGCTTTTGCTGTCGCACGGATGGGCCGGCTCGAACCGGGGTGGTACCACGACCTCACAGAATACCAGCGTGAAGTAGAGGTTTACCTCTGCGTTTCGCTTAGTAAGTGCAGGTGGCCGGAGGCCCCTTTTTACTGGAAATGAGGCATTCCATCTTAGTCCTCACGGGTGACAACGCATCTGCATTTTGATTCGCAAAGGAGGATAGATGTAGATGTCTATGGGCCGCAGCAACCACTTACCATCAGGTGGACTGTGTGCTCGTTTGTCACCCTTATCCTATATAAAAAAACTATAACGTTGACTATACTTAAATTAGGTAGACGAACCGATACACAGAGACGAGACCCCCGCACTGGTAATGGTGCTTCCGATTAACAGTTTGAAATACTTCGGCTACACATTTTACGTTTTCTTTATGCGTCGTAAGGCCAACAGTGAAGTCCCCCGAGAGTCTCTTGGTTCCTCATTTAGTTTTATTTATTTTAAAGCTCGCAACGCACCTGCAATTATCTTAAATTATGTCTAGGACGTACATACTTACTTGGAGAGCGTATGAAAACCATAGTTGTACCAATATTAAAAAATAAGACTGATGATTCGACCGATGGGTTCAATTATCACCCTTTTGTATTTGCAAAGTTGTCGAATGGTTCGCTTAACCATCAATTCAGCCAAACTACTAACCTAATATAACCTACATAAGGCTCAGTTTAGTTTCAGGCCGGGGCTTTCAACTGAAACCGCCATACTGCGACTCAAGCATACTGTCCACTATTACACTACGCGAAAAATACCAGTTTTTGCTTGTTTTTTGAACCTATCGAAGAGACATGACCTGGTTTTATTACAATGGACTAGCTTAACCAGGAAACTGACATACTCAAGGAAGTGATTAACCTTTTTAAATAGTGTTATCACAACCAAACCAAATGTGTGAAGTGGGCTGACTCGAATTCATGGGAGTACAAGTTGGAGTGTGGGGTGAGACAGGGCCTTAGCTCCCTTCAACTATTCAGCCTGTACGTCTACGGTCTGATCGTTGAACTTAGTGATGCAAGAGTCGGCTGCTTAATTAACTGTCATTTTGTTAATAATATAAGCTATGCCGACGACATGGTTTTGCGAAGCCCATCGATCAGGGCCATCGAAATGCTATGATGAGGCGGCTCACGGTCTCAGATATAATTCTAAAAAGAGCGAAATACTTTTTTTTAAATCTGGAAATAAATAAAACTTAAATCTGTTCCTCATGTCAGACTTAGAAAAGTTACACTGATTAGTCACCAAATTCATATATCTGGGACATTGCGTCATCGAGGATCTTGCTGATAATTTAGATGAGTTCAACGGGAACGGAGAGCGTTGGCAGTGAGGTCCAATATGCTTTTCCGCAGGATTGCTATGTTTACTAATGAAGTTAAAATAACATTGTTCAAAGCTGAATGTTAGACATTCTAGACCTGCAGCCTGTAGACGAAGTGTACTCGCCGAACCCTCAATATGCTACGTATTCAGTACAACAATGAATTCAGGATGTTGTTGGGGCTGCCACGCTTCTGCAGTGCATCACTTACGTTTGCCGAGGCACGAGTGGACAGCTTTGAAGTAATATTACGCACTCATTGATGCGTCGCGTGCGAGATAGTACAAACAGTCTCCTAGATTAGAGAATGATTTTTTGAAGATTTTGAAGATTGCCCTGTGATGGGGCAATAGAACACATTGCATATCTAGGCCCAGTATGTTTAAGAATATATTATATATTATAATTCCTGTATTATAAAACAATTTAAGTATTGTGTTAATTTACTTACCCCTACATTTGTGTACTAACAAAATGGGTTTTTCAACTGAATAATTAATAAATAATAATAATAATAAAAATTGACGTCAATGGTTCACAAATTTGCCTGCCACCAGGGCTGCGTCACTTAGAAATGAGGTGAAATATTAGCCAGATTTCATAGCGGGGTAAATTTAATTTGTAACATAATTGTAGGCAATAATGTTAATGTTAGTTATATTATATGTTATTTAGTTTAGAAATAGATACACTAAACTACGGATAATTCCGAAAAGTATAAGAAATAAAAGAAGTTAAAAATGTGTAAGAAATGCAAGAATACAGCACTGAGGCATTGCTATGTGCATGCATTTTTATTAGAAACCGAAAAAAAAGTCGCAACATTTCAATGATGATGACACTGTGCGACCTTAGTCCTAACTAGCGACATCTGGTGAGCGTAAGATAAGCTCTAATTTAAGAAATATTTAAACTTGCTCCCTTTTTAGTAAATTAGAATAGAAAGAGACAAGTATTTAGATAATAATTACTACTTAAATAAGAGATAGTCAACGATTATAAGTGAGGCTGCAAAATGCGTTTCCTATTATCAGATAATTTACGGTGCTTTAGAGCAACTGCAGCGTCTATTATATTTAGAGCAATTATATTAATCAAGCTAATTAAAGTAACATTTCAGCGAGTTCACATGGCTGCACGCCAACAGCTAGGCTTGACTCATGCAATTATTTTTAGTAACAAGTTTGAAATTAAACATACAATTTTACAACGACATAACTTCATTCCCGCCAATTCTGAATTCGCTAGGGTATAAAAAATTAAAGAGCTATAAATTTAAATGTGTAAGAACTATAAATAAATTTAAATGTGCGTATGTAATACCGAAATGACTAGCTTTGATTAAACTCAGGGGTTATTTGCACGCTATTAATACATTTAATCTTTATTGAACCTGTTAATGCTTAATTTTGATATTACATATTCTTCATTCAGGATATCCTGGCTAGCCATATAGCTTGAAGAACCAACAACCGTCGGGGAAGAAAGATTCTCGAGTTGCAACCTTGTACTGGTAGGCGAAGTGTAGGGCGGCCCCCTACTGATGGGGTGATAATCTGGTAAGACATGCAGGAAGTCGATGGATGCAGGTGGCTCAGGATCGTGCTTTGTGGCATTCCTAGGGGGAGGCCAGCAGTGGACTTCTGAAGGGCTGTAATGATGATGAACCTGCTATTGTTAATGAATATGTATTATTTCCGTCAACCGTAGGAAAGTGATAACATTACCAAGGCGGTTATAGAGAACATATAAAATATTATAAAACTCAATATATTCATCCCTACCTAAATAATACATAACAAAATGTAATAACGATAATATTACTATCGTTGATCAAGTGGTTTTTTCCATAAACTTAGCATATACTGGCGTATATAATCTAAGTCTATGGGTTTTTTCTATATTTATGGACCAAAGCGCCTCTTATTGACTTAACAATATAGCTGACGTTTTATACATGAATAAAAACTTGGGTGTAATTATGTTTTATAGATATTTTTTTTATTTATTTTTTAAAAGTAAAATTTTTACTTTTTAAATCCATTCATCCATACATAAAGTAAAACCTTTATTTAAATCTGGTAATACATTGGACCACGGTAATTATAGATCTATTTCTGTACTAACAAATCTCAGTAATTTTTTTTTGAAAAAAATAATTTTGGATCAATTGTTAATTTCTTTTATTACAAATAAATTACTTCATAAAAACCAATTTGGTTTTAAAAAGGGTCGCTCGACGTCTGACGCCGGTGTTGAGCTTATGAAATATATTTTTAATGCCTGGGAGAATTTACAAGATACCTTAGGTATTTTCTGTGACTTTTCCAAGGCTTTCGATTGTGTTCATCATGAGACATTAATCAGAAAACTACAACATTACGGTGTAAAAAATTTGGCGCTTAGACTACTTCGTATTTAAGTAACAGAACTCAAAAAGTCGTGGTCAATGGTAAAGGTTTCTCCGAATCGGTAGTATCAATGGGTGTTCCTCAGGGCTCGATTCTTGGCCCATTTCTGTTCTTAATCTATATTAGTGACTTGCCTTATCTTGTAGGGGACAATCACGATATAGTATCGTTTGCTGACGATAGCTTTTTAATTTTCAAACTCAAACGGTAGTCAATTAATTATGACGATGTAAATATCGAATCTCTATCGAAATTAGTACATTGGTTTAACGCCAACAACGTGCTCTTAAACGGCAATAAGACAAAATGTATTAAATTTACAATGCCTAATTTAAAACATTCGAATACTAATGTGCTCTTAAATGGAGAGGAGTTGAGTCTTGTGGATACCACTGTTTTTTCTTGGTATTACAATTGACGCGAAACTTCAATGGGTATATATAATATAAATTAGCAAGCAGACATAGTTCTGCAGCATATGCTGTAAGAAAGATTAGAAGTCTCATAGATATTGAGACAGCCTGTCACAGAATATCTTATGGAATTTTGCTATGGGGTAATGCGACTGATATTCATGCTATATTTGTCTTGTAAAAGAGAGCCGTATGGACGATTTATAACCTAAATTGTGAAGAGTCCCTCAGAGAAAATTTTAAAGTAATAAGCATATTAACTTTGGCATTGCAATATATTTATGAAAATGTAATGTGGGTACATATAAATATAAATAGCTTTAATAGTAATAAGGATGTTCATACCTGAAACACTAGCAACAAACATAAGCTTGTTATGCCAGTTACTAGACTCCACAGAATCAATAATTCATTTATGGGGCAAAGTATACGCTTTTACAACAACATCCCAGAACATGTTCAAAGTTTGTCAATAAACAAGTTTAAGAGTTATATTAAAGAAAAACTGTACAAAAAGTGTTATTATAATATCAAGGAATACATGAATGAAAATATCCCCTGGGTATAAGGTAATCGCCACCATGCTGGTTCTATGAAAATTCATTTAAAATTGTATAAACAAAATTAAACAAATCCTACGTACTCCAGGTTCCTGCAAAACATAAAGAGACATTCCTCGCTGCCGATTTCTAGCCCTCTGGGGTAGTGTTTCGCTGATACAGGGACGCGCCAAAGAAAAAAGTTCCCGAAACAGTGTTAAGTTTATATTTTATATATATTTTTAGGTTAATGTATATATTGCTATGGGCGAATCTTCTTAATTTTTAGGTGCTCGATGCCTGAAATAAAGTTATTGTATTGTATTGTAATTATTGTTAAGTGAAATTATGTTTAAAAAAGTCCCGCTGGGATTGTTGCTTGTTCTTCCCAGGACAGAGGTATTTTATTTTTTATTTTATTTTTATTTTTATAGGATAGGGTGACAAACGAGCACACAGTCCACCTGATGGTAAGTAGTTGCTGTGGCCCTTAGACATGTACATTAATCCTCGTTTGCGAATCAAAATGCAGATGCGTTGTCACCCGTGAGGGCTAAGATGGAATGCCTCTTTTCAGTAAAAACGATCTCCAGTTCTCTACACTCACGATACGAAACACAGCATCATTAAGCTGCTATTTTACGCTGGTATTCTGTGATTTTCCGAACCAGTGGTAAATAAAAAATGACTTTCAATAAGTATTATGTAATAATCAATATTGAATAAAAATCATTTTATTATATTCCATTATATTCTATAATTTACATCCTATAAAAGTCCTCGGCTGAACATAGGCCTCTCTCATTTAATTTTTTTTAAATAAATCACTGTAATATGTATGGAGCGTTTATTGGTAGTGTAAGAATATCCACTACCCCATATCGTCCCGTGGGCGCCAAAAGAGGCGACAGAGGGAAATTGAAATAAGCAGCAGCATCTTTATGATAACAATTCAAAATTATAAAAAAAACTGCGATTGCCAACCCACCTGCCAAGTGTGGCAACTATGGCAAAATCCCTATAAGGCAATCTATATGCGCCATCCATCGAAAAGCACAGAATAACATCTGTTCAGCTAGTATTAAAAAAACAATATGCTATTATTATATCAATGTTGATGGTCACACTAAATTACGGTTATACTAAATTTATTTCCTTGTATTCGAAGACACGGATAGAAAGTTATTGCAGGATCTTTGGCGTAACGAAAAGGCTTTCCATTATTTATGATTCAAGGGCTTAGCTGATATTATTCCTAAGTGTAAAATAGTATTCGTGGGAATTATGATTTATTAATTCCTTTTCATTGTATTTATTACATGGTTATATTTTTGAAAACGTCATAACACTTTGTCTTCAGATTGAAATAGTACCACCACCATCGTCTGGTATAGTCTAATTAATAAAATCATTTAAATCAATTGAGCCGATTCCGAAAAATCATTAAAAAAAACATAACGAGTCCAATAGAACTTTATATCTTTTCGAACTCGATTAAAAATTGAAATCCGTAGTCACCGTAGTCTCGTGATGGGATTTATTTATCTGGGATCACAATGTTGGTGTTACAATAGAAAAAAAATAATAGGATAAAATATTAAGTTTTTCCGTTCAGTATATTAATTTATGAAATTTGAAAAATAATGTAGTTACATACTCAGTAAACGCCAGGAACAAACACAAGCTAGCGATGCCTACTCGACGACTCCATGGAGTCAATAATTTTAATCATGAAAACGTATTTATAATCAATATTGAATAAAAAAATCTATTCTATTCTAACCGCAGACACACGAAAAAGACCTCTTTCACAATATCCCTGGCACTGCAGTACAGAACACAATTACTCTCTACCAAGAGAAGAACGCCAACTTCATACTACAAACGGAAACACGCGTTTATGAATGTATACTATAAGCGCTACGGCGGACGCCCATATGAAATTTTTAGCTGGATTTTTAAAATCTCTCTATTCTGTAACTTTAAACTTTTTATTTAAGGCATATTCGAGTATTTTGGCTCAAGCCTCACAAACCTATTGGGGTAAATTCCCATACATATGAGAGGTTGCACCAAAATTACTCGAATATATTTTAGATTAGTATATAGGATAAAATAAAACTATAAATAAGTATAGTTATGTAATTTTATTTCCTGAAATACGTTATTTATTTTTTATTATGTTTTATAAACTATACATTATTATTGATGTTTTTTATTGTTCTTGCACATAATATCTCCACGTTTCTTACTGATATATAACACATGTTATTGTCAGAGAGTTATTCTTCAAGTTGTGTATCGCTAGCGACGCAAAGTCGGGAATTCGCATTTGGAAAAATCCAAAATTAGGGGCTTTTTAGGTGCTAATTAGGTGCCAAGTTTAAAAATTAGGTGCTCTAAATCTAATTAGCACTTAATTCATTGCTATTAATATTTATCGTACATCTAATAAATTCATTGCGTTGCTAGCGAGACGTTTTGCTAGCAACGCAAATTTCAACAGTTCGTTGCGGTGAAAATTTTAAAGCACCTAATTTTTAAACTTGGCACCTAATTAGCACCTAAAAAGCCCCTAATTTGGAATTTTTCTGAAAGCAATTTTGATTTTATTTCAATTTTCAGATTTTGCATCTGCTATGTTCTGAATAACGACATTATTTTTATTAGGGGTGCCTTGTTATTGCGTATATTTGCAGCACCTAATTAGCACTTAATTCCTTGCTATTAATATTTATCGTATATCTAACAACTTCATTGCGTTGCTAGCGAGACGTTTTGCTAGCAACGCAAATTTCAACAGTTCGTTGCGGTGAAAATTTTACAGGACTTAATTTTTAAACTTGGCACCTAATTAGCACCTAAAAAGCCCCTAATTTTGAATTTTTCCATATGCAAATTCCCGACTTTGCGTTGCTAGCGATACAAAACTTATTCTTCACAGCACATTAACGTAAATTTTCATAAGCAAAATTTTCATGGTGTAAACATAATTCAGCCCAAATATGTGATCTGAAACAGATACAATTCGAGTCAATATAGTATCATATAGTATCGTATAATATAGTGTCAATATAATCTCTACAAATAACGGTCAATAAATTCAAAATATTTATAGACTTACCACAATATTGTCATAAGTTTTTCTTTTCCTATTATAGGAAACCTGCAGAAAGTGATCAGACGATTTTGTGCTTTTTATTTACACAACACTTAACTTACTTTTGATGTTGATCACACATCGTGCATAAAATTTTGAATAATGAATTCATTTATAGTCAATATATACAGAGTTAACAGCTCACAAAAAATCTTTACTGTATATTCACGAGGAATTTATTACTGTATATTCGCCTACAAAAAAAAATGACGTATTGTGAGCCCATAATAACTGAATTTAAGCAAAAAATCAATAATAAATATTAAAATCTAAACCTATGAAATAAATTTGAATAAATTTCAGAATATATTTTCAAAAAGAAAGACGTTGACAAACAAATGAAATTTTTTTCTTCTTCTATTAATTCATGACTTCTTTGATACAATTCTGATAATATTTAAAAATTTAATTTTAATCAATTAATAGGTAAATTAATTGTGCAAATTAAGGAGTAATATATGTAATTATACTTTAAAATGAAAAACCAAAAAAAGTTTAACACAGAATTAAAATTTTTAGTTTCTTGCGACATAATATGAATTTTTTTTTTCTAATTTTTAAAATTGCAACCTAAAACAACATGAAGGAAAGAAACAGCGATATTTTTTCTCGCTTTATTTTTACAAGCCCAACACAAACATTGACAAAATCATGATTGTGTGCAGATTTCTCAGCATTCATACAAAGTTACATCACGCTGCACTGCAGGCACCACAACCCGCGACAGCCTATCAAGCACTGGCAATAGACCAAATCCAAACGAAATAAAAGAAAAAACATTATTGTCTATAAAAGTGAGACGCATTGAAAATTCTGATTTCAAACTCCTTTGTTTTTGTCCCTCGCCTACAATCGCGGTTCTTATTTATATGGCATTTGAATGAATGTTATTTTCATTATAAGCAATTTAAATTCTCAAAAGAACAAACTTGGAAGAAGCAATGAATAGGGATGCAGTGATTTAGAATCTAAAAGTAACTTTTATTTAAATAAAAAAGTACAAAGGTGTTTTCCTTATACGAAAAGGTTTTTTAATATAGAATAAGGGTGACAAACGAGCACAGAACACTGATGGTGATGCTGGGTTTATATGTTATGTAATAACGTTTTTTTTTTATTCAACGAGTTCTTTTGCTATATATTAAGTTCATAAAAACACTTTCTTTAAAACAAAACACAAGTTTAACTATTTATATAAACCGTTTAAAGCATTTTTATTTTAAGTCAACCTAAGTTGCTGAATTAACAGTCCGTATTAAAACTCTTTTTACATGCACTTCGTATTCAATATAACGGATCGTTACGGAGAACGGAACGTTTCTCGAATATAGAAATCGGGTATAAGGATACTGTGGTCCATATACACCTACATTTATCTTCAATTAAGAATCAAAATGCATCGCGTTGTCACCCTTGATGAATAAGATGGAATACGTCTTTACTAGTAAAAAGCTAGTAAGAACTACCTCGAATTTCTAGCATATAAAATCCCTAGGCATAATGAGGAAAGCAGCGTCAATTATAAGATAATTATGAAGTTTAAAATGTCCCTACTACGAGTGAGACCAACGTCCAACAGTGTACTGTCAACGTATTAATGAGGAGAAATAAATGAGGACTACAAGAATATAGCGGGGCCGCCGGGGACTGGGGGCCGTCTCTTCGTAACTTTCATTATGGGGGGTATATTGCCATAGTTGCCACGCTTGGCGAGCGGGTTGGCAACCGCAGTTTTTTATTGTATTTTTCCGTTACCAGGAAGATGCTGCTGCCCATCTCCTGCCTGTGTCCCTTTGTCGCCTTTTACGACACCCACGGGAAGATATGGGGTAGTGGATATTCTTAACCGCCACTACACGGCAGAATATACCCCACTAGATGGAGTGACGACCTGGTAAGATATGCAGGAAGTCGATGGATGCAGGTGGCTCAGGACCGTGCTTTGTGGCATTCTTTGGGGGAGGCCTATGTTCAGCAGTGGACTTGTGAAGGGCTGTAATGATGATGATGACAAGAATATAAAAAGAAAGCTGGGTTTGCTTGGAAAGAAACCGGCATGTCAAAAAATGCAAAACAATATATTTCCAGGATATTGTTAGATCACCAATCTAAAGTCCCTATAATTTGTTTTTTTTTACAGAAAAATGTAAGCGTTCTTTATACGGATCTGTATTCACCAAGCCGGGAAAACGGGATTATTTCTTTCAATGACATTATGTACTACTAAAATTAAGTTTAGATACTTACTAGGTGGCAACACTCGTTTTCTTTCTATAAGTCCGTGTGTAATGCCTCGTTACTGATAACTCCGGTTCTTGCATTCACCACAGGAACCGCCGTGTTAAGCTTAAAACTTATGGAGCAGTATTTACCCAGGCCAGCAGCGGGACCGCGATTTGCATAGAATAAACATAGGACTTAAGTAAATTTCACATAGTGGGTTATATTCGCGGCGAGTGCAGTTATTTGCGGTTTCCACTGCACCGATGGGCAACTAGTGGAATCACGCAGGCTGCGGTGCAAGTGCGTTCTGGTAGTCAATTGACTTGTTTCCGGAACGATACGACTTAGAGACTTTTAAAAAAAGAGCCTACTCTACCAGCGATTTTTCCGGAGCATCTCGCAATGAGATGCGAGACGGAATGAAGAAAACTTCTTGTAAATCGCATAGTGGTGCAAATCTATCGCAAATAAGCTGCCTCGCGCCTGCAAGATGCGATCAATTCCCTCCAAATTGGCGGACGTTAACGTCTCCGCGGCGAACATGAAACCACATAAAACTGCGATCTCTTGAGTTTTCAAATAATATAGCAGTACCTTACAGATGCGGGCACGGACAAATATTACTCGATGAGCTCTTAGTTTTAAGTCGCTAATCACACTAGTGTTCTGTGCGAGCGTGCTCCTATCCCGGTCGAGCCGACCCATTCGTACTACCAACCATTACGCTGCAGTGTAGCTCCATCACGTATTAGCCGATGAAGGTTATTGATAAATGGATGAAAATATGGTATGAAAAACACTGACAACAATCGCAATTATTAAAACATAAAATTAAATTGTAAAATATTTATTTTACAAAAGACATTTTAAAATATAATTTTAATGCAGTTACAAACAAAAATAAAAAATAAATTATTCACATTCCGCTTCATGCATTAAGATGGCTCGTCGAACATACCGGAAGTGGTAAAAACTAAACACAACGACAAAGGAGAAGAAGTATAACACTGAAAAAATAAAATAAAAATTTCAGTCATTGGGGATTGCCTACAGAAGAGAAAACATAAAACTATTCAATAAAAGTGTTTATTTTTGCATTTTCAAATTAGTTGTAGCATCAAAAATAAAAATTCATAATTTTTAAATTACAGGCATTCTTTATTAATGATGAAAACATATGATGGACTGCGCAAGCCCAGTAAAAATATGATTACAACGGCATACTAGGCATAACTCAAAACCTGAAAACAAGATTGTACAACTAGTGCGTGTTGCATGTGTGTGTTGGCCGTATAGTGAAGCTCAAGGTCACTCAGCGAGCTATGAAGAGGATCTATGCTCGGGGTTTCTCTGCGTGATAGATTTAAAAACGAGGATATCCGCAGCAGAACCAGAGTAACTGACACAACCCAACGGATTAGTAAGCTGAAGTGGCAATGAGCCATATAAGTCAAAGAACCGATAACCGATGGGGAAGAAAGGTTCTCGAGGGACAGCCTCGTACCGATAGGCGAAGAGTAGGGCGTTCGTCACTACATGGTAAGACGACATGACGACCTGGTAAGACGTGTAGGAAGTCGATGGATGCAGGTGTCTGAGGACCGTGTTTTGTGGCATTCCTTTGTGGTGACCTATGTTCAGCGGTGGACTTGTGACGGGCTGTAATAATGATGATGATGATGAACTTAAATATTGTACATATGTATAATCTCTACTTTCACTGCTGTCTAAGCGCAAAACGTCATACATATAGTTACAGATGTACTGCTATTACAGCATGTTGGTGACGCGAATTCATAAGATTTTACCCATCCTAAAATCACCCAACGCGCCCAAGGTTATTCAGTCATAATGCCTTGTTAGCGAGCAAGATTGATAATGACCCCTGGCATTGAAGTGGTAGCGACAATGCTGTTTATTAATATTTTCATCTTAAATTGTATAAAACTTTACCTCTCCCTTTCAGAAGTGAAAGAAGGGCTGTGCTCAGCAGTAGGACATAAACAGACTAACTTTAATACTTAACATTATTATATTGCAAATTAATGTTTGTTCTTGTAGTCTGTATTTAATAAATTATTATATTATATTCTGTTCTACTCTATTATATTCTATTTTATTCCACTCCATTCCATTCCAATCCATTCCATTCTATTCCATTTAATTCCTTATAATTTCCACAGCTGGACATGGATCTCACCCTTTTTAGAAAGGTTTCGGATACATATGTTTGGCAGACGGATTGACGATCGCAGAACCAGACGTCTCGCACCAGCATTCACGCCGCTGCACTGCAGATCTCAGTTTGGTTACTTCACGTCTGGCGTAAACGAGATGGACTATATGGCTATCTATCCGAAGCCATAGGACTTTTCTGGTTTTTCCCTTAGTTATCCATAGCTAGACCGGTGATAATGTGCAAGGTCAAAAGTACGAATCTAAGGAGCTAGTTCAAAATAAAACGAGGATGATTAGAAAACTACACACCTGCTCCAAAAAATGTGAACAGCCCGCTGACACACGCCAAGTTGGCTAATCTGTGTTGTTCATCCTTTATTTTTGGAGCTGTAAGTAATCAATATTTAGTACCTAATCACTGGTTCACCTTATACATGGTAGAGCCCCGCTGCAGCTATATTATGGTCGTAGCACGAATGAGTGGCTTAACCAGATACGACCACGCTCTCACAGAATACCAGCGTAAAATAACAGCTTAATGCTTCAGTGTTTCGTATGGTGAGTGTAGAGAACTGGAGACCCTTTTTACTGGAAACGTGGCATTCCATCTTAGTCCTCAGGGGTGACAATGCATCTGCATTTTCATTCTTAATTGAGTGTAGATGTCGATGTTCATACTTACTCGTACATATTTCTACTGTAACACATGTTCATATTTTAAGCACTAGGGACAAACATAAGCTTGTAATACCAGTTACTAGACTCCACATAACTAGTAATTCATTAATGGGGCAATGTATACGCTTTTACAACATAATTTATAATTAAAAAATTTATACAACTGACTTCAATATAAATTATTAACAATAACTCAAAAACTATAAGTCAGATCTTGATCAAATTTATATGGGACCACAAGAAAAGTACCAGCTTTCAAATGAAAAAATAATCATCGAAATCGGTTCACCTAGAAAAAGAGATGAAGTAAAATGCATAAAAAAAACATAAGAGTCGAATTGAGTACCGTCTTCTTTTTGAAGTCGGTAGAAATTCCCAGAAAATGTACGAAATTTGTCAATAAACAAGTTTAAATGTTTTATTAAAGAAAAGTTGTACAAAAAGAGTTAATGAATATGAGGTGATCGCCACCATGCGGGTTCTGTTAAAATCATTTAAAATTTGTACAAACAAAAACACAAAATTATTATAAAGTGAAATATATTTAAAAAAAAAGTCCCGCTGGGTCCTTTTTGCTGGTTCATCTCAGGACAGAGGTATTTTCCAAACCAATGGTAAATAAAAAAAATACTTTCAATAAGTATTATGTAATAGTCTACATAGAATAAAAATTATTCTCTTCTATTCTATTCTATGAGTCACAGCATACATCCTTACCGACAGGAAGACTGTGTGCATATTTGTCACCCTATTATGTTAAAATATTATTAAAATCATAGGTAGTATACAAATTACTAGGTGGTAAGACCTCTTTCTGTGCCTAATAGTCTTTCTAGGTGGGAACTCCATTTACCTATTTCTGCCACCAAGCAGCGGTGCTTGCACAGCTCTGTCCAATCTCAAGGGTTTTAAAAGCCAGTACAATTACAGGCTGTTAGAGATTCCATCTTAGTCCTCGGAATAGACAACGTGTTAGAACATAACTCCTCCCTTTCTTCTTTCCAGATAAGGCACACCAAAACACAAAAGCGCGCTTTCCTCCGTGGCCTCCAATTTCACCTGTACAACAGACCTCCCAAGTCTGAACGGCCGTACTGGCGCATCGCCATAACACTCCTCTTTTCTCGCGACACCATCTCTGCTGCGGCGGTAGGGGGAATGAACACCCCTCTCGCCGCAACCCAGCGACCTGCATGCAAATTAGGCTAGCCAAGGCCACTTGGAAGGCCACTTTGGAATAGTGACATGGGTTTCTTTTAGTTCACCGTGGATGACCACACCACGGCTTCGCGGCGCCCCGCTACGACAAGGGCGCGTTTAGGGGGGAAGTACACTACTACC
Organism: Parnassius glacialis; assembly: GCA_033319125.1. Taxonomy (NCBI): domain Eukaryota; kingdom Metazoa; phylum Arthropoda; class Insecta; order Lepidoptera; family Papilionidae; genus Parnassius; species Parnassius glacialis. The sequence goes on from JAVANC010000003.1 coordinate 2,841,775, forward strand.
TAAAAATCACCTCTACAGTCAGGAATCAGACTAATCACACACGTTTCTTTATAAAATTTTCTTAAAAAATTAAAAATAAATTAAAATTTTACCGTCTTTAAATCGTACGCAAGCTCGACCGATCTTGGTAATTGCGAGCGACACTATTCCCATCAGAACGAGCATTGCTACCAGTAAATAAACCTGAAATTGTAAATAAAAATCAATCAGATATCACACAACATTATCTACACACACACACACACACACACGCATGCACGCACGCACGCATGCACGCACGCACGCACGCACGCACGCACACACATATCCAAGGTTCCCATTTCAAGTTTACTGCTGATCTCAGGCACTTATATCCCCCATAAATTTCCACAAAGTACGGACCTGAGCCATCTAAATCTATCAACTACTTGCGTGCTTTATTAGGTCGTGACTCCATCTAGTGGCAGATATACAGGTATATTTCTGTAAAATTAGTGTAATTGCATATAAAGAATTTATGACGGCCATTTTAAGATTTTCCCAAAAAGGTAATGGAAGCAATAGAGAACTGAATATGCTTTAGGATGGATACTAAAAAGAATACGACACGATCTTTTATTATATTTTTTTTGCTTTCTTATCTTTTATTATATTTTTTCATGGCAGAGCCATGGTGCAGCTATATTATGGTTGTAGCACGAATGGGTCGGCTCGAACGGGGAAGGACCACGCTCTCACAGAATACCAGCGTAAAATAGCAGCTTAACGCTGCTGTGGTTCGTTTGGTGAGTGTAGAGAACCGGAGACCCTTTTTACTGGAAAAGAGGCATTCCATCTTAGTCCTCACGGGTAACAACGCATCTGCATTTTGATTCTTAATCGAGGATAGATGTAGGTGTCTATGGGTCACAGCAACCACTTCCCATCAGGTGGACTGTGTGCTCGTTTGTCACCGTTATCCTAGAAAAAAAAAACGTTACCCCCACACTAGGATTTTCTCCTGTATCGTGGAGGCAGTTTACAAACATAGCTTGCACGAGGGCAAACATCCAGTCCCGGAACAATTATTGGTAGGCCATACAAATACTTGTTCCGCGCGGAATTCGAACCCGCGGCCCCCGGCGCAACTCATTGCTAAGCCACTGCGCCACGGAGCCGTTATCACTAGGAGTAATTCGATGGTGATAAGAATTGCATAGAATAGAAAACTCATGATTATTGCTCTGACGAACCGTGCTGTCTACGATAAGGTTCAGACGGTCAGTAATCGCCATTGCTTTAGTGGTATACACTCCACCTGCTAATATGTAATGTAGAAAAAGGGAAATTAAAATTATTTCACATACTGGTATACTTGGTAGAACCACGCTGCAGCTATAGTTGTGCCTCGAATGGGTCGGCTCGACCGTGATTGGACCACGCTCTCACAGAATACCAGCGTAAACTAGCAACTTAATGCTGCTGTTTCAGATGGTGAGCGTAGAGAACCGGAGATCCGCTTTACTGGAAACGAGGCATTCCATCTTAGACCTCAGTGGTGACAACGCATCTGCATTTTGATTTTTAATCGAGTTTAATGTAAATTTCAATTGGCCACAGCATCCACTTACCATCAGGTGGACTGTGTGCTCGTTTGGCACCCCTATACTATAAAAAATTACTGTAGTTGATGTTAAGACATTGTACGAGTACCTATACAGAAGAAATTGCGACTTCAGTTTGTAAAATTACTTTATTCCTTTGAGTTCTTCGAATTTGGCTTTTAATTTTAATCCAAAGTTTAATTTTGATCCTTTTGAGTGGACTAAGGAATACACAATCTCAAAATAACAACCAAAATTTTGTCTAAAAACTTCACCCCTATTTTTCCCACAAGAGTGATGCAATTCTTTCTTCAAATTGAAAAAGTATCACCCCTTAAGAGTAACCGGTATAAACAGGTTTTATATATAACAGGTTATTCTTTATTAACATGTTTTTTAATAATTTATTAATATTAAAAAATATTAAAGTCGGTTCATAACTGATATACAAAAAAATACAGTGAAATTGCGAATCTCCTCCTTTTCTGAAATTCGGGTAATAGCATATGAATAACACTTACCAGCATTGCACGACAGTTCTCAGTGAGTGCGACAACGATGAGAAGTAAACCGGCACCGGTGACTCCGCTCAACACCGCACCAGTAAACATACTAATCACTGCAAACGAACGATTAGCGTTGAGTTTAAGAAAACAAGGCTAAACAAAAGGCGATAAGACTCCGAATGCATCCGAGTGTTCGATTTTCCTGGTTACATTGCCTCCGCGTACCGGACTCAAGCGCGTTCCACTGCGCTGGATTTAGAGGCCTAGGAGGAAGGCTCGCTTAGTTTTCTGGTGCGCCTTACTGACAAGGAGAAGATGGAGGAGATTTCTTCTTCAGAGGAAGGGCCGCCATGGGGCAGCCGGCGCTGGTGGGGCCACGGACGCTTGTGAAAGCGTTCCCGTGGAGTACGATATAACCCGTCCTAAACTCTGCGAGGCGAGTATGCCTAGGAGCTGCACCTCGTAGCAACCACCCTTTTACCTATTTCTGCTGCCGAAGACCAGTGCTTATATTGCAGTGATCCGATCTGAAAGGTATTCAGAGCCAGTAGAATTATAGGTCGTATGGCATTCTATTTTAGTCCTCAGTTGCAATAACGCAACTGTAGCCTTGTCTGTTTGAAGTTGGCTGCAGGACCCACGAACTTCAAATATATTTGACGGTAAGTGGTTTCTGTAATACATAGTCACCTGACCTAAGGGTTATATCATACCCAAACAGACTCCTAGACAAAGGGTTCCACGTAGTACAAGCCAAATGCTTTAGAAATGCCAATTTTGAACAAAATTATTTTGACCTTCACTTAATAATTAAATGAAACTATTGGTTAAATTAAATTATTTTAATATTTAATTTCATCAAATTAATAACAATCCGTTCAATAAATAACTAGGCAAAGAGTACATAGTACAAGCCAAGCGCGTTAGAAAGGCCAATTTTAAACTAAAGTATTATGACTTTTACTAAATCATCATCATCATCATTACAGCTCTTCACAAATCCACTGCTGAACATAGAATTTCTCCAAGGAATGCCACAAAGCACGGTCCTGAGCGACCTGCTTCCGAATCGATGGACTTACATACATTCTCGTCAACAACTTCGAACTTAGAGGTCGCAGGCCTAGGTGTGACATTGACGTTACACATGACTTTTGTTTTGTCCATCTTCATCTTAAAATCGAAATTTTACTTAACAATTAAATAAAACCATTGGTTAAATTAAATAACTTTAATAAATAATTTTATCAAATTACTAATATTTAAGTCATTCAATAAATTATTTGAACCAAGCGCTCGTCTAAAATTTCACAAGCAAGAACGATATTGATCCTCCGGAGCGGCTTAATAAAATATATTAAGTCATTCAATAAATTAATTGAACCAAGCGCTCATCTAAACTTTCACAAGTAAAGAAGATATTAATGCTATGCAACGGCTTAATAAAATATATTTATATAATATTCATTTATATAATATATGTTACCATACTGTGTAGACTTATTTTATTTTATTTAAATTATCATTTTACATAATGATTTCTTATATTTACGGGAACACTACACATTGAATGAAACTACTTTTACGGATTTTATCGCGTTTAATTAACTTATTTTATATTCCCGACGTTTCGGTTGCTTTTCAGCATCCGTTTGTAATCATATCCTAGACGGCCCCCGCCATTACATTAGATTTGATAAACCACAAATTCTCGCGAAAGAACATCGATCCCTGCCAAGGATGATACGTAAGGCTATTGAAATTAAAAAACATCCTAATTTGAATAGAGAGGGAGGCTGTGTACTACCACCTGCTTGGGATCCTGTAATTCATAAAATTTAAACTAAACCCAAGCATACCACTGCAAGACTTCAAGACATAGTTAGTTCATTCTGGGTAGATGGGACCAAAATTATTAATTAAAAAAGCTGAAGATACTCCGGATTAACTCTGACATTGGGACGTCAATCACCTCAGTCCCCCATGACCACGGTTGCTGGGAAGCAACCGAAACGTCGGGAATATAAAATAAGTTAATTAAACGCGATAAAATCCGTAAAAGTAGTTTCATTCAATTATCATTTTACGTTTTATTTTACATATTATATTTACTAAGCGCATTAAAATTATAAATATGGAGTAATTAAATAGGTATTTAATATTTAGATATGTATGTATGCATTTACTTGGCGAACCTGACTAAATTAATTACATTATAATTAATTAATTACAATTTACAAAAATTTTACGAAGATACTGAACTATCACATGATAAAAAATCAGTAATCAAAGAGTTGATATAAACTGATCGTTAATTAGATCCTGAGTATCCTACATCCATCGACTCCCTGTATCAGATCTAGATTAGGTCGTCTCTCGATATTGTCGGGGTCACCTCAAACTACACTTGCACAAATACAACATTTCTTTTGTTCCCTTTTTTATGTTAAAACAAATTTTACACCTACACTAGGATTTTTTGAGTATTTCGGAGGCATTTTGCATACATATATTGTGCACGGAGAAACATTCAGATATTGAACAATGTCTGAATGTTTTATTGACAACAGGTTTTGTTTTGTTTTGAATACAGGATATAAAAATAATTGCAGTGTATCTAGTGGTTGCATAAGAGAATTCACTACCCCATATCATCCGATCCGTGAAATGAACAACAGTATAGAAATAATAAAAAACTGCAGTGCCAACCCGCCTGCAGTGTGGTATCTATAGCAAATCCTACGAGGCAATCTATGGAAGAGGGTAACGTTCAAAAGTAGACTTCTGATAGACTTTATTGAATCTATGAAAGATTAGAATCCATGGTCTCCGTGGTTATCGATGCAATAATTTACTTCAACGCTATTTAAAATATAAATTCAAACGTGTAATAGTTAAAACGATAATTAAGTAACCTGACTGCGTAAAAATTTTACTAAAACTCTGTGTCACACACCTAGGACGAATCTAAAGACCCCATATGTTAAAATCTATCTAGCTGCTTAGTCTATAGAGCTTGCCAAATAAATAGTCATACATACATACATTCAAAAAACATTACTTAGCAATTTATTTTTCAAAAAGGAACAAGTGCCTCAGAGTTCCTTGCAAGTTCTTTCTCTGTCCTTTAAGAAACGAGCTTACTCCTTTTTAAAAGGCCGGCAACGCTGCTGAGATTCCCCTGGCGTTGCAGTTATTTATTGGCGGTGGTCAACACATATCTTAATCTTATTTGGCCGTGGATAAGGTAGTAATAAATTTATTTAGTATCGCGTGAGCATAAAGTTCAATACTTACATTGAGATTCGGAAGTCTGATGCATTTTATCGTACTGCTTCCCATGAGTCAAAATTAGCGTTAGAAGCACAGAACCGACGAGCACTTGGCAGAAAGCGATAAGCAACACTCCAGGGAACAAGTTACAGATGCCACAGCAGCTCTCGAAGTGGCACCCGGGCTTGTGAATGGCAAAATGCGGGGGCACGCGCACAGAGCCTTCGCTGTCACTTCTCGGTCTCTTGTCCGAAGACCTTGTGAAATCTTCTGTTGTACTTTTTATCATTATAAAATCAAATGTCGTCTAAAAGTTTGACTGTATCTAGGTATCTTTATTTGACATTGACGAATGACTTTAAAAAAGCTGTATATTAGTTGTTTTCGTCCAGTATTAGCAGGCAATTTAATTTTGAAACGCTTATTTTTGAATAAATTGTAATTATAAACACGAATAAAATAAACTTCTTTTTCTTATTATTATAAAGTGATTTATTGAGGGGTAGATCTTATTGTTCTGCTTAGGTTTACCTGGATAGGCACCACCATCTTATTTACATATATCTGCCGCCGAACAACAGGGCTTGGACTGCTGTTTCAGTGTAATTATAGATAGAATTCAGATATATTATAGAGGCATTCCGTTTTAGTCCACAAAAGTGACAATGCATCGTTAGCCTTTTTAGAACGAAGTTCCTTATCGGACGTTACTAATTTGGCAAATGGGAGCAAGGAGAGAAAAAGTGGGAGATTTTTCCATCTGGCCCCTTCTAACGTACACTACGTAGACCATAGACTTAGAAAATACTGGCGTATAGACCAACATAGTGTACCAATAGTGTGCAAGGGAGAAGAAAATTCATCAATGCAAGATAGAAAACGAAAAGGATACCAAATTTCATGACTCTGTAACCGACAAGGAGGTTATAATATAACATAGTGAGGGCGTACTTCATACTAGAGAACCGTTACTAAATCAGTGACCTTGAAACGAATGAAAGGCACCGAGTTAAGCGTTGCATTTCTTTCTAATAGAGTGTCCATGATACAATATTTTGAGTGTATACAACACCACGGAAAACGAAATGCGTATTTTTTTCATTATGGAAAGTTCTGAACAGTGTTATAATTAAACTCCGTTTAATATTTTGATTACATTATTACCTCGCTACAGTATCAAACCTTACGGTAACTAGTGGAGGCGAAGCGTGGGTTGACACCCAGGGCGGTTTTCTATCAAACACCCCCAAAATAAAACAAAAAATGCTATACATGTTAACGGGGCTTTATTTTGCTAAAATATTCTAATATATTATCAAAGTTTACTTTCTTGTCATTTTCGATATATATCATCCATTGATCTGTAGCGATGGTCTAGTTCCTCGTAAAATATGTCAAAATATTCTAACATAGCTCTCTGCAGCTCCTCTGGCAATGTTAGTCCAGCATATCGGGTAATTTCTCCTGGTAAACGTTTTCGATATCTCCTGATTCCTCTTCTTCCTTTGATCAAAATGTCCACATTCTCACATTTTTTGTTACGAAGGAAATAGCTTTTTCCACTAGTTGAATACGTTGGCTTTGAAGAAAAATTTTTGGGCTTAGATTTTTATCTCATACTTTTCCAGTGATAATCTAGATTATTATTTTATTATTTAGTATTTGCTTTTTGTGTCTGACTAACTTCTCTTAGGATTTTACACCAAAAATGCAAGATAGCATAAAAAACTGAAGTAACACAAAGCTGGTAAGAGTATAGATCTTTTGTATAGACGTTTTCTCTGTTGGTGCTGGGGTCATATATATCTTCGAGTGTTTATACTAGTTTTTTAAATTATTCTGCAGTGGTTTAACAGCGTCATGATGAGCAATCCATCTTGTCTCTGAGTCTTTTGACGGATACGCCTACACTTTTTATTAAAGTTTCCCATTGACGTGTGGATGATGAAAAGAACCTGTAAGCTCTTTCTACTGTTTCGAAAAAAGGTTAAACTTGAATTAACGCTCCCTAAGTGAGTGCACTCCACATAAATTTAGCTAAACTAAAAAACTAAAGGTAAAGTAAGGTACTTAAGTAAAGGTTAACCTGATCTATATTTTAGTGTAGTAATATAATAAGTGTTTTATCATTTATTTTTAGAAAAGTTTGGTACCCGGCTTAGAATTTTATACTATTCGTAATATTCCTAGATAGAATATAGTCTGGAATAACACCCAGGCGTTTGTTGTAAAAGCATACATTTTGCCTACCCATAAATTAATTATTAATTCTATAAAGTCTAAAAACTGGTATTACAAGCTTATGTTTGTTCCTAGTGTTTAAAAATGAACATATTTTTTTTTCTCATGAAAGCTATTTATGTTTTTATGTACATACATTACATTTTCATAAATATATTTCGATGCTAAGTTAATATGTTTATTTCCTTAAAATTTGTCTCTAAGGGACTCTTTACAATTTAAGTTATAAATCATCTGTATGCCTATCTTTTGCAAACAAATATGACTTCAATGTCAGTCGCATTATCCCATAGTAAGATTCCATAAGACATTACGCTATGAAAGTAACTACATGCTTATCTTATTAATTACGTTTGTACGTGGTAGAACTTTAGGGTCGGCTCGACCGGGGAAGGACCACGCTCTCACAGAATACCAGCGTAAAATAGCAGCTTAATGCTGCTGTGTTTCGTATGGTGAGTGTAGAGAACCGGAGACCCATTTTACTGGAAAAGAGGCATTCCATCTTAGTCCTCACGGGTGACAACTCATCTGCATTTTGATTCGCTGCGAAGATAGATGTAGATGTCTATGGGCCACAGCAACCACTTACCATCAGGTAGACTGCGTGCTCGTTTGTCACGCTTATTCTATAAAAAAAAACAAATTAATAACATAAACATAAAAGTGTATGTTAGATGTTTTTTTTTATGTTTGTTACTCAATCATAATAGATTGCCTGAACCGCTAACGCTCGCTAAATACACATAGAAAAAAAGAAGAAAAAAAAAAGGTCTCCAACAGTACATACGAATTTTTTCATGTGTTCAGGCACCCTAATTTTTATACTGGATGGGAATCGAATCACAACCATCAGGCTTTGTAGCTCACTCGTAGTACAAACCGCTTGATCATTTGCGATCACCCACCATTGGTTAAATAGATTGATTTAATATAGAAACTTGCAAGCATGTAGGTACTAATTTGGTTAGACTAAAAAAAATTTGGAGCTATGCTTGAGAGAATTATGGTCTTCAGTGAGCACATAGTTTGAGCGAAGCAAGAGTGAGTGAATGATTTTACATGATAGAGCCATGCTGCAGCTATATTAGTAGTATAGTTGTAGCACGAAGGGGTCGGCTCGAACAGGGAAGGACCATGCTCTCACAGAATACCAGCGTAAAATAGGAGCTCAATGCTGCTGGGTTTCGTATGGTGAGTGGTTTTTTTAATATAGGATAAGGGTGACAAACGAGCACACAGTCCACGTGATGGTAAGTGGTTGCTGCGGCCCATAGACATCTACATCTATCCTCGTTTGCGAATCAAAATGCAGATGCGTTGTCACCCGTGAGGACTAAGATGGAATGCCTCATTTCCAGTAAAAAGGGCCTTCGGCCCCCTGCACTCACCAAGCGAAACGCAGAGGTAAACCTCTACTTCACGCTGGTATTCTGTGAGGTCGTGGTACCACCCCGGTTCGAGCCGGCCCATCCGTGCAACAGCAAAAGCTGCCGCGTGGCTCTACCACTGTTAGAGTGTAGATAACCGGAGACCCATTTTACTGGAAAAGAGGCATTCCATCTTAATCCTCAAGGGTGACAACGCATCTGCATTTTGATTTGCAAACGAGGATAGATGAAGATGTCTATGGGCCGCAGCAACCACTTACCACCAGGTGGACTGTGTGCTCGTTTGTCACCCTATCCTATAAAAAAATGCTTTTGAACTACAGCTGATGATTAAGTTAATCTTCAGCAAATTTTTCAAGTTTTTAAATTATTAACACGATTTAAATAACGTTAGTTCATACCTATCAGCCAATACGAACAAGTTAACAAAACTATTATGAAATTTCTCAAATAAAAAGAATGACTTAAATTAGAATGTATCTGTCCTGCACCAAAAAATAAGGTTAAACGTCATGGGAGCTTCTTGCCAAATACGATTCGTAGAATTGTATGCGGTCCATCAAATTGTGGAAAAACTAACTTAGTTTGATCATTGTCACGTACGAGATGTAAGAGTCTTTTTAAATTCATCATATTGTTACGAGCTTGGGGTTCGAGACAATTAAAAACTGCCGATTGAATTACCAAAATTGCCACTTTAATTAAAGAACACTAATTACAACTTAAGACCACACTAATTACAAAACATAATTGTACTACAGATTACTTTAGTTCTGTTGTATAGCTTCGTAGTATTCGCTTATATCGCCAATTTAATACTGACTCGGTTGTGGTCTATACCGGCCTTATATAGGGCCTCAGATAGTTTCCAGAACCTTCTACTGTAGCGACATCTAGAATGTTCGAGTAAATATCGGTCCTGAAATTTCTGGAAGGATCTTGACTCTCCTAGTTCTGCTACTCGACACTAGAGGGCGATAGTGTAACTAGTGTTGCCATGTACAAGACATTAATAGTGGCGCGTAACAATATTATCCTTATGAGGGGCTGAATGTCAGTTTTTCAGAAGATAAGTTTACTTTATTATACGATCAGTATGCGAGATTTCAACAGTCGTATCATGGACGCCGGTTAGAGCCGTTGATGGGTTTAAAGGAGTTCAGAAACGTGGCTCCATTATTTTTAATTGATTGTTGAAGACAACACGAAACTTTAAAAGGTTCGATTGATGTGAGAGTTGAAATCGAAACAGACCAAGAAATACCAGATCAGACAACCGCTTATTGCTTGATATTAAACGACTGTATATTCGAATACAAACCACTGAGTAATTTCGTTAAGAAAATATCATGAATAGCAATACAATAATCGTCGATCTTCAAGGCTTCAAAAATAGCAATAATAAATTTATAATAAAGGAGTTTGCTATAGCCACTCTTGAGTACACCAATATATTCCTAATTGAACCTCCTTACCCATTCACTTCACTAACTCTTGAAGAGAAAAAACAAATTGGCTGGATTGAAAAGCACAGAGGGTAACGATGGACTGAGGGCTTTGTTGATTATAGAGAGTTTCACAGAATTATAAAGACATATTTGAAAGATAAAAAGATTTTTTTAAAAGGATGTGAAAAAATTAAATAGGTGCAAGTATTTGTGATGAAAATAATACTATCATAGATATAAGTTGCTTAGGAGCTCCCAATTTAAATACTCTTTGTAAACTTTATTGTAAAGATACTTTACTGTATAACTGTTTTACTCATAAGAAAATATGTGCGTTAAAAATGTTTAAATACTCTTTGTAAACTTTATTGTAAAGATACTTTACTGTATAACTGTTTTACTCATAAGAAAATATGTGCGTTAAAAATGTTTTATGTATTAAGAAATGGTGTTTTGAAAACAAAATGATTGTTTGATTTCTAATAAAATATATGTAAATAAACACTTCATATTTTAATTTAAACTACCTTTGTGTTCGAGAAGAAGAAAAAAAATAGTTTCAGACCGTTAACGATTGGTACTTATTATTAAAGTAACTGTTTTTTGTACCACCTTGCATTTTTAAAGATGAAATAGATTAGCCTTCATATTTTGTTGTTATATTATTGAACCATTTGTATTTGAGATTCCGAATGAAACGGTATTAGAAATGGAGCAAAGATAAAAAAAGCGGATCGAGAATTAGACTAAAAATTTAGACCTCTAATGGAGAGATTTGGGGCATTCAGCGGCATGTAGCTCGAGCGAATGTGAGAGCAAGTGACGCAGAAGCCCCAATTCATACCTACTAGCCAACCCATTCGTGCTACAACTATACAATTAATACAGCTGCAGCATGGCTCTACCACGGTTGGTAGATAATTGGATGATAATACGTGGTAGAGCCATGCTGCAGCTATATTATGGTTGTAGCACGAATAGGTCGGCTCGACCGGGGAAGGACCACGCTCTCACAGAAAACCAGCGTAAAATAGCAGCTTAACGCTGCTGTGTTTCGTATGATGAGTGTAGAGAACCGGAGACCCTTTTTACTGGCAAAGAGGCATTCCATCTTAGTCCTCACGGGTGACAACGCATCTGCATCTTGAGTCTTTACTGAGATAGATATAGATGTCTATGGGTCACAGTAACCACTTACCATCAGGTGGACTGTGTGCTCGTTTGTCACCCGATCCTATAAAAAAAATGCATATTTTCTAAGAATTTGTTGTAAAAACTATATATAGCCCCATGAAGGAATTATTTACTTTTTGTACTCGAGTAAATGGTATACTCGTAGGTAGCTTGTGCTTTTTCCTTGTATTTACAGAATGTACATCACTATTTTTAATAGAAAGTTCTGAAAATAATAAAAATACATTATATTATTATTTTCAATAAATTATTACACACGTACTACAAACCGGCTTTTTTATTATTTACAGATTTTTTTTACTGTCCGGTGTAGATGAAAATGGGATTACTTGTATAATATTAATTTTTAATATAAGCAGCCAGGCTGCGAGCTAACACGACTTCCCCGGAAGCGTTAATAATAAATGTTGAACTCCCAGTCAACTCTAACGTTTCTCTGAGCACTTCTTAATAATTCGCTCCACTCTGTAATTCCATTAGCAATATTTCCTATAAAACTTATAATCAGGTGCACGTTCATTGAACATTTTCATATTTAAGTTAATGGAAGCTGAGACAGGTATTATAGCGAGGACTTCCGACATTAAAAGTCTTTTAGCCCTCTCTTCCCCGCTGCAAGCATATTTGTCCAGCACGAAGTAAGACCTAACAAAGTGGAAAAGTTACTTTATTTCACTTTTTTGCTCAGACAAAATTTATTCCTAGCACAGACTTTCTTTTGCTAATAAATAGAAATTATTTCATTCGTTTTAGTTTTCTTTTGAAATCGGGTTTTACTTTTTATTTAAAAAACCGGCTTTCGAAAAATTCGCTCCACAGTTTTCATCATCATCATTACAGCCCTTCACAAGTCCACTGCTGAACATAGGCCTCCCCCAAAGAATGCCAAAAAACACGGTCCTGAGCCACCTGCATCCATCGACTTCCTGCATATCTTACCAGGTCATCACTCCATCTAGTGGGGGGACGCCCTACACTTCGCCTGCCGGTACGAGGCTGCCACTCGAGAACCTTTCTTCCCCATCGGTTGTCGGTTCTTCGAGCTATATGGCCAACCCATTGCCACTTCAGCTTAATAATCCGTTGGGCTATGTCGGTAACTCTGGTTCTACTGCGGATATCCTCATTTCTGAGTTTATCACGCAGAGAAACTCCGAGCATAGCCCTCTCCATAGCTCGCTGAGCGACCTTGAGCTTCCTCATCCAGCCAGCAGTGAAGGACCACGTCTCAGTTCCGTATGTTATCACTGGCAACACGCACTGGGTGTACAGTCTCGTTTTCAAGTTTTGAGGTATACCCGACGAGAAGATGTGCCGTAATTTCCCGAACGCTGTCCAACCGAGTTGAATCCGTCGATTGACCACTCGGTCGAAGTTGGACTTACCTAGTCGGACTATTTCTCCCAGGTAAACATACTCGTCAACAACTTCGAGCTTAGTGTTCCCAACAACTACCGGCATAGGTGTGACATGGACATTAAACATGATCTTTGTTTTGTCCATGTTCATCTTAAGACCTATCCGTTGGGAAACACTATTGAGGTCTTTTAAATAAAACTAATTTTACGGATTTTTTCGCGTATATTAACTTATTTTACATTCATGACGTTTCGAACACTTTACAGCACCCATGGTCACGGGGAGGACTGAGGTGTATGACGTCCCAATGTCATGGTTAACCACGGCTACCTCCAGATTGAAAATTATAAATTTTTGTTCTGATCACATTGGGACGTAATACACCTCAGTCCCCCCCCGTGACCATGGGTGCTGTAAAGTGCTCGAAACGTCGGGAATGTAAAATAAGTTAATATACGCGAAAAAATTCGTAAAATTAGTTTTATTTAAATGTGTAGTGTTCGCGTAAATATAAGAAATCACTATTGAGGTCATTGAGCATAGTGCTTAGGTCCTCCAGCGATTCTGCCATAAGGACTATATCGTCGGCAAATCGAAGGTGAGTGATGTACTCGCCATTGATGTTGATACCATATCCTTTCCAGTCCAGAAGCTTGAAAACGTCTTCCAATGCAGCGGTGAAGAGTTTCGGGGATATGACGTCACCCTGTCTTACACCTCTCTGCAATTGGATAGGTTTCGTACTCTGGTTCTGTTCTCGGATAGCCATCGTAGCTCTACTGTACAAGCACTTCAACACTTCGATATACCGACAGTCAACTTGGCACCGCTGAATGGACTGCAGCACCGCCCGAATTTCAACGGAATCAAAGGCTTTCTCATAGTCCACATACGCCAGACATAGTGGCAAATTGTATTCTTCGGACTTCTGTACAATTTGCCGAAGGGTATGTATGTGGTCTATGGTGCTAAAGCCTTTTCGGAAACCGGCTTGTTCGGGAGGCTGGTAGTCGTCAAGTCTGCACGCGCGACGATTCGTAATGACTCTCGAAAACAGCACGTAGACGCGGCTCAGAAGGGAAATCGGTCTGTAGTTCTTCAAGAGAGCGTTGTCGCCTTTCTTGAAGAACAAGATCACCGCACTTCTGCTCCACGCCTCCGGTGTAATGCCACCATGGAGGACGGAATTAAAGAGCTTCTGAAGGACTTCAAGTACCGGTTTTCCACCCGCTTTCAGAAGCTCTGCTGTAATTCCATCCTCGCCTGGGGCCTTGCCGTTTTTAAGGTGCTGGAGAGTCATTCTAATCTCGCTCAGACTGACGTCCGGGATATCATCGGAATAATGTCGGATAAGACTCGCTCTTGGACCGTTACTCACACTTGCGTGCGGCTCCAACGATGACGTGTACAGCTGCCCATAGAACCTCTCAATCTCACTCAAAATCACAGGTGCCCCGGAAACGCTGCTGCCACATTCGGTCTTCAGCTTTGATAGTTGGCACTTTCTGGCAGACAGATCTCTGACAAAGACTTTGGAGCCTTGGTTCCGCTCGATCGCTTCTTCAATACGAGCTGTATTGAAGTTGCGTAAGTCCCGCCGCATGCATTTGGAGATCTGTCTACTCAGTTGCCTGTATGCTGTCAAATCTGTTGAAGAATGTAGCTTCATCTCCCGTCTAACAGCCATGAGATTAAGAGTGTGATCGGAGAGTTTTTGTGTTATTCTGCGGCGGGTCTTGCAGAACTTAGCTCCGACCGCATGGACAGTTTCCACGAGCTTGTCATTCAAATCGTCCACTTCATTGCAGTCTTCTTGGCTCCACAGTTTTAGCAGTGTACAAATATATTAATGAAGTTGTCAATATTTTAGATAATAAGCAATACGGTGTAGCTTTTTTTTAAAAAAAAAACGTTACCCCCACATTAGGATTTTCTCCTGTATCGTGGAGGCAGTTTACAAACACAAATTGCACAAGGACAAACATCCAGACCAGGAACAATTATTTGTAGGCCATACAAATACTTGTTCTGTGCGGGATTCGAACCCGCGCCCCCCAGCGCAGCAACTCATTGCTAAGCCACTGCGCCACGGAGCTGTCAATCCTCTTAGACACGACTAAGGCATATGATAAGGTGCAACATAATATACTATTAAATAAACTGTACGGGTTAGGTATTCGTGACTCCACTCATAAATGGTTTGCTTCATACTTGAAGGATAGGCAGTAATTCGTTGAGATCGAACACTTCGAAAATTCCACTACCAAAAATATTTTATACGTGCGCTCCGATTGCAAGGTGACAAATGCATCAATACCTCAAGAAAGCGTCATTGGATGTCTTTAATTTTTCATTTACATCAATGACATAGAAAAAACGTCAGTCTTGTTTGCCGAACATGTATCGCTATTAACTTCATGCCACAACGTTACTGATATTTATGAAAAACTTCATTTACTTATTAACAAAACTTTATACTAGTTGAATGATCATGATGTAAAATATTTTTTTCTAAATATAAAATTTTAACTTTACATTTCCATCAAAAAACTACATTAAATTTAAAATTCGATTACAAGGGCACAGTTTTAGAATCTGCAAAAGAATTTAAATTACTCGGTAGAGATATAGACATTCACTTGAATTGGAAAACGCACGTCCATAGAGTGAGTGAGTGACCTTTCGAGCTTCTCATATGCATTACGTGAAATTAAAAAAAAACTACTAACGTAGAAACGGCAATAACAACCCACTATGCGTATGTTTGGCTGAGTTACGGCATCATTGTAGCACAGATGCAGCCTCTCTATTCACCTCGACTCCACAGAGTCAGTAATTCATTCTTGGGGCAATGTATACGCTATTACAACAAGGTCCCGGAAAGTGTACAGGTTCTCTCTATTACCAAGTTTAAATGTTTTATTAAGCTGAAATTGTATTAAAAGGGTTATTATAGTATAAATGAACACATGGTTGATAACCCCTGGGAATGAGGTGGTCGCTTCCAAGCAGTTTCTAAAATAAATTTTGTAAATAGTTCCTAATCATTTATATTGTAAATTTTATTTAAAAAAGTCCCGCTGGGTTTCTTGCTGGTTCTTCCCAGGACAGAGGGTTTTTTTCGAACCAGTGGTAAAGTAAAAAATGACTTTCAATAAGAATTACACATGTAATGTATATTGAATAAAAATTATTCTATTCTATTCTATTCTATTCTATTCACCCTTCAAAAGAAATTAATCCGGATTATAAAAGCAAAATATAGATCAGACTAATAGCTGTAGACCGTTTTTTCTTAAATATAAAATATTAAGCTTTCACAGCTTATATATATTGGATATGTGTAAATTAGTTCAAAGAAATAAGCAATTTGATACAAAACGTGAAGATTTACCATGCAAATACACGTTACGACATAAAAATAAATTAATGTTGCCAACTTCCCGATTAAAACTAAACACTTCTAGTACGTTCAGTTCTTCCATAAAATTATATAATTAAATATTAATTAAAAATAAATTATTTCGGAACTAGTCCATATTACACGTCATAAATACACATAGAGATTAAAATATTAAATCTAAGTTATAATATCAATTTTATATAAATTACAAAAAAAATATTACATTTAAATTAAATTATTACAATTACTTAAATTCATAAAAATACATATAAAATACACAAACACAACAAAACAGATACTCTAACGTCATATAAATTTAGGTTTAGATCCGGAGTGCTCGACATGCAGCCTGGTCCAGTACCGCATTATAAGGCAATCCAGATCCATCCACCAGGTAAGCAGTTGCATGTAGCTATTTGAGCCACCTCGTATGCGGTACATCAGAGACGCGACTCGCTTTGGAATTATCGTTGCGAATCAGTCTATATTTGCATCTACAAACATACCCGATGCGCTACAGTAGCGTGGCAGCTTCATTAGTGCTCTGAAGGTGTTATTGTATAGAATACGTAGGGCGTCATAAGATTTTTTTGTGTACTTGACCCATAGGCTGAACGTTTAAAATGTTTGGCAGAATGCTTATAACAACGTAGCCTTTACTTTTGCAATACAGCGCACGAACCTACGCGCCAACATATTGGCCAGAACAGACAACACCCTACGCTCCTTATCCATATCAAAATCGTCTGAAAGCGTCTCAATGACCCAGGGGCCCAGATATTTGAACTGCGAGACTTTTTTAGGATAGTGCCATTTAGCGTGATCGGTGGGATAGTGTAAGTTTTTGAACCCGCCTTAAAAACCATGAGCTCGCTTCTGAAGGCGTTGTGTCTGAGCCCATGGGCCTCCGCATAACGCTCGCAGATCGAAATTAGTTTTCGAAGGGTGCCGATCGATGGACTCAGCAGCACCATGTCGTCTGAATAACTGATATTATTGACAAGAGCGCCATCAATCGAACACCTAACACCAGCGCCGCTAAGCGAATGGATCAGATGGTTAATGTATAGATTGAAGAGTTTCGGCGAAGTTAACCCGCCTTGCCTTACACCACACTCCAATCTGTACTCGTCCGAGAGTGACACCGACCACCGCACAAAAGTGCTCTGATTTTCTTGATCATAAATATTTCAGGAGGTATTTATACTCAGAGGGAAGGCCCGTATCATTCAACTACTTTTGCCATAACCTGTCACATGCAACTAAGTCAAATGCTTTTAGATAGATCTGAGAAGCAGGCACGTCTGTGCCTGCTTCTCAGATCTGGTGGCATGTTTCTAAGGTGTGCTTCTGTCAGTGTAGTACTGGACAGTATGTTTGAGATTCAATATAGCCATTTCGGTTGATAAGCCGGGGCGAAATCTAAACTGCGCATCATGGATCTGTAGATGTTGTCTTAATTGAATATTAATGAGACCGTCCAGAATCTTAGAAATGACTGTTGCGAGGGAAATAGGAATGTAATTGCTTGATTTGAACCCTCATCTTGGTCTTGGAACAACAACCGTTTTCATCATAGCTTCAGGCAGGCAGTAAACAACATGGCGAGCACTCTCGACATATGGACAGCTGCATTCTGCAAGTTTTCTATGCTGAGTAAGTCATGGCCAGGGGATTTTCTTCACTTCATATCCCTCACTACATGAGCAACCTTTTTTGCAGTGATTCGAATAACCGGTTTCGCCAAACAAGTATCTCCTACCTCTATCGCGTTCTTCATAGGTCCCAATATAGAATGCACCCTGAAATGCCCCCTGAATAATTTGGCAACTTGTTCGGCGTCACTAACCCCTCTACATACTTGAAACACTCGGCTTCGTATTCAATTTATTGGTCTCCTTCCAAAATTTACCTTGAGCGACCCACTCATGGAAGCGGAGCCTAGCCTCCTCATGTGCCTTTTACATTGTTTGTTCCAGCCTGTGCCTTCTTTCCTTTTTATACTTTTATACTCTACAATTTTCAGAACATTCTACCGTTGCTTCTCTGAGCACGCTTACTACATTATAATATAATTTATCAATTATTCGTTTATTTCTATATTATCACACATTCTAACTGCGCAGTCTTGAAACTTACATGAAAATCGACATCACGCAACTTAGTTGAGCAGATTTGTAGATACCTATGTAGCTACTCTCTATCTCTTTCACCCTAGTTAGCCCTATCTGGTACTGAGCCACTTAATTGTACTTTTAGTACCAAAATATTAAGGTCATATAACAATTTGACTGCGAAATGATCGGAACATGATACCTCATATCGTATACTTGCACTCAGAATAGTATCTTAGTTTAAATTTCACAGATAGACACTTCAATCGTATTTATATGTGTAAAAGTAGTAGATTTTTTTAAGAACTGTGAGCATGAAGACAAATGTTCTTATTACTAATATTTTGAGTGGTAGAGCGACTCGGTTTTTTAACGTGATAGAGCTAAAGAGATGAGGCACAGAACTAACTAACGGATTTACTTGTTTATGTGTCTAGTCGCAACGAAGAATGGCCATCTGCACATGACAGGATAATAAAGCACGAGTTTTTTCTATGAGATAGGGTGACAAACGAGCTCACAGTCCACCTGATGATATGTGGTTTCTGTAACACATAGAAATCTACATTTATCCTCAATAAAGAGTCATAATGTAGATGCATTGTCACCCGTGAGGACTAAGATGGTATGCCTCTTTTCCAGTTAAAAAAGGTCTCGGGTTCTCTACACTCACCATACGAAACACAGCAGCATTAAGCTGCTATTTTACGCTGGTATTCTGTGAGAGAGTGGTCCTTCCCCAGTCGAGTCGATCCATTCGTGCCACAACTACTGCAGCATTGCTATGCCACGTGTACGAGTGTGTGCGTAAGTACAGGTGCACTCTCTATTCCCTCACTTTCATAATTCAATGGGACGGGGAACCCCACACGACCGGAGGCAAGCGCAGGACCAACCGCATTCCGTGTTTTTGAGGCACGAGGTTGAAGCACCGCTAACTTGCTGACTCCGAGCTGCTACCGATAATTTCTTGCCACAAAAACCAAAACCTGATTTTGGACTGGGAATGGAATCCAGGTACACATGATCAGTCGCGCTAACGACGAGTAGACCAGTGAGCTATATCATTATATAGTACTATATAATAACTTTTAAATTGTTTGATATACAACGAGTATATTTAAATAAAATGTTACGTGTACACTTATAGAATTACGTGGATATTAATTTAGTTAATCGCAAAATGAAACTCTTTGAACTGGGTCGTGCGTGTTCATTTAAATCAGCACACAATATTAATACTGGCTTTTTTCATTCATATTATTTCTGTCAAGCCTACATGCATTGAAAATTTCAGATGCGCATAAAGTATTGTGTGATTTAAAGGCAGTAATGCCAACCTATTTAGCCGACTAGGTTCTCAATTTGACTGTATGCACTTTGTATGTATGTTGCCTTTTGTATGTAAGGACTTCGTCAATTGTGAACGACTTTTCATAATTCTTTTTTATTTCAAAAGCTATATCTTTTAGGTGGTCCCTTGTAAGAATGGAGAAAAACTTCCACCCCTAAAGGTGGAAAAATAGAAGATGAAGATCATAATCTATCTCTTTAGATGACATTCAGGTTGTGATTTTTCCTAAGTACATTCAATTTGGTTAAGAAAGTTTACGTTTTAGTAAAAAAAAAATTGCAAATAAATAATAAATTGTATAAAAATTAAAAAAAAAAGTGACCGCCTAAATATAAAATCACTCCTAGGCACAGGCATTTTGTATGGTGAGTGTAGAGAACCGGAAATCAACACCCACCTGGTAATAAGTGGTGGTGGAGCTCTAGATGACAAATCGCACTTTCTTAGTCTAACAAAAGCCTATCCACTCTTGCCTAGACGTTTAGATTGTATTATGTGTTTTTCTAAAACACACAGCGTTTAGGTGAAGAAGCTGTCTGTGAACCTCGTCTTTTAATCTAAATAAATGCATAAAAACCTTACCAGATTATCTATGGTCTGTGACTTTCGTCCAATCTCTCACCAGCTAGGGCGCCTGTCTTGCGCGCTGTCACTGTCAAGTGTCTATGGTCATAGCGTTTGTGAAACTCTTTGAGTAAACTTCGGTAATTTAAAAACTTTTTGAAAAAAATATTAATTTACTTAATTCTACGTGAATTTGAGTTGAATTTACACACAGTGGTTTAAAATAGTACTATATACTAATTAAAATAGTATTGTATTGCCAAAATGAGTGCTAATTGCAGTGCTAGTGAAGTCGAACCTGTTGAGACTTGCTCTCAAGAAAATATTCCTGATGAATCTCCACAAGCCGTTGTATCCGAGGATAGTTCGTCAGATTCTTCAGACGAAGAAGGTATATCGTCTCCGCCGCCTAATAAACGGCGACGGCGAAATTCGTCAAACATAGTTTGCAATGATCCTCGTATTGACACCCTTATTGCACAGGTGAGTTACTTAACACAATATATAGGCGAAATTACTCACCCAACTATTAAGCACATCAATACACCTAGCCATGACATACTCTATTTAAAAAATCCGGTGTCTACCACAGTTCCCAGCCTTAGTCTGGGAGAATTAAATACAGACTTTGATGACAACAAGATAATACCTGCAGCCGATAAGGAAAGACTAGCTTCATTAAACCGACTTCAACAATTTGATTCTGCAGCCTGGAAAGGTATTAGATACAAAAAGGCGTTACAAGCTTATGCTGCTACCCCAGGCTTTGTGGCACTAAAAATAAATGAAGAGCTATGTCATTTAAACACTGCCAAGGACTACCTAGCAACTACAGAACAGGTTCTAGCAGGTATATCCAATGCCATACTTGAACAACGGCAGATGTTACAAATAGGTTTACAGACACTCATTAATTGGGCAGCAGACAGCCCACAAGAACTAAACCCAAATACCCTTTTTGACAAAATATCGAAAACATTTGGACCAGGTACACCTATATATAAAAATTCAGAACAAACAATGCAAATTGTGTGTGGCAAGAGGTCAGAGTGTATAGAGATTCGCCGTGATTATTTATTAAAACAAATAAGTAACACAAATTTAAAGGCTACGTTAAGGAATGTACCACCAAGTGCAGAACACTTGTTCAGCAGGGAAGCGTTGCTCCCTATTATTCAGTCCTTAGGTGGTCCTCAGGTTTGGCTCAATACCCCCCAATATATTAAGAATCAAACATCTACAACAACAACATCATCATCCTATCACAATAGATCAGGTACAAACAAAAAATATCAAACTAAGAATATTAAAGCCCATAAGAAGACAAAATACAATATTAATGCAAAGAAAAGTCAGCCCTTTCGTGGTGGATCCCAGCCCTTTCGTGGTGGATCCCACAACAACCAGGGTACACAAAGATGACTACAAGACTGTGTTCCGGGGGGGATGTTTAAAAGATCACGTGGAAGCTTGGGTTCAACTGAATGCCAATCAGTTTATATTAAAAATAATAACCAATTGCCGAATACCCTTTTTAAAAAAGCCACCTCTTTGTTTTCCGAACCACAGAATTCAAAAGAAATATTTAACAAAGGTCTCTCCAGCCATGACAGACATGATATTATCTCTCAAAAGTCAAAAAATTCTAGAGAAACCCTCAAAACAAGAGCCCGGCTTCCACTCCAAAATGTTCCTTGTAAAGAAATCGGATGGCACACTGAGGCCCATATTCGATTTAAGGAACCTCAACAAGTTTGTGTCAATCCGACATTTTCAATTGGTGTCACAAGTAACGGTGAGGGACTTTATACAGGACCAGGACTGGTTGGTAAAAATAGACCTTCATCAGGCATACTGCCATCTACCAATTTCAAACAGCCATCGCCGTTACCTTCGAATAATTTACAATGGAGAAGTGCTACAACTAACTGCTCTTCCCTTTGGCCTCTCCTCAGCACCTCGTACTTTCGCTGCTGTTACGAATTGGATTGCGGAAATCCTTCGAGCCAGAGGTATTCGTGTTCTAGTTTACCTAGACGATTATCTCTTAGTCAATCAGGACTGCTCCAAGCTCAAAACTCAGGTTGCGGAAACCGTGAGTACCTTGGAGACATTAGGGTGGCATATAAACTACCAAAAATCAATACTGGAGCCATCACAACAGCTGGAATATCTTGGCCTAGACTGGAACACACAGAAAATGACAGTAGCATTGCCCACAAAAAAGGTTTTGAAAATAAAAGAAACACTTTTACAAATGAAAAAGAATACGAGTTGCACTCTAAAGAAATTGCAAAGTTTATTGGGACTCCTAAATTTTGCAAACTTTACAGTCCAAAGAGGTCGTTTACATTGTCGGAGACTGCAGAGGTTTCTAAAAACATTTTCTCAAGACAGAGTGAGGGAGAAAAGAGTCTTACCACCTCTAGCTGTAAGAGAGTTAGAATGGTGGCTCAATTCCATAGAAACGAACACAACCTCACTAAAAAAGGGTCCGATAACACATTTTCTCACCACCGATGCAGCGGATGCAGGTTGGGGAGCGCACCTGAACGGGTCTTACCTGGCAGGTCAATGGACTCAGATACAAAAGAAATGGCACTCAAACGTCAAAGAGATGTTTGCAGTTTTTGGCACTATTGCACATTATCAAGACATTCTGAAAGATGCCCACATTCTTGTTCAGACGGACAACCAGACTCTAGTGGCATACATAAGAAACGAAGGAGGGACAAGATCAATAGCACTTCTGGATTTAACAACAAAATTGCTAGAACTGACCGATCAGCTCAATGTGACGCTGTCGGCGTGTTACCTTCCAGGAAGGTTGAACGGAATAGCAGATCGGTTGTCAAGAGGTCGGCCCCTACCAGAGTGGCACCTTCTGCCCCAGGCCTCGGAGGCCATATTCCATCAGTGGGGCACACCCAACATAGATTTGTTTGCATCAAAAAGAAGCACCGTAGTTCCAAGATACGTTACATTAGACTCAAAAGATGGCTGCGCAGAGTACTACGACGCATTCAGTCGCCAATGGGACTGGGAACTAGGTTGGGTGTTCCCTCCACCAAATCTCGTCCCATGGGTGTTAGCACACCTCAACAAGGCAAAAGGGATTTACATAATAATAGCTCCTCAATGGAGTCAATGCTATTGGCTTCCAGATCTACAAGCGAGAGCATTAACAGATCCATTGCCAATACCAAATTTGGAAACAAACCTGATAGACTTGACCACGAATCTACCTCCTCCACAGATAAAGGAGCTAACATTCCTAGCGTGGAAGATTGGGGGTGGGATACCCAAGTAGCTCACTGGAGGCGAGAGGAAAGAAATTTATTAACCACTAGCTGGAGAAAGTCCACATTAGCAACATATGGTCCACCAATTAGAAGGTGGATTACATGGTGTAAAAACAACAATATAAACCCTAGGTCCCCTAGTGGAAATGATGTAGCCCAATTTTTGGCTAGACTATACTTAGACGAAAACTTTGCATATAGCACCATCCTTCTACATAAGTCAGCTATTTCAACTTATTGTGCTAACATTGAAAAAATTTCATCAAATTTCTTTGTCCACCAAATTCTAAAGGCAATAGCTGTGGCTAAACCAAAACCTAAGAAACCACCAATTTGGGATATTAAACTGCTTTTTAATTGGTTGAAGGAGACTCCTAGTACAAATTCATTTTTTGACATTTCAAGAAGGACTGCATTAATCTTACTTTTAGCATCTGGACGTAGAATTCATGACCTATCTCTGTTACATATCTCAAAAGATAAATTGATACAAAAGGATGATGAGGTAATACTTTGGCCAGAATATGGATCCAAGACAGATTCTTCTACTTACCAGCAATCTGGTTGGCATTTGTTGAAACATCCTGATGCAAATATTTGTCCAGTTAGACATGTTTATTTATTAATTCAATCTTCACAAGTAAGAAGAGCAAAGGAAAACATAGATCAGTTGTTTATTTCAGTTACAGGCAAAATTAAACCCGCATCAAGGACTATGATTTCTGGTTGGATTAGAACTATTTTTAAAGCAGCAAACATAGAAGCATCTCCAGGAAGTATACGGTCAGCAGTAGCTTCCAGGGGTTGGCTTGAAAACAGACCGGTAGAGGAGATACTAGAAAGAGGAAACTGGCGCAGTGAAAAAACCTTTGAAAAATTCTATTGCCGTCCAGTTATTTTAGAAAATAAAGATAAATCTGATTTGTTATCTTCTAATTTTTGTCCTGTTTAATTGAATTATTTTATAAGATCCTATAATTCAATTAATTTTTTGTTTTAAATATATCCTCATACTGTCAGGTTTAATAATGTTATTAAGTGTTACTAAGCTTAATATTAATATATTTATAGTAATCTTGTGATTTTAGATTATGATTAGCTATGATGGTTGCTCAGAGATATAATTTGAATTAATTAAAAGTAATTTCAATTTTTCAGTTATATGATTTTGTCCTAAGATGTTTCTTAAAAATTGTTATAACTATAATCCATGTGAAGTTTTTAATTATTAAATTGTTTTCAGAATTATCACATAGCGTTTGTGTTTATATTTCATGATTTCACCAGCAGATATCAAACACGTCTTCACCTAAACGCTGTGTGTTTTAGAAAAACACATAATATAAATGTTTTGCATTACAACAAAACATGTATTATGTGTTGAATAAAACACACAGCGTTGCAGTATAAAACTTGCTGGTGGTGAAGACGCTATGACCATAGACACTTGACAGTGACAGCGCGCAAGACAGGCGCCCTAGCTGGTGAGAGATTGGACGAAAGTCACAGACCATAGATAATCTGGTAAGGTTTTTATGCATTTATTTAGATTAAAAGACGAGGTTCACAGACAGCTTCTTCACCTAAACGCTGTGTGTTTTATTCAACACATAATACATGTTTTGTTGTAATGCAAAACATTTATATTATGTCGGAATTTGTAAATATTGATTTCATGAATTTTAATTGCATTACTTTACCCGTCCCTGAGGATAATTGTCTTGACAAACGGATAAACGGACCCAAAAGTGAAAAACATAACAAGCAACACCCTTCACTCTCCTTTAATTTTTTAAAAATGAAGTGTTTTGGAGTAGAAAATATTATCTTCTGAATATTTTGAATTTACTCAGTCATGCAGATATACATCTTCATGACAATTTACTTTAGCATAAAAATATAGTTGTGCTGGTAGGGAATATACTTGGGTTTATCGTGCATTGATACAACATGCATGTGAACCAAACTGTGCTTTTAATTATATTAAAAGGTGCTGCTTTTTCCTTTTGAGTTCTCTGAATATATCTCGGTCTGTCCTTAATATTGCAGATGATGCAATGTTTATTCTTGTGTGAAATTATATTCATAGCTTTCTAATACATATTTGTAACTAACCGCATGAGGACTTTACAATTTAATTGACTTTTCAGTACTGCAATATTGCGAATTGTTCAAACACTGGAGTAAGTTACCGAGTGCATGATTTAGACGACGGCAATGTTGCTTGCCGTGCTTGCATTGAAAGCAATAGAATATTCAGTAAATAAGTGAAAGAAAATCTTTGCATTCTCTTTAAACGCTCAGAGGAGTTTTTTATTTTAACAGTGGTAGAGCCCCGCGGCAGCTTTTGCTGTCGCACGGATGGGCCAGCTAGAACCGGGGTGGTACCATGACCTCACAGAATACCAGCGTGAAGTAGAGGTTCACCTCTGCGTTTCGCTTGGTGAGTGCAGGTGGCCGGAGGCCCTTTTTACTGGAAATGAGGCATTCCATCTTAGTCCTCACGGGTGACAACGCATCTACATTTCGACTTGTAATTGAGGATAGATGTAGATGTCTATGGGCCGCAGCAACCACTTACCATCAGGTGGACTGTGTGCTCGTTTGTCACCTTTATCCTATAAAAAAAAAGAAAAGAAAAAAACGAGTGTGAGATTTGCCACAGTTCAAGGTTAAGCGAAGAAAGCTAAAATTAACATAAAATATATTAGGTATGTTACAAATATATTAACCCTTAATTTGGTAATGTGTACTGTAAGATACAATCATTTAAAAAAAATCTTCAGCGATATATAAACATTTTATTTGAAATCGATCGATTTTATGTTAAAGATGGATTAAGTAACAACACTATAAAAACTATAAACTGCATTTTCGACTCATTCCCATCCCTAGTTATGTTATTCTGCGAAGATGTCACGTCATGGGAGCAACCCATCTGTAAGTAATATCGATTTTATCTGTATTTTTATAGTTTTTGACACGAAATATTCATTGCAATGTTTTTGTATTGAACTAAACTAATGATTTCGATAAAAATCTTGTCTTGAAATGTGTTTTCTAGGCCCTAGTATGTATTCTAACCTAATTGTATCCACACGGCTACATTGCCAAAAACCCGGCTAAGTTGTGTAACATAATACTGTATCTGAGGGGATACACCGTCAAAACTTAGTAAAACAATGCTTGACGTTTGACGTTATATTATATACTAATACTAATACATAATACTATATTTTATGGCTGTGTGAGTAACCCCGCCCCGCCAAATCTAAGATTAATATCTGATTTATGAATTTGCCTGATGTTTTATGTAGTATTTTCGTGTTATGGTGTCTTTTGTTTTATTTTTGCTTGGGTTTTTTTTTGGTTTCATATGTTTTTTATTTTATTGTCCATAGATACTTCAACGGGCTAGGTGTAACCGCATTTTTGCACTATTACCTGAAAGAAATGCACAGTCTGATGGTAGTGAGCTGTCAGACGTTGAAGAAGAGGAGTTCTTCCAACCTCCAGATGAAGACTGTTTCTGTTCTTCTCCGCCTTCCATAGATTCGTCACTCGAACGAATGAATAGACTTGACAGCGATGACGAAGATCCCTCTTTTGCAACACCAGCTGCGTCACTTTCTGTGACTAACGATCGATCCGATTCGCCTTCGATCCTTGATGTAGCGCTTTCTCCTGTATTGAATGCTGTATTTCCTTCCAATGACAAAATTGATTACAATTCTTTACCTTCTATAAGTTCGATTTCATTATTGCCATCACCGGCTTTACCTGTGCCAGTTACTCCATCTACATCACGTGGTCAAATATGCACGAGATCTAGAAAGCGCGGACGTGACATGCAACCCCGACTTCTAGTAAAAAGAGCAAAACGACTACAATTAAATTTCCACTGGAAAAAAACACGTTTTTCCCACAGTGCTTCCATAGAACCAGTTGTATTTGCAGATCCACATCCTGAAGATATTTCTCCACGAAGGTACTTTGCACTGTTTTTCTCCGATGAAATTATTACTGAAATTGTAAATCAAAGTAATATGTATTCTGTAGAAAAAACAGGTCGCTCTGCTAACATAACGAAGCCAGACATTGAAAATTTTGTGGCTATTCACATTCTTAGGGGGGTGGTAAGAATGCCGTGTTATTTAGATTACTGGAGTTCGCGATTGAGGTATCCGCCAATTGCAGAAATTATGCCTTTGAAGAAATATCAGCTAATCCGGCGATTTATTCACTTCGCTGATAATAATGAACCGAGTACGGATAGATACCAAAAGGTTCGACCTGTAGTTGAAAGTGTAAGACAAAACTGCTTACGTGTTGCTGAAGAAGAGGACAGATTTAGCATTGACGAGATGACTCTTCCTTACAAAGGTAAAAAGGCTGGCAACAGGCGTCAATACAATGCAAAAAAACCAAATAAGTGGGGTTTCAAAGCTTTTGTACGAAGTGGAGTGTCTGGATATGTTTACGACTTACTTTTATACGGGGGTGACGATACCTTCCGCAGTATACAATTCAGCTCAGAGGAACATTCGTTAGGGTTTGGAGGTAAAGTAGTAGTGGCTCTCTGTCCATCGATTAAAAAAAGGCCATGCTTTGTATATTTCGATAACTATTACACATCTCTCGAGCTAGTAGTGTATTTGAGAAATGAGCTGGGAATATTCAGCCTTGGTACTGTAAAGGCTAACCGCTTGCGAGGATGTCAAGAGAAATTGGATACAGATAAAATGCTAAAAAGAAAAGGTCGGGGATCATTTTCGCAGATAGTTTGTAATCGCAATAAAGTTTCAGTCGTAAAGTGGTTAGATAATAAGCCAGTTACCTTGGCCTGTTCATTTGCTGATGCATATCCAGTTAGCAAAGTAAATAGATATTCCAAAGAACTGAAAACGCGGACGAATGTAGATTGTCCGCAGGTTGTAAAACTTTATAACATGCATATGGGAGGTGATGACTTGGCAGACATGTTGATAGCCCTTTATAGGACCCAAATAAAAAGGTGGCATATGGGCATTTTTGCTCAGATGCTAGATATCAGCGTAAATAACGGATGGATTCTATATCGAAGATATTGTGCCCAGAAAAATCTCAAGAAAACCATGTCACTCAAAGAATTTCGATGCCAAATTTTTTTTTCATTGGCATCCAAACCGATAGAGCACCTTGATGTTCCGTATTGTAACCAAAAAATAAAAAAACCTGTAGTTCCTCGACCATTCGATGACACAAGGTATGATGGAGCAGATCACCTGCCAATTTTCGAGGAGAAAGGTCGTTGTCGCCTCTGTAAAACGGGTCAAACTAGCATTTGTTGCTCAAAATGTAGAACAAGGTTATGTCTGACTAAAGCTAGAAACTGTTTTTTCGATTTCCATAATTAAAATTTAACATTTTTCTCGATTTGTTTTATTTTCTTTCAGAACCTAATTTTGGCAATGTATCTCTGCAGATACACTGTCAGTTGCATATCATTATGTCCGTATTTGGCAGTGTATCCTGCTAGATACGGAGGATTTTCAGAAAACTACAAGATTTTCTTTTTTTTAAATATTTTTTTAGGATGCTAAATAAGTTACTTAATTGATATTTGTCGAAATTTCTATAAAAATTAAAAATTAATTGCCTTGCCAAATTAAGGGTTAAAAAATAACTTAAAATTAAAAATTTTGTACAGCCGACTTCAATATAAGTTATTTAAGAATAACTCAAAAACTATTGGTCTAACCTTGATAAAATTCATGTAGGACCACACGAGAATTATCAGCTTTCGTATAAAAAAGAATCATCGAAATCGGTTCACCCAGTTCAAAGTTATGAGGTAACACAAATAAAAAAAAACATACAGTCGAATAAAGTACCGTCTCCTTTCTGGAAGTCGGCAGCAAAATATCATTGCTTACTTAATATATTTTTCTTATTACCAATGTCAAAAACATTATTTTTAAATATATAATACATATTCTAATTTATGCACAAAATCATAGACTATTAGATATATTATATCTTAGACACATACTTGTCGCCTGAACAAATGAGGGCATCCACGAATTTTCTACTAGCAGGGCGGCGCCACCAATATCTTTGGACGCCATTGAAACGGCGAAGTTGATTTGTTTAAAAAGTATTAAGGTTCATGTCACCAAGGATGGTACAAACAAAACCACTGATATTCATAAAAATAGAAAAATTAAAAAAAAGAGTTAAATAGGCAAAAAATTAATTGTTTTGTGTAATTAATATGTTTTATAAACTAATAAACTTTTATTTAAAACTAACTTCTCAATTAAATGACATTGTGTAACAAAAAACTTCACCTCAGTGTCAACTAGGGACATACTCGTATGGTGAGCGGAGGTTAGCTCTCATCATGACGTTTGTTGGCGTTCGTACTGTCAATAGTAATAAATACAAGCATATGGTATGTTATTAGGTACTCTAACTTTTCTTTGTGTCTATTCGCAAAATTTACAACAATAATATCAATAACACGGGAAGAGTGTAGCTGGGTCGATATCAATCAGACAAATAGTCCGGTATATTATGCTACAAAAAAGGCGCAGGGAAATTGCCTTTCCCCAATTTTTTACACGAAAGTCTGTAACATCAATTGAGTTTTTCGAATAAACTTATCTCGATCCCGTCTCCATTGCAAATACAATTTGGTGTTTGTTGTATTTGCATGAATATTGGATCACCGGGTATCTTGACGTCAATGGAAATGGGAAAAAACATTAAGGTGTTTCGTGAGCATTGCAGATACTTTTGTTGAAAATTATATTCAATATACCATTATATATACTGTTATAATATACTATTGCAGATAGTATAAAATATAAATTATTCATTGGCAATAATCGATACTGATGATGATATTATATTATTAAATTTAAAATTTAAAATTTTGTACAGCCGACTTCAATATAAATTATTAATTATAACTCAAAAACTATTAGCCTGACCTTGATTAAATTCATATGGGACCACACGAGAAGGACCAGCAGTCAAGTAAAAAAAGAATCATTGAAATCGGTATACCCAGTAAAAAGTTATGAGATAAACACATAAAAAACATACAGGCGAATTGAGTACCGTCTATTTTTTGTAATTCGGCAGAAAAAATGTGAAAACTGACTTCAAAAAATCTAAAAATAGTTCCTTTATAAAATATATACTAAGCGTGAAAATCAAGCGCACGGACCACCTAATGGTAACTAAATGTGATTCTCAGTTAAAAATCAAAATGTAAATGTATCGTTACTCCTGAGGACTAAGATTGAATACCTCGTTTCCAGTAAAAAGGGTTTCCAGTTTACTACACTCATCATACATTATATTTATACGCTAGGTGACCAGGCAGACGTTGTTCTGCTCTTTCCGAACCACCATTTGCTTTCCCAAAAAGCTCCTGAAATTAGCAATAAAAAAATTGAGGGTCACTTATCGGGATAAAAACTATCCTATCTCTGAAGTTGGACCAAACTGCACACAGTCTGCAAATTTTTTTTGAAATCGGTTCTATTTGTTGAATACTTACAGCAACACGTGGTGGTTATACTACTAAATTGTAGCTTATATTAAACGTTTGCATTTTTAACATAGCGACATCTATTAAATATTTACTCAGTCCAGTCAACAGATATTGTCATCTGACAGAATCGTTTGAAGCTAACAGATAATTGTGACTGTCAAATAATAGACAAATAATTTTAAGTAAAATAATATTGTATTGCGACTATAAATTGAGATGTAAGCTATCCTATCTTTTAAGTTGGACCAAACTGCACACTGACCAAAAATTTCATTGAAATCAGTTAAGTAGTTTAGGAGTCCATCGCGGACAAACAACGTGACACGTACTTTTTATATATAAAGATAAATGAAAATAACCCGTGTGAATTACGTGATCGCCACCACGTTGGTTCTATTTAAAAATTGTACAAGCAAATGGGGGATGAGTCGCTCGCGTCCGTAGGCTTCGACCATCTAATCCTAGACCCACCCTACACGTGTCCCCCGGGTGGTGCTAAACGAGCGACAAAGCCGAAACGACAGACTCGGCTCCTCGCCGTGTGGTAGCGGCGTAAAATCTACCACCCTTTATGTCACACCATGAGCCAACAAGTTAAAGAAATGGCCCCAGTTCCCGGCGCCCCTTTAATGGGGCAGGGGTGCGAAGAATCTCCGGGAGGAAAACCGGCGACGAGGTTCGCCACCCGTCACGTCCTGTCTCCCGGAGGGGCGAAAAGTGGATTGCGGAGGCCCGTCTGGCTACGCTGAATTTATGTGGATCAATGAATGATAAGATGGATGAAGTATGCGAAATGATGAATGATAGAGGAATAGATGTGTTATGTGTAAATGAGACAAAACGAAAGGGAAGGGATGTCACTGCACATGGCATGTATACCGCTTACTGGTCTGGAGTAGACGAGACAGAGCGGGCATGCCAGGGAGTCGGTGTCATCCTTTCAGAAAGAATGGGTCAATGTTTGAAAGAATATGAATGTGTAAGCCCAAGGCTGCTGTGGATACGAATGAAAGTGGGCTTAAAGAAGTTGTTTGTGATAGGGGTGTACGCCCCAGATATGTCTAAGCCCACTTATATCCGAGAGCAGTTTTGGGACATGGTAAGGTTGGTACTAATGAAATGCAAGGAAAATGAAAATATTATTATGTTAGGAGATTTTAATGGAAGGGTTGGGGTGAGGAGGTCTGGTTATGAAAGGATATTAGGAACGTTTGGTGATGAAAGTATAAATGAGAATGGTGAAGACCTCCTCACCGTATGTGTGGAAAAGAATATTTTTGTGACGAACACTTTCTTTCGTCATAAGAGGATTCACATGTATACATGGGAAAGAGGGGATGATAGAAGCATGATAAATTTCATAATTGTGGATGAAAGAATGAGGAGCGCAGTGTTAGATACAAGGGTTTACCGGGGGTCCAACGTAGGAACTGATCATTACTTGGTCGTATGCCGAATTAATGGTCTATTCAGGCGTTGGCGGCATCGGACATCTGTGTCTACCACTGCGTTAGAGCGTATAAGAATAGAGAGGCAACAAGATGAAGGTGTGAAAGAGAAGTATAAATAAAGACTGAGGGAAAATATAAGTGATGTGAATGAATTATGTATAAGTGATTTAGACTTGAAGACTGTATGGAATAATGTTAAAAAAGTTTTGGTGGATGCAGCCACCGAGGTATGTGGTGTAAGTAAGAGAAAGAATAAAAGGAAAAGTAATACGTTGTGGTGGGATGATGAGGTACGGATGGAAGTTGAAGCAAAGAAGAGAGCATGGCTAGATTTACTAGCAACCAAAGCTGGTAATTCTATCGGTATGAATGATGAGATTGAAAGAAAAAAGGCAGATTTTAAACGTATAAATAAAAGAGTAAAAGAAGTTGTTGAAAGTAAAAAGCAAGAAAGGATGGATAAGAATGATAGAAGGATATCTGATAATTTCCAGGCAAATATTAAAATGTTCTGGAAACTCGTAAGAACTGCCAGGGGAAATTCAAAACAGCCTAGAATGAATACTATACGAGACGAGAATGGCTGCATGCTGAATGATGAAGTTTCGAATCTAAAGAGATGGAAGGAATACTTTGAAATCGTGTTTAAGAGTGAAGAGTCGTCTGAAGTAAGTGTAATAGAAATTCCAGAAGAAGTAAAGAGAGGTAGGGAGATAAGTGTAGATGAAATAATGAAATAATGAAAGCAATGAAAAGCATGAAAGCAGGTAAGGCAGCCGGATATAATAGAATATCACTCGAGATGCTAAGGGCTGGAGAGGGTGTGGTTACAGGCCTGCTGTGCACCTTGTTTAATTTATGTTGGGAACTGAAGCGAGTACCGGAAGACTGTTGTAAAGCCGTTATAGTCCCAATATGGGAATGGGCTCACAGCAGGACTTTAAAAACTACCGTGGTATCAGCTTGCTTAGCATTGTGGGTAAACTGTATGCTAAGGTGTTAATTGAAAGAGTTATGGAAGAAACTGATGGAAAAATTTGGGATGTGCAAGCTAGATTTAGAAAGGGGATGGGGTGTACGGACCAAGTCTTTTCCATGCGCATGATTGCGGAGAAGTTTTTGGCCAAAAACCAGAAAGTTTTTTGTGCGTTCATGGACTTGGAAAAGGCTTATGACAGAGTGGATAGCAATGTGTTATGGCAAACACTGAACTCATTTTGGTTGAGCGCTGGTTTGATACAGGCATTGAGGTCCCTTTATAGGGACTCTAGTGCTTGTATCAGGATCAACGGGGTCTACTCGGACTGGTTTAGCATACATAAAGGTGTCAGACTGGGATGTGTAGCTTTCCCGTGGCTGTTTAACCTATATCCATATATAGGTTTGCAAACTTTGAAAGTTGAAGAATGTGGGTTGAGAATGGGTGAGTTAACCGTCAAATGCCTTTTGTACGCCGATGATCAAGTCATATTTGCATCGTCGGCGGTCGAATTGCAAATGATAGTTACTCTAATGAACTTGTCATTGAAAGAAAGGGGTATAAAAGTGAACGCAAGTAAGACGAAAGTGATGGTTTTTGAAAGAGAAGAGAGTAAAACGTTATGCGAAATAAGAATAGAAGGGGAGTTGATTGAGCAAGTGGATGAGTTTGTATATTTGGGATGTTTATTAAGCAGGGATGATAGATATGATAAGGATATAGAACGATGAGTGAATGCAGGAAATAGAGTGAATGGGGCTCTACACGCTATTATGAGGAGACAGAATGTGTCAAATAAGGCACGTATGGCAATTCATAGTGCTGTGTTAGTCCCTACTCTAATGTATGGTAGTGAAAGTTGGGTCTGGCAAAAGAAGCATGAGAGTAGAATAAATGCTGTAGAAATGCGGTCCTTAAGGAGTATGCTAGGGCTGAATCTAGATGACAGGGTGAGAAATAGTGTGATAAGAGAAAAGTGTGGTTTGCAAGATGACGTTGTGACCAGGATTAAAAAAGGAATGCTTCGGTGGTTTGGTCATGTACGAGGGTGGATTGAAAAGTACTCGGCCTAACCAAGAAAATAAACACATACTAAATCAGTTATATTTTTATTTTTCTACATAATCATCATCAAGTTCAATACACTATTGCCACCTCCCCTTCCAAGCATTTAGACCGTTGAAAAAAAAATGATTCTTCCTTAGAGTCAAAATATGCGTCTACAGCTGCTTTGACCTCGTCGTTTGTCGAAAATCTTTGACCTCCCAAGTGCTTTTTTAGGTTAGGGAACAGAAAGAAGTCTGATGGTGCCAGATCAGGTGAATACGGCGGATGCGGTAACAGTTCAAAGCCACAGTTGTGAATTTCAGCCATTGACTGTACTGACGTGTGAACACGGGCGTTATCTTGATGAAACAGGACTCTTCTTCTGAGCATTCCTCGACGTTTTTCTTTTATTTCCTCTCGTAAACGACGTAGTAAGGTGCAGTAGTAATCAGAGTTTATAGTCTGACCCCTTTCAAGATAATCAATCATAATCACACCTTTCGAGTCCCAGAATACTGAAGCCATCATCTTATTTGCCGACAAAATCGACTTAGCCTTTTTAGGGGGTGGTGAACCAGGTCTTCTCCACTGTTTTGATTGTTGTTTTGTTTCCGGTGTACAGTAATGAACCCATGTTTCGTCTATAGTAACAAAACGATTCAAAAAATCATCTGCATCGGCTTCAAATAACTCCAAACAGTCGCGTGAAATAGTCAATCGCGTCCTTTTTTGTTCAACTGAAAGCAGTCGCGGAACCCACCTCGCAGACACCTTGTGGAAACCCAACTCGTTGACAATGATGTTTTGAGTTCGTTCATAAGAGATGCCTATAATCTCGGCTATCTCTCTAATTTTTAATCTGCGGTCTTCCATTATTAAATCAAGTACTTTTTTAATATTTTCGTCAGTAGTTGACGTCGAAGGCCTTCCAGAGCGGGGTTCATCTTTCACACTCTCTCTACCACGCTTAAATTCTGCTATCCATTTTTTGATGGATGAATATGACAGAGCACAATCGCCTAATGTACTGACCATGTCATCATGGATGGCTTTTGATGATAGCTCCTTCTTATGGAGGTACTTAATGACGGCACGCTGCTCGATTTGCTACATTCGCGGAAATTATGTCCGAGTACCCTTAACCGACGAGCGTGTATGCGTAGGTATATGGATGTGGAGGAAGCGAGAGAGGTGTGTCAGGATCGTGCCAAATGGAAGTCCGTAGTCTCTGCCTACCCCTCTGGGTGACAGGCGTGAGTGTTTATGTATGTACAAGCAAAATGATTGTATAGTGAAATATGTTTAAAAAAAGTCTAAAAAAAGGACTGACGAGAAGATTGTGGAGCTGGAAGAAGAGATAGACAAGTTACGCTGGCATATTATTGGATTATCCGAAGTCCGAAGAGAGGGGGAGGACACGGTCCTCCCCCTCTCTTCCTCCTCCTCCTCGAATCCGGCAACTTGCTCTATCACCGGGAGGGCGACCATCTGTCCCAAGGAGGTGTCGGATTTATCGTCCACAAGTCTCTCGTTAACAACGTTGTAAAGATTGAGAGTGTGTCGACGAGGGTTGCGTACCTTATACTCAGAATCACCAAACGGTATTCGCTGAAGGTCATACAGGTTTACGCACCAACCTCGGCACACCCCGATGAAATGGTGGAGGAAATGTATGAGGATATCTCTAGAGCCATGCATTCCTCCGAAACCCAATATACAGTGTTAATGGGAGACTTCAATGCAAAACTAGGCACAAGAGAGTACGGTGAGCTTAAAGTAAGGAAATTTGGAATGGCGCAACGGAACCCAAGGGGCCAGTAGCTGGCTGACTTCATGGAGAAAGAGGGGTTCTTTATGATGAACTCTTTTTTCAAGAAGCGGCCCCACAGGAACAGGACCTGGTCGAGCCCACACGGTTCGACAAAAAATGAGATTGACTTCAATATGACGACCAGACGACAACTGTTCAGTGATGTCTCAGTGATCGCGAGGGCGAAAACCGGCAGCGATCACCGAATGGTTAGAGGCACACTGAACCTAATTGTTAAGTTGGAGAGGTCTCGTCTGATGAAGTCAACGCTCCGTCCCCCTCGTGCTATAATCCAAAGTCCCGAAACCTTTCAGCTCGAGTTACAAAACCGTTTCCAGTGCCTAGAAGACTGCAATGAAGTGGACGATATGAATGACAAGCTCGTGGAAACTGTCCATGCGGTTGGAGCTAAGTTCTGCAAGACCCGCCGCAGAAGAACACAAAATCTCTCCGATCACACTCTTAATCTCATGGCTGTTAGACGGAAGATGAAGCTACATTCTTCAACAGATTTGACAGCATACAGGCAATTGAACAGACAGATCTCCAAATGCATGCGGCGGGACTTACGCAACTTCAATACAGCTCGTATTGAAGAAGCGATCGAGCGGAACCAAGGCTCCAAAGTCTTTGCCAGAGATCTGTCTGCCAGAAAGAGCCAACTGTCAAAGCTGAAGACCGAATGTGGCAGCATCTTTTCCGGGGCACCTGAGTTTTGAGTGAGATTGAGAGGTTCAATGGGCAGCTCTACACGTCATCGTTGGAGCCACACGCAAGTGTGAGTAACGATCTAAGAGCGACTCTTGTCCAACATTATTCCGATGATATCCCGGACGTCAGTCTGAGCGAGAATAGAATGGCTCTCCAGCATCTTAAAAACGGCAAGGCCCCAGGCGAGGATGGAATTACAGCGGAGCTTCTGAAAGCGGGTGCAAAACCGGTACTTGAAGTCCTTCAGAGGCTCTTTAATTCCATCTTCCATTGTGGCATTACACCGGAGGCGTGAAGCAGAAAAGCGGTGGTCTTGTTCTTCAAGAAAGGTGACAACGCTCTCTTGAAGAACTACAGACCGATTTCCCTTCTGAGCCGCGTCTACGTGCTGTTTTCGAGAGTCATTACGAATCGTCTCGCGCGCAGACTTGACGACTTCCAGCCTCCCGAACAAGCCGGTTTCCGAAAGGGTTTTAGCACCATAGACCACATACATACCCTACGGCAAATTGTACAGAAGTCCGAAGAGTACAATTTGCCACTATGTCTGGCGTATGTGGACTATGAGAAAGCCTTTGATTCCGTCGAAATTTGGGCGGTGCTGCAGTCCCTTCAGCGGTGCCAAGTTGACTGTCGGTATATCGAAGTGCTGAAGTGTTTGTACAGTAGAGCTACGATGGCTATCCGAGTACAGAACCAGAGTACGAAACCTATCCAATTGCAGAGAGGTGTAAGACAGGGTGATGTTATATCCCCGAAACACTTCACCGCTGCATTGGAAGACGTTTTCAAGCTTCTGGACTGGAAAGGATACGGTATTAACATCAATGGCGAATACATTACTCACCTTCGATTTGCCGACGATATAGTCCTTATGGCAGAATCGCTGGAGGACCTAAGCACTATGCTCAATGATCTCAATAGTGTCTCCCAACGGATAGGTCTTAAGATGAACACGGACAAAACAAAAATCATGTTTAACGTCCATGTCACACCTATGCCGGTAGTTGTTAAGAGCACTAAGCTCGAAGTTGTTGCCGAGTATGTTTACCTGGGACAAATAGTCCGACTAGGTAAGTCCAACTTCGACCGAGAGGTCAATCGACGGATTCAACTCGGCTGGGCAGCTTTCGGGAAACTACGACACATCTTCTCGTTAGACATACCTCAAAACCTGAAAACGAAATTGTACAACCAGTGCGTGTTGCCAGTGATGACTTACAAATCTGAGTCGTGGTCCTTTACTGCTTGCTGTATGAGGAAGCTCAAGGTCGCTCAGCGAGCTATGGAGAGGGCTATGCTCGGGGTTTCTCTGCGTGATAAACTTAGAAATGAGGATATCTGCAGCAGAACCAGAGTAACTGACATAGCTTAACGGATTAGTAAGCTAAAGTGGCAGTGGGCCGGCCATATAGCTCGAAGAACCGATAACCGATGGGGAAGAAAGGTTCTCGAGTGGCAGCCTCGTAACGGTAGGCGAAGTGTAGGGCGTCCCCCTACGAGATGGAGTGACGACCTGGTAAGACATGCAGGAAGTCGATGGATGCAGGTGGCTCAGGACCGTGCTTTGTGGCATTCTTTGGGGGAGGCCTATGTTCAACAGTGGACTTGTGAAGGGCTGTAATAAAAATAAGTGCTCCCATTAAAACTTTATAGCATGCGAGCCAACTGAGCTCGATTACCGTCGGTAACTGAACCTTTTCATTGCAATTTTAAGTGTTAATTTACCACGTGATCGAGTAGGTGGAAAAACATCGGCAGGTGGATAGATCACCTGAACCATGTCTGAACAATAAAATCAAAACTTTAATAAACTCAAGCTCAAACTCAAATATTTATTGCTAAACTATAATATACACAAGATACATACATACATACATGTAATCAGGCCTTTTTCCTGTTGGGGTAGGCAGAGACCACTTCTTTCCACTTGCTACGATCCTTACATACTTGTTTCGCTTCGTCCACTTTAATTATTCCCTTCATACATGCTCTACGGTTTAGGGTGCTCTTGACCTGGCCTTTTTTCAAGACGTCCCTGATTTGGTCTTGAAATATCCGCCTAGGTCTACCCCTTCCAGCACTTTCATTCACACTCGCCTTATACACTTTTTTCGTCAATCGTTCTTCATTCATTCTCTCGACATGACCAAACCATCTTTTTTTATGTTAAGGGTGACAAACGAGCACACAGTCCACCTGATGGTAAGTGGTTGCTGCGGCCCATAGACATCTACATCTATCCTCGATTACAAATCAAAATGTAGATGCGTTGTCACCCGTGAGAACTAAGATGGAATGCCTCATTTCCAGTAAAAAGGGCCTCAGGCCACCTGCACTCACCAAGCGAAACGCAGAGGTAAACCTCTACTTCACGCTGGTTTTCTGTGAGGTCGTGGTACCACCCCGGTTCGAGCCGGCCCATCCGTGCGACAGCAACAGCTGCCGCGTGGCTCTACCACTGTTAATATCTCAGCATACCTTTCTCAATTTTTGTCACTACATCTTCTTTCAGACCAGAACGTTTCCTTATCTCACTATTTCTTATCCTGTCACTCAGTTTAACTCCTATCATACTTCTTAACGCTCTTATCTCAACTTCATTTATTCTGATTTCGTGTTTCTTTTGCCATACCCAACTTTCACTTCCGTACATGAGTGTCGGAACCAACACCCCCTCATGCACAGCCAAACGACCCTTGTAAGACACCTTCCGACTGCTCGTAAAGGAGTGCAAAGCTCCATTCACCATGTTTCCTGCATTCACTCTTCTTTCGATATCACTCTCTCACTTTCCATCTCTTGTAAACTTTGAACCCAGATACACAAACTCTTTTACCTGTTCAATTTGTTCATCTCCAATCACGACATTGCAGTCTGTCACTGCCTCATCTCTTTCAAACACCAACACTTTCGTCTTCTTTACATTCATCTTCATTCCCTTCCTAACAAAAGCTCCACTCATAGTAGTTACCATCTCCTGCAACTCCTCGGCCGAAGAAGCAAGTAATACTTCGTCATCAGCATAGAGAAAAAATTTGACGAGTAACTCATTTATTCTCAACCCGCTTTCATTCTCTTTTAAATCTGTCAAGCAATTGTCCATGAACAGATTAAACAGCCACGGTGATGCTACACATCCCTGTCAAACACCTTTTTCGATATTAAACCATTCTGTGTATGCCCCGTTTATCCTTACACAAGCACTAGAATCCCTATAAAGAGATTGCAATGCTCGTACGAGGATACTGCTCACACCGTTCACGGACAGTGCTGACCACAATTCATTCCTCACCACGCTATCATAAGCCTTTTCTAGTTCCACGAACGCGCAATAAACCTTCTTATTTTTAGCCAAACACTTTTCGGCTATGCACCGCAAGAAAAAGACCTGATCCGTATATCCCATTCCCTTCCTAAATCCTGCTTGTGCATCCCATACTTTTTCGCCTGTTTCATTCACAACTCTTTCAATCAACACTTTCGCATACAATTTACCGACGATGCTGAGAAGGCTTATACCGCGGTAATTTATACAGTTCTGCCGTGACCTTTTTCCTTTATACAAAGGCACGATTACGGCTTTGCACCAGTTTCCTGTACTTGCCCATTTCGCCAGCACAAATTGAAAAGGCGGTACAGCTAACTAGCCACTATGCTCTGTCCAGCCCTCAGCATCTCGACGGTAATCCTCTCATATCCTGCAGCCTTACCTACTCTCATACTTTTCAACGCTTTCACTATTTCATCCATGCTTATCTCACTTCATCAACATTTATATTAGTTTCTATGGAAGGTGCCGAATGCTGTACCTGCACTTCCTCCCTCTCAAACAAACTTTCAAAATACTCTTTCCGTCTCTTTAACACACATTCTTCTCCTTTTATAATGCAGCCATCTTGACTCCTGATTGTACTCAGCTCCGAGGTAGAAGTTGTTCCTCTGTCTGTTTTGATGGTTTTCCAGAAAAACTTAATGTTTGACTTGAAATCTTCAGTGACCCTCCTATCGAAATCATCCTTTCTTTCTTCTTTCTTTCTAGACATAACTTCTTTCGCTGCTGTTTTCAATCTTTTATACTTCTTTCTTGCTTCCTTTATCTCATCATCCGTTGCCTTTTGAACTTTTTGGTTAGCTTTTGTTGCTAACCAATCCAACCATGCTTTCTTCTTTTCTTGCATAACCCTTTGTACATCTTTATCCATCTAAACGTTATATTTCTTTCTTCCTTTTTTCTTTTAACTACCCCGCATACCTCAATAGCAACATTCACGACCTCTTTCTTAAATGTCTCCCACAAATCTTCAATCACACCTATATCTTCTATGCCTTTAAAACTTTATTTCAGTTTCTCTACATACTCTTCTTTCTTTTCTTTTTCTTGTAGATTTTCCACTTTTACTCTGTCCAGAACACTCGGCCCCTCTGTGTCGTCACAGTTTAAAGAAGCCACGCATTCGGGCTATGACCAGGAAGTGGTCTGTGTCGAGGCCTACACCTCGGTATGCCCGAGTGTCTAGCACTTTCTTCCTCAGTCTTTCATCCACAATTACAAAGTCAATCATACTTCTAGACTCACCTTCATCTCTTGTATACAAATGGATCTGTTTGAGGTCAAACATTGTGTTGGCCACGCGCAAATTCCATTCCAAGTATACTTCAAGCAGGTTTCTCCCATTGTCATTCACTCTCTCGTCCCCAAACGTACCCAGAACTCCTTCATACCCATCACGCTTTACTCTAACCCATCCATTGAAGTCCCCTAACATCATGATCCGTTCATTTTCTCCGCATTTATTCAAGACCTCTCTCATGCTATCCCAAAATTCCTCTATCTCTTGTTGGGATTTTAATGACCCACCTCCACGCAGATCCGTCGGTGCATAGACCCCAAGGATAAACAAGCGAGTGAGTCCGACTTTTAACCTAATCCAGAGGAGTCTTCGGCTTACACATTCATGCTCCATCACACATTCAACCATTCGAGATGAAAGAATCACACCAACTCCCTGACAGCCTCGGCTGGTTTGGGGGACTCCCGACCAGTATGCCATGTAGGGGTTCCATCCGTGAACCGTGGTGTTACATCCTTTCCTCTTGGTTTCGTTCACGCACAGAATATCAATGCATCACTCATCCATCATCTGACATACTTCATCTATCTTACCATCCATTCCTTCTCTTACATTCAACGTAGCTAAGTGGCTCTCCGTGGGCCGCTTTTCGCCCTCGCGAGAAACGAGACGTGATGGGTGGCGAACCACATCGCCGCCATTTTGCTTAATTAAATAATTTTTATTATTGTCCATTGCGTTCCCACGAATAGCGAGGGAAAGGTTTGTCCCCTCCAGCAGAGCCCCGCATGCCAGGGTAAGGCTAGCCTAATTCTGGGTTCGCCCCGTCCCAGGGCAATGTGGCACGGTAACGACTAGGCTTGCCCCTAGCCATGCATCCATCCGAGTGGTAGACGTTGGATTGGCGGGGAGGGTAGGATTAGGAAAAGGGGAAGGATAGGTGGTGTGAAAAGGAAGAGTAAGGTAAGTTAGGGTAGGAAATAGGAAGTGTAGGATATTACCGTCCAGGAGGGCAAGGGATAGGACAGTAATAGCTAAAGAAGCCGGGGTTGCATACTCGTATACTATACCACAACTACCGGACAGGTAAATGGGGATGAGTATCCCACGGCTACATATACACAAGATGTTACAAAATAATGTTAGATCAGTGTTGTGGACCCTGTTGGGCACGCAATTTAGCGGCTAGGAGCGAGGAGGCGTATTTAACCAGTGGTTAATTGAAAGAGAATTCAATTTAAATGAGTGATTATTTTGTATAACCTTTAAATGTATTATTTATAAAATATTCATTAGTACTATAGCAACATTTATTAGTTAGTTACTGTTTTGAGTTTTTTGTAAATATTATGTCACTATTTTCATTTTTTAACATGTCAGGTACAAGATGACGTCTAATAATATTGTAAAATGCCATAGAGTTATTATGTACTACGTACATACGTACTATATATGTCGTAGAATAATTTGATAAACCGAATTTTCCGCAAAAATCTAGGGATATCGCGAAAACACGTTTAACTAGACAATGGTTATGACATTTGTTAATCTTATTGAATAAAAGGAGTTTTGGGAAAACACTAGTTGCTTTAGAAACTTTGAACATAATTACTTAACTCTGATTGGCTTGATTGTGGTTTATAGGCCAATACTTATTGTGATTGGTTCCTAGTTTTACCTTGTAGGTTTGAAGTATTTTGTCATGTCACTATGTTTTTGGAAATGGTGAAGTAATAAAATAGGTTTACTTATTAAAGTAATTATAAAAGTTAACATTTTGGTGTTCTATTTGGCGCAAGAGCGAGCGAAGCGAGGTCGGGACTTGGGGCACCCCGACTAGGACAGATAACGTTAGAAGGGAATGGCGTATTACTAACACTTATTTAGTTGAACTGCCACAGCTTATCACAAAAATAATATTATTGAACGTTTAGTTATTACTAACTACCAACGGCCAACCAGGCAAGCGGTGACACTCTCTGTACGTGAGAGTTGAAGCGCCGGTGGTATTATGCCGGAGCGTGTAACGCTAGGGTTGATACCGAATCGAAATGGAATATTATAGACTTGTGCCAAAGAAGATACATAGTAGGTATATGTTATATAATGTAAACTTATGAATTTAGATAGTGAAAGATACAATCTATTTTAAATCAACTTT
Source organism: Parnassius glacialis (assembly GCA_033319125.1). Classification (NCBI taxonomy): domain Eukaryota; kingdom Metazoa; phylum Arthropoda; class Insecta; order Lepidoptera; family Papilionidae; genus Parnassius; species Parnassius glacialis. The sequence continues at coordinate 2,885,762 of JAVANC010000003.1, forward strand.
TATTAAATATCTTTATAGATGGGGAAAATTTAAATTTTCGACAAAACAAAATATGCACGACAGCTAATGATAATCTTAAATAATAATTAACCAATACTTAGTATTTCAGGACGCAATCATCAGTATTACCTACTACCCTTTAAAACTTACTTACTTTGGATATGGAAAAAAATATAAATATATATTTTTATAAATATATAAAATTACAAATATATACTTTAAAACTATTAAATATAACATAAATGTGCCATAAATATAAACAAATATTGTAGTGACATGAAGGTAGAATAATTATATACAAATGAATAGGCATTATTTTTATATAAAGCGCAGCCCTCAGCCAGGGCAGTCGGCAACGGCCCGTTCCTCGCCCCGCGCGCCTCTCAAGGCGCCCGCACACATCCAGACACCCACACATAGCCGCAAGTGATTTTACGTGCACACATGCTTAAGTGTCGTTTCTTTTCGCGTAATGTATATATTCTTTGAATCAGGTTCGTTTCGGCGGGTCTGACTATGTTGTCGATATTGCACATATTCGAACAAAACGGTTAGCTTCGTCGCTCGTAATATGTAAAATAAAGTAGTGAGAACATTTGCCGGAGTTCGCTTTTCGTCTTGTTGCAATCTCCTCATCTTTGAAATGGCTGAACTGATTGTAATGAAACTTTACAAACAGTTAGAAGGCAAAGTAAGGACAGAATTAGGCTAAATTTGACTAAAACTTGAAGTTATTTTATTTGAAGAAACGAAAAATTTACTTTGATTGTCTTAAACTTAAATATCATCATCCATTATCATTACAGCCCTTCACAGTCCCACTGCTGAAGTTAGGCCTCCCCCAAGAAATGCCACAAAGCACGGTCCCGAGTCACCTACATCCATTGATTTCCTGCCAAATTATTATATCCTATCCAGCCGAAGCTGGGGCGCGTTGTTAGTGATTAATATAGCCTTATAATTTCAATTCATAGACTGGCTCGCACTTATAATGAACTGTCCTCGAAGATTTCTGGCCACGATATTAATTGTGATAGTTTATCCACCTTCAAATCAAAATCAAGCAATTTCTATGAATTAACGAATTAATTAATTATTAATTATAACATTGGAATTGTTTTTGATTTTTATAGTTTGATTAATATAATATAATATGACAATTAAGGTATTTATAATATTGTCAAATAATTCTATTTCTTATTAATAATTTGTATTTATTCAATGATGTAATTCAGTTTTTATTCCTTACAAAATAATCAATGCATGTTGTGATTACCCATAAAAAGAATTACAATTATAATGAGACGAATTTGTTATGAAAATGATCTTTATATTACTATTGTAATTTCTGTTGGTAATCCTAATAAATAAATAAATAAATTCATAAATATTTTACCACTGATAGGCCTAGTGGACAAAAACCGACGCAATACCTAAATATAGACAAAAACAAAAGTATTAAATATGTATCTGGTTGCAGAATTATTTTCCCTGTACCTTAGACACCCGTGCACACATAAATATCACGGGTGTGACAAACGTGAGAGCGCCTCCGGTTTTTTTTGGCACTATAGTCATGGAATCGAAGTTTTCGAAATACTCCGGTATATTATATCAAATAGCTCCTTACTACCTACCACACGGAGTTTTTGCCGCTTCCTGTCTGAATACTTTGGCATTTAGGAGACCAAAGCCTTTTTCTTATCCGGTCGAAAGTCTTTTGTTTATTTATATATTTATTTATTTATTAATGCTTTATCTGCACACCAAGTTTTTTTTTTGAAACTGTAAATTTACAAGTAGAGCTTCATCACCATTTATATCAGATTTGATTGTAGTCTAACACTGGCTTATAACAAATAAAAAATAATTTATGTTTTTAAAAAACGAAATTCAAATATAGTACAAAGCAGCCTTTTCCGGTTCTCAGTCGGCAAATTATTACGTAAAATGAAGGCAACTTGTCTCTTAAATATTGCATTCAGTTTGTCTGTCCAGTCGCAGCGAACTTCGTCAATTATGCAGGAATATTACATTTTTGAATTGCATAACATATTCAGGACGAACATTTTAAAATGCAATATATTTATATATTAAATTTTTCTAGGCAAAGTCTTTATGTAAGAATAATTTCCTTTTGAAAATGTTATTCATGGAAACCTGCACTGGTAAAAATTGCGAGTCGCGGTTTTGAATCCCACACAGAGCAAGTATTTTATGGCCGGAAATCATGGGTGTGTCTTGTTAGTCATGGTTATTTAAGTTTATGAAGTTTATGACTATAATTTAAAAAAATTGATAGAGCGTATTTTACTGTTTTTATATTAATAAATATAAATAAATTATTAAAAGGTATCACCTTTGCCTAAGTCACGCTGCTATGCATTTGCAGCAATAATGGGTCAGATTAATAGATGGAGTTTCACGTCGTCAAAGAATACCATCGTAACTAACAACATAATTCTGCTATGTTTCGTATAGAATCATCGTCATTATTACAGCCTTTCATAAGTCCACTGCTGAACATAGGCCTCCCCCAAGGAATGCCACAAAGCACGGTCCTGAGCCACCAGGCCATTACTTCATCTAGTGTCGCCCTAAACTTCGCCTACCGGTACGATACTGCCACTCGAGAACCTTTCTTCCCCATCGGTTGTCGGTACTTCGAGCTATATGGCCGGCCCACTGCCACTTCAGCTTACTAATGTGGATATCCTCATTTCTAAGTTTATCACGCAGAGAAATCCCGAGCATAGCCCTCACCATAGCTCGCTGAGTGACCTTGAGCTTCCTCATACGGCCAGCAGTGAAATTTCGTTTTAAGGTTTTGAGGTATGTCTAACGAGAAGATGTGTCGTAGTATCCCAAACGCTGCCCAGCTGAGTTGAATCCGTCGATTGACGTCTCGGTCGAAGTTGGATTTACCTAGTCGGACTATTTGTCCCGGGTAAACCATACTCGTCAACAACTTCGAGCTTAGTGCTCCCAACAATATCAATATCGTATAGAATACAATAGAAAAATTTTCATTCAATATAGATTATTTATATAATACTATTGAAAGTCATTTTTTTATTTACAACTGGTTCGGAAAATACGTTTTCTGGGAAGAACCAGCAAGAAACCCAGAGGGACTTTTTTTTAAATATATTTCACTATACAATAATTGTGTTTGCACAATTTTTAAATAAATTTTCATAGAACCAGCGTAGTGGCGATCACGTCATTCCCACGGGTTATTTTCATTTATGTATAAATATAATGTATGCTGAGTTTAGTGAACCGGAGGCGCTTTTTACTGAAAAAGAGGTATTCGATCTTAGTCCTCAGGTGTAACGATGCATTCACATTGAGTGATCCGTGCGCTTGATTGTCAAGCTTAATCTATCTATATCAAATAAGTAATATAAAAAAAAAACTTTTTTAGATTTTTTAAAGTCAGCTTTTACATTTTTTTTAATTTAATAATATAATATTATCTTCAGTCTCGATTATTGCGAATGAATAATTTATATTTTATACTATCTGCAATAATATATTATAACAGTATAAGTATATAATGGTACATTAAATATAATTTTCAAGAAATGTATCTGCAAATGCTCAGGAAACACCTTAATGTTTCTTCTCATTTCCATTGACGTCAAGATACCCGGTGATCCAATATTCATGCAAATACTACAAACACCAAATTGTGTTTGCAATGGAGACGGGATTGAGATAAGCTTATTCGAAAAACTCAATTGATGTTACATACTTTCGTGTAAAAAAGTGGGGAAAGGCAATTTCCTTGCTCCACTTTTGTTGCATAATACCGGACTATTTGTCTGATTGATATCGACCCAGCTACACTCTTCCCGTGTTATTGATATTATTGTTGTAAATTTTGCGAATAGACACAAGGAAAAGTTAGAGTACCTAATAACATACCACATGCTTGTATTTATTACTATTGACAGTACGAACGCCAACAAACGTCATGATGAGAACTCACCTCCGCTAACCATACGAGTATGTGCCTAGTTGACACTGAGGTGAAGTTTTTTGTTACACAATGTCATTTAATTGAGAAGTTAGTTTAAAATAAAAGATTATCAGTTTCTAAAACATATTAATTATACAAAACAATTAAATAATTTAAACATTTTTTAAACAAATCAACTTCCTTTCTTAACCTTAACCTTAACTTTCCAAAGATATTGGTGGCGCCGCCCTGGTAGTAGATGATTTAAAATTAAAAATTTTGTACAGCCGACTTCAATATGAGTTATTAAGAATAACTCAAAAAGTATTGATCTAACCTTGATCAAATTCATATGGGACCACACGAGAAGTACCAGCTTTCAAATCAAAAAATCATACAAATCGGTTCACCCAGTAACAAGTTATGAAGTAACACACATAAAAAAAACATACAGTCGAACTGAGTACCGTCTCCTTTTTGGAAGTCGGTAGAGAAGTTGTGAATGCCCTCATTTGTCCAGGCGCCAAGTATGTGTTTTAGATATTTGGATATATTATGTCTAATAGTCTATGATTTTGTGCATAAATTAGAATATGTATTATATATTTGAAAATAATGTTTTTGACATTGGTAATAAGAATAACACTTAGTAAACAATGTACATATATTTTTTTATTTAATATATTTGTATCATAATATATTCTAAGTTAATTTTAGCTTTCTGCACTCGTTTTCCATTTAAACTTGAACTGTGCCAAATCTCACACTCCTCTGAGCGTTTAAAAAAGGATACGAAGATTTTCTTTTACTTATTTATTGAATATTCTATTGCTTTCAATGCAAGCACGGCAAGCAACTTTGCCGTCGTTTAAATCATGCACTCAGTAACTTACTCCAGTGTTTGAACAACTCACAATATTGCAGTACTGAGAAGTCAATTAAATTGTAAACTCCTCATGCGATTAGTTATGAATATTTATTAGAAAGCTATGAATACAATTTCACACAAGAATAAACATTGCATCATCTGCAATATTAAGGACAGACCGAGATATATTATACCATATATTATATAGCAACACTGAAGCATTAATTAGTTGCAGTAATTAATTGAAGGAAGCTATGCTTAAAAGGCTTAATGATTTTATAAGTTCTTGTGGCATATTACAACTTGAACAATTTGGCTTTCGTAAAGGTAGTTCTACTTCTCTTGCTTGTTTTTAATTTATAAAAAATGTAACTGAATGTATAAATAATAATACCCCGGTACTGTCACTGTTTCTTGACATGAGTTGCGCCTTTGACTTTGTAAATCATGATAAACTCCTTCATAAACTAGAATCATGCGGAATTAGAGGGAACGCGTATGCATGGCTTCAAAGTTATTTAAAAAGTAGAAGACAGGGTACAGAAATAACAAAAATGACACAAAAAAATAACATTTTAATTAAAGAAACTCATCGTTCTCAATTATTGTATAAAAAACAGGCGTACCACAGGGTAGTATACTCGGTCCTTTATTATTTCTATTGTATGTTAATGACCTTCCCAATGCCACTTCACACAAATGTATCCTTTTTGCAGACGATACTACTATAATAGTTAAAAGTGATGGTAATAATTCATTAGATTCGCTTGCAAATACGGCACTAACAAATATCATAGAATGGTTACAGGCTCATGATTTAAGGGTCAATCTACAAAAAACGAAGATTATGCAATTTAGGTCATACAGGTCATCTAAACAACACTTTAATATTCTATACGATAATAACAAAATTGATGAAGTAGACAACTATACATTTTTAGGAGTAAATATTGATACACATCTGAACTGGAAGGAGCATATTGGTATCGTTTGTAAAAAGCTTCAACGATTCGCTTTTGCTTTAAAAAGTGTAAGGCAAAATATATCAGTTGAGGCTGCCCTCACCGCGTACCATAGCTACGTATCATCAGTGCTTAGTTATGGGATTTTGCTTTGGGGTAACTCTGTTGAGGTAGAAAGAGCACTTTTAGTTCAAAAACGATGCACCCGTGCCTTAAGCAACATTTGGTATTTAGATAGTTGTAAACCTTATTTAAAAAAATATAATATTCTTCTATTACCTTGTTTATATATCAAAGAAGCCTGTCTTTTTGTCAAATCATTCCCTAAGTATTTTAAAACCCGCCAAGATACTACAACAAGGCGTTTAAGAATAAATATGCAGACCTAATATATCAACCTCCCTGTCATAAAAATATGTATACGAGAAATGTATATAACATGATAATATTATTGTTTAACACATTACCTAAGAATTTAAAAGAAAAAGAGGGAGTCCCTTTTAAAAATAATTTAACAAAATGGTTATTGGAAAATTGTTTCTATAGCCTAAAAGAATATTTAGAATGGAAAAATTAGTTCAATGATTTATGTGATCCACTTACAGATAGTTTTTTTTTGTATTATGTACCTAAATATTTGCAAGTCTGCGAGCAGACTAAACACATGTACACTAGATTTAACTTAAGACCCTGTCAACTGTGTTTCTTGCAAATAAAGAATTTGTATTTGTATTTGTATTTGAACATATTCGCACAGAATACCATACTAGCGGGATATTTTTGAATTCAGAGACCCCAAAAGGAAAAAGCAGTACCTTTTAAAATAATTAAAAGCAAAGTTTGGTTCACATGCATGTTGGATCAAAGCACAAGGAACCCAAGTATATTCCCCACCAGCACAACTCCATTTTTATGGTAAAGTAAATTGTCATGAAGAATTGAAGATGTCTATCTGCATGACTGAGTAAATTCAAAATATTCAGAAGATAATTTTTCTACTCAAAAACCATTCTTTTTTAAATTGAAGGAGTTTGAAGGGTGTTGCTTGTTATATTTTTCACTTTTGTTTAGTTTATCCGTTTGTCAAGACAATTATCCTTAGGGACGGGTAAAGGAATGAAATTAAAATTAATGAAATCAATATTTGAAAATCCGACATAATACAATCTGAGCGTCTAGGAAAGAATAAATAAGCTTTTGTTATACTAAGAAAGTGCGATTTATCATCTAGAGCTCCATCACCACTTATTAGCAGGTGGGTGTTGATTTCCGGTTCTCTACACTCACCATACAAAAGGCTTGTGCCTAGCAGTGATTTGGAATTTCAGCGGTAACTTTCTTTTTACTTTTTTATACAATTTATTATTTATTTGTAATATTTTGTTTTACTAAAACGTAAACTTTCTTTACAAATTGGATATACTTAAGAAAAATCACAACCTACATCTAAAAAGATATATTAAGATCTTCATCTTCTATTTTTCCACCCTTAGGTGTGAAAGTTTTACTCCATTCTTACAAGGGACCACTAAAAAGATATAGCTTTTGAAATAAAAAAATATATGAAAATTGGTTCACAATTGGCGATATCGTTACATACAAAAGACAATATACATACAAAGAGCATACATTCAAATTGAGAACCTAGTCGGCTAAACAGGCCGGCATCACTGCCTTTAAATCACAGAATACTTTATATGCATCTGAAATTTCCAATGCATGTAGGCTTGACAGAAACACTATGAATAAAAAAAAGCCAGTATTAATATTTTGCGCTCATTTAAATAAACGCGCACGACCCAGTTCAAAGAGTTCCATTTTGCGATTAAGTAAATTCATATCAACGTTAATTCTATAAATGTACACGTCATCGATTTTTAAATATACCCATTGTATATAAAACAGTATAAAGTTATTATATAGTATTAAAACATGTCGGGTAGTCAAACCCAGGTACACATGATCAATCGCGCTAATGATGTACCTCGTTGAGCTATTGGTCGTTAGCGCGACTGATCATGTGTACCTGGGTTTGAGTCGCGGATCGGTCCAAAATCAGGTTTTGGTTTTTGTGGCAAGTAATTTTCAGTAGCAGCTCGGAGTCAAGGCTTTGGTGGTGTTTCAAACCCGTGGGGTTGGTCCTGTGCTTGATCCCCCTGCGGTCGTGTGGGGTTCCTCGTCCCATTGAACTATGAGAGTAAGGGAATAGAGAGTACACCTGTACTTGCGCACACTTATACGTGGCAGAGCAATGCTGCAGTAGTTGTGACACGAATGGGTCGACTCGACCGGGGAAGGACCACTCTCTAACAGAATACCAGAGTAAAATAGAAGCTTCACACTGTTGTGTTTCGTATGGTGAGAGTAGAGAACCCAAGACCCATTTTACTGAAAATTTTCATCTTAATCCTCACGGGTCACAACGCATCTACATTTTGATTCTTTATTAAGGATAAATGTGGATTTCTATGTGTCACAACAACCACTTACCATCAGGTGGACTGTGTGCTCGTTTGTCACCCTATCCCATAAAAAAACACTCCTGCATTATTATCCTGTTTTGTAAAAATGGCTAGTTTCCATTGAGACTAACTTTGTTGTTAACGAGTTAGTTAGTTCTGTGCCTCATCTCTTTAGCTCTATCACGTTAAAAAACCGAGTCGCTCTACCACTCAAAATATTAGTCATAATCATAATCATCATAATCATAATCATTTCTTTCGTGGATCATAGGTATTACATAGATGTTAGATACATTATTATATAATCAAGTTCAACTATGTCCTACCCTGTGGGCATACGAAATACAATATTTTTGGAAATCATTTAAAGTAAATAAAAATAACAAAAAATGGAACGTATACAAAACATTAGTGGGTATAGAATTTGAGAAAAGAGTTAAGTAGGTATGTTAGAAATCTAATTATGACATAAATATATTGAATAATAACTATGTTTTATTATGTACATTTTTAAATAATGACCTAACAATATTTCAAACAAATAAATAGTGACACATTTCATTGTTTTTTATTCACTTAAATTTTAAAATTAATTAATAAATAGTATCAAATATGATGTAATTACTTTTATATTTATGTTAACATAATTATGTAAAGCAAGTTATTTATCCAATGGTTGAACCTGTGACTTTTTTTTTTAACTATTTGGTATCAAAAAAAATCATCACTAAAGAAATCATTTATTGTATAATAGGCTTTGTTTATTAGGACACTGACAAGCGTTTTTTTAAAAGATTTAACATTTTTTATATCTTTAATTTTTTTGGGTATTTTGTTATATATTTTTGGCGCCATGCAAAACACGCTTTTGTTAAATAACGCTGTTCTACTTGCTACAGAGCAGAGTTTATCTGTGTGTCGCAGACCAACATGATGTTCATAAAGATGAATGTTCCTTTTTACGAACATGGTGACCTCTAAAATATATAATGAAGTAAGAGTTAATACTTTCAACTTTTTAAAAGATGGTTTACATGATTCAGTTTGCTTTAGATTGCACATAGCTCGTATGCACCTCTTTTGTGCTTTAAAAACATTTTCCTTATTAACGGAATTAATTAACTTATTAGTAATAACAACATTTTACTTCATGCTCACAATTCATCAACAAATCTACTACATTTACACATATAAATACAATTGAAGTGTCTATCTGTAATATTTAAATAACTAACTTCTATTAAGCTAATTTTAACCGCATTTCGACCATTTTTAAATGTCTGGTCTATCTGTCTGTCTGTTCAGGCTAATCTTCGGATTGACTGAACCGATTGTGACTAAATTTTACGAACTGATAGAGAACAATACCAAGAAGGATCTAGACAAAAAATATTCCTTAAATAAATGGTCTTTGTTTATTTAAAATCAAAATAACGCCACATTACTAAATCCTATCCAGGCGATTTTACGTGGCAGAGCCATGCTTCAGCTTTACTATTATTGTAGCACAAATGGGTCGGATCGACTGGGGAAAGGGCCACTCTCTCACAGAACACCAGCGTAAAGTAGAAGCGTAATGCTGCTGTGTTGTCTGTGTTGAGTGTAGAGAACCAGAGACACTTTTGCCTGGAAACGAGGCATTCTATTTTGGTCCCCAGGGATGACAACGCATCTGCATTTTGATTCTTAATCGAACATAGATGTAGATATGGGCCACAGCATGAACTTATAATCAGGTTGACTGTGTGCTCATTTGTCACCCTTATTCTATTAAAAAAAGCTAAGACTGATCGGTAGATCGTAAAATATGTATTGAAAATGTCTTCATGTCTTCAATTTATTGGACTGAGAGAACAAAGCACTTGCTAATAAATCAGCCGTGAGCGATTACTTGCGGCACGACGACGGATGACTTAGCATTAATTTTGCTTATTGGAATCTTCACAGTCAAATACCGGAAACTTTAGCTATGGGTAAAGCTTCTTAGAGGTAGGTATTGCAACCGACGTTATTAATAGCGTTAAACCAGTTAGTCTGACAATGGAATGTTTTTAACCATTCTAAGCCAGTGACTGATTATTATTTCACCTGATTCTAAGCGGTGATACAGCTGAAGGTTGTGAAAGTACACTGACTTAGCTAAACAAAAGCCTAGAGGTCTAGAAGCCCATAAAATGTTATCTTAAAGACAGATGCTGGTAATCTTTATATAACACAAATTAATAAAAACTGTGGTTCATACATATGTTATGAAGGTTTATGCTCAGCAGTGGATTGTTATAGGATCCAATAGATAAATGGATAAACTTTTCTATTTTATAATATATATTTTATATTATACGAACAATTTATTTCACCCTTTCGTATTCCTATTCTATCAGTAGACGTTTTCGAATAAACACAAAAAGAAAACGTCAACCGTTTCTATTACTTCTGAAAACACATTTTGGCGTGTCTAGCGTATTTACATGAATATTGGATCCCGGACAACGTGACAGCAATAACAATGGAAGACAACGTTATTACGGAGTTTTTTTTTATAGTATAACGGTGAAAAACGAGCACACATTGCACTTGAAGACAAGTGGATGCTGTGGCCCATAAACATCTGCATTTATCCTCAATTAAGGAACAATATACAAATGCGTTGTTACCCATGAGGACTAACTCTCTACACTCAAAAATACACAGCATCTGCTTATTTAAGCTGCTATTTTACGCTGATTCTATGTGAGAGTGCGGTCATAACCCGGTCAAACAGACACATTTATGCTACTGCCATGACATGGCTGCAGCATGGCTCTACCATGTAGAAAACCGGTTTCATAGAACTTGTAAGGTACAGACAGGGTTCAAAATAAAAATTGGTGCCGTGTTTTTTTGTGGAGTTGAAGTAATAAACGAACTTAAATTTTCACTAGATGGTAAGTGGTTGCACCAGCTCATAGATATCTACAACCACCTTCAAGCACAGAGAGCTGCAGGTGCGTTGTCACCACCGAGGACTAAGATGAAATACCTCACAGCCTGTAGTTATACTGGCTGTACAGACTGGAACACAACACTGCTATTTGGAGTCAAATAGGTATGAGGGTGTCACACATGTATGTCACCTTTGGAGATTAGGAAAGTTGCAGAAACTTCACCCACTTTTTTTATGGGGTAAACGTGACAAACGAGCACACAGTCCACCTGATGGTAAGTGGTTGCTGTGGCCCATAGACATCTAGATCTATCTTCGATTAAGAATCAAAATGCAGATGCGTTGACACCCGTGAGGACTAAGATGGAATGCCTCGTTTCCAGTAAAAAGGGTCTCCGGTTCTCTACACTCACCATACGAAACACAGCAGCGTTAAGCTGCTATTTTACGCTGGTATTCTGTGAGAGCGTTGGCCTTCCCCGGTCGAGTCGACCCATTCGTGCTACAACTATACTACTAATATTTTTCTTTATAGGATCGAGTGATAAACGAGCACACAGTCCACCCGATGGCAAGTGGCTGCTGTGGTCCATAGACATCTACATCTATTCTCGTTTGCGAATCAAAATGCAGACGCGTTGTCACTCGTGAGGACTAAGATGGAATGCCTCTTACCAGTAAAATGGGTCTCCGGTTCTGTACACTCACCATACGAAACACAGCAGTGTTAAGCTGCTATTTTACGCTGGTATTCTGTGAGAGCGTGGTCCTTCCCCGGTCGAGCCGACCCATTCGTGCTACAATTATACTACTAATATAGCTGCAGGATGGCTCTACCACATATAAAATTCACGAACATATAAAGAGCAATGGCAGGAGTAATCTAAACCATATCTAGTTTGAAAAAATGGAGAGTTTTTTTGAAAAATAACAAATAATTGATGAAATAAATGGCCTTTAATTATCTTAAACGTAAATTACGACACATATATAGACCCTAACCAAGAAAAGCCGGGGAGTGTCCCTAGTATAAAATAATATTTACCGACTTCACTTTATTTCTTTCAAAAAATCTGCCGCTATAAATTAGGCAAGCGCAATTAATTTGTTTACTTACAGATGGCTGACGATAAATTTTAGGCTCAATCGTAATTGCGCCTTTAACATATTTAAGGTCTAAGCAGATGATTAAAAGAAAAGCATATTTTTTTAGAGATTAAGGAGTATCTACGTTAAAATAAATATGTTTTACCTGAATTAGTTTTAATTATATAGAATTTAATATAATCAATTAAATTTTAACTATAAGTGGTAGAGCCACACTGCAGAAATTTAATTTATAAGCTAATTTTTTTATAGGAGAGGAGGCAAATGAGCATACGACTCACCTGACGGTAAGTGACTACCGCTGCCCATAAACAACTGTAACACCAAGGGAATTGCAGGTGCGTTACTGGCCTTTTAAAAAGGAGCAAGCTCTTTTCTTGAAGGTCCCTAAGTCGTATCGGGCCGAAAAATCGCCGGTGGTAAACTATTCCACAGAGAGGTCGCGGAAGAAATCTCCTAGTAAAACGTACAGCGGTGAACCGCCAAGCATCCGGATGGTATGGTGTGTGTGCTGGAATTCTGCCGCGATGTGCGTTCGTGAAATTCGGTGCCTAAGATTAATCCGAACAATTCCTCAGAGCACACCCCGTGGTAAATGCGAAAGAAAATGCAAAGGGATGCAACGTCTCTTCACGACGCCAGTGGATCGAGCCGATCGGAAAGGACTCGGTCGTCGACCATTCGAGCCGGATAGTTGTAGCACGAATGGATAAGCTCGACCGCGGAACGACTACGCTTTCACAGAATACCAGCGTGAAATAACACCTTAACGATGCTTTCATTTCTATGGTGAGGTTAGGGAACCGGTGACACCTTTAACTGAAAGCGAGGCATTCCATCTTAGTCCTCAGGAATGACAACGCATCTCTGCAAATTAATTCTTAATCAAAGATAAATGTCTGTGTCTATGGGCCACAGCATTCACTTACCATCGGGTGGACCGTGAGCTCGTTTGTCACCCTTATTCTTAAAAAAATAGTATGAAATTTTATTTCTTCATTAACCCGCAAAAGTACACTGTTGGGCGTGGGCATCTGCTGTTTGGAAGGAGAGGTCTATGTCCACAAAGCACTGTGCTAAGCCATCTGCCTATATCCAACAACTGTTTGCATGTCTTACTAAATCCATCTAATAGAGGGCAACCCTACACTTCGCTTAACAGTACGAGACTGTCACTCGAAAACCCTTCTTATACGACCAACCCACTGCCATTTCAGCTTACTTATCCATTAGTTACTCTGGTTCTACTGAGGGTATCTTCATTTAATGACATATTATTATGCGATTATCTTCATTTTCTAAATACTTCGTAATTAAAATATTAATTACCACTCTTTATAGGCTCGTGTTCAAACAGATATTTTTTTTATAGGATTAGGGTGACAAACGAGCACACAGTCCACCTGATGGTAAGTGGTTGCTACGGTCTATAGACATCTACATCTATCCTCGTTTGCGAATCAAAATGCAGATGCGTTGTCACCCGTGAGGACTAAGATGGAATGCCTCATTTCCAGTAAAAAGGGTCTTCGGTTCACACTCACCATACGAAACACAGCAGCGTAAAGCTGCTACTTTACGTTGGTATTCTGTGAGAACGTGGCCCTTCCACGGTCGAACCGACCCATTCGTGCTACAACTATACTACTGATATAGCTGCAGCATGGCTCTTCCACGTAAATGAACTAATTATTAATTATTATTTATAATTATTAATTCTGAGAACACATCCCACTCTTGAGTTTGAACTGTCACTCACAGGTTTTAAATCTAGGTACATTCGAACATCATATTCACGACCACGTCAGCGATTTGGACACCGCGACAGATTGTTAAACTTCGTCCTTTTCAACCTTATCACGAAATTTCAACTGACGTTCAATATTAAGCGTGCACCCTTTAAATGTCCTGAGGTACCTACATAGGACACACCGAAAGTTCTACACATCTGGCCACTGATAAATGTTTGAATTTCATATGCTATGTCTTAAAAAGATCAGAAACTCACAGTATATTTTTTTTTAGAAAAAAAAATTAATAATTTTTGGCGGAAAGTCACAGGTCAATAGATTTTAACAGACTCCGCGGCGGAAAGATACGTGGTAGCCACGCTGCAGCTATATTATGGTTGTAGCACGAATGGGTCGCGGCTCGACCGGGATAGGACAACGCTTTCATAGAATACCATCGTAAAATAGAATATCAAAGCTGCTGTGTTGCGTACAGTAAGTGTCGCCACTGACCGGAGTCTCTTTTTACTGTTGTATCTTAGTCCTCAGCGATGAACGAGAGAACGCACGCGCATTTTGATTCTTAATGGAGGACGTAGATGTCAGTGGACAACATCATTTACTTACAGTCATGTATACCGTGTGTTCTTTTGTCATCCCTTTTCTATAAAAAGAGTTTCTGATGGAGACCGTCTGAGCATAGTGCCATGGGTGCTGTTAAAAAAATTAAAATTTGTTTCATTTAATGTGTAGTATTCGTGTAAATATATGAAATTATTATTTGATACATACTATTTTTAGAGTTCCCTTCTGAGCCGCGTCTACGTGCTGTTTTCGAGAGTCATTACGAATCGTCTCGCGCGCAGACTTGACGACTTCCAGCCTCCCGAACAAGCCGGTTTTCAAAAGGGCTTTAGCACCATAGACCACATACATACCCTTCGGCAAATTGTACAGAAGTCCGAGGAGTACAATTTGCCACTATGTCTGGCGTATGTGGACTATGAGAAAGCCTTTGATTCCGTCGAAATTTGGGCGGTGCTGCAGTCCCTTCAGCGGTGCCAAGTTGACTCTCGGTATATCAAAGTGCTGAAGTGTTTGTACAGTAGAGCTACGATGGCTATCCGAGTACAGAACCAGAGTACGAAACCTATCCAATTGCAGAGAGGTGTAAGACAGGGTGACGTCATATCCCCGAAACTCTTCACCGCTACATTGGAAGACGTTTTCAAGCTTCTGGACTAGAAAGGATACGGTATTAACATCAATGGCGAGTACATTACTCACCTTCGATTTGCCGACGATATAGTCCTAATGGCAGAATCGCTGGAGGAACTAAGCACCATCCTCAATGACCTCAATAGTGTCTTCCAACAGATAGGTCTTAAGATGAACATGGACAAAACAAAGATCATATTTAATGTCCATGTCAAACCTATGCCGGTAGTAGTTGTTGGGAGCACTAAGCTCGAAGTTGTTGATGAGTATGTTTACCTGGGACAAATAGTCCGACTAGGTAAGTCCAATTTCGACCAAGACGAAGAGAGGTCAATCGACGGATTCAACTCAGCTGGGCAGCGTTCTGGAAACTACGACACATCTTCTCGTCGGACATACCTCAAAACCTGAAAACGAAATTGTACAACCAGTGCGTGTTGCCAGTGATGACTTACGGATCTGAGACGTGGTACTTCACTGCTGGCCGTATGAGGAAGCTCAAGGTCGCTCAGCGAGCCAAGGAGAGGCCTATACTCGGGGTTTCTCTGCGTGATAAACTTAGAAATGAGAATATCCGCAGTAGAACCAGAGTCACTGACATAGCCCAACGGATTAGTAAGCTGAAGTGGCAATGGGCCGGCCATATAGTTCGAAGAACCGACAAACGATGGGGAAGAAAGGTTCTCGAGTGGCAGCCTCGTACTGGTAGGCGAAGTGTAGGGCAACCCCCACGAGATGGAGTGACGACCTGGTAAGACATGCAGGAAGTCGATGGATGCAGGTGGCTCAGGACCGTGCTTTGTGGTATTCCTTGGGGGAGGCCTATTTTCAGCAGTGGACTTATGAAAGGTTGTAATGATGATGACGATTTTTAGAGTTGAACACCACGAAAACACTATAATCGATAAAATAATAGTTCAATCCTAGTCAAGTGTGACTGACGGAATAGAATAGAACGGAAGGGAAAAGCTTGGAACAGAATGGAATGTAATTGAATTGAATCGAATAGCTTGAATAGAATAGAACAGAATCAAATGAAAGGAAATAAAATTAAATGGACAGAAAGGAAATGAAACGGAATGAAAAAATTGAATAGAAAGGTTTAGACTAGAATATAATAGAGTAGAACAGGAAGAATCAGAATTAGAAATATTAACTGGTTTAATATAAATTGTATCGTACTATCTTTTCGTAATGTTTCAATACAATAGCCATAGCGAAAATTAGCCTGGACAGACAGACAGAAATGAAGACGTACAGATAAAAATTTAGAAAATGGTAACTCACTCATAATAATATACAAATAACGACCACAGCTCAATGTATTGCAGATATTTCGATTTAAATAAGAATAAAAATATTATTTGTAGAATGGAATGGAATGGAATTTAACTCATACATGATCAAACGAACTTCTAAGTGAAGTTCGATCAGTATTATATGAGTCACTTTATTCGAAGATATAGATGTTATGTATATGTATTTTATAATACATATACATAACATAAGTTTAACAGGTAGTCCTTTCATTGTTCGGGCAATAACTCGAACACTTTTTCAGATTCTTATGGCGACACCGCGAAAAACTGCACCTTCTTTCATCGAAGAATATAGGAGTATGACACGACTAACGAAACTGGAATTTTGATACAGTTAAATTCATGTCTTCATCTTGAATTTGCTTGCTCAAAAACACGATTGTAAAATTTTGACTCGATCATAATTATTTGCTAAAACACCTTCAAAAAATCACTATAGTTGAAATTGCAACGAAATTACTTAATCTTTATGCTTGGGAATCACTCAAATACATTCATAACATCAATATTCGTAATTTACTTGCTCATTATTTTGATTAGTAAAACCAATAATTTTTTAAAAATATTTTAAGATTCTAAGCGATTTCTGAGCGATCTGAATCGTCGCGGACGCTACGCAATTTTAGACCTTATAACGGCGTTTTTTAAGTTTTTATAGAAATTATGCTTTACTCGGGTCAGTCCGGCGATAGCCCGCTTCAACGGTTTTCAATGTGTCGCCTTAAATATCGATTAGAAAAATGATTTTAACTGTCGATTACTTCCTGTCCCTACCCTACTTTGTTCCCGTCATCTTGCTTCATTTTTCAGAGATTATTTGTCATTAAATATACTCTTGATTCGGCAAAACCCTCTCGGGCTGGGACGGGTGGGAACTTTACCTATATCTTCGAATAAAGTGACTCATATAATACTGATCGAACTTCACTTAAAGTTCGTTTGATCATGTATTATTATTTCGTCACATTATTTGAAGATATAGATGTGATATATATATATAGGTATGCATTTTATATACATGTATAAGTTTAACAGGTAGATGTTTAGAGATTAGTTTTGCCGATACATATTCTACATTAAAGGTAAAATAAGACCAAATGTTATCAACCAATTAAGATTTCATAACAAAAAAACATAATTAGTTTACAGCTCCTCAGAAAATTTATAATATGATAATTTTACATTGTGAAATTAATCTTTAATACACACTGCTCTTGCGAATTTATTATTGTCTACTATTTGTCGATTTTAAAACCTAGCAAATATAATAGACGTTGATGTCCAACCCGCGGTTCTTCGGATTACATCGAGTGAGACTCCTGCGCTTCTAGCCGCGGATGTGGCAGCGTGTCTCGTACTGTGAGCGCTGAACGTCGCCACATCCACTCCGCTTTCCGCCAGGACTTGTTTAACCCATCGCGCGATCGTCTGACTCGTAGCCGCTCGGTATGGACGTTTTAACGTTAGTAATAAATTATCCACCTTACTAGTTCTCAATTGTTCCGTTCGGGAAATGTAGTCTTTGATAGCAGTTGCTGGGCATATGTCTACATTTTCCTTAAAATAGGGAAGCACCAGCAATGGTTGTTCACGCCCCGCAGCAGAAGTTTTTACTAAATCGTAAATGGCAATTTTAATATCACTGGGACTTATTTTAATATTCTTAATTTTTATCAAGGATAATGTTTGCGCCCTATGGGCCGTTCACAAAGCCAAGAGAATAGTAGTTTTTTTTTTGTTAATTTTTCAATAGACACCTCGCCATGAGGTTTCCATTGAGCTATGTAATTAAGTACTACCTGCGGATCCCATGTACTAATATATTCCGGAAACGATGGTCTTAATTTGTATACTCCCTTAAAAAATCTTTTTAATAAGTTATTATTACTAACGTCAATATTTAATAATAAAGCCAAAGCAAATCTGTGGCTATTGAGTGAGCCATATGTCGCACCCTGATTAAAAAGATATGCAAGAAATGATAGAACTATTGATTCTGCACAGGTATTGTTTAATTTTTAAATTTAAGTCATTGCAATATTTCCACTACAATTTATAAGTGCAACCATACTGTTGTAAGGTGTTTTGCGCCAATGAAGACAACATTATGTCTAAGGCTGCTTCAGGAATTCTTTTGCTTAGGAAAGCGTCCCGGATAGCCTCGCGACTCCCAGGGAAAGTTGGAACTGTTTCCTTTTCCTGCAAGAAAAGTTTGAGAGGCTTTGGTTAGCATCTAAATAAATAATTTCAGAGCTACAAATAGCTCTTAAAACCGGGAACCACGGTTGAGAGGGCCAGTAAGGAAATACTAGGATGCCTTGGAGACCATGCTCCAACTTGTAGTGAAAGCATCTACTGTAAAAGAATCGGGATCTGGTTTCCACGACACATACATTTTACATTTGGCATTGGCGCGAGAAGCGAAGAGATCTATGTCTGGTTTTCCTAAAATGTCGGTAATATTCTGAAATATAGTCTTAGATATTTCTAATTCCGTGTCTGCATTTTTGTTGCGAGATTCTTGATCAGCTTCTTTATTATCCTTTGAGTTTATGTATGATGTATACAGCCATATTCTTCGCTGCTCACACCATTGCCAAATATCTCTTGTGATTTTGTTTAAGTGGAGATATTTTATTCCTCCCATACGATTTATGTAACTTATTGCGGTAGTATTGTCACATCGCAATAATATTGCACAGTTACATTCATCGCGAGCAAATATTTTTAAACCAAGGAACGCTGCTTTGAGTTCTAAATAATTAATATGAAACTCAAGTTCTTCTGTTTTGATGCATCAGAAAATATTTCTAAAAGGAATGTTGGTCTCTCTATTTTATTTTTATAAATATAAATATACTTAGACCACCAAAGTAGATCTGGCAATATATCAGTAGAAGGAGTGAATTTGGCGTTATAATTATTATAAAATTTAAGCAAAGCTAAATGTTTCTCCCTTTCTAACATTTTTGTATACATCCAACTATAACTAACAGCTGGACATGCTGCTGTTAGAACTCCTATTAAATGTGCAAATTCTTTAATGGTACATTGAGGCAGTAACATGTATTTTTGGACAAGTCTGAAAATAAGATTCTGCTTTTCAATCGGTAAACTAATGGACATATATATAGAGTTAAAAATGAAACCTAAATACTTTCACTCATTTACAGGATTTAAATTACTTTTCTCATAATTAATAATAAAACCTAGACATTTTAAAAGTTTAAGAGTTTCCGTAACATTTTTTTGACATTCTTCAAAACTTGATCCTAAACATAAAATATCGTCGAGATATACCAGCGATTTGAAGCCCCGATTTCTCAAATAGCCTACAACTACCTTCATTATTTTTGTAAAATTCTCGGGGCTGCCGAGAGGCCATAAGGCATCGCATTAAATTCATATGTGACTAATTGAGAATTATCTTTCTTAAATTGGAATCTTAAGAATTTTCTATGATTAGGTTTAATTGGAACTAGTAAGTAGGATTCTTTTAAATCTACGGTGGCCATGTGGCAATACCCCTCCGATATGAGCAGGATAACAGTTCTGTAATCTTCCATTTTAAAATGTAACTTTTCTACGAATTTATTTAATGATTTTAAATTTAAAATAAAACGACAGTAACCATTAGGCTTAGGTATTAGAAAAATATTAGATATATATTGATTTTGGGATGATTTACTAACGGATATGGCCTCTAGATCAATTAATTTTTCGATAGCTTTAAACAATTGTGTTTTTTCGGTCGGTAACCACTCATGGCGAGTGTCCGTAATATTTTTTACTTTTTTACTAAACGGGATGGGGAAACCATCACGAATCCAATTTAAAACTATTCTATTATTAGTTATATTACACCAACAATTGTAAAAATATTTTAATCTACCGGCATATACCTTTATGTCCGAGGGCCTGCACGTGATGGTCTGTTCCAAGTTCTTGTTGAATGTGTGTTTAAATGTGACGACTGGGGTTTCTGGTTCATTGGGGTGTTCTTCCTGGACCCTCCTCGTCCCCCTTTGTGCATCGAGCGAGAAGGGTCTCTCCAGTTTCCCTGCGGTCTTGTCGAGCGAAAGGATGATGGACCTGGAGCCTTTGTGTCCGGTTTTTTAATTTGAGAACCTTGTTTCTCGATAGCTTTAGATGCTCTGATTTTTTCAGATAAGTTACTACCGAAAAACATCTCATCTCTTTTATTATCTTGAATTACATTCGCAAAAGTCTTCTCCAATCCTTGTGTTAAAGACTTGTCTGGAGTTTGAGTTTCTGAAGCATGTAGATCGGATAAAATCCTACATGCATCTGACAAACATTTTATAGCCTGTACATTGTTATAGCTCGTAAGCAAAATAGTAATAGCTTTATTTATGGCGGTAAGGCCTACCCCTATTTGTTGTTGCGAATTTTCAATTTTTTTTCATCCCGTGTTCGTGCAAATTCGGAAACAGCAGCCGCTATTTCAGGATTTAAAATAGGCGCACTAAACAGCTTGCAGTTTTGTGGGGTGGCATAGTCCTTGATTATTTTGTCCTTTTGGTCCTTTTCTGTTAGACCTCTTCGGAGGATTGGTGCCCATCTCTGGGCCAAATCTGGATGGATATCTTCCCCATATGTTACCTGTTCAGGAACTAGCTCTCCTAAGGCTATTAAAAATTCTGGATCTAAAGAAGGCAACGGCTGTCCGAATATCGACGCCTTTCCTGTGGTCTCTCTTTGAGCTGAATCTGGAAGATTTTCATCAACGTGGTCATAATCCAACTGAACGGTATTTAAGTTATTTTCATTGTTCTCGGTAACATTGGTTCCAATTTCTGGAACAAACATTATTATTGTAAGAGAGTGGGTATACAAACAAATTTTATTTAACACCGCAATGCGTTAAATTTTCATATTTTAACTTTTTAATTAAATAATAGGATTCGAACGTGGTTTTTGTTAGCTGATTGACTCACGGTCAATTCTATGCTAAGCAATGTACCATTCGGCTAACTCCCGGTTAACTCTCAGGCCATAATTCATTTTTGGTTGACTCACGACCAACTCTAATTACGTAAATTACATAAATTATTTGTAATAGTTGGATAAGCACCTAAACTAACGTAAATAAATGTTGCTTACCAGATTTTTCTTCGCAATCTGACGAATCCGAGTACACAATAATTCGCCTACAACGTTTGTCTTCTTTACTTTGTAATTTCTTAATCTTTTTCCTATAAAACGCAATTTGGTCTTCGGCACTTCGTTTCGGCATTATTATTGTAACTGACGCGTGCAATTCACTGCGCGCACAATAAAAGAATGAAGCAAGATGACGGGAACAAAGTAGGGCAGGGATAGGAAGTAATCGACAGTTAAAATCGATTTTCTAATCCATATTTAAGAATCTGAAAAAGCGTGCGAGTTATTGCCCGAACAATGACAGGACTACACGTTAAACTTATATACGTATATAAAATTCATATATATAACATCTATATTTTCGAATAATGTGACGAAATAATAATAGAAAGTAAAGCAATCGAACGAAATAAAACAAAACAAAGAAATAAAAATGATTTTCGATTATTATGAGGGTCACTGTAAAAGCGTGCTCGTCACGACCCCTGCCAGCCCTTTTCAGGGCTGCAATTATACGCAGCTGCGCACCCATGCCAACGAGGATTAGGACGTCCCCCCAAGGCGACGCACACCAGCTCGTCCCCGTTGATGTGAAATGCAGTGCGCAAAGCGGCGATGGGGACCGCCACCCGTCACGCACAGCCCGACACGGCGGAAGGTGGAGGACAGAGTGCAGAGTTGGCACGTGGAATGTTAGAGGAGGCATGAGAGATAAGACGAATGAGTTGATCGAAATAATGAAAGAAAGAGAATTAGATGTCGTGTGTATGTCGGAGACCAAACGGAAGGGCAGTAGTACTGAAGAGCTCCCTGGCGGGGCGTTAGCTCTAATGTCCGGAGTCCCGGAGAGCGAGAGCGCCCGCCAGGGAGTGGGGGTGCTGCTGTCGTCTCGGTTGGTCGATGTTATGACTGAATATAAGGTTGTGAACTCAAGACTTCTCTGGGTTCGCTTTAAATTGGGACTGACGAAGTTATTCCTTTTGGCTGTTTATGCGCCGGTAGCTTCGTCGTCCAGGGCTGAGCTGGAAGAGTTATGGGAGAATGTAAGAGAAGTTCTAAATTTGGCTAAAGGAAACGAAAGAATTGTTGTATGTGGTGATTTGAATGGATTGGTTAGTAACGCTCGACCAGGGTACGAGTCGGTGCTTGGAAAGTTTGGCGATAAAAGCGTTAATGATGCTGGCAAGCTTATACTGGCGGTATGCAAGGAAAAGGGTCTTCTTGTGACAAACACTATGTATACACTAACAGAAAAAGCGGACGTCATGCAGCGATGGAGCGAATTTTATAGAGAAATGTATGCGTGTGATGATCTTAGTGAGGGATCCGGGGATGACGCCGAGACTGGTACGCCAGACCCGGACCTCGATGACACTGAGGTCATCAGTATGAAAGAGATTGAACGTGCGATTCGAAGTTTGAAATGTGGTAAGGCTGCGGGACTAGACAGAGTTACTGCTGAAATGGTCAAGTATGGTGGGCCTCGCGTCTGGGACAGCTTTCATCTGCTGTGCAATTTGTGCTGGCGGACGGGGGATGTCCCGGATGATTGGCGATCCGCAGTCATTGTACCTTTATATATAGGTAAAGGTTCACATTTTGACTGCGGGTGCTATCGAGCGATCAGCTTGACCAGTTTAGCAAGTAAAGTTTACTCGAAGGTTTTGACACGTAGGATGCAAGAGAATTCGGAAAGATTTCTATGGGAGGCACAATGCGGATTTAGACCTGGAAGAGGATGCACGGATCAAATGTTTTCTCTCCGCATGATCACGGAAAAGCTTCTGGCTGCTAACCAGAGGATTTTCTGTGCTTTTGTGGATCTTGAGAAAGCATTTGATAAGGTTGTAAGGAAGAAAATGTGGGAACTGTTGCCGGGGTACGGTGTGAATGATCGATTGCTAAAGACTGTGCAGTCACTTTACTGTGACTGTAAAGCCTGTGTGCGGGTAGGGCATGACCTGTCACCCATGTTTAGCGTCCAAACGGGCGTAAAACAAGGTTGTGTCATGTCTTCCTGGCTGTTCATACTGTATCTCGACAGCTGTTTACAGAAGTTGAAAGATAGCTGTTTGGGTGTGAAATTGGGTGACATTAAAGTAAATTGTCTGCTGTATGCTGATGATGCAGTGCTTATTGCACCATCAGAGGCAGAACTGCAGGCATTAGTCACGTGTATGAAAGAGGAATGTGAAATTAAAGGTCTCGGCTTGAATGCTAATAAAACTAAGGTTCTGGTATTTGAAAGGGACGAAGAGAGAACGAAGTGTGAAATATGGGTAAATCAGGAATGTCTAGAACAGGTAAATGAAATTGTATACTTAGGGAGTGCTTTTAGCCGGGATGGAAGATGTGATTTAGATGTGGACAGGCGTGTCGCTGCCGGGAACAAAGTCAATGGTGCCCTGACTGCGTTAGTCAAAAGGCAAGGCGTAGTGAAGAGTGCACGCCTTGCAATACATAACGCAGTATTGGTACCGACTTTGTTGTATGGCAGCGAAACCTGGGTATACCAGAAGAAGCATAAAAGCAAGTTGAATGCAGTGGAGATGCGATCTCTTCGTAAAATGTGCGGCGTCACCATGGCCGACCGAAAGCGAAACGAAGAGATTCGCAATATGGCAGGTTTGAAAGATGACCTTATCACAAAAATTGATAAGGGCGTGCTTCGATGGTTTGGGCACGTTGAGAGAATGAGTGAAGACCGAATGGTGAAGAAAATATATAGCGCGAAAGTTAATATTAAAAGGTGTCGAGGTAGACCGAGACTAACTTTCGAAGACCATGTGAGCAAATTGCTCGAAGAGGGGAGGGTCAAGAGTACTCGGATACCTAGACGTGCATGTATGAAGAAGATAATGAATCTGAAAGAAGCGAAAGAGGTATGTAAGGATCGTGACACTTGGCGATCTGTTCTCTCTGGCTACCCCGTCAGGGATTGTGCGTGACGATAAGTAAGTAAGTAAGTAAGTATCTCGTAAAGAATAAATATAAATAAGTCTCGAACAAAACATATCTGTAGCAATTTTTAATTTGAATTTTACATAAAAATGTTTTCATTCTTTACCGTCAAGGATCTGATAGGAAATATACCCTAGAGTTGTTAAGTATGAAAACCTTTTTATATCTCCTAAAATTTTGATACAAATTCAATTAGTAACATAGTTTCTCAACGATATTTTACATCGAAGTTATGAGTTTTAATAAAGTTACATATGGATAAAGCGACTTTTTATGATACATTAATAGATCTTCAATTTTTATTCTAAACATTTTCCCATGTCACATATAGTTTTCGAGATATTCACAAAAACCAAATTTTAAGTGGTTTTTCGATAATAGAACAATTTGCGCAAAGTATAACTATGTGAATTGTTGTCAATTACATACCTTCAAAACTTTAAAAACACAAAACTATTAGTTGATACTCGATATCAGATTCATTAATTATAAGATTAAATGTGCAGTTTTAATGGTAATAAAAATAATAGAAACAAACTATGAGATGGACAGCAGCGTTTTCCTAAAAAAACAAAAAAAAAACCTGCGGTAACCACCCCGCCTGCCAAGCATAGCAACCATGGTAAATACACCCTCCTTATGAGGCAATCAATTGGGGAGGCCTATATTCAGCAGTGGATTTGTTGACCGTAACGGTAAAGGTAACCTTACTTAATCGAGCTTACATTTGTCAGATCCCACTGCTCACAGTTAATGGGTGACCTACATTTTTTTATAGCTTATAGAAAATTCCATTGCTACAAATCATGTGCAATCGCAAAAACCGATTTTTACTCTCTGTTCACAAGTTCTTTCTCCGCAAGCGAAAATTAGCTCTAATTTCACGACTCTTACAGATTACTTACAACCACAGATTATATTATAAATTCTAGTTCTAGTATTACCAAAAATTATAATTAACTATCTGATAGCCGTTACTTTGTCCACGTTGCTTGATATATTAACAAAGTTTTTGTATGTGTGAAGTAAAAAACATCAAAGGAATAAAATTTCTTTGTAAACAATATATTCGTTGCTCCATTTGTAGCCAAAATATACAAATTATCCGGGTTAGTAACGCGACGTAAAGTTGACCGTGTAAAAACTTGTATAAAAATTGTTGTTCCTTAAAACTTTAAAAACTTTATATTAAATGAAGACACCACAATATTTTTTTTAGATAAGGGCCATGTGTCTAAGAAATAAAACTTAGAAAACCTAGTCACTATCTATCCAGCAGTTTTTCCGTGATGCCCACACAACTGTAAACCTCTATCATTGGAATTAATTGGAAATAAAGACTAGAAATTAGTTGGGGGGGGGGGGGGGGTTATGGCTCGAACGTTAGGCCTTGTAAGTTTGAATAATTCTTATTTCAGCTATAACTCCGCCTCCTTCGGAGGTTCTTACAGTCTTTACATCCCGCATGCCACTTGATTTACTTATAAAGGTTATTATAGACCTTCAGGTGTTTTTATTGTTTCAGTCCTACGCGAAAGTAATAGTGCGTAAAAGCCAATCTATACATATAAATGAAATTAAAGTGTCTGTTTTTAATATTGAAGTATCTGGCTTCTATAAAGATCAGGGGGCTATTTGTAAGCTGTTAAGACATGAATGACCATTTTTAACTTTTTTGTCTGTCTGTGTGTCTGTCTGTCTATCTGGAATAATCTTTGGAATGGCTGAAGCGATTGTGATGAAACTTTACAAACAGATAGAAAGCAATGCCAGAAATGTTCTAGGCTGCATTTATCCCAAAAATTGAAATTAATAGATGTTATTAAGGAAAAGCCAGGGCAGACCGCTACTTTTCAATAAAATAATGTATACACAATACAAACCGGGTTTTCATTATTTTAGGTACTTGCAAAAATGAGGTGGAGGTGGAGCTCAAGTAAAGTTATGTATATTGTCAGTGGTACCGGTGAAGATGGAAATGGGATTACTTATATGATATGAAATTTTAATGTAAGCACCCAGGCTGCTAGCTAACACGACTTCCTGGAAGCGGCTACATTCGAAATACTTCATTGTTAATGTTGAACTTCCAGCCATCTCTAACATTTTGCTGGGCACTTCTTAATAATTCGCTCCACTCTGTAATTCCTTCCTTCCATTAGCAATATTTCCTATAAAAATTATAATCAGGTGCACGTTCATTGAACATTTTCATATTTAAGTTAATGAAAGCTGAGCGAGGACTTCCGACATTAAAAGGCTTTTTGCCTTCTCTTCCTCGCTGCAAGCATATTTGTCCAGCACGAAGTAAGCGTGCGGCATTTACTGGACCAAAAGTTACTTAATGATTTCTTATATTTACGCAAAAACTACACATTAAATGAAACTAATTTTTGTTTGTTTGATTTTATTGAGTTTTATTTAACTTTTTAATTCCCGACGTCTCAGGTGCTTTACAGGACCCATGGTCACGGGGGGGGACTGCGGCATTTGACGCCCGGATGTCATAGTTAGCTCGGTAACCTTCGGTTTTTGAATATAAATTTTTGGTCTAATCTACGCAGAATGAGCTTATAGTATCTTGAACTCTTGCAGTAGTATGCTTGTGTTTGGATTTGATTTCATTAATAATATGATCCAAAGCAGATGGCAGCACCCATCCATCTTTTCTATTGAAATGGGGATGTCTTTTAATTTCAATAGCTTCGCAAATCATCCCTGGTAGAAAGCGGTTCTTCGGTTTCATTTACCAAAGTTACCTCATTTGAAACATTTTTGCTTGTTATCAAGAAATAAATAATCGAAACAAAATGTTACCAATTCAGAATTTAATACAATAAAATATTTTTTTTTCTTTCATTATATCAATAAATATGGTTATCGCTTCAAAACGATTAGTCGAACGTCACAGTTTCTTTTTGGGTTTAATAGTCCCTTAAACACCCACGGGATGAAATGTTTGATGGTATCTCCCAAGCTACCACCATACGGAACTCCATATCCAATTTCTTGTTTGATAATGCAGTTTGATGAAAAGTAGGTTCAGAGACAAGAGAAATAAACCAAAAACGAATGTTGGCTTCGATGTGTATTTGAACTCAAGTCCAGCGACGCTGTTGTCAAGTACTTGCAATCTACACATAATTCTCAATGTTTATGATTTTCTTTATTTCGGTAAAGAATAAAATTTTACATGCAATGAACGAATAGATGGGGAATGTAATGATTTAGACAAAATTTTAGTTGTTACTTTTGAACGTGACATTGCTTTATCATCATCATCATTACTGGCCTTCACAAGTCCACTGCTGAACATAGGTCACCCCCAAGTAAGAGCCGCAGCCACTTTAGCTACCACCACCCATCCACTTCGTGCATGTCTTACCAGTTCATCAATCAATCTAGGCCGCCCAAAACTTCGCCTACCGGTACGAGACTGCCACTCGAGAACCATTCTTCCCCATCGGTTGTCAGTTCTTCGAGCTAGTTCTTCTATTTTAGACATTGCTTAGTCCACTCAAAATAATTTTTATATCTATCTATTTATTCATTAAAGTCAAAACTTCTTTAGCCGCGTTGAGCAATTTTCGGTAGGGGAAAACTTATTCAACAAACGTGAAGATATTCTTTTTTGAAAAAAAAAGAAAAATTTACTTTGATTATCTTAAAAATCAAAATAACGCCACATTAATAGTAATTTCATTAATGAATATTATACCACTGATGAGCCTAGTGGACAAAGACCCAAGGCAGACTCAAATATAGACAAAAACAAAAGTAATAAATATGTGACTGGTCGCAACGTGATTTTCCCTATATCTTAGTCACCCATGCATCTTAGTACATAATTATCGCAAAAACGTCAAACCGGTCACGGGTATGACAAAACGTGAGAGCGCCACGGTTTTATTTCTTTTCTGGCAGTATCGCATATAAGTAAAGAAATCATACCGTACAGAGGCAAAGCTTCATACAATTGCGCTGTGATAGGTACACTACTACAAGCTTGAGGCCCATGAGTGCGTGAGCAATGGGGGCTCGTCACGTACAGAGAGAAACTGCTTTAAATCGGCTCGGCCAGTGTTCAAACTCAGGGTTGTGTAAACACGTATCAGATTTGGTTTTCATGGTATCAAATGAAATATTAAAAAGTGTAAATATCGTTTACGTAGATTTAAATGTTATCGAGGTAGCTGCAGGGGATACCGCTGATTTTGTAAATAAAATTAATAATTTGTTTGATTTCTTAAACTCAAGTACACTGCGATCTTCTAATAAATATGAAAGAGCTTTTCAATGCGATATAAATATCAAATTGAGCTTTAGAAGAAATGCTAATATTTTTCAGGAACTTGAAATCAATAATAAAAGATAGGCAGAAATACGTTACAAATAGCATGAATTTCATTGACGGATTTCAAGTGTCTATAAAATATTCACGAATAATTAAAATCAGAAGAAATTTAATTCATTTGTATTTACAAGACGTCACAATCAAGATTGTCTCGAAAATTTATTTGGAAAAGTCAGACAGGCGGGTGGTA
Organism: Parnassius glacialis; assembly: GCA_033319125.1. Classification (NCBI taxonomy): domain Eukaryota; kingdom Metazoa; phylum Arthropoda; class Insecta; order Lepidoptera; family Papilionidae; genus Parnassius; species Parnassius glacialis. The sequence continues at coordinate 2,914,944 of JAVANC010000003.1, forward strand.
ACTGCCAGGAACCAACATGTCGTCTAGTCAGTATTGCCTTCAATTAGATGTTTATAACCAATATCTTAGGGAAATCTCAGAATACTAATTGTGAATACGATTTCGGTATGTTACTTATTAAACCAGACGATCGTCACATTTTAATACACCATTACCGCAACCTGAGAATGTTACTGCTCCTGTGTTAATAGTAGGAACAAATGATTATCTATTTGATTTACCAGAAAAAATGGTTTTGTTGGGATATTTGTATAGAATATGTTGTCTCAAACACCACAAATGTGAGAAAATATAATTGTACGTTAATAGATCTGAACAACCTATAAATATGAGGAAATATTTTTTTCGGCCATTACAAGGATTTTAATATAGTGTGTAGTGTTATGCTACTTACATATCATTTTACATCTATTTTTCCATTCTGTTTTTGATTTTCTGCATTCATATTTTGCATCACCTTTATTTCCATAGGATCCTGTAACGTTTTTAGACCATAAGAACACAATAACAAATCATTTTCACTTCGTATTTTCACGCTACCAGCACTTTTTAAATCGGTGTCAATGGAGTCTACCTTTTTCGATAGAATAGAATAGAATAGAATAGAATAATTTTTTATTCAATATCGATTATTACATAATTCTTATTGAAAGTCATTTTTTATTTACCACTGGTTCGAAAAATACCTCTGTCCTGGGAAGAACCAGCAAGAAACCCAGCGGGACTTTTTTTTTCAAACATATTTCATTTAACAATAATTTCATTTATACAATTTTTAAATGATTTTTAATAGAACCAGCATGGTGGCGATCACCTTATTCCCAGGGGTTATTTTCATTCATGTATTCCTTGATATTATAATAACCCTTTTTGTACAGTTTTTCTTTAATAAAACTTTTAAACTTGTTTATTGATAAACTTTGAATATGTTCTGGGATTTTGTTGTAAAAGCGTATACATTGCCCCATAAATGAATTACTGATTCTGTGGAGTCTAGTAACTGGTATTACAAGCTTATGTTTGTTCCTAGTGTTTAAAGAATGCACATCCTTATTCTTATTAAAGCTATTTATGTTTTTATGTACATACATTAGATTTTCATAAATATATTGCGATGCCAAAGTTAATATGTTTATTTCTTTAAATTTTTGTCTGAGGGACTCTTTACAATTTAGGTTATAAATCGCCCGAACGGCTCTCTTTTGCAAAACAAATATAGCTTCAATATCAGTCGCATTACCCCATAGCAAAATTCCATAAGACATTACGCTATGAAAGTAACTAAAATACACTAATCTAGCTGTCTCAACATCTGTGAGACTTCTAATCTTTCTTACAGCATATGCTGCAGAACTAAGTCTGCTTGCTAATTTAGATATATGGGGGCCCCATTGAAGTTTCGCGTCAATAGTAATACCGAGAAAAACAGTGGTATCCACAAGACTCAACTCCTCCCCATTTAATAGCACATTGGTATTCGAATGTTTTACATTAGGTATTGTGAATTTAATACACTTAGTCTTATTGCCGTTTAAGAGCATATTGTTGGCGTTAAACCAATGTACTAATTTCGATAGAGCATTATTTACATCGTCATAATTAATTAACTGCCGTTTGAGTTTGAAAATTAAAGAGGTATCGTCAGCAAATAATACCATATCGTGATTGTCCCCTACAAGATAAGGTAAGTCATTAATATAGATTAAAAACAGGAATGGGCCAAGAATCGAGCCCTGAGGAACGCCCATTGATACTACCGATCCGGAGGAACCTTTACCATTTATCAAGACTTTTTGAGTTCTGTTACTTAAATATGAAGTAATAAGTCTAAGCGCCAAATTTTTTACACCGTAATGTTGTAGTTTCCTGATTAATGTTTCATGATGAACACAATCAAAAGCCTTGGAAAGATCACAGAAAACACCTAAGGCATCCTGTGAATTCTCCCAGGCATTAAAAATATATTTCATAAGCTCAACACCGGCGTCAGACGTCGAGCGACCCCTTGTAAATCCAAATTGGTTTTTATGAAGTAATTTATTTGTATTAAAAAAAATTAACAATTGATTCAAAATTATTTTTTCAAAAATTTTACTAAGAGTTGGTAGTACAGAAATAGGTCTAAAATTAGCGGGGTCCAATGTACTACCAGATTTAAATAAAGGTATTACTTTACTATACTTTATTAAATCAGGAAACACACCAGAATCGATACAAGTATTAAAAATAATAGCAAGATGAGGTGCAATTAAATCTATTATGGACGCAATAACTGTTACGGAAATCCCCCACAAATCTGCGGTTTTCTTTACATCAATGGTTTTAAAGTATTTTACAATATCTTGCGGTAATACTTTTTCGAATCTAAATTCTTTTAAACAGATATTAACATTCTGTTTGAGTAATGACTCGGCGACAGTTGGAGAAGTATTCAAAGACTCTGTGGTCAAAATAGGAATATCAGTGAAATATTTCTCAAATCTTCTATTTAGTTCTCCGTAACTCTGCAATTTCGAGTTTCGTGCGCGCTGTTGCGCTACCTTTTTTCCTATATCAATAATATCTCATTTCTTACTTAAATCTTGCCGTTTTTCAATTATGAGCCTGAAACCAAAAATTGACATGTTTCGACATCGTTGTTTATCTGGTTGTCATGGCAATTTTTATTCAAATTCGTTACCGGTCTGATGTTTTTACTTCAATATTTCCACATGAATACTCTTTTCCTCTGGGCCATTTACAAAAATTTGCTTTTAATTTGAATAATTTCCCGTTCTCTCTAAAAAGGTATAGAAGCCGAACAATCGGTCAATACGGGCAGTCTCGCTTCAGCTTCCAAACTTGAAGCATCTCCTAAAGGCCTTATCCCGGGGCCGCACTCCCCGGGATCCTGCAAGCCTCTGTCTTCACCTGAAGTCGTCGCCTAGCCTACTCCAAGCGCGGGGCCGCACTGCTCCGGGATCCTTCAAGCCTCTGTCTTCACCTGAAGTCATCGCCTAGCCTGCTCCAAGCGCGGGGCCGCACTGCCCCGGGATCCTGCAAGCCTCTGTCTTCACCTGAAGTCGTCGCCTAGCCTACTCCAAGCGCGGGGCCGCACTGCTCCGGGATCCTGCAAGCCTCTGTCTTCACCTGAAGTCGTCGCCTAGCCTACTCCAAGCGCGGAGCCCCACTGCTCCGGGATCCTGCAGACCTTTGCCTTCACCTAAAGTCGTCGCCTACGCCTCCACCTACTAGTGCTCGTACTATCTTTAGCCGCTGTGCGTGCTTGCTCCAGGCGCTGCGAGCGTTTCTCCAGGCGATGAGAGCGCCTAATCAAGACGCCGCGTGTGCCTACTCTGGGCGCTGCGTGTGCCTACTCCAAGCGCAGCGTGTGCCTACTCCAGGCGCTACGTGTGCCTAGACCAGGCGCTGCGTGCCACTACCGCCAAGCGCGGTGTGCCACTTTGATCTTCAGGCTCCGCTTCAGTATTCATCTTATCTTAATTTTCTATTTAATTGTAATTCACGCCACCCATCACCATCATCATACTTCAATTTTTTTATATAAAATTGTAAATATCTTTTAAAATTTTAAATACATATATTATTTTCTTGTTCTATTTTTGTTATTTCGTTGTTGTTAGGTTAGGTTCTTTTTTTTTATTGTCGCTTCACGACAAGTGTTCAATCGGGTTTTTTAATAATACTTCCTTACAATTTTATCGCGTTTGTTGAATTGCTTAAGCAAAAATTTCGCTAAAAATAAATATAAAACAAACTAATATAGTGATCTCGAAAGAAACATTGTAAATATTGGTAGTAAAAATTAAAACGTGTGCAGGATTTTAGATTTGTTATGAAATGCAAGTGCATTCCAATGGATTATTTAAAAGAAAAACTTTACATTAAATTTAGAATTTACCATTTAATTAAAAGCCACAACTAATTGTTGTAGAACAATAATTATAAAAAATAAAACATACAGAATACGTAGTTTATAAAAAAAAATTAAATCTTAAGTATCTATTAAAATGCTGATAAACGTTTTCTTTATTTAGTTTTATCGTCCAGTGCCAACCCTACCAAAATAGGTAAAAAAAATTGATAGCTCGTTAGAAGCTTTGCCTCTGTACAGTTTCTTTACTCATGTGACTATAGTATAGTCATAAAATAAAAAATTCTGCAGTACTACGGTATATATGGAATAGTTCCATTACTACTTTCCCGGGCTGAACACATTGCCATTTAGGAGACGGCGGCTTTTAGCTCTACGGCCAAAAGTCTTTTGTTTATTTTTTTTGAAACTGCAAATTTACGAGTAGAGCTTCATCACCACTTACTATCAGATTTGATTGTAGTCTAACACTGGCTTGTAACAAAAAATAATTTTTCTTTTTAAGAAACGAACTTGTCATTCAAATTTGAATGACAAGCTCGTGGAAACTGTCCATGCGGTCGGAGCTAAGTTCTGCAAGACCCGCCGCAGAAGAACACAAAAACTCTCCGATCACACTCTTAATCTCATGGCTGTTAGACGGGAGATGAAGCTACATTCTTCAACAGATTTGGCAGCATACAGGCAACTGAACAGACAGATCTCCAAATGCATGCGGCGGGACTTACGCAACTTCAATACAGCTCGTATTGAAGAAGCGATCAAGCGGAACCAAGGCTCCAAAGTCTTTGCCAGAGATCTGTCTGCCAGAAAAAGCCAACTGTCAAAGCTGAAGACCGAATGTGGCAGCATCGTTTCCGGGGCACCTGAGATTTTGAGTGAGATTGAGAAGTTCTATGGGCAGCTGTACACGTCATCGTTGGAGCCACACGCAAGTGTGAGTAACGATCCAAGAGCGAGTCTTATCCGACATTATTCCGATGATATCCCGGACGTCAGTCTGAGCGAGATTAGAATGGCTCTCCAGCACCTTAAAAACGGCAAGGCCCCAGGCGAGGATGGAATTACAGCGGAGCTTCTGAAAGCAGGTGGAAGACCGGCACTTGAAGTCCTTCAGAAGCTCTTTAATTCCGTCCTCCATGGTGGCATTACACCGGAGGCGTGGAGCAGAATTGCGGTGGTCTTGTTCTTCAAGAAAGGCGACAACGCTCTCTTGAAGAACTACAGACCGATTTCCCTTCTGAGCCGCGTCTACGTGCTGTTTTCGAGAGTCATTACGAATCGTCTCGCGCGCAGACTTGACGACTTCCAGTCTCCCGAACAAGCCGGTTTCCGAAAAGGCTTTAGCACCATAGACCACATACATACCCTACGGCAAATTGTACAGAAGTCCGAGGAGTACAATTTGCCACTATGTCTGGCGTATGTGGACTATGAAAAAGCCTTTGATTCCGTCGAAATTTGGGCGGTGCTGCAGTCCCTTCAGCGGTGCCAAGTTGACTGTCGGTATATCGAAGTGTTGAAGTGCTTGTACAGTAGGGCTACGATGGCTAGCCGAGTACAGAACCAGAGTACGAAACCTATCTAATTGCAGAGAGGTGTAAGACAGGGTGACGTCATATCCCCGAAACTCTTCACCGCTGCATTGGAAGACGTTTTCAAGCTTCTGGACTGGAAAGGATACGGTATCAACATCAATGGCGAGTACATCACTCACCTTCGATTTGCCGACGATATAGTCCTTATGGCAGAATCGCTGGAGGACCTCAGCACTATGCTCAATGACCTCAATAGTGTTTCCCAACGGATAGGTCTTAAGATGAACATGGACAAAACAAAGATCATGTTTAATGTCCATGTCACACCTATGCCGGTAGTTGTTGGGAACACTAAGCTCGAAGTTGTTGACGAGTATGTTTACCTGGGACAAATAGTCCGACTAGGTAAGTCCAACTTCGACCGAGAGGTCAATCGACGGATTCAACTTGGATGGGCAGCGTTCGGGAAATTACGGCACATCTTCTCGTCAGATATACCTCAAAACTTGAAAACGAGACTGTACAACCAGTGCGTGTTGCCAGTGATGACATACGGAACTGAAACGTGGTCCGTCACTGCTGACCGGATAAGGAAGCTCAAGGTCGCTCAGCGAGCTATGGAGAGGGCTATGCTCGGAGTTTCTCTGCGTGATAAACTCAGAAATGAGGATATCCGCAGTAGAACCAGAGTGACCGACATAGCCTAACGGATTAGTAAGCTGAAGTGGCAATGGGCCGGCCATATAGCTCGAAGAACCGACAACCGATGGGGAAGAAAGGTTCTCGAGTGGCAGCCTCGTACCGGCAAGCGAAGTGTAGGGCGTCCCCCCACTAGATGGAGTGACGACCTGGTAAGATATGCAGGAAGTCGATGGATGTAGGTGGCTCAGGACCGTGCTTTGTGGCATTCTTTGGGGGAGGCCTATGTTCAGCAGTGGACTTGTGAAGGGCTGTAATGATGAAGAAACGAAATTCAATTATAGTACAAAGCAGTCTTTTGCAGTTCTCAGTCGGCAAATTATTACGTAAAATGCAGGCAAATTGTCTCTTAAATATTGCATTCAGTTCGTCTGTCCAGTCGCAGCGAACTTCGTCAATTATGCAGGAATATTACATTTTTGAATTGCATAACATATTCAGGACGAACATTTTAAAATGCATTATATTTATTTATTTTTTATGTAAGAAAAGGAAACGTTTTTATGGAAGAATAATTTTCTTTATGAAATTTTATCCATGAATTTATGCAAACCTGCACTGCTTAAAATTGCAGGTCGCGGTTTCGAATCCCGCATAGAACAAGTATTTGTATGGCCTATGAATCATTGATCCATGATATCTTGTTGGTTTTCATAATATATTATTTAAATACTTATATGGAGATTTTAAATTAGACGGAACATATTTTAGGTTTTATTTTTTAGATGCAGCTTTAAAAAGGTTGTAGCAGGAAGTAACAGTGCAGGTTTTGTTACAGTTCAATCGGTGAAGGCTCTCATCCCCAAAGAATACCATCGTAAATAGCAGCATAATGCTGCTATGTTTTGTATGCTGAGTGTAGAGAACTGGAGACCCTTTTTACTGACAACGCAACTTAATTTTGATTCTTAACCAAGGATACGAGGGCTACACTAAAAGTTTTTAGAACTGGCCACTTGCAAACGATATATTAAAAAAATAAGTTCAAATTTAGAAAATGGCACTCTTTGCCAATATTATTGTGTATGTATTTCAATAGATTGTCATTTGCTTACGTTTTGGCGGCAAATTGAAAATTGTCTGTGTCACGTCAGTATGAATTTAACGCGAGAAAATTTTCCTAAAATGATTTTTTACGAATTTCGATGTCATTTAAGTCAAGAATAAAGTTAAAATAGACTTCGATTGGCCTTACCCGATAAAGCCCCATCTTGTGCCACTGTCTACAACTGGTTTAATGAGTTTAAACTTGGTCGCACTAATCTCACCGATTTCCTTCCGAGGAGTTGTCAACTAAAGTAAATAGAGGTCGAAGCGTGGGAAAAAAGATGGTGGCGTCCTTCTTCGGAAGGACAGGTTATTACGCAACAATTGTTTTAGAGGATCGAAACAGTTACTGCAGAGTGGTACACTAACAATTGTTCGCCACTTGTCTTGGAGAAAGTTCGGGAGAAACGACCTCGCAGTAGGATCCTCCTTCACCACGACAGCGCCGTGTCGCACACCGTCAAGCAAACAATCGACTACCAGGCGATTTCAGACGTGGAATTACTGGGTCATCCTATCTATAGCCCTGACCCCGCACCTTGCGATTTTTATTTATTTCCAAAAATAAAAGTAAAACTTCGAGGAAAACGTTTTATGGACGCCGAGGAGCAGTGACTGCGTTTCAAAATGCCGTTGAACCCCTAAGGACGAGTGGGCAAAGTGCTTTTCTCAGTAGTTCCATCGGATGCTGCGATATACTTATGTAAATTGACACTATTTTGAAAAGATATAATAAAACTAATAACTCGTTAGTTTGTTCAGTTTTTGATTTTCTAAGAACTTTCAGTATCACCCTCGTTGAATTATATGCTGATAACAAGACTGTGTGTTCGTTAGTTATTCTCAATCATTATTTAAAAAAATATTTTTAGTTGTTCTTCAAGTTCTCTGTTGTTCAGTTTTCTTTTTTTTTTAAAGCTCATTATTATTATATAATTTATTGATCTCGATTAAAAACAATATATTTTTCATTATCTACTAAATTTTACTGAAAATTTTAACAAAATTCACTCGAAATGCTCACAAAACATCTTAATAATTCTTCCCATTTCTATTGACGTCAAGGTACCGGTGATCCAATATTCATGCAAATACAATAGGCACAAAATTGTGTTTGCCTTGGAGACGGCAACCAGATAGGTTTATTCGAAAAACCGAATTGATGTTATTTATAGACTTTCGTGTAAAAAACCTAAAGAAAGGCAATTTCTTTTGTCCTCTTTTGTTGCATAATACCGGCCGATTTGCCTGATTGATATCAACACAGCTACGCTCTCCCCATGCTATCGATATTATTGTTGTAAATTTTGCGAAGAGACATAAGGACAAGTTCGAGTACATAATAACATACCGTACACTTGTACTTTGAGATATTGACGGTACAGAATAGAATAGAATGATTTTCATTCAATATTGATTATACTTATTGAAAGTCATTTTTTATTTACATAGAATTTTCATAGAACCAGCATGGTGGCGACCACTTTATTCCCAGGGGTTATTTTCATTCATGTATTCCTAGATATTATAATAACCCTTTTTGTACAGTTTTTCAACTTGTTTATTGACAAACTCTGAACATGTTCTGGGATTTAGTTGTAAAACGAATTATGGATGTCGCCGCCGGAGGACCCAAAAAAAACCAAAATTACTTTTATTGAATTTAATTTAAAAGATATTACAATTAAAATAACTAGTACTAATTAAATATACACCCCGCCCGATGTTAGAAACGAAGTGGTGTGGCATCGTGGAGTTCCGTATATATAAAGCTGGCGGGTGACGCCGCGGGCGTCACTGTGAATCCACGGCAGCTACATTTCCCACCAGGTTAGCAGAATTGCTTCTTTGCATTAGGTTTCTGGTAAAGGTGCTATGTCAGTTGACATCGCGTGCGTCATTGTGAGTCCACGGCAACCGAGTTTCCCATCAAGTCAGCAAAACTGCCTCGTGGAAGCAATGTTGAAATGTTGTGTGGAAAAATGAGGTAGCCACGTAGTTCGCGGTTTTGTAAGGAACACCCATATATGTAACAAACGTATACATTGCCCCATAAATGAATTACTGAGGTATTGATTTGATACACAAAACAATGCCTCAATGGTTTGCTCTTATATTTTTTGCACATTTTACCTCTTTTTTAAATATTTTTATTTTTAGGAATATCTGTGGTTTGGTTAATTTATTTTGAATCTACTTAATATAAAATATAACATAAAGAACAGAAAGAAACCTTAACCTTTACATCTGTCAAATATTGTATCATTTTAAGTGGGGCCGCCCTGGTGGATATATATATTATATATATACACAGTCAGGTCATAAGTATTGTCACACAGTAAAAACTTTTCTTTTAGAATGCTAGCCACAAAAAAGTTTATTGAATTCGAATTTCAGATTGTTCATGAAAATAAAACTGTATACTTTTTAGAATTTTACTCATTTTTAAATATGGAGTGGACGCTTAAAGAAGACCGTGTTGCAGTTATTGCGTTGCATCGTTGCGGTTACGCGCCAATTCAAATGTTTGACATACTGAAAAATTTGAATATAACCAAAAGATTCGTTTATCGTACCATCAAACGATACAATGAAGACTCTAGTGTAGACGACAGGTCAAGAAGTCGTCGCCCTCGGTCTGTTAGGACTCCAGCAGTGATAAAAGCTGTAAAGGCGCGAATTCAAAGAAATCCCAAACCTTAGCAGAAACTGTTGGCCCTTCAGATGGGGTTAAGCAGAACCACGGTGAAAAGGGTATTAAATGAAGACTTAGGGCTTTGGGTATATCGAAAAAGAACAGGACATCATTTGAATGCTCGTCTAATCGACCTGAGACTGAAGAGATGCCGCGCTTTGTTGAAGCGGTACGCGGGAAAAAAATATCGGGAAATTCTTTTTTCTAATGAAAAAATTTTTACCGTAGAAGAGAGCTACAACAAACAAAATGATAAGGTGTACGCACACAGTAGTGAAGAAGCGAGCAACCGTATTCCGCGTGTCCAACGAGGTCATTTTCCGTCCTCGCTCATGGTATGGTTGGGAGTTTCTTATTGGGGCTTAACAGAGGTACATTTTTGTGAGAAAGGTGTAAAAACGAATGCAGTTGTGTATCAAAATACAGTCCTGACGAACCTTGTGGAACCTGTTTCTCATACTATTCAATAACAGGCACTGGGTATTCCAACAAGATTCGGCGCCAGCTCATAGAGCGAAGAGCACACAAGACTGGCTGGCGGCGCGTGAAATCGACTTCATCCGGCACGAAGACTGGCCCTCCTCCAGTCCAGATTTGAATCCGTTAGATTACAAGATATGGCAACACTTGGAGGAAAAGGCGTGCTCAAAGCCTCATCCCAATTCGGAATCACTCAAGACATCCTTAATTAAGGCAGCCGCCGATATTGACATGGACCTCGTTCGTGCTGCAATAGACGACTGGCCGCGCAGATTGAAGGCCTGTATTCAAAATCACGGAGGTCATTTTGAATAAACTTTAGTGTTATAAGAATCTATGTTTTGTTAAGTTCATTTTGGTATATAAATGGTTACATAATGAATTAACTTGTTTCAATTATTTTATATTAAACATATGACAGAATTTATGACCTGACAAGGTATATATATATATATATATATATATATATATATATATATATATATATATATATATATATATGTTTTTGACATTGGCAGTGAGAAAAATATATTTAATAAACAATATATTTTTTTATTTATTATATTTGCAACATATATTTTATGTTAATATTAGCTTTCTGCACACGTTTTCCATTTAAACTTGAACTGTGCCAAATATCACACTTTTCTGAGCGTTTGAAAAGGATACAAAGATTTTCTTTCACTTATTTAATGAATATTATATTGTTTTCAATGCAAGCAAGGCAAAGGCAAGCAGTTACGCCTTTGTCTAAATCATGCACTCGGTAACTTACTCCAATGTTTGAACAATTCGCAATGTTGCAGTACTGAGAAGTCAATTAAATTGTAAAGTCCGCGATCCGTCCGTGAATATAATTTCACAGAATAATAAACATTGCATCATCTGCAATATTAAGGATAGACAGAGATATACTTGTATTATACCATGTATGTAATACAATGAAGCATTAATTAGTTGCAGTAATGGATTGAAGGAACATATTCAGAACATATTCATAAACGTACGTGCTTACACAGAAGGTATTTGACCAAACTTACTCTTTCAGCAATGCATAATATGTGATAAAGTCAGAGGTAACCTAAGTATGCGGAGTCAAAGTAAGGGATAACCACAACTACTCGAATACCAATCATTGGCTTAGACTAGGAGTCGAACCCGGGACCGCGATGTAGGAGACATAATTTCTGACCACTATATTACGCAGTCGTCGCCAAAGGTGTAACAAATTCTAATAAATATAAATATAAAGAACAAATAAAATAAAATCCACAGCAAACAACGTCCTTTGGATTATTACTGTGGAGATCTGAAACTCAAAGTATATTTATAATATAGATATAGAAAAGCGCTACTTGTTAGTTACTTGTGTTTATTTACTTGTTATTTACAATTTTAGAACAAGGGACCTAGAGACATTTTAAAGAAATAAAAACCTTAACCGTCACCTGACAATACTTATTGAATAATATTATATATGTAAGAAACTATTTTAATACCTGTAACAAAATGAGTGATGTCTATAATTTTAAAACTTGCTTGCTGTTACAAAGTACAGACTCCATAAAACTAGCAGCTCATTTTGGGTAGATGTATAAATATATTTATAACAAGATTTCTTGTAATATTACTTGTTTGCCATTGTAAATTCCAAGCTCATGTAAAAAGCATTCTTAGGCTTTTTTAAATTTATGAAATAATTTTTAAGGTTTTCACGTCTCCAGCATAAGGGACTTGTTGATTTTCAAAAAGTACTTTGATTTTTTTTTGCTTTGCTTTGCTTTGCCAATTCTAAATATAAATATTCGACTTTGACTTTACAAATACAAATACAAATTCTTTATTTGCAAGAAACACAGTTGACAGGGTCTTAAGTTAAATCTAGTGTGCATGTGTTTAGTCTGCTCGCAGACGTGCAAATATTTAGGTGCATAATACAAAAAAAAACTATCTGTAAGTGGATCACATAAATCATTGAACTAATTTTTTCATTCTTAATATTCTTTTAGATTAGTGGATATAACATTCTATATTAATTTTTAAATATAGTTTGGCTAATAGTCGCCACACACTGACAATTAAACTGATCAATTTAACTGACGTACATCCAAAAATTGACCGTGGGTGTGAAATCTTAAGTTGAAATTTTTAACTGACGGCAATCCACGGATTTTTCCGGCCGCACCGTAATCTGCTGGCTTCAGTTTGTTTCAATTATTGATAAGTACATACTTTCTTAGTAGCTACTTACATTATTTCTATGCTGTTTAGATTTTATATTATTTTATATATTTAGAGAAGTTTGTTTGACGGAGGATGGAGACCAAGGGGACTGTGATGATGTCACCTTCCTTATGGTGAACTCGAAAGGTGGGTATAGGATCTCAGTGATGGTACTACGTAGAACCATCGTGTTTGGATTTATTTTCAAAAAGGTTAATGGAGACCTAGATGACTATGATGATATCACCTTTCTGATGGTGCAATCCGAAGTTGGGTATAGGATCTCACTGACGGGGTATTTTTTGAGTTCACAGACCTCAAAAGGAAAAAGCAGTACATTTATAAGATCACTTTTGTGATCCATACAAAAGGCCTGTGCCTAGCAGCGATTTTATATTTGGGCGGTAACTTTACTTTTTACTTTTTTATACAATTTATTATTTATTTGCAATTTTTTGCAGTATTAATATTGAGCGCTGATTTAAATAAACACGCACGGCCTAGTTCAAAGAGTTCCATTTTGCGTTTAAGTAAATTCATATCCACGTTAATTTAATAAGTGTACACGTGACCGATTTTTAAATATACTCGATGTATACAAAACAATATAAAAGTTGTGCTGAATACGTGCGCTCAGGAGTTGGAACCGGTTTTACCACCGGTCTTTTCCGATACTCCTACTCCATATTCGCGAATTCATGGAAGACAGCTTTGGTCAACCCGATCCCTAAAAAGGCGACCGCTCAGACCCGATCAACTACAGGCCTATCGCCATCACCTCCTTGTTCTCCAAAATAAAGGAGATAATTATAAACTTCCAGCTCATGAGGTAGGTACATTGAGGATCACAAGCTGATTAGTGACTGCCAATACGGTTTTCGTCGGGGTCGATCAGCTGGTGATCTTCTGATCTACCTGAGTCGTAGATGGGCGGAGGCAGTAGAGTCCAAAGGGGAGGCATTGGCCGTTAGTTTGGACATAGCGAAGGCCATCGATCGGGTCTGGCACAAATCGCTTCTTTCAAAGCTTCCTTCCTTTGGGTTTCCCGAGAAACTCTGCAATTGGATAACCAATTTCCTTGCTGATCGGAGCATCAAGGTCATAGTAGACGGTGCATACTCTTATTACAAACCTTCTAACGCTGGTGTTCCACAAGGTTGCGTGCAGTCACCGACGCTGTTTCTTTTGTATTTCAATGATATGTTGTAAACTGGTAACATTCATTGCTATGTAGACGAAAGCAATGGTCATGCCCTATATACCGGCCGTACCAATATTTCTCGAGAAAACATCACCGAGTACCGTGTCTGAAGTCGCGTCTTTGCTGAACAAAGTCTTGTATTGGGGGTGATTAAATCTAGTCCAGTTCAATCCCAAGAAGACACAAGTTTGCGCGTTAACCACTAAAAACGAACCCCTTTGTCGTATCTCCTCAGGCACTTTCAAGGCACTCCCCTTGCTGCCTCAGCTAGCATCGGAATCCTTGGCGTCGACATATCATATAGCGTGCAGTTTCATGGTCACTTGGTATGGAAGGCCAAATTGGCTTCTAAAAAACTTGGCGTGCTCAGCAGAGCGAAACAGTATTTCATGCCGGCACATCGCCTGCAACTTTACAAAGCGCAAATTCGGCCTCACATGGTTCACATGCCTCATGGCCTCACTGTTCTCATCTCCGGGCCGAGGCACCCCAGTGCCAGCTCCTTTCACTTGACCGTATCCAGCGCAGAGCGATTCGAATCGTCAACGACCGGGTTCTATCTAATCGGCTCTATTCACTGGCGCAGCGTAGGGATGTTGCATCCCTTTGCATTTTCTATCAAATCTACCACGAGGAGTACTCTGAGGAACAGTTTGGATTAATTTCAGCCTACGAATTTCACGAACGCACATTGTGTCAAAATTCACGATACCATCCTCACCATCAAGATGTTTGGCGGTCTACCAATGGGCGTTTTACTAGGAGTTTTCTTCATCGTACAACTTTTCCGTGAAATTGTTTACCACCGGCAATTTTTCCGGACCGATATGACTTTGACCTTCAAGAAAAGAGCTTACACCTTTCTAAAAGGCCGTCAACGCACCTGCAATACCCCTGGTGTTGCATTTGTTCATGGGCGGCGGTAGTCTCTTACCATCAGGTGAGCCGCATGCTCGTTTTCCCCTCTTCTATTAAATAAAATTGTTATTCTTTAGTATTAAGTCACCCCTGGAGACTAGGAAAAATTGCAGAAACTTCACAAACAGATAAAGAGTAATGTCAGGAGCGAAGTGAAAATTGAAGATTTTTGAAAAGTAACAAATAATTGATGAAATAAATGACCTATGATTATCTTAAATGTAAATTACGACACATTTATAGACCCTAACCAAGCAAAGCCGGGGAGAGTCCCTAGTATAACTTCGTATTTCTTTCCGAATAAAATCTGCCGCTATAAATTAGGCGAGCGCAATTAATTTGTGGTTTACTTACGGATGGCTGACGATAAATTTTAGGCTCCATCGTAATTGCACCTTTAACATATTTAAGGTCTAAGCAGATGATTAAAAGAAAAGGATACTTTTTTAGAGATTAAGGAGTATCTACGTTAAATTAAATGTATTTAATCTGAACTAGTTTTAAAACTATAGAATTTAATATAATGAAATCAATTTTAATTAAAAGTGGTAGAGCCACGCCGCAGCTACGTTATAAATGGGCACACGAATGGGCTGGCTCGACTGGACAAGGGCCACGTTCTCACAGAATACCAAAGTAAAATAGCAGCTTAATGCTGCTTTGTTTTGTTTGGTTAACGTAGAGAACTGGTGACTCCTTTTAACGGAAACGAGGCATTCCATCTCATCGCATTGATTCTAAATCGAGGATAGATGTATATGTCTATGATCCTCAGCATCCACTTACCATCGGATGGACTGTGTAATCGGTTCGGCTCTGGTCGATCAAGATGACCCTTATTATTTAAAAAAATATTATGATTCTTATTTTTTCATCACCCCGCAAAAGTCCACTGTTGGACGTGCGTCTCTCTCATTTGGACGGATAGGGGAGGGCTATGTCCACAAAGCATTGTCCTGTGCTACCTACACCCATCGACTTTTTACGTGTCTTACTCAATCCATCTAATAGAGGGCAGCCCTATAATTCACTTAGCGGTACAAGACTGCCACTTGAAAACCCTTTTTATCCATCGGTTGTCGTTTTTTAGAACTATATAACCGGCCCAATGCCGTTTCAGCTTACTGATCCATTTGTTACTCTGGTTCTACTGTGGGTATCTTCATTTTCCAAATACTTCGTAATTAAAATATTAATTATCACTCTTTACAGGGTCGTGTTCGAACAGATATTCGGAGAACACATTCCACTCTTGAGTTTGAGTTGTCACTCACAGGTTTTAAATTTAGGTACATTTGAACATCAAAACCGCGACCACTTCAGCAATTTGGACACCTCGACATGCTGTTAACCTTCGTCATATTCAACCTTATCACGAAATTTTGACTGACGTTAAATATTAAGCGTGCAGTCTTTAAATGGCTAGAGGCACACTGAAAAATGTACGCTCTTGGTCGCTCATAAATGTTTGAATTTCGAATGTTATATATTTTTAAACATCTGAAACTCATATTATATTGATAAATAATATTTTCGTGTCAATTGGAAGTCGCGTGTCAATTATTTTTACCAGTCTGCACGACGCAAAGGGCACGTGGTAGAGCCACACTGCAGCTATATAATAGTTATAGAACGAATAGTTGGGCTCGACCGGGATATGCTCACGCTCTTACAGAATACAGTGTTTCGTGTGGCGAGTGTAGAGAACCGGAGACTCTTTTAACTGGTCACGAATTCCATCTTAATCCTCAGGGATGACAACGCATCTGCATTTTGATTCTTTATCTAGGGTAAATGTAGATCTCTGAGGACAAGGCATTCACTTACCATCAGGAGGACTTTGCGCTCGTTTGTCACTCTTATACCATAAAAAAGGAGGGTAATGTGTTTATCAGCCTGTATATGTGTGTTTGTTCCTTTGTTGCTCTCTAGCGCCAATTTTGATGAATCTTAATGTGAGTGTCACTGAAGACATAACAGTAACCGAAATTCAATATGTATAATATAATATATAATTATGACCACATTATGCAACGCATTCTTTACGCTTAGAACGAATACAAAAAAGATTCATGTGGCATTTAGTATAGGCACTCATATTGAATTTCAAAAAAGAAACTTTCTTCGTATAAGAAACAGCTATCTTTTTTCAAAATTACATCCTTGGGTAATCGTAGACAAATATCCGACTTACTCTTCGTAAGCAAATTATTAAATAATAAAATTAACTGCCCTCAATTGTTGAATAAGATAAAATTTCGCGTACCTCATAATATCCCCGTAAGAAAATAATTACTATTAGATCACCTCTCCGTAAAACAGTATTTGGCGCAAATTCCCCGATCTCTAGGTTAAGTGAATAGATCAGTGAACTTTCCCATGCTTTTGATATTAATTCCGACTCACCTAACAAGCTCAGAAAAGAAGTACTCAAACATAATGCAAATGTAATAGATTAAGTTTTTGGATTTTTTTAACGTTTTAGTTTGTTGTAACTATGTATTATTCTTGATGTTTATTCCAGTGCATATTGTAATCACCTATAATAGTATGTAGCATTTAAAGTAATACCCTATCTACGAATGTATGTAAATTATAATTTTAACAATGTATACAAATGTTGTTGACGCTTTAATAAAAAAAAAATATATGGCTACAAGTAAATACAATATTGTGCAATAACTGTGTAGAATACACTATCATCGAGTAGGTCTTGGAAAATATTCTTTAGATTTCTTTAATCATTTGTCATAATTTTAAATGAACACTTAGGACATATAACGATTTAAATTTGGTTAGCAACCATTCTCTCTTAAAATAAATTGTGTTATAATTAATAGAATCATAATTTGCGAAAATCCATTATAATGGGGTTGTTATAAATTAATTTGCTTAATTCCGCGTGAAGAAAGAAAATTATGTGTCCTGCCCAGTTTTAAGGCGACCACCCACCCTCCCTCAATCGCGCGCACTATACCCGTCGCCGTCAATCCCAGCACTACAATCCCCAGCACCACCACACTAAGTTTTAAGGGTCCCTTTAAAACTGGGCAGGACACATCATTTTCTGTCTTTACGCGGAATTAAGCAAATGAGGGCTAATAATCTTCCACTCACCAGATGTCGCTAGTTGTGACTGAGGTAAAGTTTTTCGTTACATAGTGTCAGTTAATTGATAATGTAGTTTTAAATAATAGTTTACCATTATCTAGAGTATTATATTAATATACAACACAATGCGTCAGTGGTTTGATTCTTCATTTTGTGCACTTTATAATTCTTTTTAAAAAAATCTGCTTTTATTTATATTTTATAGGTTGGTTTATTCATTTCTAATGTAATTAATATAAAATATAACTAATAACACACAAAGAAATCTTAAAGATTACATTTTCCTAAGAAATTATCATCCCCGCTATGAAATCTGTCAAATATTTTACCTCACTGTAAAGTGGCGCCGCCCTGGTGGCAGAAAAAATCGTGGACGCCCTCATTAATTTATAACAACCTCAAATTGTGTTATAATAAAACTGTTTTACGCAGTCGTGTTTTTAATTAATATTTTAACCATTTATTTGTATCCCACAAGTTGAAGTTCGTTATCTGTAGCAAAAATGGAATTAACGCGAAAAGATTTTAGAGCGATGATTTCTTATGATTTTAAAAGTTTACTCTCGCCGCAAGCCTACACTGCTCGTCTTAAAAATGTTTTTGGGAGGGAAGCACCTCATTAGAGAATCGCAAGACGTTGGTACGTGGCCGTGTTATCTTCCTTGATGAAATTCGTAAAGTTCGATTCTCAACTGTGATCAGTGAGAAAAATGTGGCTATCGTAGGTGACTAATTGAAGTAAACCGGCGCATCACCAATGAGGCGTCTCGATCTCATTGAGACAGGATGTGAAACATGGATATTATATTGTTACTTTCCAAAAAAGAAAAAAGCAGTCTTCTGTACGGACTTTCGAATGCGACAGCAATCCAAGACCACCCCATTTATTCGAAAGGGCTCGCTACCGCCGATTGTAGCAGCGTAAGGCAGTGTAACAAAACCCAAATAGGGTGAATTATGAGATGACTGTGAATTATGAGGTGATGTACGAAATCCGAAACTTATACGGATACCGGCATATTCCTAAAAATAATAAAATTGATGCAGGCAAGAAGCATGTGGAAAAAAAATTATCACGTTTTTTCTCCCAGACAATATTGTACCATGACAATGCTTCGGCACACACCGTGAACAAGACAAAATAATCTTGCAAACCATCTGACAAACACACTGATGACCACAGTCGAGTGTGTGCATGCTGTACTACCCTTTTTTTTATGGGGAAATGCCTACGCATACCCGCCTCGCGGGAGCAAGGACGGGTTATGTTGGACTCGCACCGACTAAAACCCCACGGTGTTCCACCTTCGCCGCATATTGAAAAGGCCTCAGGAACGCTTTCGCACACATCCGCGGCCCTACCAGCGCCGGCCACCCCATAGCATCCTCTTCTTGGAGGAGGACCTCTCCTCTCCATTCTCCTTCTCAGGCAAGGCACACCAGGAACACAACTCCCTCTCCACGGCCTCCAACTCCACCTGCGTATCGAACCCCTCATTAGTCATGGGGCCAGAAATATCATGCGCTTAGTAGCACCCGCTTTCCCGAGCCCAGCGGCGGGTCTGGTCTCTGGCTACGCCGCCAACCAAGTTCCGGCCGCGGAGGGTAGGAAGAGCGGCGCCTCGCAATACCTCCTCTCCTCTCCCCCCGCGGCCCCACCACCACCGCATCGAAGGTGCGGCCCCGTCAGAGTCGCGAAAGATAGGGCGAGTGGCGCATCGCCATACCAAAACTCCTCTTGCTCCGCAACTCCACCTCGGTTACAGTGGTAGGGGGAGAAGACACCCCTTTTACCGCAGCCCACCGACACACATCAGAAGTGGGCTCGCCAAGCCCACTCGGAGTGGCCACCTCGGGCCGGCCCTACACCACGGACCAGCCAAGGGGTTCTTTGTTCACCGCGGGTGACCAAGTCACGGCTACTAAGCCCCCCCGCCACGACAAGGCGGAAACCCGTTCTCGGGGGGTGCTGTACTACCCTATTTAAGAGGAGTCACAGACAAGGTCGACTAAAATTTGAAGCGAGCTTTTATTAAAGATACTTCAAGCCGCCGACGAAGATTAGTCAAGTTTTACCATCCGTCAAGTGTAATATCCCTCTACAAGATGCACGAGTGTACAAGCTTGATTGCGAATGTGGTGTCTCTTACATAGCACAAACAAAAAGATCTATTAAAACTCGCGTGTAAGAACATATAGCTGACGTGAAGCACCGACGCTCTGGGAAGTCTGCAGTCTGTGAACATGCTCAAGATCGTCCCAGCCATTACATCAGATTTGATAGACCACAAATCCTCGCAAAAGAACACCGTTTCCTACCAAGGATGATACGCGTGTTACATATATGGATGGCCCTTACAAAACCGCGAACTACGCGGCTACCTCATTTTCCCACACAACATTTCAACATTGCTTCCACGAGGCAGTTTTGCTGACTTGATGGGAAACTCGGTCGCCGTGGACTCACAATGAAGCACGCGATGCACCTTTACCAGAAATCCAATGCAGCGAGGCAATTCTGCTAACCTGATGGGAAATGTAGCTGCCGTGGATTCACAGTGATGCCCGCGGCGTCACCCGCCAGCATTATATATACGAAACTCCAAAATGCCACTTCACTTCGTTCCTAACACCGGGCGGGGTGTAGGTTTAATTAGTATTAGTTATTTTAATTGTATTATCTTTTAAATTATTAAAGTTAATAAAAGTAATTTTGGTTTTTTTTTTTGGGTCCTCCGGCGGTTACATCCACAATTGGCGCAGTCGGTAGGATATTCGAGTAGTCTCAGTGTAGTTTATTAGTGAATTTCTAATATCGAATTCCATATCGCTACCACTGTCACGAGTCATCGGGTATCCAAAGAACCTGGAGTCCAGATCGGAAGATAAATCCAGACATCGATCCCAGAGGAACCAGAATGAAACTCATGTAAGTACACTCAAAAATCGTTTCTGTGTGTTACTTCAATTATTCTAGTAGTAATTTTTAATTCCTAGAGAGCCTGCATCTGCCAGACTAGCTCGTAGGTTCAAATTAGGTAATAAGAGAAACATTAGTGTAGATTTAGATAATTAAATAAACTTCTCGCTAGATTCGAAATGACAGACGTAGACATTATCTTTCAAGCCTTACGTTTAGTACCAGATCTTGACGAGAACCTGAATATATTGCCTATGTTCATTCATATGTGTGATCAGATCGTTTCTGAATATACGAGTCAAAATTCTGGCAAAGAACTAGCTAAGCTATATCTAATAAACGATATTTGAAATAAAATTTCTGGGTCAACCGCACGTATCATAAATTCGAATGGCATTTCTGAAGATTGGGATAGCATAAAAAATGCCCTCTTCAATAACTTTTTAGACCAACGAGATGAGACAGCTCTTTACAATGACCTTATGTTGGCCACGCAAGGGTATACTTCACCCCAGGGATTTTACGACCGGTGTGTTAATTTATTTAGCATCATCATGATGTACGTGACTTTACACGAGAGCGTTGCTACAACTATCGAAGCCAAGCGTAGAAAAGGTTTTTCAAAGACTTCAAGAGTCGAACTTTAAAATCCAGATAGACAAATCGGAGTTCCTTAAACTAAAAACTGCTTATCTCGGACACGTGATCAGTAAGGATGATATAAAGCCGAATCCTGATAAAATTTCTGCCATATTCACTGCCTAGAACGCCTAAGGAAATTTAGCAGTTTCTAAGCTTGATAGGTTATTACCGAAAATTTATTCCAGAGTGCACGTAAAACAAAACCTTTAACACAGTGTCTTAAGAAAGGTAGAAAATTTGCAGCAAATTCAGAATATATTTCTTGCTTTAGTGTAAACGAAAGATTTCTTGCTGACACCGGATGCGTCTTATTTAGTGATAGGTGCTATATTGTCGCACGAACCCATAGGCGCGGAGAAACCAGTGTGCTATGCTTCTCGTACTCTAAACGAGAGCGAGATCAATTACAGCACCACGAAAAATTATATATATATATATATATATATATATATATATATATATATATATATATATATATATATATATATATATATCAGGATATTTTTGGAACGCTCCCGAAAACTAAGACAGGCGACAGCACCAAGTATACCTTTGATCATGGGTCACAAATAAATTTGATCCTGATGAAAAAAAAATCATATTTTTACAACGTTTTATTAGCTTTATTCACGCGCCATCATGTTAGTACAGCTAAATGAAACGATAATTTCATAAAAAAAAATCATGAAAATACTGAAACATAAAACCAGCAGTGAAAACTGAATTAATATCACCTGACTAATGGAGGTTAATGTACGCGGGAACGGTGAAAAAAGAACGCTGGCCTTGAACTTGGGCACTGAGCGATTTATCACATATTGGTACGAAGGGGGCGCGACGGGGGAACAATCCGCCAGTATTACTGTGCCTGCATGCCATTGGTTCCCGCGCTTTGTTCGCTCCAAAAATACAGTCGCATACACAGCTTACTTTGCGACTCGCGACGATGTTTTAAAAAGGAAGGAAAGAAAAATTATTTATATCTATTGTTTTATGACTAGACTAGTGTACGAAAAGGTAAATATGATAGGAGAAGGTGAATGGGGAAAATTGTGCAGTAAATTTAAAAGTGTTGAGGAAGAATACCGAAAAAATTACCATGTGATAGACCTGATGACGGAAGCTCAAGCGAAGATAAAAGTGATGATGAAGTAGCATCCAGTAACACCAACACACCTTCAACACCTGGCTTCCATGTGACCCAAGACGACATAATGGACGGCATGCCACCCTTACCTTAAGTTTTCTTATTACTAACTACTTTATATTTTACGATAGAAATAACAAATAATGCTCAAGTAAACATCCATTTTTAATTCCAAGTAAGGCACCTATTATGATTCTACAATAAAACAATTAATTACTTACTATAATATTATAAAACAATATCCCAATACCATGTAGTACTTTAGAACGCCACTGTAACCTCTCTGCACTCGACCTGTATCTAGCTCGGTGCGAAACAATGTAACCCGCCCGGCTCGTGTCGCATCACGCTGTGACGCAGTAGATTTCAGTTTTGTCGATTTGTTTATTAAATTGTAATTACGTGTTGCAGGTGGCTCAGGACCGTGCTTTGTGGCATTCTTTGGGGGAGGCCTATGTTCAGCAGTGGACTTGTGAAGGGCTGTAATGATGATGATGATTATTCTTGTTCGTTTTTTGTTTTAATAATGCTTAACGCGTACGTTTATAGTGATTGTGAATACAACAACATGTTATGTATCCGAACCTAGGTACACGAAGTATCGCTAAATAAATTGTTAAGACGTCGGGATGGAACAAGTGTGTAATACTGTGCAGTGCACAAAGTGTTGAAGCGTAACCGAATGCGCCCATACAAATTGCACAAAGTGCAAGCTTTAGTTCCCGGCGATCACGACCGCCGACGAGTTTTCTGCCGTTGGTTATTATACCAGCAACAACGTGTGGCTGGTTCCATTGAGCACATTATCTGGACGGATGAGTCGACATTTACCAGAAACGGCCTGTGGAACCGAAGAAATACACACGTGTATTCAGAGTTTAACCCGCACGCTGTTCGACAAACCGAGCACCAAACCCGATGGTCGGTTAACGTATGGGCAGGTTTATTTAAGGATCGCATACTGGGACCAGTGTTTCTGCCATAGCGACTGAACGGACAGCGATACCTAAACTTTATAAATGAACAGTTGACAGACATTTTAGACGACCTATCGTTGGCTGAATATCGCCGCACATGGTTCCAGTATGATGGTGCCCCTCCACATGTCGTGAGATTCGTCCGTGAGCGCCTCAATGAGCTATTTGATGATCGCTGGATTTGGCGGACTAGGACCACACGCTTGGCCACCTCGCGCACCAGATCTGACCCCGATAGACTTCTTTCTGTGGGGTATGTGAAAGAAAGGGTTTTTAATCGTGAGTGTGATAGTGCTGACGAAACTACAAAAGGATCGTGGATGTTTTCGACAAACTACGTATTAATCGCGGCACGTAAGTTGAACTATGACCTTTTATGCGCAGTAACACATTTTCGGGTCTCAATCGAAGTGCGGTATGAGGTGCGCCGCGAGGGGCCGCGCGTAACCATAGCAACGTGGCGGCGCTAGACCCCCCTCAGTCGCACTCTGTCCCTCGCTACCCGCGCACTCACCGCGCGTCCCTGGAGTACAATCGCGTACGAAGTTTTCTACTCTTTGACATTTATAATTCTGTCGATTGCGTGATCATTTAATTTACTTTCAAAAAATGACTCGACCACAACCAACTTTAAATAGACAGGGGAGAAGAATGATATTTGATGTTTATAATTATTTTTTAAAAGAAAATAATATAACTGATTCTCTGAATAAGACTGCGGAAGCTACGAAAAAGTCTGTATCCACAGTTAAAAGGATTGTTAAAGAAAGTAAAAGTTCAGAGTTTATAGTTACTTTTAGGACCCCTGGTAAAAAGAGGCAACGAATAAAGCCAGTCACAGGCATAGACAATTTTGACAAGGGGGTAATAAAACGATGTATTCACAATTTTCATTTAACTGAAAACGAATTTACCAAGGGTCGGTCCCTTGGTAAACTTCGTGCAAAATTACGTGCCGATATAAAATTTGAAGGTTCTGAAAAAAGTCTTCGTCGCATTATTAAGGAACTTGGATTTAAATGGAAAGCCACCGAGAATAATAGGAAAGTTTTAATAGAAACATCAGCCATCAGATTGTTAAGGATAAATTACTTAGAAAAATTAAGACAGTATCGACAACAAAACAGACCAATTGTATACACAGATGAGTCATATGTTCACGCTACTCACACCACACCGAAAGGCTGGACAGATGAGTCAAGTAAAGGAATAAAAAAACCCTTATCAAAAGGGCAACGTGTTGTGGTAGTATATGCCGGATCGGAGACTGGTTTTGTGCCTAACGCCTTGTTAACATTCAAGTCAGGTATAAAGTCCGGGGACTATCACGACGATATGAATTTTGACAATTATGAGAAGTGGATTCGAACTCAATTGATACCGAATCTTCCCCCAAATTCAATTATAGTTGCAGACAATGCATCATACCATAATAAGGAATATGACTTAGCACCAAACACAAATTCAAGAAAAGCTGATATGCAGGCTTGGCTTTCAGAAAAAGGAATAACATTTACGTCTGAAATGTTCAAGCCTCAATTATACCAATTAATAAAAAATAACAAAGATCGCTTCAAAACATTTAGTATAGACAAGATTTTTAAAGAACATGGTCATGACGTACTTCGCCTGCCTCCCTACCACCCAGATCTGAACCCTATAGAAATGGCATGGGCAGCTATAAAGGGTTATGTAAGTAGCAAAAATGTACGATGGAATGTGCCCCGTGTTATAGAGTTAGTGAACGAAAAGGTAAATGCAATGGGACCATGTGATTGGAAAAAGCTATGCGACAAAGTTAAGACAATCGAAGAAACTTATGTCAAAAGCGACCATGTCATCGATAAAATGATGGAAGAATTTATAATACGGGTTGGAGATTCTGACAGCAGTGTATCTGAATTGGATTCCTCAACTGACATAGAAGATGAAATCGCAACTCCTGCCCCAAGTTCTGGTATACCACTAGGAAATTATATAGAAGGTGTCATGCCAATGAGTGAAAGTGATTGAACATGTAGATAAACAGATTAACTTTTTGATGTATTAAATTTTTATTAGTATTCCTTTAACTGTTCTATTTAATAATACCTAACAATCACAAATAAATTATGTAATAAAAAAACAATTATTTGAAAGAAAATCGAAATAATTTTTATGAAACTTCATTTTTTTTTTAATTACTTCTCTTCATTTTCACACTTATTAAAAATATATTTAAATACGACGAATTCACGGTTTTTTTCTTTAAGATTTTTGAATTTTTCAGGCAACCGTGGAGCATGTGTCTAACATTTTTGTCCATAATTGTACCTGCGCAAACGACCGCCATTTAAATTCAACTTACGTGCCGCGATCTATACGGACTGTGTCGAAGACCACACGATGATGCCCCGCCTCCATGAGGAGACGCAACACCGAGCCCAAATCTGCCTTGAAATGAATGGAGCACAATTTGAGCCGCATCTCATAAGACCACGGAGGATTTAGAGCGGTAAGCTGTTTCATAACTATTTTTTTTAAATAACTTAGTACTGAACTAATCTGAATACATACATAACTGAATACATGAGAATAATAAACATACCTACACGATGAATAAAAACGCATGAATCTAACCTTGTTACATTTCATTTATGTATTTTTTCATTAGCGGGAAATCGAACCAGTTATTTGGGTTATTAACCTGTAAATTCGGATTAAAATGGCTACGTGGAGACAAGTAAAGTGGCAAAATAGTAGGTTAAGTAGATAAGTTAGGTATTTAGACAAGTGTTGTAAATTATTAGCTATTGTGGTATGGCCCGCTAGTTGCGGACCGCGCGAATTTGCGTTCGCGCGTACATTGACCTTTGATCAGCTGATATGAATTCAGTGATTCCACTGCTGGTTTTAGGTTTCAGTATTTTCATGATTTTTTTTATGAAATTATCGTTTCATTTAGCTGTGATGTGAACATGATGGCGCGTGAATAAAGCTAATAAAACGTTCTAAAAAGATGATTTTTTTTCATCAGGATCGAATTTATTTGAAACCCATGATCAAAGGTATACTTGTTGCTGTCGCCTGTCTTAGTTTTCGGGAGCGTTCCAAAAATACCCTGTATATAATCTGGGCAACCAAATATTTTAAACCTTATTTATTTGGAAGGAAATTCAAAATTGTAATTTATAAATGGCAGTTATAATTCTAACGCCGATGTCTTGCATCGAAATTCACAATGAGGAGACTAGTTCGATGATTGCAAATCCATCTGAGCACCCACCTTCAGTAGGGAACTCATCTACTGCCTCAGAGTACACAAGCTTAGAGAATCCAATTTTAGAAGTCCCAATCGTTATGGAACCATTACATAAATATCACAGATAGTTATGTATAACGGTTGTTGGCAATATTAAGAAGCATCTGACGGCCTCTAAGCTCTTTGATACTCACATGAGGACGTCTGTACAAGTATCTACCTATGTCAAACTTAGAAGCTCATGTCATAGACGTAATCAAAGACTTCGTAAATCAAAAAAAATTTAAACCGCGTTGCTCATTAATCCTCCTTTGGCTATGTACGATATCTTAGTTATTACCCAAGAAAATTTAAGAGCTCTCCCATGAATTTAGTACTGGCTAAATTCGAAGTAGAGAACGCGAAGGAGTATCATAGACAATAAGATATAATAAAACATTATCACAAGGGTAAAACTAACCACCGGGGCATAAATGAATGTCATTTATTTTAAGTTGTCGCTATTAACGTATTCTTTACCAAAAATTGACAATGCGAGCGTTCCCTTAGGCTCACCTATTAGATGCATGCGACCCGACAGCGTTGAAAAAACAGCGCTCGAGTTTGTGCAAGAAGAATTGAATGTAACGTACCTTCAGAACCGCAACGAGTCCGTTTCTAAAAAGAAATCTCAAGACCTACAATTACCTAAACTATGTTACCTAATAAATTACCCGCTCTTAAGTCACTCAATTATTTTGCACGGTCTCCACCAATATGGCAGCCACAACCACAAGGGTGGAAACCAAATTCCCAGCCAATACCAGTTAGACCAATTATCATGCAGTCGCGTACTCAACAAATGTTCCGCGCTCCACCCCCAAATTAAATTTACACTCTCAGATACAGCTTCCTTTCATTCAAACTTTAGATATAATCAGTATTTTTTAAGTCTGGCAGCTGTTGAGACTTTCTTTTTAAACATTCCATTAAAATATAAGCGACGGAGACGCAATAATTAATCAAAAAACTATTTCTAATTGTGTAATTGGTCAGTGCCTAACTACTGTATGGAACAACCGCGGATTTTTAAAAGTCACAAACCCGACGCAACAGGATTTAATATTTTTTCTAGAACGTCCCGTTCACGCGGAGTCTTATATTATTGAGTGCACGCGTACTGAAGAAACTATCACATGCGAAAGAAGTTTTGTCGCGTTTACGAACAAATCATTTGAACCCCGAGGAACGAGCAAATTTAAAGTTATTATGTAGAAAATATGCCGACGTATTTTATATAGATGGAGAGAAATCAACGTTTACGAACAAAATTAAACATCGTATTAGGACGACATTACAAAATTTAGATATTAATAACTGCACCGTCTGCAGTCAAGCGAAATACGATTGAAACCCCATTAGGCAACAAATTAATTTAGTTCTCCCGGCAACGACGCCTCTCGAAATCATTCATATAGACCTACTTACAATTTAAGGCGAAAAATATTTAAAAATCGTTGACGTAATTTCTAAGTATGCGCAAGCATACTATATTCACGACGGAACTGCGATCAGCATTTTAATTTTAAATCAAATTTTCGCACACATCACGAACTTTCCTTAACTATAATTTCAGATTACAGCACAAAATTTACGTACCAATTATTTAATGAATTTACTAAATTACAAAAAATACATCATCATCGGACATTGCCACATAGCCCTAACGACAACGGTATTGTAGAAAGGTTCCACTCCACACTATTGGAACATCTTCGTATTTTAAAGTTAAGTCACAAAGATCAGGATATAAATAATCTCCTCCCCAGTGGAATTCTAGCGTATAATAGAATAGAATCCATATTTATATCCTTATTTTTTTATAGTATAATAGAATCCATAATTTTACGAAATGCAGACCGTATGACGTTACAACCGGCCACTTCAATCCAAGGGGTCCATTTGACGTAGATATGACCAAACATTTAATGCAACAATACGTCCAAAATCATCGAGAGAAAATGAAATTAGTATATGACGCAGTTAACAATTTGTCCCTAGATGAGCGTACTCATTTAATAAAGAATCTGAATAAAACCCGCGAACCGGAAATTCAATACCAGCCCCAACAACGCGTATTTATAAGTAGCCCCTTAGCAAGCCAGCAAAAGTTAGCCCCAAAGCATAGTCAGGATGCTGTTCTCACAGACTTGCCCATTAATATACATATATATATATATATATATATATATATATATATATATATATATATATATATATATATATATATATATATATATATATATATATATATGTATATATATATTGCATATATATCGAAAAAACGCGGACTTGTCGCTAAAAATAGGTTAAAGAGAGTCCCTAAAAGTGCCCAATTGTCGCAGGGTGATTCTGGTCCTGACTACTCCTTTTATAACGGCCCAGGAAACCTGCAGAGGGTAACACTTGAGAGCCTTGATGATGGTCCTGGATTACTACCATTTTGACTTGGATCGAAAAGGTAAATTACGCACTACCATACGTTCCTGCAGTTTACACGACTTAAATACATTAGCTATAAAATAGAATTATATAGACTTAATTACAATTAGTAGAATTCAAACGTCAGTTGAAAAACGGTACTTACATACCGTACGAACTTCAAATAGAATATTTGTCTTCTAAATTACTAAAAGCTACAAATCACCTGGAAACTTTACAGCCAACACGCGTAAAAAGAGGTAAGACTATCACCGGAAACTTGACAACTCAGACGCTATAATATATGATAATGCTATCAAAATTCTTCAGGATGACAATAATAAACTTACCAGTCAATTTAATACCCATATAAGCTTAAATAACGAGTGGATGATCCAGAATTCTAAATTAGTGACTAAATTAATTGAAAATAAATCAAACTTTAAAAAATATTTTAGATTCAGATGCTTAGAGAGATCCGAGTCTCATAAAATTTGCTAAGTTTGCCCAATATTTAGTTACTGTAACGGAAAACATAGAGACATATTAGACGAGCTGACTCGGCTTTCATTTGTTCCTCAAGTACTTACCACCCAACGCATAGTAGCTGGATTCATAAATTAGTCCCTATACGAGTATACAGTAAAGAACTTATGTTTGAATTATAACCTAGGAAATATTATGATATAATAAAACCTGGCCATTATTATTCGGGAAATAAAATAATAATTGTATATTCGCTCTAGATACTTACGACTTATAGAAATTATGTGTAGGTCCTAATAAATACCGGCAGGCTCTTATCCCTCCTTATCCATTGATAGCAACAAACAGGAAAGGTTATGTGTACATAGAGGCAGAATGCCCGAAGTACAGTCACTGGTACCTCTGTAGTGAGATGGGCCACCAGTTTCGACAGCATCCAGATTGCACCCAAAAACTCATCATCTATCAATTCCTTAGCAAGACCTACCAGATGACCACCGTCGCCCTGACCTGAACAGCCTTAGAGGAACTTGATGAGAAACATTACGTCTTGTCACTCCCTAACGCCACGAAGATACATACTCGGTGCGGGCGAGAGGATTACAGCATCTTAAATGGTACTTACCTGGTTACCCTCCCAATGAACTGCTTTCTGTATACTACGGAGTCTACCATCATTAACATCAACGACCGAGTGAAAGGGCAGCCCTTGAAGATCACGAAGCTTACCTATAACCCAGCTACTCATCTGAATAACTCGTCTCACATACATCTGAAAACTATTGACTTAAAGAAATTACATAAAATTCAACATAATCTGATGTCTCAACCGATTTTACAAGTTGACCAAATTTCGTCGAAATACCTATACCATACGACCATCCCACTTGACACTATAATGACTAAATTTAAAACGTTACGGACTATTGCAGTGAACTAGAAAAGCATCGCAACTCCCATCCAAAGAAGACATCTACGCGAAACCTAGAAAATCTGAACCACAGAAGAC
Source organism: Parnassius glacialis (assembly GCA_033319125.1). Lineage (NCBI taxonomy): Eukaryota > Metazoa > Arthropoda > Insecta > Lepidoptera > Papilionidae > Parnassius > Parnassius glacialis. Next base: position 2,945,612 of record JAVANC010000003.1, read on the forward strand.
AGCAATATTTCATCATTTCAAGACTCAGAAATAGTTGCTGTTCTCAGGGGGGAGGTGTTACATAATATATGGATGGCCCTTACAAAACTGCGAACTACGCGGCTACCTCATTTTCCCACACAACATTTCAACATTGCTTCCACGAGGCAGTTTTGCTGACTTGATGGGAAACTCGGTCGCCGTGGACTCACAATGACGCACGCGATGTCAACCGACATAGCACTTTTACCAGAAATCCAATGCAGCGAGGCAATTCTGCTAACCTGATAACCTGTAGCTGCCGTGGATTCACAGTGACGCCCGCGGCGTCACCCGCCAGCATTATATATACGAAACTCCAAGATGCCTCAACACGTCGTCCTAACCGGGCGGGGTGTAGATTTAATTAGTATTAGTTATTTTAATTGTAATATCTTTGAACTTAAAGTTAGTAAAAGTAATTTTGGTTTTTTTTGGGTCCTCCTGCGAATATATCCATAATTCGCGAGGCTATTGAAATTAAAAAACATCCTAATTTCAATAGAGAAGATGGATGGGTGCTGCCATCTGCTTGGGATCCTATAATGACATCGGAACATCAAACATCTCAGTCCCCCCCCCCCCCCCATGTGTGTCCATGGGTTGCTGTAAAGCACCCGATACGTCGGGAATTAAAATAGTAAATTAATAATAAATATATTATTTTTTATAAATAAATAAAAAAAAAGTGATGTGCATTCTGTAAACACTAGAAACAAACACAAGCTAGTGATACCAGTCTCTCGACTCCACAGAGTCAGTAATTCATTCTTGGGGCAATGTATACGCTATTACAACAAGGTCCCGGAAAGTGTACAGGCTCTCTCTATTAGCAAGTTTAAATGTTTGGTTAAGTTGAAACTGTATAAAAAGGGTTATTATAGTATAAATGAATACATGGTTGATAATAACCCCTGGGAATGAGGTGATCGCTTCCAAGCTGTTTCTAAAATAAATTTTGTACTTTTATAGTTAGTACAACCATTATTGTAAAATTTGCTTTAAAAAAAAGTCCCGCTGGGTTTCTTGCTGGTTCTTCCCAGGACAGAGGTTTTTTTTTCGAACCAGTGGTAAAGTAAAAAATGACTTTCAATAAGTATTACAAATGTGATCTATATTGAATAAAAAATTATTCTATTCTATTCTATTCTATTCTATCTATTCTAATCATTATGGTTTCAACGAATTAAAACTTATTTAAAATGTAATGGAGAATAGAATGGAAACGGGGGTTATTATATATATATATATCGGTTCATTTCGGTCGGCTTGACCAGGAACGAACTCACAGAATACGTAAAATAGCAGCTTAATGCTTGTGCTTCTTGTACTTCGTACAGTAAATATCGCCTAAGACTGGAGACCGTTTTTTTTTATTTTGATTTTGATTTTTAATCCAAGATAAGTGTGATTGTCTATGGGCAACAGCATCCACTTCCCATCAAATGGATTGTATATCACACTTATTCTATAAAAAAAGACGTGTACCGATCGGGCACTTAGACTGTACCCTTAAGCTTCTAGTAATTACTAAACCGCAATCGCCATAAAGAATTTCATCAACAAATAGTTAATCTAATTGCGTTTCATCTTCATTTAATATTTCCCTACTGACCAATAAGTTCAGAAACCAGTGAATAATGTATCTTATACTGGGCCCTACGGTGTAATTCAAGTAATATTGCTTAATTTACATTTTGATATGGAGACCCACAAAGCGAAGAACTTTGAACTATTCGTATTTGGTTGACAATTTTTTTTTATTACACCATCTGAAAATGCAATGGAGAATACTCAAATTTTTAACTGTATTAAATTTATTTTTTCTTTTTAATAAACGTTATCCCCACACTAGGATTTTTGATTCATTCACAGGATCATTAGGATTGCATACATCCAGACCCGAAACAATTATTTGTAGGTCATACAAATACTTAATCCGTGTGGGATTCAAAGTCACGGCCCTTAGCGCTGCAATCGATTGCTAAGTCAGATATCATCTAGAATATAATCAGATGTTAGAAAATAAACGTGCGGTGGTAACGTAAATTCCACTTCCAATTAAACATATTATATAACAACTGTATATACAACTGGCCTTGAAAGATCTTACAGTCGCCGATTGTAGCAGCATGAAGCAGCCTAAATAATCTAACTCAAGTTACCTATTGTCGTATGAAGTGATAGAGGGAAACCAAAACAGGAGATAAGCCGAAACATTATTTTTTATTTAAGACATCTGTCTATCTACATCTATATCAGTCTGTCTTTGATTAAGAATCAAAATGCAGATACGTTGCTACCCCTGATGACTAAGATGGAATGCTTCGATTCCAGTAAAATGGGTCTCGGGTCTCTATACTTACCACACCAGTTATATTATCCATGCTGCAGTTATACTTATGGTTGTAGCATGAATTGTTCAGCTCGATCGGAGAAGGACCACACTCTCTCAGAATACCAGCCTAAAATAACAATTAAATGCTGCTGTGTTCGTATGATGACTGCAGAGAACCGGAGACTTTTTTTACTAGATACGAGGCATTACATCTTGGTACTCAGGGTTGACAACGTAGCTGCATTTTGATTCCCAATCGAGGATAAATATATATGTCTATAGGGCACAGTATCCACTTACTATCATCTTTTTTCTATGTGAACCGATTACGATGATTCTTTTTTTATTTGAAAGCTGGTGCTTCTCGTGTGGTCCCATATAAAGTAGGATGGCGAGAATGCTTGCATATTGGGATTCACTGATATGAGTAGCAATCGTCATGGAAACTTAAAAGCAAATGGCAAACAAGTCTAAAAAAGTGGGAGAAAAAAGATATACTTAAAAAAAAGCAAATAACGCAAAGCAAATTAGTAGAAAATAACCTAAAATTATTACTCAAAAATACCTATTATGGGTAGATGTTACTGCTCAATTGTATCTGAATATTATTTGTTTTCATAAGTACATATTATAGGTAATTTATCTGTATAGCCAGATACATTAGGTGACATAGAAGTACTAAGATTAATTCCATAGTGAAACGTTACAGTGGTATTTTGTTAATACGCATTAATAATCAAACTCTTACACATAATTACTTATGTTGTCATTACCTAATTACTACTTACTAGAAGAGAGATGTGAAAGGTTGACCATCTGTGGGACAATTTAGATTATTTAAGTCAAGGTGCCTACCTTCTTTTACTTCGAATACAATCAAGCTACAACGATTTAAGCAATATCAATGAAAAATTACAAAAAAATGTCTGTCTTAAATAAAACTAGTTTTACAGATTTTATCGCGTAAATAAAGAAGTAAAATAAGTTAATAACTTATTTTATATTCCAATCATTTCGGGCACTTTACAGCAGCCATGGTCACGGGGGGGACTGAGGTGTTTGACGTCCCAATGTCATAGTTAACCACGTCTACTTCCAGATTAAAATTATTAATTTATGTTCCGACCTACACAGTGTGAACTTACAATATCTTGAAGTCTTGCAGTTGTATGCTTGGGTTGGGATTTAATTTTATTAATTATAGGATCCCAACCAGATGGTAGCACCCAGCTATCTTCCCTATTGAAATTAGTATGTTTTAGCGAGGATTTGTGGTCTATCAAATCTAATGTAGTGACGGGGCGATCCTGTACGTGTTCGTCTGTGAAGTTCCCAGAGCGTCGATTCTTCACATCAGCTATGTGTTCTTTAATGCGGGTTTTATTGATCTTTTAGTTTGTTCTATATAAGAGGGACCACATTCACAATCAAGCTTGTACACTTCTGCATTTTTCTGAGGGATATTACACTTGACTGATGGTTAAAACTGACTAATCATCTTCGGCGACTTGAAGTATGTTTTAATGGTAGCACGGTTCAAGATGTAGCCAATCTTGTGATGATACCTCTGACATATGGCAGTACAGCAGGTAATCGTTCGACTGTGGCCAGCTTCACTCGTTCACTGTGACGTAGGTGCGGGATCCAAAGCTTATTGTCGTACAAAACGTGCTTGACGTGTTGGAGCTCGGCAGCCAGGTGTTTACCTCGTATCTACCGTATATATCTCGGAATCGTTAACAGCTACAGCAAGAAAGTTATGCCATCAAAAACATAACTTGTAAAAAAAGCCAAGTCTCGCAACTCAGTTCTACCGTAAAAAGTTGTGAGATCCATGTAATACCAAGTCGGTTAATTTATTCAGTCCATAGATTGATACATAGATTGACTTGGCAATCGCATGAAAACACAATATATCTCACAAGTAATACATATTATATTAAATTAGATTGTTTACTGCGATTGCCAAGTCAATCTATGTATCAATCTATGGACTGAATAAATTAACCGACTTGGAAAGTTATGTTTTTGATGGCATCTCATTTCTTTTTGTAGATAGTTATATCTAGGTAGCTATTTACACCTATTATTCCATTATACATATATAGGTACACTGATTCATTCACTGCAAATGTAACTTTGTACTATACGTTTATATGGGATTACAAAGTTATTTATGCAGTTGCCGTATCTCAAAAACTGGACCGAAATTGTGAAATATTTTAATTTTTCTTTGATTTATATACTAAACAATAGTTGTATTCCAAATATGAAGTTTCTATGTCTGCTAGAAGTGCCTCAGAGTTTTGATGATCGGTCAGTCAGTGAGTGACAAAATTAAGAAATTTTGACTAGTTATAATTCTTAAACTACTGGTTCAAATTTAATGAAATTTGAAACATACCGAGTATATACAATGCCTACTTGGTTAGTAAAAATTCAGGCTTCTAGTTTTATTCATAACGAAGTTATAGGGTTTCGGAAATGGCCTGAACTGCTTCGAGAAATGGATGGTACGGCCGTGCCGCTTTTTTGCTCGACTTGGCGGGGGCACTACCGTGCCCCCAGATACTTTTCGGCGCGTCAACTTGTTAAAAATGGTGAATATAAATTCTGTTGGATTTTTGAGGGTAGAATTATAATACGTAAAAAGGAGGGACTACCAGCAATTCATGTCAGATTCAGCTTGATCAATTAAAAACCAAGGTTATTCAAGCATGACTATACATTAAAATTCTTATTATGAATATATATGAGTCCAACTTCGATCGAGAGGTCAATCGACGGATTGAACTCGGTTGGGCAGCGTTCGGGAAATTACGGCACATCTTCTCGTCAGGTATACCTCAAAACTTGAAAACGAGACTGTACACCTAGTGCGTGTTGCCAGTGATGACATACGGAACTGAGACGTGGTCCTTCACTGCTGGCCGGATGAGGAAGCTCAAGGTCGCTCAGCGAGCTATAGAGAGGGCTATGATCGGAGTTTCTCTGCGTGATAGACTTAAAAAAGAGGATATTCGCAGTAAAACCAGAATAACCGACATAGCCCAACGGATTAGTAAGCTGAAGTGGCAATGGGACGGCCATATAGCTCGAAGAACCGACAACCGATGGGGAAGAAAGGTTCTCGAGTGGCAGCCTCGTAACGGCAGGCGAAGTGTAGGGCGTCCCCCCACTAGATGGAGTGACGACCTGGTAAGATATGCAGGAAGTCGATGGATGCAGGTGGCTCAGGACCGTGCTTTGTGGCATTCTTTGGGAGAGGCCTATGTTCAGCAGTGGACTTATGAAGGGCTGTAATTATGATGATGATGATGATGAATTATAGGATACCGACCAGATGTTAGCATCCAGCTATCTTCCCTATTGAAATTAGGATGTTTTTAGCGAGGATTTGTGGTCTATCAAATCTAATGTAGTGACGGGGGCGATCCTGTACGTGTTCGTCTGTGAAGTTCCCAGGGCGTCGATTCTTCACATCAGCTATGTGTTCTTTAATGCGGGTTTTTATTGATCTTTTAGTTTATACTATATAAGAGAGACCACATTCACAATCAAATTTGTACACTTCTGAATTTTCCTGAGGGATATTACACTTGACTGATGGTTAAAACTGACTAATCATCTTCGGCGACTTGAAGTACGTTTTAATGGTAGCACTGTTCAAGATGTAGGCAATCTTGTCAGTGACACCTCTGACATATGGCAGTACAGCAGGTAATCGTTCGACTGTGGCCAGCTTCACTCGTTCACTGTGACTTAGGTGCGGGGCCCAAAGCTTATTGTCGTATAAAACGTGCTTGACGTGTTGGAGCTCGGCAGCCAGGTGTTTACTGTCACAGATCCCTCTTGCTCTCTGAAACAAAGAGGATTGTGATGAGAATCACCTTTTAAATATTTATCTGTATGTGTCTTTTATTATATACAGTGTGGCTCAAGGTGTTATCGGGATTCTGAATTAATAACACATCCAGAAAAACTAAAGAATTGTTTGCCTCTAACTCCATGGTCAACTGAATTTTAGAATTTATGGAGTTAAGATGGTCTAAAAGTGCACGTACTTTATCTAAAAGTAGAATTGTGAAAATATCATCTACATACCGCTTGTAGAATCTTGGATTTACGGGAGAAGTAAGCAGGGCTTTCTCCTCAAAGTGTTCCATGAATATATCGGCGACAATGGGAGATACAGGTAAGCCCATCGCCCCACCATCTACTTGCTTGTAGAACTCTTCCTTCCACAATAGGTGGCCAGATGTAAGGCAGTGTCTGCCATTGTTTTCCTCCAGCCTATGTGGAGAGGGTTTCGAGGGGTGTATTCGGGGTTTCTCTGCGTGATAAACTTAGAAATGGGGATATTCGAAGAAGTACCAGATTGACCAACATTCTTGAACTTGATGACATTGAAACTGATGGTTCCCAGTACGTAATAATATATTAAAATAAAATAGTTATTGTATAAATTTATATAAATAGTTATTATACTAATCATATAAAGTTTATCGACCAAATTGGCGATATATTGAAAATGGGCCAAATTAAGAGTACCTTTACCCAACGAGCGTGTATGAGTAGGTATATGGATGTGGAGGAAGTGAGAGACGTGTGTCAGGATCGTGCCAAATGGAAGTTCATAGTCTCTGCCTACCCCTCTGGGTGAAAGGCGTGACTGTATATAAATATATATATATATATATATATATATATATATATATATATATATATATATTATGTAATTAAATTTATATTACCAATAAATAGTTATTGAAGTCGGTTGTACAAAACTTTTAATTTTACCATTAGTGTCCTTAACATTTTCCCTTATCGTTTTTCGATAAATAGAACTATTTGCCCAAAAATATGCCTTAATTTGTCTATGCTGACTGACGTCAATTACTCCCAAAAATTTATGAAATATGATCTGATTGATCTAATACTGGACATCCGTTTGATTGAATATTCGTTCGAATTGTTTATAATTAATTTAATTGTGATTAACTATGTGCAGTTTTTAATAGCAGTAATTAATTGTTTTCAACCAAATAGAAGAAAACAAGCAACGAGATGAGTAGCAGCGTCTTCCTGAATGTAAATAAAAAATGCAGTTGCCAACCCGCTTGCCAAGCGTGCAACTATGGAAAATATCCCATAAATATGAACAATGAGGCGATCTATGGGGTAGGCCTATATGTAACGGTAACGGTATTGAAAATCAATTTTCGTTTGCCACTGGTTTGCAAAATACTTCTTTCTTTGGAAGAACTCGGAAGCAACCATGACACAAGTATTTTTTGAAACCTAAGGTTTTTTAAAACAATAATGCGCAATTACTGTTTATTTATATTATAATAGAACCACCATTTTTCATCAGCATCGATCATCGCATTCCCAATAGTTATTTCCACTCATACATTTCTAATACAGTTTTCCTATAATGGAATTTTTAAACTTGTCAATTGGCAAACATTAAATATTTAGTAGGATAATGTAAAGTATACACATTACCCCATAAAAGTTAAATTTACAGTCTCTATACGTACCACTGCTAGGTATAGACCTTCTCTCATTTCTGATAGTGTTTTAGGGGAAGGAAATGTCCACCACGCTGCCCCGGCTAAAATATATTTTCTTACTTCCCAAACATGAAGGTTTCCTCAAGATGTTTTCTTTCACCGCCGAGCACGTGTTAAATCAGCATTTTTAATTGCAATCAACCATTTTATTGTCGTACGATGAGGATTTACCACGTGCTTGGCGGTGAAGGAAAACATCGTGAGAAAACCTGTATTTCTGAGAAATAAAAAAAAAAATATTTCGAAGACTTGTGAAGTTTGCCAACACGCATTGGGGCAGTGCGGCGGACATTTTCTTGCCCTAAAACCCTCTCAGAAACGAGAGGTCTGTGCCCAGCAGTGGGACGTGTATAGGCTGTACCTTTAACTTTAACGATGAGGATCAAACCCGGGTTGTTCGCGTAGTGTGAAATTGAAAGCGAGCGCATACTCCCCGAGCTACCACGGCTCTATTACCTCATATTATTAATTCTGTAGAGTATTTAATTCACCATATATATCTAGATATAAATGGGTTGATACCTTAAAAAAGAGACACTACTAATATAACAAGTTTGTGTATCTTCCTAGCATTTATAGTAATTATTTACGTGGTAGAGCTATGCTGAAGCTATATACGAGTAGTTTTTTTTTAGTTGTACCCCAATTGGTTTAGCTCGACAGGGGAAGAACCATGCTCTTACAGCATAATGTTATTGCGTTTCGTATGATGAGCGCAGAGAACCGGAGACCCTTTTTACTGAAAACGAGACATTCCATCTTAGGCCTCAGGGGTGGCAACGCATTTGCATTTTTATTCTTAATCGGTGACAGATGTAGATGTCTATTATCGTCTACTTACCATTAGGCCCATTTATTTCAGCCCTTCACAAGTCCACTGCTGAACATAGACCACTAAAGAATGCCACCAAGCATGGTCCTGACCCACCTACATCCATCGACTTCCTGCATGTCTTTTCTATCCATCTCTCTCATGTTTTATATACGTACATTTAATTTTCATAAATATATAGCGCAACTAAAGTTAAAATATTTATATGTTTAAACTTTTCTCCAAGGGACAAAGTCACCGAGTGACTGTACGTCGATATTTTATGAAATAAAATTACCTCAATGCAAGATGCTTTGTTGGAATACAATGTTAGAATATGAAAATATACAAAAAAAGTATTTTGAAAGTCATTCAATACGCGGTAGAGCCACCCTGCAGCTATATTATGATTGTAGCAAGAATGGTTCTACGCTCTCACAAAATACCAGCGTAAAGTAACAGCTTAATGCTGCTGTGTAAGTTTAGAGACCGGCGACCCTTTTTAGTGTATACGAGACATCCCTACTTAGTGCTCAGGGGTGACAACGCATCTGCATTATGATTCTTAATATTTTCTACATGATATGTAGATATTATATGTACGACTTGACTAAAACAATTAGGCGCATAACAGCCAAGACGTCATTAGAACTAGCGAGGGAACACCGGAACGGTAATTGTTCACTAGGGGAAGACCGGGAATAGAGGCAGGGTGCGGGCGCCGAAACCGCATTCCTGTCATGCGCCATTTTTAACATCCTTTGTAGCTTAAACGGCTTGAAGGATTTTTTAACATATTATGGAGATGTCACAAGATTCGTCGTAACTGTGTTAGTTACAAAAGATATGTTTCTCTTTTCAGTAAACTGTTTTTATGCCGTTGTTTTTTTGAATTACAGTTTTTGGCCTTGTTACAAGAAGTAGTTTATAATTAGTTTCAGTTTCTTAATATTGCAGATAAAATGTTAATATCTATGGGTCTCTATCTATATCCACTTACCATTTGGTGGACAGTGTGCTCGTTTGTTACCCTTATTCTATGCAAAAAAAAAAACAAATTACTTTTTATAATATCTTAAAACTTTGCATTTTCTGTTCTTGGGTTAAGACTTTGGAACTCCATACCCCAGTCTATTAAAAGTACTCGATCCTTAAACGTTCCAGAATTAAGGATTTTGAATTCCAAGATTAAGGAATACTATTTGTCTCTCTAACCGCTCTCCCTTCCTCCGCTTAATTATGGTAATTTATCTACCAGAAGAATATTGTCTTTTTAATGCATAAGTTTGTATCTTTATACTAATTTTATTTTTTTATTTGAGTGCACCCTACCTATTGTTCTTTTTCTTATTTTTATTTATTTGTTCTTCTGGGTTGTCTAGAAAAGATTACTATGTAGCATTTAGACCGCCCTTTGTATATCCCTCAATAGTTGCTTATTTTTTCTTTTTGATATTTTTCACTTTTCTTAGTGTACACAGAGTATTGTATTGTAAAACTTATTTTTCGTATTTCGGAATATCACAAACAAGTTTTAAGAATTTACATATATTTAAACGGGCTTGTCAGTTTCTCTTTGCAATAGTTGTCCCGCGGGCATCAAAGCCGCTCGGAAAGTTAGAAACACGCCATGGGAATATATTGTTTTAAGTTCTGTAGATGCTGACGTGCACACTTTGAAGGGATAGCGGTAATATATCTTGGTAGGACTTACCGACGCGTGGATATTAATTTATATTCAAGGCAAGTATCAGTAAAGCACATTTCAATAACAGATGTAAACGTATCCTTTGTTTTAGATTACATTTGACGACTCCGAACGCAGTGGCGTCTCAGTAAGTTGCGGCGCTAAGAGCCGCGGGTTCGAAACCCGCACGGACCAAGTATTTGTATGGTCTACAAATAATTGGAGAATGTTTGTCAATATAAAATTTATACATGTAAACTGCCTCCACGATACAGGAGAAAATCCTGATAGGGAGGGGGGGGGGGGGTTAATGTTTTAAAATAAGCAAAAACAATGTTTTTAGGTTAACGTCGAACGCATTGGACTTTTTTACAGAAAAGCCGGCAAGCGAGCGTATGTATCACTTAATGTTAAGTGTGACCTGACCGCCAGGGGAATTGCAGGTGCGTTGCCGGCCTTTTAAAAAGGAGTAAGCTTATTTCATGAAGGTATCAATTCGGAAAAATAGCTGGTGGTAAACGATTTCACAAAAAAGTAGATAGAGGAAGAAAAATAACACAGTGGTAGATCGCCAATCACCCCGATGGTATCGTGAGTTTAGTCGCGATTTGCGTTGGTGAAAATTAGCAGCTGGAATTAATCCAAGCAATTAATTCCCCAGAGTAATAGCCGTGGTAAGTGCGATAAAAAATAAAAAGTAATGACACAAGTGGTTAAATTAAAAACTTTGTACAACCGACTTCAATGTAAATAAAATGAGAACATCATCAATGTAGTCGTAGTTAATTATATACACATTATTAAGGACAACTCAAAAGCTACTGGTCAGATCTTGCGGCCACATGACAAGCACAAGCATTCTTATAAAAAAGAATCATCAAAATCGGTTCACCTAGAAACAAGTTCTAAAGAAACACACTTAATAAAAATACAGTCGAATTGATAACCTCCTTGTTTTTGAAGTCCGTTGATAATGACTCTGAAATATATTTAGACCAATAGCTAACAGCATTTAATGCTTACGCAGTAAAAATATAAATATTTTAATTTTATGTTCTTTTGGTTGGTAACATTGAAAGTGCTCTGAACTTCAACACCAAACAATATATGTCTTAGAATAATAATGAGGCCGCATAAATATGCCGTTTATTCTTAACAACATAAATCCCTAACAAAATAGTTCGTATGTTGCTAACGATTGTTCAAATTGTAAGTTTAAAAGGTTGTTGACCAAGCACTATAATTAAATTTATGTGACTAACTGGAATTTTGAGTAAAATAACTAAATAGAAATCAACTATAGTTGGCAACTCACTGAGTTAACCTCAGTGATCTCTGACATCAAAGTATTTAAGATTACAGCCTATAAAAGTCCACTTCTAAAGATAGGCTTCCCCCGTAGCCTAATAGAGGGTATTTTGCCATAGTTGCCACTCGGCAGACAGGTTGGCAATCGCAGTTTTTTATTATTTGGAGTTTTCAAGAAGAGGCGACTGCCTATCTCCTATTTCAGTTTCCCTGTGTCGCCTCTTACGACACCCACGGGACTATTTGTACACACAGTTCAACAATTCATTTGTTTTTATAATCAACATAACAGCCCTCCAAGTCCAATACCGAACATTTTTTTTATAGGATAGAGTGACAAACAAGCACACAATCCACCTGAAGGTAAGTGGTTGCTTGGACCCATAGACATCTACATTTATCCTCAATAAAGAATCAAAATGCAGATGCGTCGTCACTCCTGATGACTAAGATGGAACACCTCTTTTCCAGTAAAATGGATCTCCGGTTCTCTACAGCAGTGTCAAGCTGCCATTTTACGCTAGTATTCTGTGAGAACATGGTCCTTCCCCGGTCGACCCGACCCATTTCTGCTACAACTATACTACTAAATATAGCTACGGCGTGGCTCTACCACGTATAAAAGACATATGCTTTCACCGGGGAAAGTCACAAATAATGGTTCTAAGCTATTTGCATCCATCAACTTCCAGCATGTCTTAAGAGGTCGATATTCCAAGTAGTATGTATATCAGCTATACCTATATCTATCTTGCCCGACGGTTTTCCGTTCCTCGTGCCATTTGGCCGGCCCATTGCCACCTTTTTATTTTTTATAAGTGGTTGCTTAACTGTAATCCCTCTGAAAGTAAGTGTAAATTAAACCCTAGATATTATATTGCGCTGTGTTAGAGAATAAAGCCTATTTACTCTGGCCTTAAATACACCCATATTGTAATCAGACAGAAATATCCGGTATAGATAAGATGTTCGCAAATTATTCCTATGCTTTACGAAAGATGAAGCAAACCGTTTGGGTCAAATGGTCTGGTAACGCATAGGGGAGAAATACATTTTACTTTTATAGAATAAGCACACAGTACACAAGATGGTAAGTGGATGCTATGATCCATAGACATCTACATTAATCCTTTATTAAGAATCAAAATGCAGATGACCCCTGAGGACTAAGATGGAATGTCTCGTTTCCAGTAAAAAAGGGTTTTCGGTTCTCTACTCTCACCATACAAAACAAAAGCATTAAGCTACTATTTTACGCTGGTATTCCATGAGGGCGCGGCCCACCCCGGTCGAACCCATTCGTGCTACAACAATAATATAGTTAACGTATAAAATTCATGCACATGCTATCCAAACTTCATGCACGACCAGTTTTTGTTCTATATAAGACCAGAAACTGCCCTGGCGTGAACTACCATTGCACCCTTAGAACATCTTTATAGTTTCCTAACGGTTGCTTTGGTCATGGAATCAATAAATCGCCCGAAGTTGAGGTTCCGAGAAATCTCAATCTCTAACATCTGAAGGCGGTCAGTGTACTCCAAAAATTCATCCCAGAAAGTGTGAGCAACGGCGAGCGAGATCCTTTTTGCGGTAAAGAGACACGCTTGTGTTTCGCAGGCGTTGAAACTCACAAGATTGGCATCGCCCCATTCTTAAACTGCCAGCACTAAGAGATTCACACGATCAAACATTAAAGCCTCTCTTTCGGAGTGGATTTCAGAATACAAATATAGAACTTAAATATAGGCTTACTTAAACAGACTTACCGTGCAGTGCTGTAAGAATATTTCTACCAACCCATGTCATCCCGTGGGTGTTCTAGGAGTCGGTAGAGGGAAACAAACCAGGAGATGGGCAGCAGCATCATTCTGATAACAGTTGAATAAAAATAAAATCTGCGGTTACCAACCCGCTTGCCTAGCGTGATAGCTATGGCAAATATACCCCTTTTGACCCAATCTATGGGGGAGTCCTATGTTAGTAGCCACTTGGACTTTTATGAACTATAATGATAATGATGACGATATACCAGACACTCCTTCTTTTTTGTAGGTACAGTTCATTAATATAAAATATACACTTTATTTGATAAAAGAAGGTATCTTTTACACCTAAGAATTTAAAAAAAAATTTGTTAAACAAATTGTCATTTTCTTTGAATCTATTTTTCTATTGAAATGAGACGCCGTTAACCTTATAAGAAATAGCGACACAGGTGTTGCTTTTATTATAATATTTTTAACAATTATAATATAGAACAGCCGTGGTAGCTCAGATGGTTAACGATCGCTGTAAATTTGACAGTACGCGAGCAACCCGGGTTCGATCCCCAGCGGTACCTATGAAATTGTTAATTGCAATTTTAAGTGCTGATTTACCATGTGCTCGGCGGTGAAGGAAAACATCGTGAGGAAACCTGTCTGCCTGTGCATGTCTGAGAAATAAGAAAAAAAATTCGAAGACATGTGAAGTTCGCCAACACGCATTGGGGCAGCGTGGCGGACATTCCCTTGCCCTAAAACCCTCTCAGAATTGATGGGAGGTCTGTGCCCAGCAGTGGGACGTATATAGTAGACATGGGACGAGTACTCGGTTTGGATTCGGCACTCGGCGGATTCGGCCTTTTTTTAGGGTTCGGCCGAGCACCGAGTATTAACGGCCGAGTACCGAGTACTCGGCCTTAATTATATTCCAGAGAAAAATAAAGACAAAAAGCCAGGTTTTACCATTATTATTATATTAGACACATTAAAACATCAGGAATATGAGAAGCAGCAGAAATATTTAGAACGTACATAAGAATCTATAATAGAAATTATCATTACTAATATTTAAAAAAAAGGGGAAGATTGTGATGCAAAACCACTAGTTTTCGCCCCTATTTGGGTCTATTTTGTAAAGGAAATAACCCGCACGCCGCCGGCTACCGCGTTTTTTTTAAAGCCAAGTATTCGGCCGAGTACTCGGCTCAATCTAAGCCGAGTACCCGGTGGCCGAGTGCTCGGCGAATTACTACTCGTTCCATGTCTAGTATATATGCTGTAACTTTTAATATGAACATTGCAATAGTACAGTTAAATAACAAATAAATAAAATTGGGGTGTCAGTCTGTAATATCGAAATAATTGCCTTTTGAGCTGAGCTTCTTTGCATGCGATTAAGACATGAATAAACATTTCTTATTAATTTTTATCCGACTGTTTGTCTGTCCGGGCTAATGTTAGGAATGGCTGGACCGATTGTGATGAAATTCACAAACAGATAGAAAGCAATGTCGGGAGTAATCTAAGTTATATTTTATCCAAAAAAAGAAACTGAGATTTCATTTTATAAAACGAAAAACTGTTTTATTAAAATATCTTTCATTATCTAAAAAAAAAAACATCTTACTCAGGTAAAGATGGGTCGAGTCACTATTAAATAGCTATAACTGTTAACAAAAAGTAAAAACCGACTTCAAATTGCTAAAAAATAAGTTATTTGTTTGCTTCTATTAGGGGTGGATATTTTCCCACCCTTGTAGTATAAACCTATTTAGTAAAAAAAGGAATCATCAAAATTCGTTCACAGTCTGTTAAGACATCATAACATACAAAAAAACACACTCTCGAATTGAGAACCGCCACCATTTTGAAGTAGGTTGAAAATAAAAATAATAGGCCCTGAATACCTGAGCCATCGGTAATCAAAACCTTTTCTTTAATAAATAAAACACCAGACGTCCAAATTAGGAACCCTTCAGAACTTAGAAACTCAAGGAGAGCCCTCACAACTCACAAGCATCACCTGATATGACATTCGGTGGAAAAGCCTGCTACAGCTACAGTAATTGTAGCACGAATGGATCGGCTCGACCAAGGAAGGACCACGCTCTCACATAATTCCAGCGTAAAATAACAACTTAATGCTGCTATGTTTCGTATGGTGAGTGTAGAGAACCGGAGACCATTTTTTACTGGAAACTCGGCATTCCATCTTAGTCTTCAGGGGAGAAAACGCATCCGCATTGTAATTTTTAAGGCCGGCAACGCATCTGCGATTCCCCTGGTGTTGCAGTTGTTCATGGGCGGCGGTAGTCACTTACCATCAGGTAAGCCGCATGCTCGTTTGCCCCCCTCCTATAAAAAAATCATTAGAGGATAGATGAACATGTCTATAGACTGTGTTCTAGCATCTACTTACCATCATGTGTACTGTCACCCTTATTCTATATAAAAAAACTTACAATTTATAAAACCTATATATATTTTTACGTGGTAGAGCCATGCTGTAACTATATTAGTAGTATAGTTGTAGCACGAATGGGTCGGCTCGACCGGGGAAGGACCACGCTCTCACAGAATACCAGCGTAAAATAGCAGCTTAACGCTGCTGTTCCGTATGGTGAGTGTAGAGAACCGGAGACCCTTTTTACTGGAAACTAGGCATTCCATTTTAGTAGGGGTGAAAACTCATCCGCATTGTAAGTCTTAATCAAGGATAGATGAACATGATGTCTATAGACTGTGTTCTAGCATCTACTTACCATCATGTAGACTGTCTTCTATATAATAAACTTACAATTTATAAAACCTACATAATATAATTCGTAGATAACATCAGCTTAGTTTAAAAATACGCTGTAATATACGCGACAGCTATATTAAAGTTGTACCACTAATGCGGTGGCTCAACCGGAAAAGAACCACGCTCTTGTAGAATACCAGCGTAAGATAGCAGCATAATGCTGCCATGTTTCGTATGGATATTTTTTTTACTATTCTAAGTCATTACAATCCCACCTGATGGTAAGTGGTGATGTAGCCTAAGATGGTTAAGCGCGACTTATCAAAAGCCTATTCACTCTTGCCTTGAAGGCATGAACATTGTAATCGAATGGGAAGACTTATGTAGCAAACCATTTGATTCTAATGCGTGGTAAGTCACAAAAAAAGAGTGGAGACTGGCCGAACTTCTGGTTGTCCGATGGTCGAAGGGAGATCGAGAAAGTAATATATCTAATTATTATAATTGTTATCGTCTATTGTCGTGCACTTAGTATCACACATACTTTACAAGTCTAGGCACTATGAGAATTTCTTATTATTGCAGAAATTAACTAGGCATTACAAATACTTCAAAGTCGCAAGAACGCACTTGTTGTTCATTACATTTGGAGCGGCTAAGAAGGTTCATTAATATGCGGGGACCGTTTTACGATTAAGGTAATTAACGCGACCTATGGGACAGTGTCACTAGACTCTGTGAACACTTTCCTCATTTACAAACAATATCCAACCATACTCCGTAATTGCTGCGGTGAAACATTAAATAGGGAGGAAATGAAAAACGCCCAGTGCTAAATATTTCAACTTATTTAGAAGTTACTCCGTATTATATTGTATTTAATTACAGAGCCGTGGTAGCTCAGATGGTTAGCGCTCGCTGTAAGTTTCACAGTACGCGAGTAACCCGGGTTCGATCCCCGCCGGCACCAATGAAATTGTTAATTGCAATTTTAAGTGCCAATTTACCACGTGCTCGGCGGTGAAAGAAAACATAGTGAGGAAACCTGCATGTCTGAGAAATAAAAAAAAATATCTCGAAGACATGTGAAGTTCGCCAACACGCATTGGGGCAGCGCGGCGGACACTTCCTTGCCCTAAAACCCTCTCATAAATTAGGGGAGGCCTGTGCCCCGCAGTGGGACGTATATAGGCTGCCACTTTTATCGACATACTCGTTAGTTTAAGGGTTGTAAGCTTGACTACTAATTATGTGGTTGTGTTTTTGAATCCCAGGACGGGCCAAAATCGGTAATTGGGGTTTTCTTTAAAAAAAAAATTAGTAGCAAGCATGATTCAGGCTGTTATTGGTGTTACTCTCCCATGCCTCGAAAAGCATGTAAATACGTTGGTCATGTGTTTGATAAATTAGACCGATTAAATTTGCTAAGAGAAATTTCTGTGCCTTACCATTTTGGTCTGTATCGTCACATACCATCAGGTGGGATAGTATTCGAGCACTGGCTTAGGATAGTTAAAATGTTTTAAAGAATGCCTAAATTTTACTGCAACTGCTACGTAACTGCATAACAAATTTGACGTATTTATTCACAGTATGATTGTTTTTTCTATAAGCTTCTTAGTGCAAATAAAAATAATTGAAGCATAATCTTATCCACCTCCGCAAAAAGCGATGCTAATTGAGCCTCAGTCATAAACAACAATGAAATCATAAAGACATTACGCAAGCTATGGGGGAGGCCTATGTTCAGTAGTAGACTTTAATAGGGTAACGAGGCAAATGTAAAAGGGACGTGGTTTTCGGGATCGTGCTTAAGAGTTTAAATAGAAAACCAACCCCTTAATTAAACTTTGAATTATTCCATCCATTTTGAGATTTTCTAAAACGTGACTGGAGAACCACAGCGGGGTTTAACGTAAATTAAATTTTGATAACATAAATGTAAGGATTAAGTTCACATATCAAATATAAATATCGGACTGACGGATGGAGTTCTATTTTTACATGATATTATTAAGATTATCAACCTTGATTGCGTAAACCAAAATAATAATTAACAAAGTCCACCTGATGACAAGTCTCGCCTAAGATCTTCGAAATATTTTAACATTACTTATACTCCTGTTAACTTCAGTAACTGAGTAACTGTAGTAACCAACAACTGCCACGTTGGTCTAGTGGTTGTAGTAGTGCGACTGCTAATCGTGAGGTCCCGAGTTTGAATCCCGGGTCGAGCCAAAAGAAAATCAGTAATTGAGTTTTTCCATCAAAAAATTCTCGATAGCTGCCCGGGGTCAGGAAGTTGGCGGTGTCTCACCCCCGTACCTCGGAAAGCACGAAAAGCCGTTGGTCCTGCGCCTGATCTCTCTCCGGTCGTGTCGGGTTACCGTCCCATCGGGTTATGATAGTGAGAGAATGGAGAGTGCACCTGTGCTTGCGCATACACTTTTTTTATAGGATAGGGTGACAGACGAGCACACAGTCCACCTGATGGTAAGTGGTTGCTGTGGCCCATAGACATCTACATCTATCCTCGTTTGCAAATCAAAATGCAGATGCGTTGTCAACCGTGAGGACAAAGATAGAATGCCTCTTTTCCAGTAAAAGGGTCTCCGGTTCTCTACACTCACCATACGAAACACAGCAGTGTTAAGCTGCTATTTAACGCTGGTATTCTGTGAGCGCGTGGTCCTTCCCCAGTCGAGCGGGGCACTATAATCCCATCCTGCACCGATGGCTAGTCTGCTTTAAGACTGGTCGCCGTGACCTGGAATGTGGTCTGGAGGACATTATTTTAACTAAGTAAGTTTAAAAATGTTTACATTAAGAGTGATTCACCGCAGTAGTCGAATAGCGAAATTGAACGCACGTCATTCTAACCAAAGTTTCTAACAAAAAGTTTACATGCTGACCCCTGAGCTGAGAAAAAAAATCGAATTACCAACAAATTACTAGAATACTGCTGGTCGTATGAGGAAACTCAAAGTCGCTCAGCGAGCTATAGAGAGGGCTATGCTCGACGTTTCTCTGCGTGATAGACGTTAAAAATAGGATATCCGCAGTAGAAACAGAATAACCGACGTAGCCCAAAGAATTAGTAAGCCGAAGTGGCAATGGCCCGGCCAAATAGCTCGCAGAACCGACAACCGATTTGGAAGAAATGTTCACGAGTACCGGCAGGCGAAGTGAAGGGCGTCTCCCCACTAGATGAAGTGACAACTTGGTAAGACATGCAGGAAGTCAATGGATGCAGTTGGCTCGGGACCGTGCTTTGTGGGGAGGCCTATGTTCAGCAGTGGACTTGTGTAGGGGCTATAATGATGATAATGATGATGATACTAGAATATTTATTAAAAACAGGATGCTGAAAACCAAGATAATTCTCACTTTTCAAATTATATTTATTACACGGTTTGCTATACACTAATAAGCTCCAAATGTTATTTAATGTTTTCCTTTTAATAGTTTGTCATAAAACATGCTTCAGTTAGCAGCTAGGGGTATCAGACCGAAGCTTCAACAGTGGTAGAGCCACGCGGCAGCTTTTGCTGTCGCACGGATGGGCCGGCTCGAACCGGGGTAGTACCACGACCTCACAGAATACCAGCTTGAAGTAGAGATTTACCTCTGCGTTTCGCTTGGTGAGTGCAGGTGGCCGAAGGCCCTTTTTACTGGAAATGAGGCATTCCATCTTAGTCCTCACGGGTGACAACGCATCTGCATTTTGATTTGTAACAGAGGATAGATGTAGATGTCTATGGGCCGCAGCAACCACTTACCATCAGGTGGACTGTGTGCTCGTTTGTCAACCTTATCCTATAAAAAAAAGCTTCTGCTTCAGCTTTTGCCACCTTCGACCAAAAACACCTTCAGTGAAATCGGCCAAAATGGGTCGCAAATTTAGCGGAAATAGAACGAACTCTTACGAATGAGCGAAAGCGCGATGGAAGTGGCGACGTAATTTTTGTCATCTCTAGAAGTTGATCTTCGAGAGATGATTAAAATTACCTTTTTATATTACACAGTTAATATAAACCTTTAAGTTAAAAGTTTTAACATCAATCATATTATTAATTCTAGTCAATCTGGAACTGAATTTCTTAGAGTTTTAAGCCTTCAGCTTCGGCTTCATTTGTAGGTTGAGGCGACAGTGGCGGCTTCGGCGGCTTCGGCGGTTTCGGCAGCTTCGGCCAGAAATCGACCTTAGATCGGACACTAGCAATAGGTCACTTATATTTTCATTTTATTGAACTTTGAAGGGTTACCTGTAGATTTTCTTTCATCTTTCCTCTATGGTTCCTTTAAACCACATTTCGAAACTGCACTAAAAGTAAAGCAAAGGTACCACCCTATTTTGAACCCATTGCACAGGTAATTTCTCATTTCGGAGAGGGTTTTAAGGCACGGAAGTGTCCGCCGCGCTGCCCCAATGCTTTATGGCAGACATCATACATTTTGTACGTGGTAGAGCCATGCTGCAGCTATATTAGAAGTATAGTTGTAGCACGAATGGGTCGGCTCGGCTGGGGAAGGGCCACGCTCTCACAGAATACCAGCGCAAAATAGCAGCTTAACACTGCTTTGTTTTGTATGGTGAGTGTAGAGAACGGGACACCCTTTTTACTGGAAAAGAGGCATTCCATCTTAGTCCTCACGGGTGACAACGCATCTACAGTTTGATTCTTTATTGAGGATAGATGTAGATGTCATGGGTCACAGCAACCATTTACCATCAGGTGGGCTGCGTGCTCGTTTGTCACCCTGTCCTTTAAAAAAAAATATATGTCTTCGAAATATTTTTTTATTTATCAATTCAAACAGCAATAGATTTGTGAAAAACAAAGATTGACTAAGTGGCTGGTGCAGCCAATGGATACCTGAAACTAAATTTAAACAAAGTGGCTTGCCACCTCTGAGAAATAAGTTGGAAATAATCATTATTATAAATTTAATTATTCATTAATAATATTGTCTCTGTTTTATTAAGTGTTTTTTTTTCATAAAAGTTCGGTTTTTCGTGAGTCAATTAAGGTCCCGACTTAAAACTAGTATCTCACGGAATTATCACTTAGGCGGGATCCTTCTTGACATCACACAAATGCATAATAACTAATTTGTAATCTGTACGTATTTCTATGTTCCTCAATGTTGTGTGCTGGTCAAATAAAGGTTTCTTTCTTTGTTTCTTTTCTTAATACCTGCCAACTCTTAATTATACTGGCTGTCTATGCCCTTTTAATTGGAATACGGCAGTGTGTGCCCTTCTGTTTGTCTCCTTGTATATATAATGTACTCTGTGCTCCTTGTGTGAACTATTAGGATCCTAGTCGTCCAAATAGATGAAACTTAAAAATAACAACAGGTTAAAAACTAACTCCTATTTAAACTACGTATTTTTGGACATTAATATATTTACATTAGACAAGTATGAAATTACTAAAATAATTTATTCATGCCTACTACGTTTGTAGACACTTCGATCGAAAACATGTCTAAATAAAAAATAAAAATAAATTCTGACTCCAAAAACTGAAAATATTAAAATAATTCAACATATTTAACTCGTACTTGATAAGACAAAGTGTGCTGAAGAGTTGAAGACTTCAGAAGTCATTAAATTATGTAGAAATTATTAATTACCTCTTAAATTAACCACCAATAAAACAGACTGTGAGTTGTCACCGATATCAAATGCGTTAGTTCCTGCGGATAAACATCACCCACCTTTTTGTGTGTCGGTTGCGTATGATGCAAATCATGGATACATCCGGCTT
Organism: Parnassius glacialis; assembly: GCA_033319125.1. Classification (NCBI taxonomy): domain Eukaryota; kingdom Metazoa; phylum Arthropoda; class Insecta; order Lepidoptera; family Papilionidae; genus Parnassius; species Parnassius glacialis. The sequence continues at coordinate 2,967,633 of JAVANC010000003.1, forward strand.
AAACCATATCTCAACTACTGTTACAGGAACGCGGACTATAATGAAATTATGCAATAATTAGCGAATATTGATTGGGATGCTTTCTTTTTAAATAAAAGTGCTGAGGAAGCAGTTTTATTATTTTATGAAAAAACTTACAGTATTATTGATTTACATGTACCCAAAAGATATATTAGGTCTTCTTCGTATCCTGCCTGGTTTACTCCTGAATTAATAAATCTATTTAATAAAAAAAATCGATGTTGGGTTAAAATGAAAAAATATAACAATAATTCTAATTATAATATATTTTCAATATATAGAAAAAAGTTTAAAACATTATCAGAAAAATGCTATAAAATATACATGGCGAAGGTTGAAAATAGCATAAAATATAACATTAAATACTTTTGGAAGTTCATATCTCAACGCCGTAACATTTCAGAGATTCCAAGTAGTATACAATATAAAGGTTCAATTGCTCATAGTTCAAAAGAGTCTTGTGATCTATTTAGCAAGTTTTTTTTCAATCTGTGTTTCAACAATCATCTGTATCAGATGATTTTGATATTGATGATATTTGCATACCACTTGAAAATACATCTGACTTTACTATTCATAACATCAAAGTGACTAGATTTCAGGTACATAAAGCCCTGCAAATGTTAGATATATCGAATGGCGCTGGGATAGATAACATACCAGGTGTTTTCTTCAAGGAAACTGCAACTGTAATTGATATTCCTTTATCCTACCTTTACAATAAATGCTTATCCGATGGAATATTTCCTGACATTTGGAAAAGTGCAAGAATAGTCCCAGTTTTCAAGGATGGATCAAAAAGTGACGTTATGAATTATCGACCAATATCAATACTGCCCATTCTTTCTAAAGTCTTTGAGCGTTTGGTGCATGATGCTATTTACCCCCTCTTGCATAATGTTATCTTAGATGAACAACACGGTTTTGTCAAACGGCGATCTACAATAACTAATCTTTTCACTTACACATCAGATTTATTTAACGCGCTTGACACCAATACACAAACTGACAGTATTTATACTGATTTCCGGAAAGCATTTGACACTGTTGATCATAAAATACTATTGGAGAAAGCTTTCAATGGTATACGCGGTAATCTCTGGCGATGGTTTAAGTCGTATGTCTCTAATAGAACGCAGAAGGTTGTTATTAAAGGTTCAGAGTCCGATGTTGCTAATGTCACTTCTGGCGTCCCACAGGGCTCCATTTTAGGTCCTCTCTTGTTTGTGATTTTTCCTTTTTCGTCGTTTCCTTTTATATGCTGAAGATCTCAAAATATATCAATGCATCGATAGGATAGAGGATCATTATTTGCTTCAAGAAGACCTTGACAGATTTAACAATTACTGTGCTCTTAATAATTTACGACTCAACTTAAATAAATGTAAAGTAATCACTTTCACAAAAAAACGGAATATAAGCTACTTTAACTATTCTCTTAAAGGTACAGATATTGTAAGGGTGAATAATATAAGGGATTTGGGTGTGACTTTTGATAGCAAATTACATTTTGATATTCATATACAAAACATAATTAGTAAAGCTTTTAAAATGTACGGACTTGTTATGCGTTCTTCTACTAAATTTAGAAACCCCACCACTTTAATCTATCTTTTTAAATCTTTGGTCAGGCCTCAATTGGAGTACGGAGTACCTGTATGAAACCCACTTTATAAAAAATATAATCATAGCATTGAAACGATACAAAAAAAGTTCTTGCGTCGCGTTAACTACAAATATCACCGTAAACGTTTATCGTATGTGCTCATTTTAACAAAATATAAACTCTTAGACTTAAGGTCTAGACGCACTCAACTTGAGGCAAGATTACTTTATGATCTGTGCAATAACAAGTATGATTGCACAGATATAATTAATCGTATTAGTTACTCCGTACCACCTCGCGCACGTATGCGTTCTTTGTGTCCTCACTCACTCTTTGCTGTGTCAAGATCTCGGACAAACGCTGGTATCCAATCTCCCCTTCATCGTATGGTTGACACGTACAATAAAAAATTTAATTCGGTAGATTTATTTTCTTGCAGTACCAGATCATACAATAGACAGATAGTTAACTTGCTATTAAACACTTAATGTCTCTTTTAAAGTCTTGAACACATTAACTACTAACACTAACTATAAAATTATCTAACCAATGACTATATATGTACATGCACAGACACACAAATACGCGCGCGCACGCGCATGCGCGCACACACATCCTAAGTCACAAACACACAAAACTTTAACCTCTAATACATGTTCAACAATATTTTAGAAATTAAGGTACTTTATTTTTATAAAAATTAGGTCCCTCACATAATTATTATATGTTTTATACTCTATATGTGACCATCGTCGTTGAGTTTATGATAAGTAATAAATTGTAATAGAACATAAGCTTTAGCATAAGATATATTGTAAACTTGTTTGTGGTTCTCTAAATAAATTAAAATAAAAAATAAAAATAATATACCAAACGTACTCATAAAAAAAACCTTTTATTTAACACTTTACCGGTCCAGTTTAAAAACTCATTTTTGTAGCACTGTCAAAAACCTCTAAGATCCGAGTAAAAAAATTAAGATAAATAAAAATAAACTTCCGCGTAAATAAATTGTTTCGGATTCGGATCTTAGGTAATTACTGTTTCGGAATTTCATTATATTAATGATGTTCATTAATATAATGAATTTCCGCAATGTGACGCCTGATTCTATTAAAAACATAGCATTGTCGTTACAGCCTATTAAAGTCCACTGCTCAACATTTAACCGTTTCGAAGATTAGGCCAGACGGAGAGACAGACAGACAAAAATTTTATAAATGGTTATATATGTCTTAATGTCATAGTAAACACAGCAGCATTAAGCTATTTTACGCAGGTATTACGCGGTAGTCTTGTTCTTCAAGAAAGGTGACAACGCTTGAAAAACTACAGACTGATTTCCCTTCTGAGCTGCGTCTACGTGCTGTTTTCGAGGGTCATTATGAATCGTCTCGCGCGCAGACTTGACGACTTCCAGCCTCCCTAACAAGTTGGCTTCCGAAAGGGCTTTAGCACCATAGACCACATACATACCCTTCAGCAAATTGTATAGAAGTCCGAGGAGTACAATTTGCCACTATGTCTGGCGTATGTGGACTATGAGAAAGCCTTTGATTCCGTCGAAATTTGTCCGGTGCTGCAGTCCCTTCAGCGATGCCAAGTTGACTGTGGGTATATCAAAGTGCTGAAGTGCTTGTACAGTAGGGCTACGATGGCTATCCGAGTACAGAAACAGACTACGAAACCTTTCCAACTGCTGAGATGTGTATGACAGGGTAACGTTATATCCCCGAAACTCTTCACCGCTGCATTGGAAGACGTTTTCAGGCTTCTGGGCTGGAAAGGATACGGTATTAACATGAATGGCGAGTACATCCCTCATCTTCGATTTGCCGACGATATAGTCCTTATGGCAGAATCGCTGGAGGACCTAAGCACTATGCTCAATGACCTCAATAGTGTCTTCCAACGGATAGGTCTTAAGATGAACATGGACGAAACCAAAGTCATGTGTAATGTCCATGTCACACCTATGCCGGTAGTTGTTGGGGACACTAAGCTCGAAGTTGTTGACGAGTATGTTTACCTGGGACGAATAGTGTGACTAGGTAAGTCCAACTTCGACCGAGAGGTCAATCAACGGATTCAACTGGGCTGGGCAGCGTTCGGGAAATTACGGCACATCTTCTCGTCAGGTATACCTTAAAACTTGAAAACGAGTCTGTTAAACCAGTGCGTGTTGCCAGCGATGACCTACGGAACTGAGACGTGGTCCTACACTGCAGGCCGGGTGATGAAGTCAAACTATGGAGAGTGCTATGCTTGGAGTTTCTCTGCGTGTTAAAATTAGAAATAAGGATATCCGCAGTAGAACCAGAGTGACCGACATAGCTCAACGGATTAGTAAGATGAAGTGGCAATGGGCCGGCCATATATGTAGCTCGAAGAATCGACAACCGATGGGGAAGAAAGGTTGTCGAGTGGCAGCCTCGTACCGGCAGACGAAGTGTGGGGCCACTAGATGGAGTGACGAGCTGGTAAGACATGCAGGAAGTCGATGGGTGCTGTAATGATGATGATGATGATGCAGGTGTTCTGTGAGAGCGTGATCCTTCCTCGGACCACCTACAGACGAGAAAGTGGTAGAAGTGTGTATGTATAAATAAAAAGTCACAAAAGCCAATGTACTGCATTTATTAAAAAGCGACAGGTATTTTGTTTTAATTAAATAGTGTAAAGTGAACAACCTGTATATATTTTTAATTTACCATTTTATAAATAACGTCAAAGTAGCCAGACGCGCAGTAGACGACCGCCGGTGTCCATACAGCGAGTTTGCATCTCGGTTAAACATACCGTACTTTTTTAAATTGACTTTGGAGTCATTTTGTGAAGTTAATTTCATCCATAGAGGTGAGTTAAAGTGTTTTATTTATTACGTTTGCTTTTTAAGTGATTAAACTCTTAACAATGGATTAAAATTGTTAATAAAAAAAACATAGCCTCTTATTTCAAAATTTTAACTTTTTATTGATTTAATGGGCGACGAAAAAGCTTCTTAGTCTGCTGTTTTTGGAACGACGTTCCTTATCGGACGGTACGAATTTGGCGAATAGGGGGCCAGTACTAGGCGAAAAATTATTGTAAGATTTTTCCGTTACGTACCCCTTCTGACGTAGTGTAGACGGTCATGGCGGCTTTATGAAAGCGAGATGAAATAATATTCATCTCCCTCGCACTTTTTCTTATCTTGCCATAAAAGAAATATTATTTTATTTTAATAGACGATAGTAATTCATTTATAAATTTAAAATAATACACATCTACATATATATACGCTTCGTTTATTAATAATAATACGCATCAATTTTTTTTATACATTATGTAACAAAAACCCTATATAGAAATAACTTTTTTAAAACACTCGAACAATAATTTTTTTATTTTATTTAAAAAATAATTGTATGCAAATTGTATGTAGATTTTATTACCTCTGCATAGTCTGAGGATTAAGAGGATTGTCAAAGACCCCGCTTTAGTTAGCTTTAGCATCGCTTAGTGTCAGTAAGAGGTAATAAAACCACATAAAATTTAAAAAAAATTAAAAAAATATGGTCAAGTTTAAAAAAAAAATTATTTCTATAGGTTTGAATACTGGTCCTGATAACGTACTTAACGGGAACCATAGGGTTTTTGTTACATGTTGTATATTAGATATTTGAGGATATTTAATTTGTAGTTCATTTTAAAAATATACGAATCACCTTTTAATAATGATTGATTGATTTGTGGTGGTAGCTGCATAGAGAACCGTTGAATCCTATATATCGCTACTATACGACCAGTATAGTCAAGGGACCCAATCTCATCCAATAATAGCCCAAAAATCTATTTGGGAATGCACGGTGGGCCATTGATGATCTCTGATCTGAAAGTATTTCATATAGCAAACATTGACACTATGGTCAATTTATGATCAACTATGGCAGTCACTATGCACATGCCTGTTAAATACTGCATCTCAATTATAACTAGAAAGCTGGAAAAAAACAACATTCCCGTAGTATATGCAGTATTACTTAGACATTTTGTGTGGCTATTTTTTGTGGAAGGAAGAATTCTACATAAAAGTAGATTTTTTTTATAGGGTAAGGGTGAAAAACGAGCACACAGTCCACTTGATGGTAAGTGGTTGCTGCGGCCCATAGACATCTACATCTATCCTCTGTTACAGATCAAAATGCAGATGCGTTTTCACCCGTAAAGACTAGGATGGAATGCCTCATTTCGAGTAAAAAGGGCCTCCGGCCACCTAAACTCACCAAGCGAAACGCAGAGGTAAACCTCTACTTCACGCTGGTATTGTGTGAGGTCGTGATACCATCCCGGTTCCAGCCGGCCCATCCATGCGACAGCAAAAGCTGCCGCCTGGCTCTACCACTGTTTGGTAAGGGCAGGTAAGCCCATGAACACACCACTGTATGGTGTGTTGATGGGCTTACCTGCCCTTTTCTGCGTAATAGAACTTGTAACCATGTTTTCCATAGTATAGTTAGAGCAATTGATATAGTACAATGTAATTAGCACTGAAAACGGTCAACCGATAGGAAGGAAACGCTCTTGAGACAGCTTTATACCGGTAAACGGAATTTAAGGCGAATCCTTACTTGGTGGTTTGACGACCTGGTAAGACATACAGGCGTTGGATACTCATTGCTATGTGAAGCAGTACGATTTAATTCTATAAACGTGTCCAACAAGACATTTGCCCGTTCTCCCTGTACAATGTATTATTGCGGTAGAAAAAATGACAGGATCGACGAGGAAATAACCATACTTTTATTCAATAATAATAATGTAATATCGTTTGATATTATACTTCTTTTGGGGCATTTGGTAAAAAAAGATGAGATTGAACTTTTACGATGCGCGTGCACACCGACACCTAAAAGTAACTTCAGTGGGTTATTGTCTCTCAAGTTTTTTTGTTTTGTTACGCTAAAGAATTATAACTTCATACGTGCGTACATAAGTACACATACGCTTTTTATTTTGGAATTAATTTCATATGTGTTAGTAACCAAGATAGATCTTAGAAAGTACGGCTAATAATAATTTATCACTGGCAGAACTGTCTCCATCCAGTGTTTTCCAGAAATACTGTCAAAGCAATTTACAACAGTTTCCAGGGGACTATTAGTGCTACCCCGTATTCTCGTCATCAGGGATGCTACGGACGTATAATCGAATGAAAACCGTTCGTGAGCGCTTCTACGAACATCCCCGATGCGCTACAAAAGCATGGTAGCAACAACCAACAGTGCCCTGAAACTGTTGTTATAATACCAACGTAAAATAGCAGCATAAGACTATTGTGCTTCGATGGATAGGTGACGAAACCCGGATACCCTTTGTACTAAATCAAATAGGTTATCATTGCTCTATTAGCATTTTTTAACCTAATTCAAGTTAGGGTAACGTTAGGGTTTCGCGCAAAAGAAATAAAACCCATGAAATCCAATCGTAATAAATTCCACGCTTACGAAGTTGCGGGGAACAACTAGTTTCTTTTAAAATTGTTTTTTCATGCACTTTATGCAATGTTAAACGAATCGTTCAGAAAAAAAGTGTTTAATTAATATTGGAATATAAGTTTCCTGAGACAGAAAAGGTTACTAGGAAACGAATTTTCTTCCGTCACCATAACAAGCATTGTAAAACGATGTATGGAAAAATAAATTTAATAAAACGGTTTGAATAAAACTACTTTTACGGATTTTATCGCGTTTAATTAAGTTATTTTATATTCCCGTAACGGTAACGGGGGACTGAGGTGATTGACGTCCCGATGTCAAAGTTAACCCGGAGTACCTTCAGCTTTTTAAAAATATTACTTTTGGTCCGATCTACGCAGAATGCAATTTTAACAGTGGTAGAGCCACGCGGCAGCTTTTGCTGTCGCACGGATGGGCCGGCTCGAACCGGGGTGGTACCACGACCTCACAGAATACCAGCGTGAAGTAGAGGTTTACCTCTGCGTTTCGCTTGGTGAGTGCAGGTGGCCGGAGGCACTTTTTACTGGAAATGAGGCATTCCATCTTGGTCCTCATGGGTGACAACGCATCTACATTTTGAATTGTAATAGAGGATAGATGTAGATGTCTATGGGTCGCAGCAACCACTTACCATCAGGTGGACTGTGTGCTCGTTTGTCACCCTTATCCTAAAAAAAATGAACTAACTGTGTCTTGAGGTCTTGCAGTGGTATGCTTGGGTTTAGCCCAAGCATACCACCCAAGCATACCACTGCAAGACTTCAAGACACAATTCAAGTAGTTTTATTCAATGTGTAGTGTTCGCGTAAATATAAGAAATCATCAATAAAACGGAGTATTTTCCTAACCACTTCAAAAAGAAGGAGGTACTCAATTCGACTGTTCATATTGTTATAGTACCTCATAACTTTGTAGGTGAACCAATTTCGATGATTTTGTTTCTATTTAAAAGCTGGGACTTCTCATGTGGTCCCATATAAATTGATCAAGGTCTGACCAAGTGGTTTATGAGTTATCCTTAATAATTTATATTGAAGTCGGTTGTTGTGTACAAAATTTTATTATTTCACAACTTGTTACTTAATCAAAATATTTTTATTAAAAATAGAGATATACATTCTTCTTCACTAAGACAAGCACAAAGGAGAAGGAGACATCTCCATACATTTTTGGGCACAGATGTTAACAAGATGAAAGTCGGACCATTTGAAAGCTTATATATAAAAAAATCATACCTGAAAATCTGGCTAGATTTGTCAATCTAGGAGCTGAGTTATTGAAGAATAAATATAAGTGATTTTATGTATTAGTTATTTATATATTAGTTACTTGATTCCAAAGAGCCAGTTATTCCTTCATGGGGCAATGTATATACACTTTTACAACAAAGTCCCAAATATATGCAGGAAATATCTATCAAAACCTTTAAAATTTTTAATTAAGTAAAATTTGTTTAATAAGTGTTATTATAGTACTAAAGAGTACATAATTGATAATAATAGGAATGAGGTGATCGCTGCCATGCTGTTTCTAAATTTTATACTTAATTGTTTAAAATATTATCATCATTCCTCATCATTACAGCCCTTCACAAGTCCACTTCTGAACATAGGCCTCTCCCAAAGAATGCCACAAAGGGCGGTCCTGAGCCACCTGCATCCATTGACTTCCTGTATGTCTTACCAGATCGTTACTCCATCTAAATTATATTGTAAATGAATATTTAAAAAATTCCACTAGATTTCTTGCTGGTTCTTCCCAAGCAGAGGTTTTTTTGAACTTACAATTTCTTCTTTGAATAAATATTCTTGCAATCTTTAATGAATAAAAATGATTCTATTCTATTCTTCGTCTACTGTTTAGCTTACAGTTCTGCCATAGATTTGTAAAATATTTTTGTAAAAAATCATATTTAATTTAATTATTTTATTATAAATTTTTTGAAATAAATATCTTAATTATAAAACATTAAATAAAATAGGGTGCTTCGGGAAACAATGATATTTAAGAACTAATATATAATACACCACAATCACTAGTAACTTATCTGTAATTATGAATATATATGACTTTAGAATCAATCGGATCCGACATGTGACGAGTTTGAATTAGATTTCGGTAATCCAATTAGAAATCAGATATGCATCCGACAAGTGGGAAGTGACCATTTATTAAATTCATTATTACATCTATAAAATTTTGAATTAACTACCTCATTGGTCTAGTGTTTGTTAGTGCGACTACTGATCAAGCGGTCTCGAGTCCAAATCCCGGTCCGTTCAAGATCAATGATTTTTTATTTCAAGAAAAAACCATGATCTTGATCCCGGAGCAATAAATAGGCAGTAACTCACCCCCGTGTCTCAGAAAGCAAACAAGTTAAGCCTACGTAAAAACATAGTCTCCTCCTATGTTTTTTTTAATATAATATATGTAACAACGAGCACACAGTCCACCTGATGGTAAGTGGTTGCTGTGACCCATAGACATCTACATCCATCCTCGATTACGAATCAAAATGCAGATGCGTTGTCACCCGTGAGGACTAAGATGGAATGCATTTTTCCCGTAAAAAGGGTATCCGGTTCTCTACACTCATCATACGAAACACAGCAGTGTTGATCTGCTATTTTATGCTGGTATTCTGTGAGAGCGTGGTCCTTCCCCGGTTGAGTGGTAAAACACTTAACACTTACATCTATGCTCGATAAAGAATCAAAACTCTGATGCGTTTATGTTGATGCCTCGCTTCCTGTCAAAAGAATCTCCGATTTTCTACACCCAGCATATACGAAATACAGCAGCATTAATATACTATTAATTTGCTATTGTACGCTGGTATTCTGTGAGAGCGTGGTTCTTTAGCGGTCGAGGCGACGCATTCGTGCTACAACTATACCAGTAATATAGCTGCAGCATGGCTCTACCACGTAAGAAAACCCTACTCACAAGAAGTACCAGAGTTATTTTTAATCTATATTAATTGAAAATATTATATTTTGATCCATTTGTACTACAACCATAATATAGCTACAGTGTTGATCTAGCACGTGAAGTTACTATAATATGTATACACTACATATGCAATTGTGGCGGCGCTGTCGCGAAAAACACCACGTCGAAGTCTAAATCACGCTATCAAAGTTCCGAATTAAAAGCAATATAATATATACAATAGCTCCGGAGGGAATTCATATATCTAACACACACACACACACACACACACACACACATACACACATTCAGACCTTACACTAGTGCAGAACACTAGGGCACACCGCGTTTGCCGACGAACGCGAGGTCACAGATACACCCCGTACACGAGGTTCAATACCCGTGATACGGGGTGTTTTTAGTTTTGCGACCCGTCTCCCGCATTGCGATACTGGTTCAAGCCGAGGTCCATATCTCCTTCTGAGGAACCCTTGAACCACATCGAGTCCCCCCCTTAGCTAAAGGAGCCTCACTCCGAAAGCAGGGACCGGGGTGCCTCGAGACTGCAGTCGGCAAAGCAGCGCTTCGCGCTTTCAATGAAGCTGTAAAGGCCGCAGGGCCAACGGCATACACTCTCAGAAAAAATCTACCACTCGTAGCGTTGGCTGCTCCCCGGGCTGTACAAGGTGTACAGGGCGGGAGATCTACCCTTCTCTTTCCAATGCTATACAGTAGTGACGACGTGATGTGAACACGCAACCAAACAACCTTCGGAACCTACAACTTCGAGTCTTTATACTCATTACAATTATTGGACTACTACATTCAATGGGGGTCACTGTAGAAGCGTGCTCGTCGCGACCCCTGCCAGCCCTTTTCAGAGCTGTAATTCTACTTAGCTGCGCACCCATGCCAACGAGAGTTAGGGCGTCCCCCCAAGGCGACGCACACCAGCTCGTCCCCGTTGGTGTGGAATGCAGCGCGCAAAGCGGCGATGGGGACCGCCACCCGTCACGCACATCCCGACACGGCGGAAGGTGGAGGACAGAGTGAAGAGTTGGCACGTGGAATGTCAGAGGAGGCATGAGAGATAAGACGAATGAGTTGATCGAAATAATGAAAGAAAGAGAATTAGACGTCGTGTGTATGTCGGAGACCAAACGGAAGGGCAGTGGTACTGAAGAGCTCCCTGGCGGGGCGTTAGCTCTATGGTCCGGAGTCCCGGAGAGCGAGAGCGCCTGCCAGGGAGTGGGGGTGCTGCTGTCGTCTCGGTTGGTCGATGTTATGACTGAATATAAGGTTGTGAACTCAAGACTTCTCTGGGTTCGCTTTAAATTGGGACTGACGAAGTTATTCCTTTTGGCTATTTATGCGCCGGTAGCTTCGTCGTCCAGGGCTGAGCTGGAGGAGTTTTGGGAGAATGTAAGAGAAGTTCTAGATTTGGCTAGAGGAAACGAAAGAATTGTTGTATGTGGTGATTTTAATGGATGGGTTGGTACCGCTCGACCAGGGTACGAGACGGTGCTTGGAAAGTTTGGCGATAAAAGGGTTAATGATGCTGGCAAGCTTATACTGGCGGTATGCAAGGAAAAGGGTCTTCTTGTGACAAACACTATGTTTAATCACAAGAAAATCCATATGTATACTAGAGAAAGAAAGAATGAGAGAAGTATGATCAATTTGTTCCTGGTGGATGACCGACTGCGAAAACAGGTGATGGATACGCGAGTGTTCAGGGGTGCTGACCTGGGAACGGATCACTATCTAGTGATTACTAGATTTAGGGGTCTGTTCGCGGGTTAGCGCTACCGGACGGCAGTAACAGAACCACAGTCGGTCTGTCGCATCCGAAGCTGGAAGCTTCAGGAAGCGGATACTAGGGACAAATATCATGCGAGGGTAGCAGAAAAGCTTGACACCATCGATGGCAGAAAAGAATGTGTTGAAAGAACATGGCAGAACCTTAGGGATGGAATGGTAAGTGCAGCGGAAGAAGTGTGTGGAACGATTAAAAGAGGCAGTAGTAAAAGAAGAGATGCATGGTGGAATGATGAAGTGAAAGAAGCTGTAAAGAAGAAGAAGAAAGCATGGTTAGACTACTTGGCCTCTAGTAATGATAAGGATATGAGAGAGAAGATGAAAGAAAGATATAAGCTGCAGAAAGTTCACACGAAAGCATTGATTGTGGAAGTGCGTGAAAGGTGTAGAATGGAAGCGGACGAAAGGTTGTCGCACAACTTTAAGGAGAACTCCAAACTCTTCTGGAAAGAGGTTGGAAGGACCCGAAGTGGTGCGATGGCCTTAAGAATGAACAAAGTGCTTTCGAGAACTAATGACGTCCTCTCAGAAAAATCGGACGTCATGCAGCGATGGAGCGAATTTTATAGAGAAATGTATGCGTGTGATGATCTTAGTGAGGGATCCGGAGATGACGCCGAGACTGACGACGGGACTAGACAGAGTTACTGCTGAAATGGTCAAGTATGGTGGGCCTCGGGTCTGGGACAGCTTTCATCTGCTGTGCAATTTGTGCTGGCGGACGGAGGATGTCCCGGATGATTGGCGATCCGCAGTCATTGTGCCTTTATATTAAGGTAAAGGTTCACATTTTGACTGCGGGTGTTATCGGGCGATCAGCTTGACCAGTTTAGCAAGTAAAGTTTACTCGAAGGTTTTGACACGTAGGATGCAAGAGAAATCGGAAAGATTTCTATGGGAGGCACAATGCGGATTTAGACCTGGAAGAGGATGCACGGATCAAATGTTTTCTCTCCGCATGATTACGGAAAAGCTTCTGGCTGCTAACCAGAAGATTTTCTGTGCTTTTGTAGATCTTGAGAAAGCATTTGATAAGGTTGTAAGGAAGAAAATGTGGGAACTGTTGCCGGGGTATGGTGTGGATGGTCGATTGCTAAGGGCTGTGCAGTCACTTTACTGTGACTGTAAAGCCTGTGTGCGGGTAGGGCATGACCTGTCACCCATGTTTAGCGTCCAAACGGGCGTAAAACAGGGTTGTGTCATGTCTTCCTGGCTGTTCATACTGTATCTAGACAGCTGTTTACAGAAGCTGAAAGATAGCTGTTTGGGTGTGAAATTGGGTGACATTAAAGTAAATTGTCTGCTGTATGCTGATGATACAGTGCTTATTGCACCATCAGAGGCAGAACTGCAGGCATTAGTCACGTTTTATGAAAGAGGAATGTGAAATTAAAGGTCTCCGCTTGAATGCTAATAAAACTAAGGTTCTGGTATTTGAAAGGGACGAAGAGAGAACGAAGTGTGAAATATGGGTAAATCAGGAATGTCTAGAACAGGTAAATGAAATTGTATACTTGGGGAGTGCTTTTAGCAGGGATGGAAGATGTGATTTAGATGTGGATAGGCGTATCGCTGCCGGGAACAAAGTCAATGGTGCTCTGACTGCGTTAGTCAAAAGGCAAGATGTAGTGAAGAGTGCACGCCTTGCAATACATAACGCAGTGTTGGTACCGACTTTGTTATATGGCAGCGAAACCTGGGTATGCCAGAAGAAGCATAAAAGCAAGTTGAATGCAGTGGAGATGCGATCTCTTCGTAAAATGTGCGGCGTCACCATGGCCGAGCGAAAGCGAAACGAAGAGATTCGCAATATGGCAGGTTTGAAAGATGACCTTATCACAAAAATTGATAAGGGCGTGCTTCGATGGTTTGGGCACGTTGAGAGAATGAGTGAAGACCGAATGGTGAAGAAAATATATAGCGCGAAAGTTAATATTAAAAGGTGTCGAGGTAGACCGAGACTAACTTTCGAAGACCATGTGAGCAAATTGCTCGAAGAGGGGAGGGTCAAGAGTACTCGGATACCTAGACGTGTATGTATGAAGAAGATAATGAATCTGAAAGAAGCGAAAGAGGTATACAAGGATCGTGATACTTGGTGATCTGTTTTCTCTGGCTACCCCGTCAGGGATTGTGCGTGACGATAAGTAAGTAAGTACATTCAATAGTATTAATGATGGTGATATTTTACTACAATAAAATATTAATCAGCTTAGTTTATACGACTTAAATCATATTCAGGTCACAGAAGTGCAACTTTACATTGTCTCTTGCAAGGCAAAGCCGATATGCACATGCCGAAGTGACATGTTTTCCACAACGCGTCAGTTATATGCTAGGCGTCCACTACAGCAGAAATGCGTCGAGTCGAAGCGAGTCGCATTTATTTCTAGTGCGTCCATCTCTGAAGAATCGAATCGAATTGTACATTCATCTCAAATTCTTCATCAAAATAGTTCCTTTTTTGCGTTGCGTCATGGACAGCACGTCCAATTGTGATAATATGGATCTACATGATTAAACAACTCTGGATATTGTTGGACCAGTGATATCAATAGTTCTTCATTCATTTTAAAAAAGATTTTACGAAAACTAAATAGAAATTAATAAAAATATTTTGGCGCGCATCCGCTTCTCCACGTCGACTGGGGCGCGCCGAGTTGAATCGAATCGCATCGGCGAAGAAATTCGCCTGTCAAGCAAGTCGGGCATTCGATTCAATTCGGCACGCCGCGGCTCGTTGCTAATGAATTGAATTGACCGCGCGAATTGCTTGACAGGCGAATTTTTTCGCCGATGCGATTCGATTCAACTCGGCGCGCCCCAGTCGACGCGGGGAAGTAAGTGGATGCGCGCCAGCGTATTTTAATTGATTTCTTTTTCGTTTTCGAAAAAATCTTTTCGTTTAAATAAAAATGAATGAAGAACGATTCATATCACTGGTCCAACAATATCTAGAATTGATTAATCATGAAGATCCACACTATCATGATGAAATAAAAACGTCTCTTCGTCTGAGCTGTCCATGACGCAAAACGACCTATTTTGTTGAAGAATTTGCAATGAATGAACAATTTGATTCGATTCGTCAGAGATGGATGTACTAGTAATAAATGCGACTCGCTTCGATTTTTTTTATAGGATAAGGGTGACAAACAAGCACACAGTCCACTTGATGGTAAGTGGTTGCTGCGGCCCATAGACATCTACATCTATCCTCTATTTCAAATCAAAATGCAAATGCGTTGTCACCCGTGAAGACTAAGATGGAATGCCTCATTTCCAGTAAAAAGGGCCTACGGCCACCTGCACTCACCAAGCGAAACGCAGAGGTAAACCTCTACTTCACGCTGGTATTCTGTGAGGTCGTGGTACCACCCCGGTTCGAACCGACCCATCCGTGCGACAGCAAAATGTTTAGCAGTGTACTTTTATAGTAGTAATTGATAGGCTTGCTTTAGATATAGCTCTGGTTCCACTAAAATTGGTAATCGAAGTAATACATTTTTGTACCTTTAGAAGATTTGCCACGTGCTTTTTTTTATAGGATAGGGTAACAAACGAGCACACAGTCCACCTGATGGTAAGTGGTCGCTGCGGCCCATAGACATCTACATCTATCCTCGATTGCGAATCAAAATGCAGATGCGTTGTCATCCATGAGGACTAAGATAAAGTGCCTCATTTCCAGTAAAAAGGGTCTCCGGCGCTCCGCGATAAAGTAAAACTCATAGTGTTACGCTTGTAATCTCCGAGAGGTTAGGTAGAGCCCAAAAAGCAGTAGCTCTCGCTCCACGTTTAGCGAAAAATTGTGGGTTTAGAATAGAATAGAATAGAATAGAATAATTCTTTATTCAATATTGATTATTACATAATTCTTATTGAAAGTCATTTTTTATTTACCACTGGTTCGGAAAATACCTTTAGATAGAAAAACGTTTAGATAGAAAAACGTGAAAGAAGTGATAGGTGGGTAGCAAATTGCACAAATACTTACCCCGTTAGTCGTTTTCGACATGCCAAGCAAGTAACACAGTTAGCATATTCTTTTCTACCGACTTCAAAAAGGAGACGGTGCTCAATTCAACTGTATGTTTATTTATTGTATGTTACCTCTAACTTTTTTCTGGGTAAACCGATTTTGAAGATACTTTTTTATTCGAAATCTGGTGCTTCTCATGTGGTCCCATATAATATAGTATTGATCAAGGTCTGACCAATGGTTTTTGAGTTATTCTTAATAATTTAAATTTAAGTCGGTTGTACAAAATTTTTAATTTTAAATTATAATTTTATTAACGTTGATTGACGTCACTGGTTGTACGATGTCACAGGTCATTTCATTCGAATCCGAGCCCAATATATCTACTCAATAATATTGAATAAAATAAAATATAATATTTTTAATTAATACAGATTAAAAATAACTCCTATATAAAGTTATTTACTTTATTACTTTAGCATTTTTAATTCTTGCAACTAATGGTACTTCTTGTGAGTAGGGTTTTTTACGTGGTAGAGCCATGCTGCAGCTATATTACTGGTATAGTTGTAGCACGAATGCGTCGCCTCTACCGGGGAAGGACCACGCTCTCACAGAATACCAGCGTAAAATAGCAGCATAACGCTGCTGTATTTCGTATGGTGAGTGTAGAGAACCGGAGACCCATTCTACTGGAAAGGAGGTATTCCATCTTAGTCCTCACGGCTAACAACACATCTGCATTTTGATTCACAAACGAGGATAGATGTAGATGTCTATGGGCCACAACAACCACTTACCATCATGTTGACTGTGTGCTCGATTGTTATCCTTATACTATAAAAAAATTTAACGTTCTCCCCTTTACGTATCAAAAACTATGAGATTATTAACCATCGCACGTTGAGACAATACTTGCGATATCATCCATATCATTTGGATGATTGGCGATCCACCATTGTGCAATTAACCAGAAGTTTTCTTCCTCGCACAACTTCCTTGTGTAATTTTTTATACGACTTAGGGACTTTTAAGAAAAGAGCCTACGCTTTTTCAAAAGGCCGGCAATGCACCAGCATTTCTCCTGGTGTTGCAGTTGCTCATGGGCGTCGGTAGTCACTCACCATTAGGTAAGCCGCATGCTCGTTTACCCCCTCTTATATAAAATGATGCCCTTGCCCTTTTTACTGGAAATGAGGCATTCCATCTTAGTCCTCACGGGTGACAACGCATCTGCATTTTGATTTGTAATAGAGGATAGATGTAGATGTCTATGGGCCACAGCAGTCACTTACCATCAGGTGGACTGTGTGCTCGTTTGTCACCCTTATCCTATAAAAAAATACATGTGAGCAGTTCACACGCAGTAAAAATAGAAGTCTCAGAAAAGGAGACCGAGATAATAGGAAGCACTATATCCGTTACCCATACAGACCATTAAAGTTTACCACTGATAATTTAAAATTTAAAAATTTTGACAACCGAATTTAATATAAATTATTAATAATAACTCCAAAACTATTAGTCAGACCTTGCTCAATATGGGGTCGCGTGTGAAGTCACCAGTCTTCAAATAAAAAAAATCCTCGAAATCGGTTGAGTCAGTAAAAAGTTATGAGATAACACACATAAAAAAAACATACAGTCGAATTGAGTACCGTTTTCTTTTTCAAGTCAGTAGAAAATCGGCCGTCCCATAGATTGCTTATAGAGTGGATATTTGCCAAAGCTGCCATGAAGGGTAAGCGAATTGGCAACCGCAGTTTTTTTTTTATTTTTAGTCCTTATTAGGAAGACGCTGCTGTCCATCTTTGACTTGTTTTCCTCTTCGCCTCTTACGACACCCATGGAACGATATAGGGTAGCGAATATTATTACGCCATTACTACACGGTAAAACAATGAATACTGCATTCTATCTCATGCTATCATCTCTTTCGCAGGCTAAATCCTATAGATGTGTATGTTTGTTTCTTTCAAGTGTAGCTTTTTCGTTTACTCGAGTTTCAAATCACAATTATTCTAAAGAAGTTATTATTTCTAAAATAAGAATTATACAGACAAGTTTATAGTTCGTTAGATAAACAAAACAACTCTTGCTTTATATATTTGCAACATTCTAAACTTAGAACCATGTTACCATATTACTGAACATGTAACAGTTATTTTAGTGTCCGAACTGCGAACCGGGCTATTACATATTAAATATCTGTCCCTCATTAAGCTAGATGCAAATTTATCACTGAATATTTTATACAAAGGAATACATTCTGTATGCAGGTTCAGAGGTCAGCACCGAGGAATTGGTAATTTACTTGTTTAATTACATTTCGTGTACAATTTCATCGAATGATAATATGACATGATTTTTAATATATTTTACTGTTCCAATTCTATATTTATTCACATAACATTGAAATTTATACAACATTAAGCTATAATAAATTATTTAAAATTTATAATTTTGTACAGCCGACTTATAAGTTATTAAGAATAACTCAAAAACTATTGGTCTGACCTTAATCGAATTCATATGAAACTACACGAGAAGTACCAGCTTTCCAATAAAAACAGAATCATCGAAATCAGTTTAACCAGTAAAAAGTTATGAGGTAATACACATAAAGAAAAACATACAGTCGAATTGAGTACCGTCTCCTTTTTGGAAGTCGGCAGAAAACAAACTAAAACTAAAAACTTAAATTATCATGCAGTTCTACTCCCCGTGGTATCGTGCTAAGAACGCTGACTGCTTTTCCTCGCTGAATGGCTATACCCAGTCTTTGAGCGAGAAAGGAACCAGCCCTTTAATCACCAGCAGCGACGAACAGTCGCGGATACAGTTCCTTTAGGAACTTCGCCATACGTGGAGCCAATAGACCCAATAAACCCGTTTTAATTAATCTTGAACTTAAGTAACGAAAAATTCAAATTTGGTACAGCACCACACTCTCACAGAATACCAGCATGAAATAGCAGCTTAATGATATTGTGTTTGGTATAGTGAGTGAGTGTAGAGAACCGGAGATACATTTTAGCTCAATTCAAAGAAAGGAGGAGTTTTACAATTCGACCTTATCCGACTTCCAAAAAGGAGAAGTTTACAATTCGCAATATCTTCGTCACTAGTGAACCAATTTTGATGATTCTTGATTTATAACAGATTTATTATATATATAGAGAATAAATTACATCCATAAGAGTAGCCAAATACGGCATAAAGTTTTTAATGTAACTATTTAAACGACATTCTAATTGGTATATCTACTAAAAAGGGATTAAAAAGTCGCTTTTAAAAAAAGTTACAAACCTACTGTAAAGAACTGAAAAGAATAAAATAATTTATTTCTAATTATAAAAAAAAGATAGAAATGTAGATATCTATGGGCCGCAGTATCCACTTACCATCAGATGGACGACCACCTTATATTATTATTAATAAACATTTTTAGTAATAATATAATGCTTAATAAGTTTTCATTTAACCACAATAGTAGGGCAAAAAAAGGTAAAAAAATATTTTCATATAACAGGTAACCTATTAAATATATTTAAAACGATGCACCCTTATTATACTTACAGATTAACCTTTTGTATTTAAATCGAGCGACATTTAAAACGAAGTTAAACAAATAAATATTTACAAAAAATTCAATGTTGGTGAAGTCAAAAAAAACATAAAGTACTACAGTGAAATTGAGTTATTGTCATTTATTCAGGTCATAGATAAACTCAAACTCTTTAACGTCTTTAATAATAATAATAATAATTTTATTTCAGACCATGAGTCCATATATTGTTGGTAATGTTGTTAGTAACAATATTGACTTAAAACTATTTTCGTGTTTTTTTTTTATATGATAAGGGTTACAAACGAGCACAGTCCACCTGATGGTAAGTGGTTGCTGCGGCCCATAGACATCTACATCTATCCTCTATTACAAATCAAAATGTAGATGCGTTGTCACCCGTGAGGACTAAGATGGAATGCCTCATTTCCAGTAAAAAGGGCCTCCGGCCACCTGCACTCACCAAGCGAAACGCAGAGGTAAACCTCTACTTCACGCTGGTTTTCTGTGAGGTCGTGGTACCACCCCGGTTCGAGCCGGCCCATCCGTGCGACAGCAAAAGCTGCCGCGTGGCTCTACCACTGTTAGAACTGTTAACACTGTTAGTGTTGTAAGTAGTAACACATCATTTTAATCCTATGATTACGTCCACATATATGGATTCTGTATGGGATAGTCATATCTTAACAGATTTCGCTCAAGGATGCTGTTACTACTGTTTCGTAAACGTTGCAAGACTGAGGCTGTTTTCTTCCGAATGATCGCTGGAAAAGTGTCCTTACCCGCTTGCGCCAACATACCAGACGCACTGCAATGCCATGGTAGCCGCAACATCATTTAACGTAGTAAAGGTACGTTGCAGTGATATTATGGTTGGTGGAATGGGTCGGCTCGATTGGGAAAGGAAAACGCAAATGCTTTGTAAACCCTTGGGACTAAGATAGAATGCCTCGTTAATAGAAAAAAGGATCTCCGTTTCTCATTTGCTTCACAAAACACAACAACTTTATGCTGCTATTATAGCAAGGTCCTTACGCGGCAGGGCCGACACATATTTTGGACCGGACACTCGGCTGGTCTCCATCCCTTTATTGACAACATACCACGCATTCAAACCAAATGGTTTGCTTCTTCGTTCGTTATGCATACGGAAAAGGACTGGAATTCCATCCGAATATAATGTATGTTAGAATATATCATACATATGCCATCTTCAGTTGCTTTATCTCAAATTTTAGAATATAGTTAAAAAAAAGCAAACAAAGTACTCCGAGCAGGAGTCGATTAGCGTGCCCAATATATAGTATAGTATGGAATACATACTATAGAATATACTATATATATATATATATATATATATATATATATATATATATATATATATATATATATATAAATATTGGTCGTAAACACAATTAATAAATAAATAATAAATAAATTAATAAATAAATATAAAATACTTGTGTTGGAACTACCTTGCTGCTTCCCCTAAAACTACCTTACAGTATTGAAACCAAAAAATTAAAATTGCGTAATCATGAGGTATTGGATTCGAATTCCGAGTGAAACTAAAATCAGTTATTAAGTATTTGAGTCAAAAAATTCTCAGTAGGGACCCGAAGTCAGGAATTTGACGATATTTCACCCACGTGCCTCGGCAAGCCGTTGGTCTTGCATCTGATCTCTCTTTCCGTCCATATAGCGTCCCATCGGACAGATTTAAGGAATAGAGTGCACCTGTTCTTGTGCATACACTCGGGCGCACTATAATCCTGTCCCTGCAGATGGCCACGGTGGCCAGTCTCAAAGAAGACAGGCTACCGTGACCGAAATTCGACTGGAGGCCATTATTATTATGTATGCAACAATTAATATTTATTTTCTTCTTTTTTCTAGATGCCGCCAACAACGCTACCACAAGACAGGCTGACGTCAGGGCACCGGCTATCCCACCCGCTACCTGGTGAGGAAGTTCTCATCACAGGATGCTCAGGATATTTCCCGGATTCGGACTCTGTCCTGCATTTGCAGGAAAACCTTTTTAACAAGGTATTTTGATAAAGCTGCACTGTAGACTTTACTTTTTCTTACTCTTAATATTATTTAGCATAAATTTAATTGTGCTTTCTAATACCGTATAGTGAAGGTGTAAGAATGCTCACTATCGTCCCATGGGTGTCGTAAGAGATGACATAGGGAAAAACACCAGGAGATGGTAGCAGCGACTTCGAAATGCTTCGGTGGTTTGGTCATGTAGAAAGAATGAACGAGGAAAGAGTGACAAAGCAAATTTATGTTGCAGAAGTGAACGGCAGAGTCGGGAAGGGACGCCCTAGATGAAGGTTTATCGACCAAATTGGTGATATATTAAAAATGGGCCAGATTAGAAGTACCCCTATAACCGACGAGCGTGTATGCGTAGATATATGGATGTAAAGGAGGCGAGAGAGGTGTGTCAGGATCGCGCCAAATGGAAGACCGTAGTCTGTGCCTACCCCTCTGGGTGACAGGCATTAGTGTTTGTGTGTTCAAATATCCTACTCTGATTCATCGTTTATTGGGAAGGCCTTTCGAGGATTACTTGAGTGTGAGGGATTAAAATATAATCTTTAGTTTTAAAAATTACTACTCCTGCATTTCAAAAGTAATTTCGATAAAGTAAACAGACCTATAGATTAAAAATAAAACTAATAAATCTTATTTATATACATTTTTTCCTAACCTTATTCAAGAATATGTGGTAAAATTAAAAATTTTGTACAATCGACTTCCATATATATTATTACGGATAGCTCAAAAACTACTGCTCAGACTTTGATCAATTTATATCGACATGAAAAGCACCAGCGTAATAAAAAAAATGAATCATCGAAATCGGTTCACAGAGAAAAAAGTTATGAGGTAGCACACATAAAAAACATACAGTAGTACAGTGAAATTGGGTAGGTCCTCCTTTTTGAAGTTGGTTAAAAATGGCCTAACAATTACCACCTCCATTTGCTATAAACCTAAATTTAATTTATTTTATTAAAATAAGTATTTTATATTATATTTAGGGAAACATTAGCCATTATTTTTTTCAAAATTACAATATTTTGAAAGTACTTTTCAAATATATTTTTTTAACAGGTCGACCTAATTTCTGGAGATGGTCGTCGTTGGAAACTGGCTCACCCCGAGATACCTCAGCGTACTGGCAAGATCAACAATGTGAACAAGTTCGACGCGTCGTTCTTCGGCGTGCACTTCAAGCAGGCGCACACCATGGACCCCATGTGCAGGATTCTCCTGGAAAAGGCCTACGAAGCTGTCATAGATGCCGGTAAGCTAATAAAAAAGGATCTTAGGATCCATTTTATGGTCTTTTTAGGGTTCCGTACCCGAAAGGTAACCAACGTGATCCTAATACTTAGCCTTCGCTGTCCGTCAGTCTGTTTGTCAGCGGGCTGTATCTCATGATCATGATCCGTAATAGGTAGACAGTTGAGATTTTCACAGAATGTGTATTTCTGTTCAAAAATTAAGAAACATTTAATTAAATAAACAACTAAAGGTGGCTCCCCTATAATAAACGTGTATTACGATGGTACGAAACTCTTCATGCGCGAGTCCGACTAGAAATTCTTCCGGTTTTTTCATTACAATAGAGTCCACTGCTATCTCCCTCATGATTTCCTCTTAGGCAAATTTTTGGCATAGTTGCCTAACTTGGCAGGTGAATTGGTATCTGCATTTTTTTATTTTGAGTTTTAATCAGGAAGATGCCACGACACACACTATAATATATTTGTAGGTCGAGTTTATTATTCATTTAAAAATACTAACTTAAAGGGGAAGGTTTGACGTGGTAAGTCACGTTACAGGTGTATTATGGTTGCAGCATTGATAGGGTCGGCTTGACCGGAACCACACTCTCACATAATACCAGCGTGAACAGCAGAATAATGCTGTTGTGTTTCGTATGGTAAGTGTCGAGAACCGGAATAATGAAGCATTCCATCTTAGTCCTCAGGGGTGACAACGCATGTACATTTTGACTTTTAATTGAGGATAGATGTAAATGTCTATGAACCACAGCATTCATTTACCACCAGTGGGACTGTGTGCTCGTTTGTCACTTAACAGGACAAACTTTAGACTTTATTTTCATATAACCACTATCTCGTCAAATAATCTCTAAAAACATGTCTGCTTACCACTAATTAACAAAACAAATTACGTTACGTTATAAGAAAACCAAAGAACAAGTGTCTATAACATAGAACAGCAAATTATACCTACATTCCCCGTCGATAATGAGATCAATTTCTCTGATCCATAAATTCGCAGACTCCCGGCAGATTAAATTGGTCGCGGTCACTGGAAACGTCAATATCTTGTCTGCAAACATTTCAAATTTGTTAAGATGGATTCACAATCACTCTGTAATATTGAAATGAGTTCTATTAAACCCACTAGCACTTGTGTTACATGTTATTAATACATTAGTAATATTTTTTGTCTGTCAGTCTGTCCGGCCTAATCATGGAAATGGCTCAACAGATTGTGATTAAAGTTTACAAAAACAACAAAGCAATGCTCTAGGCTATATTTTAAGGATCTAGGTTATATTTTATCCGAAAATCTTGAAGTTTTTTTACACACACAAACACTCACGCCTGTCACCCAGAGAGTTAGGCAGAGACTACGGACTTCCATTTGACGCGATCCTGACACACCTCTCTCGCCTCCTTTACATCCATATCTACGCATCCACGCTCGTCAGGTTTTTTTTCGAGGGTTTTTTTACTGTTGTTATAATAAATGGTGCACGTAGAATGCCGAACTTAGTACGTGGTAGAGCCATGCTGCAGCTATATTAGTAGTCTAGTTGTAGCACGAATGGATCGGCTGGACCGGGGAAGGACCACGCTCTCACAGAATACCAGCGTCAAATAGCAGCTTAACACTGCTGTGTTTTGTATGGAGAGTACAAAGAACCGAATACCCTTTTTATTAGTATCGAGGCATTCCATCTTAGTATTCAGTGGTGGCGGACATCTGCATTTTGATTTGATGATACATGTGTCTTAAGGCCATAATATCCCTTTACCATCAGATGAAATGTGTGCCCGTTTGTCACCAATACTTTCATAAAAACAATAACAATGATATTGAATAGAAAACAAATTATACTTTTACATTAATCTGCATACCTCTTTAGCTTTTTAATCTGTTACCGTCTCTCTATCATTACACTTTCTACCTAGGATTCATTAGAAAGTTTACAAAAGCCAAAAGATATTAATAGTAACATAAATCAACGGTAGTGATAATGTTTCGAATTAATACTGTGGCAATGAGTGCAACATGATTCGTTCTTTAGATCTTCACACTCTCATTTTATTCACAGATAATTATTTTAACATTTATTTTGCCTCTCCAGATAACAAGCATATAGATAATACTCAGATAATACAGGCAGTGTGCTAGTTATATCCTGAAAAGAAAACACACGATTTCTCTAGAGGTCTACAGCACCGACGCAATATCTCGGGAAGACTGCAGTAGTCGGAAATCAACATGTTCAGGATCGTCCCAACCATTATATCAGATTTGATAAACCACAAATCTTCGCAAAATATCACCAATTCCTACAAAGGATGATTTGCGAGCCTATTGAAATTAAAAACACTAATTAGATGGCTGGATACTACCGTCTGCTTGAGATCTCATAAGTAATAAAATTAAATCCAAACTCAAACATACTACTGCAAAACTTCAAGATACTGTGAATTCGTTCTGCGTTGGTCGGACTAAAAATTAATAATTAAAAGTGGAAGGTAGCCTTCGTTAACTATGACATCAAATACCTCAAACACCTCAGGTCCCCGTGACCATGGGTGCTGTAAAGTATCCACACCGTCGGGTAACAAAAGTTAAAATTAGACGCGATAAAATCCGTAAAATTATTTATTCCATCTATAGAGCTATTCGGATTGTTGTCACTCATTAACATTTAAATTATTGTAGTATCTTCCTATTGAATATAAATTGTATATAAGAAGACGTAATTTACGTCGTAGTTTTTTTTTATTATTTGACAGATTTCATAGCGGGGAAGTAAATTTGTTCGAAAAATGTAAAGTTTATTGTCTCTTTCTGTACTATTAGTCATATTTTATATTAATAAGGTCAAAAATAAATAAACCAAACCACAGATATTCATAAAAATATCAAAATTAACAAAAAAAAAAGTTAAAAATGTGCAAAAAATTAAAGAGCAAACCACTGACGGATTGTTTTGTGTATTAATATAATACTCTAGAAACCGATAAACTTTTATTTACAACCCAACTTCTCAATGAGGGCATCCACGACTTTTTCTGCCACCAGGGCGGCGCCACTTTAGAGTGAGGTAAAATATTTGACAGATTTCATAGCGGGGACGATAATTTCTTAGGAAAATGTAATCTGTAAGGTTTCTTTCTGTATTATTAGTTATATTTTATATTAATTACATTAGAAATGAATAAACCAAACTATAAAAGTAACTAAAAGATGACCTTTAAAAAAAATTATAATGTGCAAAAAATTAAAAATTAAAATTACTGACGCATTGTGTTGTGCATTAATATTATACTCTAGATAATGATAAACTTATATTTAAAACTAATTTCTCAATTAACTGACATTGTGTAATAAAAAACTTTACCTCAGTCACAACTAGCGACATCTGGTGAGTGGAAGATTATTAGCCCTCATTAAATTACATTGTGTAACAAAAAACTTTAGCTCAGTGTCAACTAGCGACATCTGGTGAGCAGAAAATTATCAGCCCTCATTGTATAGTGGTGGCATAAGAGAATTCTCTACCCGATATCATCCCGTGGGTGTCGTACGAGGTGACATAGGGTAATGAAACTGCAAATGGAAAGCAGCTTCTTCTTAATAACCAACAGAAAGTAATAAAAAATGCGGTCGCTAACCCACTTCTCAAGCGTGGCAACTATGGGAACATCTCCGCGTAAAGCAATTAAAGGGCTATATTTTTGGATTTATGACTCAATCCATAGGAAACGTATAACCGTAAGAAGCCAACAATAGAAAATACCAAAAATATCTCACAGCTTTCGAAAGATGCTTATCGATGTATTAATATTAATTTCAATCTGTCTACAATTTAAACAGAACCCACACAATCCATGCCGAGTCAAGAAACGTTCTCTTATCTCCGAATCCATTAAAACTTTTACATTGTCAGTAATTATAACTCAATGTCGTCACAGGCAACGTCTCGGGCGGCAGTGGAATTCAAATTCGTTCGTTAAATATGCGAAGTAAATCTATATTCTGCGATGTTGGAACAGCATGACCGATCTTTAGAAGGTTCTTTGCCTACATTTTATATCTGTAGGTAACAGGTAAAAGGATGATTTAGTTTAAGGCGACGTCTCCAACATCGTCGATAAACTAGATTCTGATAATCGTGATGGTAATTTAAAAGTTTAGCTACCTTTTCATAAAATTACATAAAACATAAACACTCACGCCTGTTACCCAGATGGGTAGGCAGAGATTACGGACTTCCATTTGGCACGATCCTGACACACCTCTCTCGCGTCCTTTACATCCATATATCTACGCATACACGCTCGTCGGTTAAGGGTACTCTTGATCTGGCTCAAATTCAATATATCGACAATTTGGTCGTTAACTTTAATCTAGGGCCTCTTAATAAAATTACCGTGTAATGAGTTTTATTAAAATGAGTTTTAAAAAAATAATTTCATTTTACTTAATTAATGACTGAGTGGAATTATAATAATGTCCACCAGACCGAATTTCGATCACGGCGGCCAGTCTTCGCGCAGACAAGCCATTTGCGCGGGACAGGATTATAGTGCCCGAGTGTATGCGCAAGCACAGGTGCACTCTCTATTCCCTCACACTCATAGTTCGATTGGATGTTAATCCGACACGAACAGAGAAAGGCCAGGTGCAGGACCAATGGCTTTACGTGCTTTCCGAGGCACGGGGGTGAACTTCCTGACTCAGGGCTGCTATATATGTTTCTTAACCGAGAAACCTAAAAACTGATTTCCCAATCCAGGATTATCAGCCGGGACATCATGATTAGCAACCGCTTTTACAACTACTGGACCAATGAAGTGAAAGTTAGAAGATATTATTAGGAAACTATTCTAATATTAGATTTATTTTTACATTTTACTAGCTGTTCCCCGCGACTTCGCCCGCGTGTAATTTAGGGTTTTAATTATATTACTCAGATCACTAATTCTTTCTTTTTCAAATATAAGTAGCCTAAGTTACTCCTTAGAACATCAGCTATCTGCCAGTGAAAGTCCCGTAGAAATCGGCCCAGCAGTTTCGGAGATTATTCGGAACAAACAGACAGACAGACCGACAAACAGACAGACAAACATTTTTAAACTTGTGTTTTTGTTATAAGTACCGTATATACATTCATATGCGTATAGTAAAAAGCTGTTTTTTAATATTACAAACAGGCACTTCAATTTTATTTATTTTTATAAATTATTTATCTTCTTTACATATAAAAATTACGTGTCAACTGATTTCAATGAAATGTTTCTCAATGCGTGCAGTTTGGACCAACTTGAAAGATAGGATAGTTTTTATCCCGATAAGTGACCCTCAATTTTTTTTATTGTGAATTTAAGGATTTTTTTTTAGGACACATGGTCGTCGGAAAAGGCAGAACAACGTCTGTCGGTCAGCTAGTCTTTATATATAAAAATTACGTGTCACGTTGTTTATCCGCGATGGACTCTTGAATTACTGAACTGATTTCAGTGAAATTTTGCACACTGTGTGCATTTTGGTCCAACATGAGAGATATGATACTTTTTATCCCGATAAATGACACTCAAAATTTTTTATTGCGAATTTAAGTATTTTTATAGTACAGAGGTTCGCCGCTAAGGGCAGTACAACGTCTGCCTGGCCAACGAGTAAATAAATATTAAAAGTAAATATTAAAATTAGAGAATTATTATAATAATAATAATAATTAATTGTGAAACGTTTTTTTGTCCAGGTTTCAATCCAAAGGAGCTACGCAATACAAAGACTGGCGTGTTCATCGGGGCGTGCTTTTCCGAATCGGAAAAAACATGGTTCTATGAGAAAATGCAAGTCAACGGTTTTGGTGTAACCGGGTAAGTAATATAAGCATTCAACATTGATTTTTTCCAACAATTAATCGCTTTCTAAATCTGATTTGTATTAAAAATAGAAGCTTAATGCTGTTGTGTTTCGTATGGTGAGTGTAGAGAACCGGAGACTCTTTTTACTGGATACGAGGCATTCCATCTTAGTTCTCAGGATTGATAACGCATCTGCATTTTTAATTAATAACAAAATATATTTGTAGAATAGTTGTCGCACGAATGGGTCGGCTCGGCAGAGAAAGGACCACGCTCGCACAGAATACCAGCATAAAATAGCAACTCAATGTCGTTGTGTTTGTATGGTGAGTGTAGAGAACCGGAGACCCTTTTTACTGAATACGAGGCATTCCATCTTAGTGACAACGCACCCCTGAGGACTAAGATGGAATGCATTTTGATTCTTAAACGAGGATAGATGTAGATGTCTATGTGCCACAGAACCCACTTACCTGGTTGGCTGTGAGCTCGCTTATCACATTTATTCTATAAAAAAATATACTTACACAGCATTATACAACCATATTATTGCAAATGAAGCTTCAAAAAATATATTAAATATACTAGAATATACATTTGACGTAGCTAATTATGTGTACATTATGTCTGTTTTCTGATTATTAAAATATTACGAGGACATGCAAATCGGAGACGAACGCAAGGCGGAGATCAAACACGAGCTCATTTGCATACTTTACGTATATTAAGGCGCAATCCCCTGGGCTAAAATGGCTGCCGTGTAAACTTCTAAAGTAATCATGTGGTCATGTGAAGGAATTTAATTACTATACGGGTCGAATCTTGTTATTATTCAAATCTTTATAATTACATGTGATAAAGCCTATAGTTGTATTATAGTTTTTATTTATTCATTTAAACTAAAGTTAAAAAGTAAGTTTTTTTTTATAGGATAAGGGTGACAAACGAGCACACAGTCCACCTGATGGTAAGTGGTTGCTGTGGCCCATAGACATCTACATCTATCCCCGTTTGCGAATCAAAACGCAGATGCGTTGTCACCCGAGATGTATACGGGCACAGAACGCAGTCGATCCATTCGGTGAGCATAGTAGAGCGTATCGTGTTGCTTTTCGTGCCTGATACGCTCCTAGCACGGTCATGGTATGATACGGTGTAGTGGGCAGAGACCTTAATGCGAATCGCTTTATAACTATCCGCGAACCGTATGTTTGACTAGACTGCTTTAAAGGGTCTTCAGCTCACAACAGTCACAATACGACACACAATAGCGTTATGACAGAGAATACCATTATTAGCATTAAGATTGCCTTTTGATCCTTTACTGTTGTAAGTTGTAAGGTTCAATTTATTGAAACTTAACTTTTATATTTTATAAACTTAACTTTATAAACGTGGTAGAGCCACGCTGCAGCTATACTAGTAGTATAGTTGCAGCACGAATGGGTCGGCTCGACCAAGGACTACGCTCTCACAGAATACCAGCGTAAAATGGCAGCTTAACACTGCTGTGTTTCGTATGGTGAGTGTAAAGGTCCGAAGACCCTTCTTACTGGAAACTGGCATTCCATCTGAGTCCTTAGGGGCGACAACGTATCTGCATTTTGATTTTGCATGTAGACGTGTATCTGTCACAGCATCTACTTACCATCAGGTTGATTGTGTGCTCGCTTGTCACTGTTCTATAAAATAATTCTATAAAAAAAAATTCAGCTTACTGTTCTGTCCCTAAATAAAGATTCTTTTATCATTTCTTTTTCGTATATTTATTTCGCCTCTGGCTCGATAGCGTATACATAATTTTATAAATGACCCAATAGAAAATCGAGTTTTACATCCCTACTTTAGCGTATCGAGGAGTTTTATCTTAATCCTCGGAGATGTAAACGCATCTATATTTTGATTCTCAATGTAGTTAAATGTAGGTTAGTCACATTATTCAGTTATCATAAGGTATATATGTAAGGATACGTGCACATGCACGTATCCTTACATATATAAAATATACGCGTACTTATTTTAAAAATATTATAGGTAGCCTTAACCTATACATTTTTGTATACCCTTACATAATATATAAAATAAATGATAACATGAAATACTACAAAAATAACACTACAATATTGTACGTACAGCACAAATGTGTCGTGTAATGTTTGAACAATGCAATAAATTAAACTCAGTGATGCAGTTAATAACTCTCTCTTTATTGGTTTGGAGGAGACTTATAAATAGTGGGTGTGACGTAGGTACATAGGTAAGGGGGCAGGTTTTGTGTTACGTGGTTCCAGGTAGAGCCACATGAATGGTATCTTCTTCTATAAATATAATATGATATTACTGAACAAAATAGATGTTATTTCTACTCCTTATATGGAGTCCACGTTGAGTGATGATATCATTTAATATTCCTGTTATATTGCTTTATCATAGTACCGACACCACATCTCCTTCCTTATTTAAAAGAAATTAAAATTCAGTTAGATTTTTAAATTTTTAACATCATTCTTATAATGTAATTATTTTTACGACTTACATATATCTTACACTTAATTTATGTAATGATAACTTTATTATAAGTTCTCTATTCTTAACTTAACTGTATACTTATTATATAGTCGTGGGTTATACCTATACCACACCTCCCACCGACAAAAAAAAATAGAACAATTTTTTTTTATACTGTAAAAGTTAATAAATAAAATTATTACATACGTACATAAAAACATAAATAGCTTTAATAAGAATAAGGATGTGCATACTTTAAACACTAGGAACAAACATAAGCTTGTAATACCAGTTACTAGACTCCACAGAATCAGTAATTCATTTATGGGGCAATGTATACGCTTTTACAACAAAATCCCAGAACATATTCAAAGTTTATCAATAAACAAGTTTAAAAGTTTTATTAAAGAAAAACTGTACAAAAAGGGTTATTATAATATCAAGGAATACATGAATGAAAATAACCCCTGGGAATAAGGTGATCGCCACCATGCTGGTTCTATTAAAAATCATTTAAAAATTGTATAAATGAAATTATTGTTAAGTGAAATATGTTTGAAAAAAAAGTCCCGCTGGGTTTCTTGCTGGTTCTTCCCAGGACAGAGGTATTTTCCGAACCAGTGGTAAATAAAAAATGACTTTCAATAAGAATTATGTAATAATCGATATTGAATAAAAAAATATTCTATTCTATTCTATTCTATTAAGTATAATATGTAAATTCGTCTTGACTTGGGTAGGACGGCTGGCCAAACCTCCTAAACACATAATAATTCGTCAGTCACATTAAAAATAGTATGATGCATACATACAACATACGTATTTGACATAATTAGGTGAACATTCGTGAAGGTATATTATTTTGGTCGACACATTATTATAACGTACTTAGATATTGAGTTATTTAGTCATTTATTAAGTAAATTATCCGCATACACGCATTAAGTACTATCTACTCTTCCTTATATATGTTTTCACATTTTATATTATTAGTATACAATTATAATACTTTATACTTCACTTATTTATACCTTTATATTTGATTAATCGTTACATTTATGATCCACACAAATAGGTTATATATTAATACTTAACAATTTTTTCAGAAACCGATGACTTATAAAAGTTAAAAGCGTATGATTTATCACCGAAAATATTACATTTCATTTTAAGATGAACAGAACAAAGAACATAATGTAATGCAACCTAATCATGATCATAACAACAGAGATCAAAATACATCTTGCAATCACAGCCGCGTAAGCGGTTTGTGACACATCTTTGTTATAAAGTCCAAAGCACGTATAAGGAAAGGTTTGCAATTACATCGCATGACACATACATAATATCTAATTCAAAATAACTTACAATTTTTTTTATTATGAGTACACTTAAAAGTATTTGAAAATTACAGTATCAAACACTTTTTAATATACGTAGTTAAGATCGTTACATGGCATTGTTATAATACATTTACATACATTATCCAATATTTATTATTTAAGTTATTTATAATAGTCGAAAACTCATTACTACTTTTTTTTTAGTTTTAGATTTCAAGATTCTGGATCTTAATTGAATACCGAGTTTAAAATATAAAGTTAAGTTTAATAAAAATAATTTATAAGTTATAACAAAATATTTGTTTAACATTTGAAGACAATTTTTTTTTAAATAAATATGTATTAACGTAAATTTAGGTTTGACTGTCTATATAAAGAAAAAAAATATTATTACATTATCAAACTTATAATAATAGAGTATCGATATGCTTTGGATTTGATTTTAGTAAGCAATATACCAAATTTAGCTTAAAATTGTACAAATTATTCATAAACAAAAAAAATATATAACACGACAAGTTTAAGGTAGAGTTATTGTAACTATGAGTCAATGTGCATAAACAAAAAAATCGTAAATTAATGTAAATCTACGCGAAAATGTATTTATCAAATTTAATTGTTTTTTTTTTCGTGTGGTTGTGTGGATCGTTCCTATAGTTACTAGATGTGTAGCTTGTAAGTAACCTTTTGAGTAGGATTGTAGGTAGCACCCTAATATAGAAATGCAAAATAACCACATAATATATAACTTTTTAGACTTGTTCAGGGATCCCTTTATTACCTCATTTTAATTGTTCTCATGTCTTTGCGTGTTATATATTTTCATAAATACTAACACTACTCTCATATCCTTTGTTTTCGATTGTCAGGCCTTTTTTTTCATAATTCTTGTACGTACTTTCTTTTATTTCTTAATATTTTTGACCTTTAGCTAGCTTTATATATTTATTTATTTATTTAGATACCGGGAATCGGAGTATAAATTCACCTCTTTAAGCGTTATTGGCCATTTTATTATAATTAATTCATGATATTTATCATGCGGGTACTTTATAAATATGGGCCCCCCATTTATTTGGGTATTATATTACATTTTCACTGCATTTATTTCATTTTATTGGTACATAAACATTTTTTATCATACTATATCAAGGTAATATTGTACCTTGGGTTGTGCGCACAACCTTGAGGTCAACTTTTAAGTCATTTTTAAAAGGACTCCAACAATTGTCACGGAGGAAAACTTAGTTCACACTATGATCCAATGAAGGATGTGACCTCTATGTATCATTATTAAGGGTAACAAATTTAAGACTTCTCTGGTCCCCAACAATACTAATATGAGTAAAGTCGTTCACATCTCACTTGTACTGAAGGTATTGTTCCCTAGTACCCGTCACTCCCGATTTTATCATCCAATCATGGAAACATACCCTGCTCGAGGACTATATGCTTTACCAGTGATGGACGTTCCCGTATCTCTCCATTACTTATTTTATGCAGGTCAACTTTCGTTTTATTTCTATTTGTTTCTTTACATTTGTAGTATTTATTAATCATTATTTAATTGTAGCATAACTTCATATACACGACTCGCGTACATATATGATCAGGATAATGGACGATATTTCTATACAATTCATAATAAATTATCATTTCACTCATTGTTAATACATTAAAACTTATTCCACATTTAATATTTTCCGAACAACCTTAAAAATTAATCGGTTATTAGTTTTTCCAAACTCTCAGCTGATCAGGCTGATTGTATGTGGATATGCTA
Source organism: Parnassius glacialis (assembly GCA_033319125.1). Classification (NCBI taxonomy): domain Eukaryota; kingdom Metazoa; phylum Arthropoda; class Insecta; order Lepidoptera; family Papilionidae; genus Parnassius; species Parnassius glacialis. The sequence continues at coordinate 3,001,864 of JAVANC010000003.1, forward strand.
ACCACCGACAATTTTCTTTACCTATGCCACACTTTCTACTTATATTTCTATCAATATTTTTCATTCATAATGATAATTTCCGTAACTTACGTCTTTTATAAATTATGTCATATTGTCTCGTATAATATTTAGTTACATCATTGTCAGTCAGGGATTGAGGCTCACAATATGGGCACAACAAATTTTAAATTAATTAATTTTTCGAGTATACCTATGTAATGAGTTTCAAAATTATATAAAGCGAAGAAAATATTTTCATAATACTCACAAGTAAGTACTATTTTCTGAGAAAATATTAAATTATAATAGTTAAAAGTTTATGATTTAAAAGTTCAATAAATAAAAAATCGAAATGAATAAACTACATTTCATGTTATGATACAGAACAAAGAAATACTACTAACGGGAATATAAGCCATCATGATACAGTGATTACAACAGGCAGATCAAAATACAAATTGTACTCTTAACAGCACTTTGAGACACCTTTGTTTTAAATTCGAAAGCAAGTATATGGAAACCTTTGCGATTGCATCGAACTATGATCAGATCACACGGTGTGATTAATATCTAATTTTAAGATAACTTGTACAATATATTATAATATGAATGTAACCTTAAAATGAGATTCTTAGCATTTTTTTTTAATTTTCACAGAAACTTAAATAGTTTTGTCGTTTATAGTTAAAGTACATACATTTATTCATTGGCTCTAAAAAATGTTAATTATATCACACAAAAATTAATTTAAACAATCGCTGTAACAGCCATCGAGTTTACGTATAACAAAATATTAATTTATTTAAAACGTTGAAAGAAAAAAAATAATTTTAATTTACCATAATATAACTTTAAGACAGTACCGTCGGCTTTTAGAAACTAAAAATAAAACGAATTGTCTATAACCCTTTTTAAAATTTGCATTCCAAAAAAAATAAAAACGACGAAATGTGTCACAGTGTTATTTAACTGTAAATTATGGAGAAATGAAGTACGTAAAAATGTAATTTATTATATCATTATCTCATTCATTTTTTTTAGCAGGACACAGTATTAAAATAATTTAAAACTATAACTGAATGAAAGTGCATATAAAGTAGTCTTGTGCCTTAATAGAAGTACCAAATAAGTGTATACCTAACTTAATTTATACTATTGCGGTATAGTTTTTATTTAGACAAAGTAATAAAACTAATAAAAATGCAATTGAATCGTTAAATGTCTCAATAAATATTTTCAACTTAATCAAATTATATTAAACACAGAATATTTAATACGCACTAACTTTAAAAAAAATATAATAGCAAAACAACATGAAAAATTTCAATTCTTAAAGTTTTGAATGGAATATCAGTAGATTTAATCTTATCTTCCTTTACTTTACTATTAAAATTTATTATAACCACTTTAAGTTTAGTATCTAAAAATTTTCCCTTCAGGTTAACTCGATGCAATTTTTATTAAATATGCTCTAACTTCTTTTAATTTCTCATATAACTGTTCTAAAGAAATATTCATAACTTACCACCAATGCGTAGAATAGAGTACACTTTATATAATTTTACGAAATATATAACATAGTCAGGTGAAATTGCAATTGTTCAGTTCCTGCCTTATTGCTTCCCATTGTATTTTGCACAATCATGGTCTCTTCTTTAGTCTGATAACCAGCCATGTTCTTGGTAACAACCAAACAAAGTAACAACTTTTCGTTAAACGCGTACACCCAGTCACGCAGCTCAAGATAGAACACCATAACTCTTAATTTCTTCTTTGTTCTTTTTTGGCTCAATTTTCACATTCTTCTGGGTGGTGCTCGCATGAATACAACTGCTTCTTTTCTTTTTAAATAGCTCTGCCGAATCTTAAATTTTGATCTTTGGTCACGATAAAAAAAATCCACTATTTGTTTTACTCCTTCTTTGTTACTTGTCTTCATAGTTCTATATATTTAAAATTTTCAGTCGGCTTCTATAAATTAATTATTGTGGCCTCTTCTTGTATTCATATTTGTTTATTTTTCGTCACATCTGGTATTACGTCCATTCCCTTATAATATATATTTTAAATTGTCAATCCTCTTAAAAACTGTTCATTATTTAATTAAGTTTTCTTATAATATTTTTTCTTCTTTTAAATAGTAGGCCCGGCGGTGCGCGTGCATTGAAGCAGCGCACCGCCTGGCAGGGTCGCCATGTAATGTTTGAACAATGCAATAAATTAAACTCAGTGATGCAGTTTAATAACTCTCTCTTTATTGGTTTGGAGGAGACATATATAGTGGGTGTGACGTAGGTACATAGGTAGGGGGCAGGTTTTGTGTTACGTGGTTCCAGGTAGAGCCACATGAATGGTATCTTCTTCTATAAATATAATATGATATTACTGAACAAAATAGATGTTATTTCTACTCCTTATATGGAGTCCACGTTGAGTGATGATATCATTTAATATTCCTGTTATATTGCTTTATCATAGTACCGACACCACAGTCGGCTGAACCGGGGAAGTATCACACTCTCAGTGAAAATCATCTTAAAATAGCAGGTTAATGCTTAATTAATCTTTCGTATGGTAAGTTTACTGGAAACGACGCATGCTATCTTAGTTCCCTGGGATACCAACGAATCAGATGTCTTTGGGCCATAGCATCCATTACTTTTTCCTTATAAAAAAATTTTATTCTAAACATAATTTAGAAGTAATATATTGGAGTATTTGTAGTGAATATTCTACTTATTTCAAAATACTATTACTTAAATAAAAATAGGGCTAACTAGCAAAAAAAAAATTGTAAACATTTGTTTAATTTAATAAATTTTTCCTCCTCAGATGTTCCCGAGCCATGTTGGCTAACCGCATATCATACTGGCTGGGCGTCACCGGTCCATCGTACACCGTCGATTCAGCTTGTTCGAGTTCTCTTTACGCTTTAGAACACGCTTTCCGAGCCATCCGCGATGGGCATTGCGATGCTGCTATAGTCGGAGGGTCCAATTTGTGCTTGCATCCATACGTCTCCCTGCAATTCTCAAGGTAAGATATAGCTTACTACTATACCTTTCATCATTATCACCATTATTATCATCGTAATTACAATCCCTCACAAGTCCACTACTGAACAAAGGCTTTCATCGAAATCTTGCATGTCTAACCAGTGCAGCGATTGTGTAACTCTGGTGAGAACCTTTCGACGGAGTGAGTGACGCGCCGCTACGGCGTATAAATATCCACCACTCTATATCATTCCATGTAAGAAGAAGAAGAAGAAACTACAACAGGCAATGTCCAACGGTATCTTCCTGATAACAACAAAAAATAATAAAAAACTACGGTCGCCAACAAGCCTACCTAGCGTGGCAACTATGACAGATATCCCTCTATAAGGAAATCTGTAGAGAAGGCTATATTCCGTAGTCGAGTTTGATAAGCTATAATGATGATGATGATGATGATGATGATAGAAAAATATAATATTTCAATTGTGTATGTCGCATTTTAAAGACAATACTAAGACTAAAAATTATTTCGATGACATGTAAAGTCCGGTAATTCGCAATAGGGTAGCGAGGTGGATATTGCCTGACCTAAAACTCTCTCAGAAACGACTGGCCTATCAATGGTGGGATCCATATAAGTTGTATCTTTACTTTACTTATATTTTGGTTGTCAGGCAGAAAGTGCTCTGAGGAATTCTTCGGAATAATTCCAGCCGCCAAATTTCACGTTCGCACATCGCGTCAAAATTTACGATACCATCCTCATCATCTGGATGGTTGGCGGTCCACGACTATGCGTTTTACTAAGAGTTTTTTTCCTCGTACAACTTCTCTGTGAAATTGTTTACCACCGGAGATTTAGCCGGGCCGATACGACTTAGGGGCCTTCAAGAAAAGCTTACTCCTTTCTAAAAGGCTGGCAACGCGCTTACAATTCCCCTGGTGTTGCGGTTGTTCACGGGCGGCGGTAGTCCCTTACCATCAGGTGAGCCGCATGCTCGTTTGCCCCCTCTTTTATAAAAAAAGAAAGATTTTCTCAAGATATTCCTTTACCGACGAAAATAACAAAAAGCAAATATGAATATGGCAATTAATGTGTTGAATCAAATCCAGGCCAGATTATTTATAATCTGGGATATCTTTTACAGATTGGGAGTACTATCACCAGACGGCAGATGTAAGAGTTTTGACAACCGCGCTAATGGCTACGCCCGATCCGAAGCGATTGTCGTTTGCTTTTTGCAAAAGGCAAAAGATTCAAGAAGGTAAATACTATCTTTTGCACATCATAGGGATATAAAGCCTTTTGGTTAGGAGTTCCTTTCTGCAGATAGCAGATTATTACTTCTGTCTGTCCTCCTGTGTCCCAGTTCCAAGGGAAGTAGTGCTAGCAAAATAACAAGGTTAAATGAAACTTATTTTTACGGATTTTATCACTTGGTCACGGGGGTCTGGTCTCCGTGACCATGGGTGCTGTAAAGTACCCGAAACGTTGGAAATTAAAAAGTTAAATTAAACGCGTTAAATTCCGTAAAAATTAGTTTCATTTAATGTGTAGTCTTCGCGGAAATATAAGAAATAAATAACAAGGTTGTTATGCAAGTTTATTTGGTTGTAGATGTCCATGGGATGCAGTTACAAATTACCATCAAGTTCACTGTTAACTCGTTTGTTGCCCGAAAATTATAAAAACCATTTAATACATTGTTCCACTATAAATCTTTATTGATATCGTTCGCACGCTCATCTTGACCAATGTCAGCTTGTGAACAGTTCATTGAAAAACTAAGGCATCATTGTCCAAGTTTTAGTCCAAGTAAGTAAAAAAAATCGCCGTATAATGGCGGTGTTGGAGTAATCACTACCCCATATCACCACATGGGTGTCGTAAGAGGGAAACTGAAACAGTAGATGGGCAGCAGCAACTTTCAGTTGTTGTCAGGAAAACTGCGGTGACTGCGGTACTATTATCAGGCGATCCAAAAACTTAAGATTTAGGTAAATAACACCAATTGTCTAGAATCCACTGGGGGCAAATTTTTTTATAGGATAAGGGTTACAAACGAGCACACAGTCCACCTGATGGTAAGTGGTTGCTGCGGCCCATAGACATCTACATCTATCCTTGTTTACGAATCAAAATGAAAATGCGTTGTCACCCGTGAGGACTAAGATGGAATGCCTCATTTCCAGTAAAAAGGGCCTCCGGCCACCTGCACTCACCAGGCGAAACGCAGAGGTAAATTTCTACTTCACGCTGGTATTCTGTGAGATCGTGGTACCACCCCGGTTCGAGCCGGCCCATCCGTGCAACAGCAAAAGCTGCCGCGTGGCTCTACCACTGTTGAATGACATGAAGTATTATAAGTATTATAAGCCATTCCTTCACTACTTTCCCACGTGATGGTTAGTGATGATTTAGGCACAGTTGGTAAAATGCACTGACTTATAATTAATAGAATCAGGCGTTACTTTGCGGAAACCCATTATATCAAAACTTTTAAAAAGTTACTTTGAAAGCATCCGCTTTATAAAATAAAATGATGTGTCTTACCTAGTATGAAGAGCACCTCCCGCCCTCCCCCAATTGCGTGCACTATCATGCATCGTGGATAGTGATAATTTTATAAAGCGGATGTTTGCAAAGTAACTTTTTAAAAGGTTTTGTGCACTGATAGTTTAATAAAAATCAATGGTTAAGGAAATTGGTACAAAGCACTTTCTGAAAGTCAAGAAACTACGCCATCGCTTTAACAAGTCCCTTCTGCGGTTGCCAACCTGCCTGCCAATCTGAGTAGCAACTATAGTGAAATCCCTTTGAGGCAATCTACGGGGGAGGGTTTTTGTACATCAGTGGACTTTTGACAGACAGTAATTAATAAAAACATATTAACAGGGTATACGCGCAACTGCTCCACGCCAAAACCAACTGCGACGGGTATAAGGAGCAAGGTATTACATACCCGGCTGGTCAAATCCAGAAGCTTCTGCTTACCGAATTCTACGAAGAATGTTGCATACCTCCATCAACGCTGGAATACGTCGAGGCTCATGGCACTGGTTTGTAAATTTAAAATAATATTACATAACTAACGCTATAATTAAATAATACCTATAAAAATTTCGAAAGAACTTTTGTGCCTTGAAGTTTCTCTAGCTATCACCCTCTTATCGAATTTGCCGCCTACCAGCACTACCTGCTATGCAGTGTCTCAGTCTGGAGGGTATATACAGTCAGCATAATTACAGGCACAGCCTTAGTCCTCAGGGGTGACAACGCATTCGCATTTTGAATCCTAATCGAGGATGTATATGTGATGTACATCTAAATGTAGACGTTGTTGGGCCACAGCATCCACTTACCATCAGGTGGACTGTGTGCTCGTTTGTCACCTTTATTCCTTTACTTTAATTACACTGCTAACAGTGGTAGAGCCACACGGCAGCTTTTGCTGTAACACAGATGGGCCGGCTCGAACCGGGGTGGTACCACGACCTCACAGAATACCAGCGTGAAGTAGAGGTTTACATCTGCGTTCGCTTGGTGAGTGCAGGTGGCCAGAGGCCCTTTTTGCTGGAAATGAGGCATTCCATCTTAGTCCTCACGGGTGACAACGCATCTGCATTTTGATTTGTAATAGAGGATAGATGTAGATGTCTATGGGCCGTAGCAACCACTTACCATCAGGTGGACTGTATGCTCGTTTGTTACCCTTATCCTATAAAATAAAACTGTCTCTTTACTTAAATTACACTTAACTTTAAAAACACAGGTACCAAAGTCGGTGATCCCGAAGAATTGTTAGCTATCGATGAAGTTTTCTGTACGGGTCGCTCAGAACCCCTAATGATTGGATCTATCAAATCGAACTTGGGACACAGTGAACCTGCATCGGGTCTTTGTTCTATCGCCAAAGTGAGTAAACGGAACTTCAATTTAATATCTGTTTATTATAATATAATTACATAATAACATACTATGTCAGATCTATATATTTCGTTATTTAGCTCACAATTATTTAAATGTCATAGTGATATTCGATACAATTTGATAATTTATTTTAAAGTAATAATTTGGACATCAATAAGGTTAACTGGATTTTTTTCTTTTAATTTATATTGGACCACCCTTGAAGTATTGACTTTTAAATAAAAAAAAAGAATCATTAAAATCGGTTTACAATTTATGAAGATCACATACCTATAAAAAACCATACAGTAGAATTGAGAAACTCTTTCATTAAAATCGGCTAACAAATATTTCTTAGATTTTACAATATCCTTTGTTTCTTAGGATACAGATAAAGCTTTGGTTTTTTCAATAATTTCTCGTAATTTTCTAAAAATGGTCCGTACAGATACGGATCATAATATTTTTCAACTATAAATTATTGTTATTCTTTAAAAGAACATATAGCTGACTTGAAGCGCCGACGTTCTGGGAAGTCTGCAGTTTGTGAACACATTCAAGATCTTCCCCACCATTATACTAGATTTGGTAGACCATAAATCCCCGCAAAAGAACACCGATTCCAAAAATGATTCTCGAGGCTATTGAAATTAAAAAACATCCTTATTTCAATAGAGAAGACGGGTGCTGCCATCTGCCTGGGATCCTATAAATAATAAAATTAAATCCCAACCCCAGCATATCACTGCAAGACTTCAAAATACTGTAAGCTCAATCTGCATAGATCGGACCAAAAATGAATATTCCAAAACTGAATGTAGCCGAGCTAACTATGACTTCGGGATGCCACACATCTCAGTCTCCCCCGTGACCATGGGTGCTGTAAAGCATCCGGAACCTCAGTAATTAGAAAGTTAAAATAAACGCGATAGAATCCGTAAAAATCAGTTTCATTTAATAAATACTACTTCTCTTTAAAACCTTTTTATTTTAGTGTTGGCTATAGCACTTAGAATACGCCAACATCTTAAAATATTTATTACTTGTATATACCCGGCGCAATACTGCTGCAGAAGAAATTATTGTGGAAATATCGTTTTAAATTTGTATGAGTTATATTGTTTAATTAGAAATGATAATACATTCATTGAACCTGTAACCTGCGCTCAAGTGTAAGCAATTATTTGACAAAGTTTTAGCGCAACCTCATTCGCAGTTCGCATCAAACGCGAACAAAAACATTAATTTTTATACATTATATTACTGGTTAGAGCACGACCGACGACTTTTGAAGTGGTAAAGCTGACTCCATTTTCCAAGTAAATTAATTGTCATCTGTCAATTGGAAGAGCCTCCATCCTTAATAAATAATATTGCTCTTTCATGCAGCACATTTTTTCTTCTAAATTGTAATTATCATTGTTATTTAAAGAAAAACTTCATTTTTTTAACTATGTTTTACCAAGAGTAATTATGTGTTGTCTTTTTTTTTCATTTGTTATGACATTGACTACAAGACCTTCCGCCAAAAATACCGTATGTGTTGTATGCAAACACTACAAATAAACGTATCTGTTTTTTGATTTATTTCAACAATTTCTTATACACTTTCGTCTTTTTCAGCTTTGCATAGCTTATAGCACTGGCTACATGCCACCAAACCTCAACTATGAAACACCGCGTGAGGGTGTGGCTGCGCTGGCTGAGGGTCGGTTGCAGGTCGTTACAGAGAAACAGCCTTGGAACCGTGGCATGACTGGAGTCAACAGTTTCGGCTTCGGTGGTGCTAACGCTCACGTTTTGTTGAAAAATGTCGCTCGAGATAAGGTAATTTTTTTAAGTTCAATATTATTTAGATGGCTAGGGCTAGGTGTGGCCGTGACTAAGAATTTGGCTGCGGCTGTTTGGTCATAGCGGCAATTTGCGCAGAGCAAGACAATAGTGTCCAAGCACTCCACCTGCACCTATGCACATGCGTAGGTAGCGGTGCATAGTAATCCGTCACGACCAGAAAGCCCCGGCTTTAGAACCTAATATATGGAAATTATTTAATTCTTTTTAATTTTAGAGAACCTTCTTTTTTCAAAAGTGAAAAACGCGATATTTACTTTTAGGTTAATAACGGAATACCATCCGACGATCTGCCACGTCTAGTGTGTGTGTCAGGCCGGACAGAATCTGCCGTGGCTAAGATTCTCGATTACTTGGAGTCGAGGGCAGTTGACGTGGAACTTGTTCGCTTATTACATGCCATACATAATGAAGATATTAGCGGCCATGTTGTCCGCGGATATACATTGTTGAGTAAGTATAAATTGTTTTAATTTCCTTTAAATTAAAAAAAAATAAAAAGCCCAATGATTTCTTATATCAAAAGCGCAAGACATTGAAAAACACATTTTTTTATAGAATAGGCGTAACAAACGAGAACACAGTCCACCTGATGGTAAGTGGGGGTACCGTAAGTGGTTAGGTATAAGTAGCGGCACGAAAGTCTAGCGGTGACCGTTATTGCGCATAAGTCGCGCTGATTAGCTCGTGCGTACCATTCGTATGCGCTGATTGGCTCTCCAATCGTATTCATACAATTCAATTCGTGCGCGTTCCCTCCACGTTTCGTTCAGCGCTAGACTTACGCGACTTGTACCTGTATCGTATTGTAGTCTCGAATATAATTTTTTTTTCGTTTTACCCGACCGCCCCAAAAGTAGGGTAATGTTTTTCGAGTGTATATCTATTTCTTCGGCACGCTCTTGTAGACTAAACGGTTTAGTGGATTTTAATATAAGAGGTTAGATTAGTCTAAATTGTGGCAATGACATAGAGTATAAAATGTTTCTGTTAAAGTAAATTATTTTACTCACGAAGTCGGGTTTTTATTTTAAGTTAGGTAGTGGCCTAAAATTTAAAATTGTTTTATTTTTGTATGTTATAATTAGTACTTTATATTTTTAGGATCGGAACCAGAAAAGAGTGTAATTCTGTCGCGTGATATTCAATACTTCTCCGGCGTTCGTCGCCCAGTGTGGTTCGTGTATTCAGGCATGGGTTCACAGTGGGCCGGAATGGGTACTCAGCTCATGAGAATGCCCGTGTTTGCTGCCGCTATACAAAAGTAAGTTTATACACAAGGAAAATGCTGAACCTAGGCCTCTTCTATAGATTTACACGACCTGAGCCACCTGCATCCATCTACTCCCTGCACATTTAATCTATCACTGCAATAGTCAGGAAGTAATGCAATAGAAAGGAAGTGTCCGCCGCGCTGCCCCATGCATGTTGGCGAACATCACGTATTCGAAATATATTTTTCTTATTTCCCAGACATGCAAGTGTATTTATTTCTGTTATTTTTATGTATATTATTTAATTTTATGTATGTCTATAATATTTTCTTGGATATTTTAGTGTAATATTTTGTTATTATAATAGTAAATATATCGGTTTAGTTTATTTAGGTGTTCTCTCACTGTCCTATAGTACAATTTTCTCTTAAGGTAGTCTGGAAGAGATCGCTTTTTAGAGATTAGACCGCCTTTTTGTACCTACCTCCTAAGTTTTACTTCCTGAAATCTTTTTTATCGTTTTGTAGTATACAATAAATTATATATCATAATTTTTTTTCAGATGCCATAAAGTCTTAGAACCAAAAGGAATTAATCTAACAAAAATAATTACGGATCCCGATCCAAAGATATACGACAATGTCCTAAACTCCTTCATCGGCATTGCTGCGATCCAGATTGGTCTTACAGATGTCCTGAAAACTGTTGGAATCGAACCTGACTACATTATAGGTAAGTTACTTTAAGAGAAGAATAGAATAGAAAATAATATTTTGTATTAAACACTAGCTGGTACGTGGCGCATTGCAAGTGAAGTAACTGTGGAAAAATAATTTTAAATATGGAAGAGTTATATTGTTTAATAAGGAATGATAATGTTGATATTATATAAATTTTAAATAAATTTGTCGATACGATATACGCGCCACCTACTGTAAGTTAGTTGTACTATGCCTCTAACCTTCTCGCAAGTGCAAGCAATAAGTTGACAGAGTTTTAGCGCAATATGATGAACGGCACGGCAGCTCATGCAATATGAAACACACAAACATTAATTTTTATTTATTAGAATATATATTAGATAAATTACATAAATATTTATTGAAAGTCATTTGATCTTTACCTCCGGTTCGGAATAAACCTCTGTCCTGGAAAGAATCGGCATGAAACGCAGCGGGATATTTTTTCAAAGTCATTAGAAATTTAATATATATAACATAACATATAAACACTCACGCCTGTCACCCAGAGGGGTAGGCAGAGACTATGGACTTCCATTTGGCACGATCCTGACACACCTCTCTCGCTTCCTCCACATCCATATACCTACGCATACACGCTCGTCGGTTAAAGGTACTCTTAATTTGGCCCAATTTCAATATATCGCCAATTTGGTCGATAAACTTTCGCCTAGGGCGACCCTTCCCGACTCTGCCATTCACCTCTGCAACATAAATTTGCTTTGTCACTCTTTCCTCATTCATTCTTTCTACATGACCAAACCACCGAAGCATTCCTTTCTTAATCCTAGTCACAACATCATCTTGCAAACCACACATTTCTCTTATCACACTATTTCTCACCCTGTCATTCAGATTTAATTTAATATTCCATATAAAAATTAACTAATAAATTAACGAAAAAATATTAGTTAATATAAGGGACCACGGACAAAGCGTACACACCGGGTAAATCGAATACCACCTACTCCTAATTTATTCGTAAGCCAGTTGTAAGAAACAATTTGATTCAGTATATTTTAAATACTTTAAAAAGTAAAAAGTAAATGCTTTCTAATAAGAATTCCGTCACAGGTCACAGTGTTGGTGAGCTGGGCTGCGCGTACGCTGACGGATGTTTCACCGCCGAAGAGATGATCTTATCAGCTTACAGCCGTGGTTTGGCTTCAATAGAAACACCCTTTATCAAAGGCTCAATGGCTGCAGTCGGCTTAGGCTATAATCAGGTAAATAGTTTTAAAAATAAATTGCTTTATAGTGGCAGCTCAAGTGGAGCCACTATCCCATTTCATCCCGTGTGTGTCGTGAGATGTGACACAGGGCAAATAAACAGGAGGTGGGCAGAGAGGAGCAATATTTTCCTGATGAGAACTTGAAAATAAAAAAAATTGCAGTTACCAACCTGCCTACCAATGGCTTTTATTATAAATATCCCCTATGTTGCGACCTATAGGGGAGGCTTATTTTTTTATAGGAATGGGTGACAAACGAGCACACAGTCCACCTAATGGTAAGTGGTTGCTGTGGCCCATAGACATCTACATCTATCCTCGTCTGCGAATCAAAATGCAGATGTGTTGTCACCCGTGAGGACTAAGATGGAATGCCTCTTTTCCAGTAAAAAGGGTCTCCGGTTCTCTACACTCAACATACGAACCACAGCAGTGTTAAGCTGCTATTTTACGCTGGTATTCTGTGAGAGCGTGGTCCTTCCCCGGTCAAACCGACCCATTCGTGCTACAACTATACTACTAATATTGCTGCAGCAAGGCTCTACCACGTGAAAGTTATGTTCAGAAGTGGACTTTTGGTAGGCTATTTTTTGATAGGATTAATTTTAACTTCTTAAAAATGTCTTAATAGGTGAAACTGATTGTTCATGCAAGTAATTTTAATTACTAGCGAATGAAAATGAATAGTGGTCGTAACCGCGATCGCTGATCATTAGATTCCGGGTTCCATACCCGGGTCAGCCCAAAATCAGTTAACTGGTTTTCATGTCAAGAAATTCTCAGTAGTAACCCAGATTCAAGCAGTTGGCGGTGTTTTACCCCCGTTCCTGTTGGTCCGGCGCCTGATTCTCTCCGATTGTGTCGGATTACTGTCTCATCACACTATGATAGTGAGGGAATAGAGGGTGCAACTGTGTTTGCCCATATACTCGGGCACTATAATCCTGCTCACATGGCTTGTCTTCGTTAAGACTAGCCACCATGAGCGAAATTCGGTTTAGAAGACATTATTAATTGCACGCCTCATAACGCAAGCGTAATACGTGTCGACACGTCAAGGTCAAGCATTTTTGTGTTCTTAAAATGCTTTTATCATAACCGTATAGCACCTATACGATAATATGAGTAGCCGTATATCAAGAAAACAAAAAACACTCTAATTAATCCGTCTTAAATTTTCTAAAAAATCATTTTATGAAAAATACGGTTTGACGACGTCCGGATGTTGATTTTGTATGTGGTCATGATAACTCACGAAAAAATTGTCGGATCAAGACCGGTTTTTTTTATTGGCTACAAAATTACATCAACTGTTTTCCTATTTCATATCAATAGCCTAATACTCGCCGTTTGTTAATAAAATGATTATAATACTTTTATAAGCTTTTAAAATTTAAAGGCGCTATCATTTATATATTTTTAGCATTTGGTAGACAAAGGACAAATGTACCATACAGCCTATATCGTTTTTATACTTTTTGTGATCGATCTATTTTGGTAAACATTTTTTTCTCTGTAGGTGACACTATCTGTTAAGGCGTTTCCCTGACCAAATAGCCTTGAGCATGCAGTGCACTGCCGCCCGCACTCTGCGTACGCCCATTTATCATAAATTCACATAATTTTTGGAATTAATTTAAATTAAAAAAGAAAAGCGAACTTTAAAAATTAAATAAAACGCGAATAATATAGATTTTTAAATTATATATCCATTAGTGTAATCCTCAAATGATTAGAGCGCTGCCTTTAGCAACAGATGCATGTAATCAATAATTTTAGTCATTTTTTTAAAGTACATTTTAAATATATTTATAACATAAAAAAATAAATTTGAACTTGGAATGTGATGATAGGATATCGAACATTAATATTGTGCTTTTAGATGTAGTTTATTTCTCATAACTAATGAGATAATAGTCTCTGAACAACGAAGAAAAACGCACTATCGCAAGATTTTGGTTGGGGTAGCGCCTTAAAATAATAGGGCGCTGAATTTGAGACACGTAAATAATATATTTTAAAAGTCAGGAATACAATTTATTATATGCGCTCGCGTAATGCTCATGAGGCTTGCACTTTTAGATTTTCCAAACTATTTTTATTTTATTACATGTCGCAAACTAAATTTTATCAACTCATGATAATTCATCATCATCAACATCTGAGCCCAACAAGTCTACTACTGACTATAGGCCTCCCCCAAGAAACTCTCTCATGCATAGTCAACTTAATTATAATACAATTTTTTTGTCAACAGGTCAAAACAATGTGCCCACCAGAAATTGAAGTGGCTTGCCATAATGGTCCCGAATCAAGTACGATATCTGGACCAGCTGATATCATGAATCAGTTCGTCGCTACATTGGTAGGCCAAGGAGTATTTGCTAAGGAAGTGCCTTGCTCAAATATCGCATATCACTCAAGATATATTTCGAAAGCAGGTGAGTAAAACTTTAGATTCATTTTGCGTATGACATTATTCTTTATTTAAATTTAGTTATTTTTAATTTAACCTATAAGTGCTAGAGCCACGGTACAACTTACGAGTGGGTTTGTTCGACCGGGGTAGGACCAGACTCTCACAGAACACCAGCGTAAAATACCAGCTTAACGATGCTGTGTTTCGTATGGTGAGTGTAGAAAACCAGAGAAACTCTTCACTAAAAATAAGGAGTTTCATCGTTTTACTTGAGGGTTAACACGCATTTTAATTCTTAATTGAGATTAAGATGGATTGAGAATAAGATGGACTCTATGCTGATATACATATTTTCAACAGGCCCAAAGTTACTCAACTATCTCAGAGAAGTCATCACTGATCCAAAACCTCGATCTGAACGCTGGTTATCAACGTCAGTCCCCCAAGCACTATGGAAAAACGCTAAAGCTGAGCTTTCGTCTGCTGAATACCACACAAACAATTTATTGGTAAGTTTATCAGCTATTAATACAGTATTCTCGGTTTGACGGCGCAGTAATTTAACAATGAGTTGCTGCACTGAGGGTCGCGAGTTGGAATCCCGCACGGAACAAGTATTTCTATGGCCTACAAGTAATTTTACCGGATTTGGATATGTTGTCTTTTTGCAATTTATGTTTGTAAACTACTTCCACGTTACAGAATAAAATCTTTTAATAAAATTTTAAGGGTATAGAGCGCCAGTATACTTTCAAGATGTGAGGCACTACGTCTTAGTTCTCGGGTATAACGACGCTTCTGTAGTGCTTTTTGTACTTAAAATCAGTTGCAGGTGTACATATTTTTACGTGGTAGAGCCATTCTGCAGCTATATTAGTAGTATAGTTGTAGTACGAATGGGTCGGCTCGACCGGGGAAGGACTACGCTCTCACAGAATACCAGTAAAATAGCAGCTTAACTTTGCTAAGCTTTGTTTCGTACGGTGAGTGTAGAGAACCGGAGACCCCTTTTACTGGAAAAGAGGCATTCCATCTTAGTCCTCACGAGTGACAACGCATCTGTATTTGGAGTCGCAAACGAGGATAGATGTAGATGTCTATGGGCCACAGCAACCACTTACCATCAGGTGGACTGTGTGCTCGTTTGTCACCCTATCCTATAAAAAAAAAACATAGGCTGTAGCCTACATTCCACTTACCATCAAGTGGAATGTAAATTCATTTGTAACTTCAATTGCTAAAAAAACAACGAATGACGGACTCACGTCTTTCTAATGTTTATATTCCAAAGATTTCTTCTATCCCTTTTTTTTGGTTTTAGTTACAAACTTTCTAGTATTTCCAGTAATATTAACGATATTTAATTATAAGATATACACTAAAAACAATACAATATCTGTGATACTAAAAAACAGAATTTTCTAAAAATCATTATTTCAATGGAAAATATTTTTAAAGTATTTTAAACTTGACAGAGTCCAGTGCTGTTCGAAGAAACATCGCGTCTCATCCATCCTAATGCGATTACTATCGAAATAGCACCGCACGGTTTGCTGCAGGCCATTCTACGTCGTTCTCTAAAAAAAGACGTTGTCAATATCGCACTCACTCAGAGGAAACAGGAGGACAGTGTACAATTTCTCTTCAATGCGTTAGGAAAGTAAGTACAGTAAATATTTCAGTATTTCTGTTCCTGTCCTATTTGCAAGCGGTTTCATCTGTCTGTTGTAGAGATAGCAAGAAACTTATAAACAAAATATTATAATATTTTAATAAACATTCTATCCGTCGCTTGTACCAATTTAAAAAAGCGGCCAAGTGCGAGTCGGACTCGCCCATGAAGGGTTCCGTAGCAGCAAGTAACATAAAATAAAAGTTCTTGTAGTTCGTTGTAACTTTGATCGATGTTTTATTAATAGTGTATTTTATTTTTATTTTTGAGTTGATTGAATGAAAGGTGAATTGCGGTTTACGATTTATGACGTATTAAAAAAAACTACTTACTTGATCTCGTTGAAACTAATTTTCGGTGGAAGTTTACATGGTAATGTACATCATATATCTTTTTAGTTTTATCATTCTCTTATTTTAGAAGTTACAGGGGGAGGACACACATTTTACCACTTTGGAAGTGTCTCTCGCGCAAACTATTCAATTTAGAAAAAAATTATGTTAAAAACCTCAATATCATTTTTGAAGGCCTATCCATAGATACCCCACAGGTTCAGTTCTAAGTATGGGGAATCCCCAAAATTTATTGTTTTTTTCTATTTTTGTGTGAAAACCTTAATGTGGTTCACAGAATACATCCACATACTAAGTTTCAACAGCATAGTTCTTATAGTTTCGAAAAAAAGTGGCTGTGACATACGGACGGACAGACAGACAGACATGACGAAAACATAAGGGTTCCGTTTTTTGCCATTTGGCTACGGAACCCTCAAAATAATATTAGTTGAGTTTGAGTGAAACTAACGCAATTATTTCTTCTAGACTGTACGAAGCTGGAGTGAATCCTCAGCTGTCCAACATCTATCCACACGTACCGTTCCCCGTGTCTCAAGGAACCCCCATGCTGGCCCATCTAGTCGAATGGGAGCACAGCGAAGACTGGTAAGTGGTTGGGTACTTTCGGGCACTACTGCTCTTCACAAATATAAGCAGCGTTGCAAGCTCTCTCACTTCTTTTATTCGTTATTTTTTGATACGCAACAGTGACAAACAGCCGGGGCCCTGTCAAAAGATTTGAAATAAAACCTCAGAACAATAAAGTTATTTTTTGTTTGTTTTTAAAAATTAATCATTGTTTATTAAAGCAAGTGATATATATCCCCGAAACCGACGTGATTCAGACAATCTTCCCCTAGATGGCATTCCCAGGATCGCTAAATTTAACATATTTTACCTAAATGTGTGTGTAAAATATATAATAAACCACCTAAAGAATCTAAATTATGCAAAAGACTGTACTTATAAGAAGCACTTGTATAATTAGTTAAAATATCAAAGCTTTATGACAAAATATTTTTTTACAATAATTAAATAATTAATATTGTCATATGAACAGTTTAAAATCTTAATTGTAACACCTTATACCGTGACTCTTACAAATAATGATTTGTTATTTATGAGCTTAGAACTGACTAGTATGATCGATGACGGTTCAATACTTCTATTATATTTCAACGTAACACATAAGTTCTTTGCCTTTCGTGCAATAAAGAAATTTTATTGCATATTCAAACTACTTAAATTATCTGCAAATACGATTACACGTCCAGATCTTCATTTGTGAATTCAATCGAACCACTATTTTCATCACCCAAGAGCTGCCGCAACGAACTGTGCACAGAATTTTGGGCAAACATATGATCCTTTGAGCCGGATTTGAACCAGCGACCTATGGATATACAGTCTACATAGCTCATTCTACCGTAAATCGAAACGCAGTATTGTTTGTCTGTGACTATGACTGCCGTTCTTCTTGTTGTTATTCTTGTTGTATTGATAAAAGCTTTTAAAAAAAATTTACTTCGCAAATATCCTACGAGGCATCCTCAGGTGAGACCGCTAAGACTTAGCGGTTAGCCACCGGAGAGTCTATATAATATAGTATATCTAATAAACACATGTCGTATTGTCGTCAGTGGTGTGTATTGCCTAGTGTAATGGTGTTGGGAGTAGCGGTGCTGGGATTAGTGGTGACGGGGATAGTGCACGCGATTGAGGGAGGGCGGGAGGTGCTCTTCATACTAGGTAAGACACATTATTTTATTTTATAACGCGGATATTTGCGAAGTAAATTTTTTTAAAAGCTTTTATATAATGGATTTCCGCAAAGTAACGCCTTATTCTATTAATTAGCTTTTTGTATTGTGTATAATTGCATAATAATAGCATTGCGATTATTCACCCTGCCTTGGGTTGAGCTAACTGCTCACAATTAGCAGTAACTTTGAATTTTTTATTATACAAACTTTCATGTTATTTTCCATGAGAAAGTGTAATAATTGAAGCTTTTTATAATCTCTCATTAACAACAAAGTAATAAGTCCTTTATTATTAAGATTTAGACTTAGTTTAGATTTCAACACTAAATACATCTAAAAAAAGAAACATGTTAGAAACTCTCTACAGCTGTAGGATGGTTATAGCACTTATAAAGGAGTACATTGTCCACCGGATGATAATTGGATGCTGTGGCCCAAAATAAGCTTCGGTTAAGAATCAAGATGTAGTTGTCATCCGTGAGAACTAAGATAGAATGCCTCGTGTCCAGTGAAGAGAGGATACGAAACACGGCAGCATTACGCTGTTATGTTACGCTAATATTCTGGGAGGGTGTGTGTGTACTTCTCAGATCGAGCCGATTCATTTGAACTATAAGCAACCATAATATAGATGCAGCGTGGCGTTATATCACGTAAAATTCAATCAATTGTCATTTTCATTTATAAAAATTAAATGCTAAGAAATTAACATCAAAAACATTTTTGCAAATAAAAACTGCAAACGTTTTAATGTGACTTAACTTCAACCATAGGTTCGTAACATCGTACAAGGCCCAAGAGAAAATGAAATCCGGAGAAAGAACTGTCAGAATGTCGATCACTGATGAGGACAGTGAATACATGGCTGGTCACGTTGTCGATGGTGAGTTATTTTATTTTAGTAATATTATATACAGCTATTTGGGCCGATCATATAGCTCAAAGAACCGACAAACGATGAAGAAGAAAGTTTCGAGTACCGGCCACATCACCACAGTAGATGCCCACTAGATGGAGTATTGGTCTGGTAAGGGATGCAGGAAGTCGATGGGTGCAGGCGGCTCAGGGCCGTGCTTAGTAGCATTCCTTTGAGAATGCCGACGTTCAGCGGTGGAATTGTAAACAGCTTTATGATAATAATAATGATAATGATGATTCAGTCATCTTCTTTCCTACGAAAAAAGTGTTCATGTTTGTCCATGTATATTTATTATTGTTTATGTATTATTTTGTGTATATTTACGTATGTATTTAAAACGCCTCAGGATACCCCATACAGGATACGCCGATACAGAATACCCCAAGTATGTAAAAATCTTAAAAAATATATATCTTTGTTTACAAACATTTCAGTGGTATATATATTGTGTGTATTTTCAGATAAGGTAAAGGATATATTTTAATTTCAGGGCGCAACTTATATCCAGCCACTGGATACCTAGTGCTCGTATGGGAAACATTAGGTATGATGATGGGTGAACTGTACACGGAAGTCTCCGTCGTTTTCGAGAATGTCCGGTTCCAAAGGGCCACTAACATACCTAAGGAGGGAAATTTGGAATTTATTGTAATGATACAGAAGGGAAGCGGAAACTTTGAGGTAAGTTCAACTCCATATAAAATAATACATTTCTAACTATAATGTGATATATCTCTAGATGCCACGCATTAATTTAATAAGATGATATCATCTCGTGCATGGAAGAGCAGAATATAGGAAATCTCAAAAAGATTATAGTCATCCAATTAACACCAAATGAAAATTACATAAAATACCCAAATCGTATCTGGGGGCAACATCAAAGTCTTACCAAGCATAAATAGCAGAGACCCGCATCCAGCAGTGAAGTTTTATATATGTTAATGAAGAAGAAGAAAGAGCATTGAAGCAAATTCGAAGACACACTCATGTACAAAAACGAATATTATATATTTATAGGTTACTAGCTGGTACGTGGCGCCTTACAACCGCAGAAAAAAAAATGTGGAAGTATCGTTTTAAATTTGGAAGAGTTATATTGTTTAATTCGAATGATAACACATACTCGTACATATACTTTTTTTTCTATCAAATAAATTTGTCGGTACTATAAGCGTGCCACCTACTCTAAGTTAATTCTACTATACCTGTAACCTTCGCCCAAGTGAAAGCAATACCTTGACAAATTTTAACCGCAATCTGTTAATAGTCTCTATTTAAACGGAAATCAAACTAAATGTATTAAATTTACAACAACAAATGTTAAAAATCTGAGTACCAATGTGTTTTTAAATGGGAAAGAACTGAGCTCCGTTGAATCTACTGTTTTTCCTGGCATCACTCTTCACGACGCAAAGCTTCAGTGGGGCCCCCAAAAAGGTTAGAGGTCTCACTAGTGTCGAGACAGCTAGATTAGTTTATTTCAGTTATTTCCATAGTATAATGTCTTATGGGATTTTGTTATGGGGAAATGCGGCTAATTCAGAAACTATTTTTGTTTTACAGAAGAGGGCCATTAGAGCTATTTACAACCTAAAACCGAGAGAGTTTCTTAGAGATAAATTTAAAGAAATAAATAAATTAACTTTGGCCTCTCAGTATATTTACAAAAATTTAATGTATTTTCACAAAAACAAAGGAATTTTTAGTAAAAAAAGTGATATACATTCTGTAAACACTAGGAATAAACACAAGCTAGTGATACCAGTTTCTCGACTCCACAGAGTCAGTAATTCATTCTTGGGGCAATGTATACGCTATTACAAGAAGGTATCTATTACCAAGTTTAAATGTTTTGTTAAGTTGAAACTCTATGAAAAGGGTTATTATAGTATAAATGAATATAATGGTTGATAATAACCCCTGAGAATGAGGTGGTCGCTTCCAAGCTGTTTCTATAATAAATTTTGTACCAACCATTAATGTAAAATATGCTTTAAAAAAAGTCCCGCTGGGTTTCTTGCTGGTTCTTCCCAGGACAGAGGTTTTTTTTCGACCCAGTGGTAAAGTAAAAAATAACTTTCAATAAAAATTACACATGTGATCTATATTGAATTAAAAATTATTCTATTCTATTCTATTCTGATGAACGGTATGGGAGCGCATAACAATACGAACAAACAAAAAATATTTTTTATATATTAGATTACACTAACTGATACCACTTTTTAATAATCACGTAAATTCTGACTTTCAGATTGTAGAAAGTGGAGCGTCAATAGTAACTGGCCGTATATACGCAAAGAAAAATGTGGGACAAAACTATCGGGTACTTCCAGCTGTGCCTGAAGCAAGTGGGCCTAACATTAAGCACATGCTTACTAAAGACTTTTACAAGGAACTTCGTCTTCGTGGTTACCAATACAGGTAAATGTATTTAAGATTATTTCCAAATAATTCAATAAAATAATTTGAACGAGTAATGGCAGCTTAGGGAAATCCACTACCCCATATCACTTGACAGTCAACAGGCAACAAAAACCAATAAAACAGGAGAAAGGCAATAGCATATTCCTGATAAAACTGCAGTTGCCTGCCAAGCGTGACAACTGTGGCAAGTATGAGGCAATCAAAGGTGAATCAGTGGACTTATGGTAAGCTGTTATGCATGAATTATTAAAAAAAAATAGGACATTATATAACCTATATTATAGTACATTTTGTACGTGGTAGAGCCATGCTGCAGCTATATTACTAGTATAGTTGTAGCACGAATGAGTCGGCTCGACCGGGAAAGGATCACGCTCTCACAGAATACCAGCGTCAAATAGCAGCTTAACACTGCCGTGTTTCGTATGGTGAGTGTAGAGAACCGGAGACCCTTTTTACTGGAAAAGAGGCATTCCATCTTAGTCCTCAAGGATGACAACGCATCTGCATTTTGATTCGCAAACGATGATAAATGTAGATATCTATGAGCCACAGCAACCACTTACCTTCAGGTGGACTGTGTGCTCGTTTGTCACCCTATCCTATAAAAAAAGTACCATGCTCAAACATAATCCGAGCGTAAAATAGCATCATAATTTTGCTAAGTTTTTTTATCATTATAGTGGAACCCCGGTGATCCGACAAACATTTTGCAGGGCAGTATCGGAATGTCGATTTTGTCGGATTATAGAGTACTGCCTAAGACGTAGTTCGGAATTTTTTATAAAAGAGTACCTTGTAATCCGACAAATTCCAGATCCAATTATATCCAATAATAAGATTATATATGTTATATATACTTTGAAGTACAAATTATACTTCATTATGTATGTCTCTAGTAAATTAAACAACACAATAGGAAGCTTACATTTTATTATAAAATTAACGTCATTAATGCTATAGAACTTACATAAAATATGCAATAACTTTACATTACGGAATAATTGTGTACAAATAAATGTACATACTAAAATAATCAAAAATTATGACTTGTTCAATCATGCATTTGCGAAGATTGTCAAAAATATGTAATAATAAATGATAGACCATGTCGGATTACAGGGGGTGCTGGATTAGACAGGGGCCAGATTAACGGGGGTCCACTTTATTTTGTTCTGTTAAACTACTAGCGTTCATCAACCCAAGAATAGTTTTCTTGATTAACTTATAAAAATGTTAAAAATTATATCAATAAGTAAATCAATATATTTTTCATCCATCAATCCATCCATTACAGTCTATAAAAGTCCAATGCTGAACATAGACCTGTCCTAATTTTTCTATAGTTGCCACGGTTGGCAGGCGGGTTGGCAACCTTAGATTTTTATTATATATGTTACTAAAATCATGCTGCTGCCATTTTCTTGTTTCAGTATCCCTCTGCCGCCACCTACGATACGATGGTTCGACGATATAGGCTAGTGGATATTCTTACACCGTCTATACACCATTGTTGTTTTTGTTAATTAACAATATTTCGTTTGCAGTGGTCTGTTCCGTGGTGTTATCGGATGCAACGTTGAAGGCACACGTGGCCGTCTTGCGTGGGTCAACAATTGGGTTACGTTTATGGACTGCATGCTTCAGCTCAAAATAGTAGGTCAAGACACACGTGGACTATACGTTCCCACCAGGATCGAGAAACTCTGCATCGATGCAAATATGCATTACAATGCAATTACCAAAATGAATCCTGACTCTACAAGACAATCGTTTGAGATTCGCGTATATCCAGACGTTGACGTTATTAGGTAATGTATTGATAGACGTAATTTAAATTACGGCATCTCAGTTCTCCTTGACTAATGCAGCCAATTTCTTTTTTATTTATAGGGCCGGCGGTGTTGAAATCCGTGGGCTTCACGCTACACCTATTTCGAAGAAAATACCTCTAGGTATTCCTGTCCTCGAGAAAAATGAATTTGTTTCTAACTTTGGAAAAGGAAAAATGAAGGTATGTAAATAATACTATAATTCACAACAGCCTATCAAAAGTCCATACTAAACATAGGCCTTCTCCATTTAAAAATCATAACATTATTTTTTTTTTTGATTTATCACTTTAAAAACGCAATAATTTAAATAGATAATGCGGTCTATTAAAAGTATGGAAATTGATATGGTTTTTAGTTCAATTACTAATTTAAAATTATGTAAACTGATTAAAACTGGTCTGAAATGAAAATTTTCATTATCCTTATAATTTCATCAAAGAGAATTTTATATACTATGTCGTGGCCAGATCGTAGAATTGATCCTCTGTCATAAAGTAGTCTATCATTTCGTGAAATGGTGTCATTTCAAGATATTTAATGCTGGTTGTTGACCTTGCCATGATATAGCTTTACGAAATCAATGGAGTATAGTACAATAAACAGAGATCGTTTGACGATATTAATAACTAACACAACATTGTTATTTCATGATATGGTCATATTTTATTTATTTTATTTTATTTATTTGGTCTACCAACGACTGTTACATTACAGAAACTTAATAGTTACATTGTAATAAATTATTATGAGCTAAATGCACAATCAGTTACAGATAAACACAGCGTGCTATTTTAACATGTGACATAAGTACCTTTTACATTGATATAAGGTTAATTTTAAACTAGTTATAACAGATAATAGATAGGTATAATTAATCTGGGATTTTTTTTTGACAAATGTGCATGGAACTGGTTAAGTTTAAGAGAGAAAACATCCTTGGGATCATTAATAAACCATGTGTTCAATGCGTTACACAAACGAGGAACTGGTGAATGTTTTCCTAAAACAGTCCTGCGGAATGGCGGATAAAATAGAGAAACGGGTTTCCTTGGAACCCTGAGGGGGATCCTGAAATTAAAAAGGTGTAGAAACTGAGGGCAGTCAATTTGATTATTAAAAATTTTATAAATGAATATTAGGTCCAAAAGGGTCCTTCTTTTGCTCAACGAGGACATTTTAAAGTGTTTGAGGTTTTCATGATAAGATAACTTTTGCTTTGACACTTTGGAGATGTGAGATAAATGCCATAAAAAGCGTTTTTGGACCCGTTCTATTCTTAATATGTGAGTGGCATAGTGTGGTCTCCATACAACAGGGCAATATTCAAGAAGACTGCGTACTAGTGCTTTGTACAAAGTGATACGTGTCTGTAAGTTTTTAAACACTTTACTGTTTCTAATAATAAAACCGAGCATATTAGATGAGCGCCTAACAATGCTTTCAATATGAGGTACGAAAGTTAATTTGTTATCTAAAATTATTCCCAAGTCCTTAATTCTTTCAACTTCTTTTAACGGTTTACCATCAATATAATATTTGGATTTAGTTTTACTATGTTTGCGTGTAAATTTAATAAAAAAACATTTATCTATATTTAATTCCATTCCATTTGTACAACACCAATTGTTTAACCTATTTAAATCATGTTGTAACATAAGAACATCAGCTTGAGACATAATAGTTCTGGCAATTTTCAAATCATCTGCGAATAGATAGGGCGTTGATGAAAGGAAACTATTGGGCATATCGTTGATATATACGTTAAAAAGAATTGGCCCCAAATGGGATCCTTGAGGAATTCCTGAAGTTATCTTATGAGCTTCAGACTTATAGCCTTTAGCAACAACGAAGAAAAGTCTATTCGTTAGATAAGAATTAATCCAGTTAGCAAAATTTCCTGTAAAGCCATAGGCAGCAAGTTTGTCTACAAGAGGTAAGTGGGGTATTTTGTCGAAGGCCTTGCTGAAGTCTGTATACACAACATCTACTTCCTCCTGTTTATCTAGAGCTTCAGCAATACCTTCGACAAATGTGACTAAGTTTGTGCAAGTGGATTTCAATTTTAAAAAACCATGCTGATGTACGCTGACGTATTGCTGAAAATGGCTTTGTATTGAGGGGCAAACAACAGATTCAAAAACTTTTGCCAATGTCGACAAGATTGAGATTGGTCGATAATTCGATACTAAGTTCTTGTCGCCAGATTTATGTATTGGAACTACTTTGGCTACCTTCCAGACGTTTGGAAAGGCACCTGTCAATAAGGAGTGATTGAAAATGTATTTTAAAGGTGCGGCCAGTGTTACAGCACAATTTTTGATAAAGATAGGTGGGATTTCATCTGGGCCTGCGCCTTTACTTGTATCGAGTGATTGTAGTTTTTTTAGTATTGATTCCCGAGATATCGAAAGAGTCCCAAAGCTGAAGCTATTTTGTGCTATATAGTTGAGATAGGTAGAAGTTGGACTGGCTACATTCTGAGTTCTTGAGTCTGTTATAGCGAATGATTTCGAAAATGATTTAAGAAATAAGTTACATATAGCTGTTCCGTCGGATTCATAAACAACTCCATCTGTCATAATATTCGGATAAGAATTACTTCCCTGTTTTTGTGATTTTATAAACGACCAAAAGTGTTTGGGATTTTTGTTGAGCGTCTTTTCAGTCATTTCAATATAATTATTATATAGGTTTTGTTCCAGTTTTTCGCATCTTTTGCTAAGTAATTTAAATTCTACCTCATCTAAAGGATTGTTATATATTTTATACCTGCGATGTAAATTGTTTTTTTCTCGAAGCAGTCGTAGGAGTGATTTATTAACCCACGGAGGATATTTGCTCTGCTTATACCCAGTACAGGGCACATGAATCTTAATAATATTATTTAGTACGGTGTAGAATTTATCCATGATTTCATCTATAGTGAGGCATTTAGAAAACAATTCCTCCCAGTTTATTTCCGCAAGACAGTTATTTATAGCATCATAATTAGCTTTATAGTAATTTTTTTTCTTATTATTAACATTGTTATTAAGTATGTAGTTTGTATTAAGCACAATTTCAATTTCTATTGAAGGATGTTGCGGATCAACAACGGAGAGATTACTTAAAGCTAATGTGACATTACATACTGGTAAATCAGTTAATACAAGATCGAGAATTCTTTGGTTACTGTTACGTATTAAGTTATATTGATTAAAGTTTGAAGTATAACAAAAGTCTATTAATGTTGTATTTATTTTTGAAGTTTGATTATGTATTGTACCCGTGTTTATAGCATCCCAATCAATAGTACCTAAATTAAAATCACCAATCAAACAAATTTTACCTTCAAATTTATCAAGAACGGAGTTACAGTTTTCTATGTACTGTTCTAGCATAGATTGTTGTACTGGAGGAGGGAGATAAACAGCACAAATTGCTATTTGTTTTGAAGAATCTAAGTATGGTATCTTTACCAAAACCCAAAGATCTTCACATTGACTTTCCCAATTAATCATTCGAGTTGCTGAAAATTTCTTAGAAACAGCAATGAGTACTCCCCCTCCGTTCTTTTGAAAATGGAACCCAGATGATTGCCTATCCCTTCTAAAGACTTCGTAGCGGTTATCACATAGTTCGGAGCTTAATACACTTTCATTTAGCCATGTTTCGCTTAAGACAATGATATCATAATTTGTTAATAATAATTTACTATAGAACATATGAGTTTTGGTCCTTAGACCTCTGGTATTTTGATAATAGACAGACAAACTATCCATTAAGCGTACTAAGTCCACTGAAACCTGCTTATGAAGCTTTATTTTAAGTTAGAAAGAACACTATCATCTTTAATGTATATGTAACTTGAAACGTCACTTTTACGCATGAATATACGTCCGCCTCGCACCCACACGTATTTATAATCCTTTTCTTTAGCAATCTGCCTCGCTGCAGCATGTAGTGATTTATTAACAGGGGATAAGTGTTCCATGACAAAAATCGCTGAAGTGGGGCCCGAATAGCCAAGGTGAGTACTATTCAGCTTGTCACTGTTGTTGCTATTCAGCCTGTTGAATTTTATGACCGCAGCCAGAAAAGAGTCCCGGACCCTTGTATTGCTTAGTTCTACTATTATAGAACGTGGCCGTTTACTCTCAGGATTGACTTTGGCTGTCTTTGTAACATGGATAATGTTTTCGTCTTGAAGGTCAAGCCCCACTACGTTGCTAAGTTTCTTTACGATGCCTATTAAGTTCTCTGATTTTTTCTCCGGAACGCATTGAATTTCGATATTCTTGCTACGAGTATTTTGTTCTAGCTGGTTTATGCGAGCAGTGAGATTTTTAATACTCGATTGCATTTCGCCTTCGCGTTTTAGCAACGTTTTGATCAGATCATGGCTCTCATTATATTTTAACAAAATATCCTCTACTTGGTCGCTCATATAAATCATAGCTTTATTTATGCTAGATACTTCTTCTTTCACTCTAGATAATTCAGTACAAAAATGCATCTTAAAATCCTCCATATGCTTTAGTAGAACTTCTTCCATAATTTCGCGGATTGCATCACGCGTTACAGGGGAGTCTTGTTTACCAGGTGGAGATGAAATAGCTGGCCTTTTTGAAGGGCGCACGGTGATATTCTGCAGCTGACGAATTGGTGTGTTATCATTTTTGGACCCCTTGGGTGTTGATTCTCTGCACTTAGGGCACAACCAATCCTTAGGGACGTTAGTGGGCGTAAGCTTTTTCTGTCCCGCAGAGAGACATAGATGGTGATAAGCTGCTTTGCATTTTGAGCATTTTACATAATTGTCATCTTCATTGCCTGTAGTACAACACCCCCATTCCAGATTTAACGAAGTCATCTTATTTTATTTTAATGCTCAAAAGTATAACTTATAAATTGCACGGCAACAAATGACCCGTAACCGACACAAGGAATGAGTTATGGTTAGTACTCACAGTTTAATTCGCACAGCAATAAAATCCCCGGACGCTGCCTTGTTTTGCACGTTTAGTTGAGTTCGCGAGAAGAAGGTCTTAAGTGATGCGTGTTTCGAACACGCTTACGCGTTCGGATCGGATGATTGCACTTTGTAACAATTAACGTAATGTGGGTAAATTCGTATAACACTGCACTTTATAACTTTGATTTTTGGGCCATAATTTATGATTCCAGATTAGTCCATTGCAAATTTAGTTCACTCGATGTTTATTTTACACATTGATAACTGTTCAAAATGTTATAGTCCACTTTTTACACCAAAACTTTAATTTTAACTTTGCGAATTCACAACATAGATGTTATTCGTAGAACGGTACACAACGATGTTGATAATGTTGATGATGATATTGTTAAATAGTTTTCACCGGTAGCGGCACTAACAGCATTTTTTAACAGAAGCAGAATTTTTAACAGAATGAACATTTCTTTATGCCTTATTTGTATAATAAATAAATGTTCGCGGCTTTGGGGTTGCTCCTGAGCCAGTCGCAACCCAACGATCTGTCGCTGATATTACTAGAAAGGCATAGTTTTAATGTAATAATATTGCCATCTAGTTTCTTCTAAATAAACTAATGATGAGTAAATGATAAAATACTTATTAGTTCAACATCAAAAATTATCACACTTAAAATATCCAAATTGGTGGCCATTATCAGGATGGTTTAACGCAATTACCACGTTCGGCAAAATGACATATGGCACTATTACACTCGATACTATACACAACCCAAGTGTTTTGTGTGATTGACTGAGATTAAGAGAGAAGCTCTTTAGGTGTATATTTTGGGTGTCAATCTGCATAGCTTTTATTTCACTAACTTCATTTTTTGTCAAGTTATCTGATGTCAATAATTGAAAAATAGGAGCACTGTGAAATTTTTAACTCTATTTGATGGAATAGATTAGTGTGAAAACCGTTAATATGCATTGATGCATTCGATATGCCTACTCTTTCCTGCACACAAAACACTATAGGTAATGAGGAGTCTAGTTTCATAGCTCACATGAACAAATATAAGTGAACAGGGTCTTGCGGAAAAATACTTTAACTATCAAATGTTTTACATAAAAAAAGGTTTATTTTATTTTAATTGTCAAAAGCGGTAGTCAAACAAATTCAAACGTAAATTTCATAGAACATAACAATTATTATATATTTGAGCATATACATTATTTGCAATTTGAAGTGTGGGCTTACTACGTTATCAGCGGTGAATTTCCTTCACCGCTGCATATCTGAGTAATTCCTCAGTTGAGGTATCCCACGTTGGGGTCAGCGCACCGAACATCTTTTTTTTGGCCAAAACTCTCTGCGGCCTGTGCCCAGTAGTGACATGTATGTAGGCTTAGTATTGATGGGGCAATTATGCAGTTTTTATTTCATTCATATTTTCGTTGATGTTAGTTTAGTTCAGTCTACGACGGTTCGTTTTCCGCAACTCCACGTCTAAGCGCATATTTTGCGTGTGGCCACTAATAATATGATTATTCGAGCCATGAAATCAACCCGAAGAAGTTTACAGTCCTATGATGTTGCAAGCAACTTTGGGGAGTGACTTTGGCGTGCCAAGACGTTTATCCCTGTATGCAGCGACCTTTAAACATGCCAGAAACACCTGGGTCGCCGTTTCTTCATCCTCCATACATTCTCTGCACAGGGTACTATCTATAAAACCAATGGTAAATAAATGTTTGTTTAAGGAGCCGTATCCTGTCATAGCACTTGTTACTATCCTGATCTGCGGCTTGTTCAGTCTCATTAGAACCTTGGTTAAACGACTGTTTATTTCAGACAGGGCCTCTCTAGCTTTTCTACAGTCTATTATATTTTTTCAAAGCTAAGCGTGTTGGTCAGTGAAGTTTCTACGTACCAGTGAACGAACGTTACCAAAGGGGTTCGTAAGATTGGTTCCGGTCCTATAGTGGCCTGAGTCGATCCTCTTCTGGCCATTTCGTCTGCTGCATCGTTGTCTCTGGATTCACTGTGTCCGTTTATCCATTGCAGAGGCACATTGTTGTGTTTACATACCTCATTTAATCGTTGATGGCATTCATATGTTAGTCCTGAGTTCACCACTATGCAACTCAAAGCTTGTAGTACCGCCATACTGTCGGTCAGTATTCTGATGGAGAAGTCTTTTACCTTCCCAGCATCTATTGCTAAGGCCGCTTGAATGATACCCATACATTCCGCCAAAAAGACTGTTTTTTTGCTACCCAGCGATGTACATATATGGATATTAAGGTCTTCGAAGAATTTTCCAGATCCTATACCTTCATTTGTTTTAGAACCATCGGTGAAAACTCTTAAGCTTTTTGGGCTTAATCCTGTTGTCTGGCTGGTTTTATTTAATTGTAACTTATACTTCTTATCGAATACAAACTGTTTGGGGATCTTATCGTACTTGGCATGTAAGATAGGAATTTTTGAGTAAATTCTATCAATTTTTTTTATGGAATAAGGGTGACAAACGAGCACACAGTCCACCTGGTGGTAAGTGGCTGCTGTGGCCCAAAGACATTTACATCTATCTTCGTTTGCGAATTAAAATGCAGATGCGTTCTCAGCCGTGAGAACTAAGATAGAATGCCTCTTTTCCAGTGAAAAGGGTCTCCGGTTCTCTACATTCACCATACAAAACACACCAGCATTAAGCTGCTATTTTACGCTGGTATTCTGTGAGAGCGTGGTCCTTCCCCGGTCGAGCCGACCCATTCGTTCTACAAATATACTATAAATATAGCTGCAGCATGGTTCTACCAAATTATACCTAAATAAGAGACTCCAATCTTACTCCAAAGATTTAGGACTTTAAGTCCAATTGCAGCTAAAGTAGCTCCTTGTTGTATGTGTAGATGAAGTAGAGTTAGCTCCAGCTTCGCTTCTAAGGCTGCTGTTAATGTCAACCATACATGCCAGTCTTTGGTAACGCTGAAGCTTCTTTACAGTAGTAGCTTCATTTGCTTTGGTCTACCATACCAGAGCACCGTAAGTATTCATGGGCCAAACTACACTTTTGTACAGCCACAGTATAATTTTTGGCGTCAGACCCCATCGTTTACCAATCATGTTTCTGCATTACCAGAAGCTTTGTTCCCTCCATCCTCTAGGAACATATTTAAAAGCCTATAGCCAAGAAAGATAGGTTCTCATTATGGAAACAAGTCTGAGTAGTAGGGATTTACCTACCCGCTGTAGGAGTGCCGGGAATATGCCATCAGGTCCTGCCGCCTTATAGGGGAGAAAACTGTGAATGGCCCAATAGATTCTATCCGTCGTTACCGCTCTCTGTACTAAATTTCAGTCTTCCGCCAGTAGTGTCAGTGTATCTACATGCCAGTTTACCCCCTGAGTTACGCAGCAACCTGGGAAGTACGTTTCAATTAGGATGCGTTGGGCTTCACCCGACGATGTTGATTAGCTTCCGTCGGGTTTCTTTAGAGAAATTGATCACGGCGTGTTCTGTTCACCTAGGATATTCCTTATCCTATTCACTTGTTTACAGGTTTCTATGTTACCACAGAATTCACGCCACCCTGTCGAGCATCGATACCTGATCCTTTTTTGTATTCGGACTTAGCTTACTTGTATAGTAGCCAGTCTTCATCCATTAAGGTATTCATGGCCTATTTAGGGCTTTTTTTACCTTCTTACGTTTTCTATCTAGTTCTTTACTCAACCACGATTGCTTTACCTCAGCATGCCTTGGTGGAGTGATTTCTGGACATGATTTACGGTAGTTATATCTTTAGTAACAACTGCTACCTGTTCCTACCTCTTCTTCTAGGAGCGATTGATCTGCTATAGTATTTGTCCCCTCAAAACCCACGACCGAAGACGTCAGCCTATTAAGGTATTTTGTTTTATCCGTCTTGCGGGGATTTCTCCATGGTGGTGTAACAGGGATATCGACAGCAGCAGCAGATCCATCTATGATCTGAAAATAAGGCCCCTTTCGACACTGGCCATCCCGTAATTAGTTTAGCTGCTCTTTCTATTGCAAGTAAAAGTTGGTTCAGAACCTGTGCTTAAAATGGTTAGGTTTGTGCTAAATAGATATTCAACTAACACCTTACCTAGTCCATTAGGTTTTTCCATTCCCCAGACAACCTCTATCCAGTCTTCTCGCAGAAATTCACCAGCCTGATGAGGTCATGAGGGAGAGGAGTATCTTCCTTCGGCATAAAGTCTGAGGCGACGACTAATCTTACCTCCTGTGTACGACTTCCAGCCTCCCTAACAAACTGGTTTTCGGAAAGGCTTTAGCACCAAAGACCACATACATACCCTACGGCAAATTGTACAGAAGTCCGAGGAATACAATTTGCCACTATGTCTGGCATATGGAACTATGAGAAAGCCTTTGATTCCGTCGAAATTTGGGCGGTGCTGCAATCCCTTCAGCGGTGCCAAGTTAACTGTCGGTATATCGAAGCGCTGAAGTGTTTGTACAGTAGGCCTACGATGGCTATCCGAGTATAGAATCAGAGTACGAAACCTATGCCACTGTAGAGAGGTGTAAGACAGGGTGACGTTATATCCCTGAAATTCTTCACCGCTGCATTGAAAGACATTTTCAAGCTGGTCTACTGGACTGGAAAGGATACGGAATTAACATCAACGGCGAGTACGTCACTCACATTCAATTTGCCAACGATATGGTCCTTATGGCAGAATTGCTGGAGGACCTAAGCACTATGCTCAATGACCTCAATAGTGTCTCCCAACGGATAAGTCTTAAGATGAAAATGGACAAAACAAAGATCATGTTTAATGTCCATATCACACCTATGCCGGTAGTTGTTGGGATCCTAAGCTCGAAGTTGTTGACGAGTATGTTTACCTGGGACAAATAGTCCGACTACATAAGTCTAACTTCGACCGAAAAGTCAATCAATGGATTCAACTCGGCTGGGCAGCGTTTGGGAGATTACCACATATCTTCTCGTTAGACATACCTCAGAACCTCAAAAGTAGATATTTCAACCAGTTGCCAGTGATTATCTATGAATCTAAAACGTGGTTATTCACTGCTGGCTCAAAGTCGCTCAGAGAGCTATGGAAAGGGCAATGGGCGTATATATATATATATATATATATATATATATATATATATATATATATATACACACACATATATATATATATATATATATATATGTGTGTGTGTGTGTTTATTCTTTTTTACCCCTTTTTCCTCTATCACACCAATTTGCCATGCCCTTGTCATATTCATACTACGCTGAATGGCTTGGTTCTCGTTTAACCGATCATGCGGGTAGATCTGTCTATGACTTTGCTTTGGCATATAGTCTAACACAGCTGGTTATTTCGCCTACGCGGATCCCAGATGTGGAGGATCATGTACCTTCCCTGTTGGACCTTCTGCTGACCTCTCATCCGGACGGATATCAGGTCTCCGTCGATAACCCACTGGGCTCTTTGGACCATTGTCTGATCCGGAGTACGGTGCCACTCACGCTCCCATCGCAGTTGCGATCTGCAGCTTGCCGCCGTGTTTGGCACTATAGGTCAGCCGATAGGGACGGGATGCGGTCTTTTTTTGCATCCTACCCTTGGGGGCGGGTTTGCTTCTCGCCGGAAGATCCCAGCGTTGTTGCCGATTCTGTTGCTGATGTGGTACTTCAGGGTATGGAACTTGTTATTCCATCCTCTGTGGTGCCCATCGGAGGCAGATCCCAGCCATG
This sequence comes from Parnassius glacialis, assembly GCA_033319125.1. Classification (NCBI taxonomy): domain Eukaryota; kingdom Metazoa; phylum Arthropoda; class Insecta; order Lepidoptera; family Papilionidae; genus Parnassius; species Parnassius glacialis. Next base: position 3,035,887 of record JAVANC010000003.1, read on the forward strand.
GTTTGGTCGCTCCTGTAAACTAGCATCACGCTATAAGCAGGAGTGCTACCAGGCCTGGGCTGACGCATCAACGTCCCGGGATGTAAACACCAGCGCATGATGAATTTTAAGTGCTGATTTACCACGTGCTCGGCGGTGAAGAAAAACATCGTGAGAAAACCTGCATGTCTAAAAAAATAAGAAAAAAATTCGAAAACATGTGAAGTTCGCCAACACCCATTGGGGCAGCGTGGCGGACATTTCTTTGCCCTAAAATCCTCTCCGAAATGAGGGGAGGTCTGTGCCCAGCAGTAGGATGTATATAGACTGTAACCTTAACGTTAACACATGCGAGATGGCGTCCGGCTTTCATCAGGGTCGAGATATGATCCTCTAGCACCGAAACAACGAGGAACCACTCGTCCGTCTGCTTACGTACATTGAGTAGCAGCCAGATTCTGATGTTTACCCAGCGGTTCTGGTGCGCCAGCACATGACCGATGTCGCGTGAGTCTTTCCAGGCTCCCTGGGCATCAGGAATAAGGATACCACATTTAACTCTTTGTAGAATCTCTGGCTGTTTGTTTATAATCAGTGAGGCGTTGGATTAAAGGTTAAGGGTAGCTATATTCCCCTTCAACCAATCCAGAGCCTTCTGATCTTCGATGATCCGACGACGATCCAACGCATCAGGGTACTGGCTGTTCCAGGTCTCGCTAACCTTTTCCTCTGTATTGCCACGAGGATGTCGTAAGCTAATTCCTTTGTTATGTGACCTGAACGCGCATACGTTAAGGCCACACACAAAACTGTTTTAGTAGCCGAAGCGTAACTGGTTCTTGTAGTCTTTGGATGCTGTTCGATTCGCACTTTTTTGTGATCACGTCTTGGTGAGGTGGACTCCTCCAGCATCTATTTGGCTGCACTTTCCTTCTTACCAGGACCCTTGGCCGCTCGCTGCGTCCTGGCGGATGTCTTAGAGCTGGTCCCCGCGTCCGCGCCTTCCACTTGGGCTGGATTTTTAACCTTCCCAGTTTTAGCGCGGCTGCTGGTTCTGGCCCCAAGCACCTCAGTCGCAGTAGCTTGCTCAACCTCCTTGGTATTGCTCTTACAAGCAGTCAGCGCGTCTCTTTTTCCACGACCTTTTTCCCGCAGCTTCTTATTCTTCTTCTTGCCCTTTACTTTACTGCCTGCTGGGATAGAGCTGCTAGCTCCTTATGGTCCGTCAGGTCGGCAAGTCATTTTTTTAGGTGCCTTGCACTTCCCTTTACGGCTCACTACTTGCCAGGCAGCAGAGAAAAGGTAGCCCGTTCTCTGGGGCTCCTCAGGAGTTTGAGTACTCCCGGGCCCTTGCTCATTTTTCGCATCCAGCTCCTCAGCTTTAGAACTGGTTTTGGGAACAACCAGCGCGGAAGTTATCCACCACGTGGGGCCACCCACGCTTGACAATACTGATTGCGGAACCGTCGGTTTAATGGCGGTTCCTCCTTGGTCATTGGTGTCTCTGGTATGCACCTCTGACACATCTCCCTCGTTCCTAATGGACCTTAAATTGTTCATACTTTTATGTGTTTAATTTTAGAGGGTGGGAAGCCGGGGAAACGAAAATTCGTCTCGCCGGCTTCCCACCCTCTGTGGAGCCCGCACCTTTGAGAACGCCCTAATTTAAAAAATAATTTCAGGCATTAAGATTACCGGGGGAATATAAGGATGCGAAGTTGGCTCACAACGTGATATCGGAAGCTCGATCCAGCTGGTAGATAGAGCTAAAATGACCTATCTCCACTACCCGAATAGACTGTCACTTGCTCCGTCATCATGGCCTTTACCTCCACCTAGCCCTTTTTCAGGAAACTGGGCAGCCACCCCATACGTTGCCTGTGACCCTCTGATAGGGCGCTTGGCAATTTCCCTATCTGTGGCTAGCAGATAAGGCCACCGTTTAGCTTGAAATCCGGACCAAAGAGGGCGTGTTGCCTCTCGCCACTGTATACCGCAGTGACGTAAATCTCAGCCCTCCAGGACTTCTTTATCCCCGAGTACGGTGCTCGACTGGGCAGGTCTTAGCACAGGTGGGTGTGTTAGTCAACCGAATACACCCACTCTATCCGGCAGAATCACCCCTCCTCTTTTCTCATCCGGGCTTGGGAACCGCAATGGCAGAGTTTTTCCGAGATGTTACTTTCTGTTTTCACTTTACTGTAAATATCAAGGGTAATAAAGATTCGAAAGAGTAGAACTTATCTTCGTCATTATTACAGCCTATCAAAAGTCTACTGAACTGAACATAGGCCTGTCCCATTGATTGTCAAATAGGCTGGATATTTGCTATAGGTATCACGATTCGGACAACAAGGCGAACAATTTTCTACTCCTGTTCATGGTGTAGTTCTTCCCACGTTCACTGTGAATAGAACTTAATTTGCAATAAAAATAATCTTGAGGATTTCATAGCGTTTAATTTTACTTTTTTAATTCTTGGCATCTTGGGCACTTTATAAAACCCGTGGCCAATGGTCAACGTCTTTGATGTCCTGATATCATAGTTAAGGAAGACCACCATCAACTTTTAATTTGTAATGTTAGGTCCGATCTACGCAAAAGAGGTTACACTAATTGAAGTCTTACAGTAGTATGCTTGGGTTTGGATTTAATTTTATTAATTATGAGATTCCAAGCAGATGGTAGCATCCAGCCATCCTTTCTATTGAAATAAGGATGATTTTTTTTTAATTTCAATAGCCTCGCGAATCATTCTTCGAAGGAATCGGTGTTCTATTGCGAGGATTTGTTGTCTATCAGATCTGATACAATGGTTGGGACGATACTAAACATGTTAACATACTTTAGATATCCCGGAACGTCAGTGCTTCACATCAACAATATGTTCTTTTTCGCGGGTTTTTATGGAATACTTTCATCCAAGATGCGTAATAAACCCCACAGAAAAGTTAAAAGTAAACGTGATAAAATCTGTAACATTAGTATTATTCCATGTGTAGTATACATCGTTATAGAAACGCATTTATTCAATTTTGAAGTGAACTCGAACATAAAAAAATATCAGCATCTATTTTATGGTGCCAAGCAATATTATATGGGATCAATAATAGTCATATTATGAAATGTCGCAAATAAACATTATACCGTAAATCGTTAGAAGACTATGAAATCATAATTTTTTTGTTAAAACTAAATTAACTTTAGCTATCAATGAATATAAAATAGTAAAATTTAAATATAATAATAATTTTGTTTACAAGACAATTTACCTGAAAAAAAAAAGAAAATCACGTGTTTCTATAGCATATTATATCTATGCCAAATATCACTCATCTACATCCGATAGTATTTAAAAATAAAAAAATCTTTGACAAACACGTAGAGACACAGCCACCGATGTGATTAGAAAGCGATCGAAATTTGCTAAAACTGACACGGAACAGCATTTAATGATGTTTCTAAATTGAAGAACACGCGAGCGAAGTCACGGGTTAAAAGCTACTGGATAAATATAAGTAACATTTAAAGTTTCTTGCTAACATTTTTTTTTATTTAGATTGAAGACGTACTCCGAGCCAACATCCAACTTATTTTAGAAAATATTCAAACATACAAAGTCAAAAGCATAGAAATCGTAGATGATGAGTACAAGGTGAATGGATTAAAACCAGTTATAGAAACAGTTGCGGATATACTTGGAGATTTGCCACTTGTTCAAGCCGAGCTTCTAGTATTATCAGAAGAATCCATAGAGATGCCCTCTAATATTACTGTTGAAAATAGGAAGCTATCCGGTGAAAGCAATACTGTTATTTTTGTTGGAGCTAATTTATTACAAAGACCAGACGTAAGTATTGATAGTTTAAAAAAAGTATTGCAAATACTAATGTAATGGAGTAATGAACAAGTTTTGAATGTTAAAAATATTTTTATAACTATTTATGTATTCGCATGATCATTAAATTATATTTTCCAGGTTCTTCAGCTCGCTGTTGCCACTTTACGAGACAAATGTTTTATTATTAGCCGTGAAAAAGACCGACCCAACCCTAAAGATTACGCCGATAAATACGACATTGTCACTATACAAAACACAGGCTTGGAACATATTGTCATGTTCAGAAAAAGGATAGGAGCTAAACCTGCTAAATTTATTAAAATAGTTGCTGCAGATCAAACGTTCTCATGGATAGACAAAGTCAAGGAGGAACTAAAAGAAGGACATAAAGTTGTGCTTTACAGTCAAGATGAGCCTATAAACGGTTTGTTAGGTCTAGTTAATTGCCTCAGAAAGGAACCTGGTGGTGAGATTGTCTACGGGCTTATGATTACAGACCCATCCGCTCCACCTTTTAATCCTGATTTAGAATTTTACGAAGAACAATTAGATAAAGACCTTGCTATTAATGTTTATCAAGATGTAAGTTCTTTTTATTGCGATTATCAATTACGGCCTACTTAAATTATAAAGGGTATATAGGTAAATATATAGTTTTAATTAAATTTACTTTTTAGGGCCAATGGGGTACTTACCGTCATCTATTGTTGGGAGCTGTTGAAGTTGTGCAGGCTAACCACGCTTATGTAAACACAACAACGGTTGGTGATCTCTCCTCTCTTAGGTGGCTAGAAGGCCCTATTAGAGAGGACACGACAATCAAAGACCCTGAGCAAGTTCTCATTCATGTAAGTATCGTTTTAAGTTCTGTTTATAATCCAGATTACACAAATGTTTTAGTTTTGAAATTTAGTACTATTTATTTCAAGACAAAATTTTCTAGATATTTGAATTTATTTCAATATTTAGGTGTACTGCTCAGCCCTTAACTTCCGTGACGTAATGACGGCGACTGGTCGCGTGACAGCAGATGCTGTTGCCCGAGGTAGATTGGCACAGGATTGCGTACAAGGATTTGAAATTGTTGGCAGAACACCCAAGTAAGCTTCACCATAACTACTAGCTAGTTAAGTTTAATAAATAATTTAAACATATTTTTTTTAAACCATCCTTAATATAAATTATTAAGAATAACTCAAAAACTATTGGTCAGACCTTGATCAAATTTATATGGGACCACATGAGAAGCACCAGCTTTCAAATAAAGAAAGAATCATCAAAATCTGTTCACCCACAAAAAAGTTATACGGTAACACATATAAAAAAATATACAGTCGAATAGAGTACCTCCTCCTTTTTGAAGTCGGTAGAAAAGAGGAAACTTGTAAAACAGTATTTGTTGAAAGCATTTTATTTTTTGAAAACTCTAGTTTCCAGTGATTTTAATTTCATGAAGATTTAAATTTCGAAAAAATCAGCTTTTGGAACTTGGTATATACAAAACTAACCTAATTTTGTTCAAATATAAATACCAATTAATAAAATTGACTAACTTCAGCGTCTTTTAATCGTAAATCTTAGTAATTCCCAACAAATTTACAACAATTTCCGCTCAAATTTGACTGTTATAACTATGATTAACTAATAACTCTTGTTAATTTTTATTAAAGTGGTTCACGTGTAATGGGGATGGTGCGAAACAGTGGTATGTCCAACATGGTTAAGGGAGACAAAGCTCTCATATGGAGTATTCCTGATGAATGGAGTTTCGAGGAAGCTGCTACCGTGCCTGTGGCTTACGGAACTGTTTATTACGCAATGGTTAGTACTTTTTTTTATTCTACAATAATTTATGGGACATTTACCGCTGAGGGTATGTCAGTCCCATCATACCCTAACATACATCACTTACTCATATAACGTTAGTTAATACTTATTTTATTATACTACTTCGACCATGGATTCAAACAGAACTTTCGCATCGTCGTCATTTGGTTGGGATAGAATATTATGAAATGTGCCTACGTCAGTTCTGTTCAAATTCAAGACCTCTATTAAATTACTTCTAACAGACTCAAATCGAACACATTCCATGATTAGTACTTGAGTATGACGCTATTTAGGTTCTTTATCTTAAGCCCATTGCATTCCACCTACATGAACTTCTCTCATTATATGAAGGATATGCTGTAATCGCCGATTTTAATCGGGATTGATTCATTGTCAACATTATGCATCATTTAAAAAAAAGCCTTTGGTTTAACTTAAATCTTCAGTGGTTGTATTATCTTTTGTATATAAGATAAATGACTAAAATTTATAATTTTACTATTAGTTATTAATATTCGATTTACATTATATTATATTTCCCAACTTTTTTTTATAGGATAAGGGTAACAAACGAGCACACAGTTCAACTGATGGTAAGTGGTTGCTGTGGCACATAGACATCTACATCTCTCCTCGATTACGAATCAAAATGCAGATGCGTTGTCACCCGTGATAACTAAGATGGAATGCCTCGTTTCCAGTAAAAAGGGTCTCCGGTTCTCTGCACTCACCATACGAAACACAGCAGCGTTAAGCTGCCATTTTACACTGGTATTCTGTGAGAGTGTGGTCCTGCCCCGGTCGAGCGGACCCATTCGTGCTATAATTATACTACTAATGTAGCTGCAGCATGGCTCTACCGCCCGAACAAATCTTAACGAAATTACCGTTGCCGTTACCATAAAAGCATATAAAATTTCCACTGCTGAACAAAGACCTCCCCCATAGAATGCCTCATAGGGGAAATATTTGCTAAAATTGCCACGCTGGCTGGCAACCGCAGTGTTTTTTTTGTATTTATTAGGAAGATGCTGCTGCTAGCTCCTAGTTTGTTTCCATCTATCACCTCTTACGACACCCAAGGGGTGATATGGGTTAGTGTATATCATTACTGCACCACTACACGGTAAACTTAACTATTTTTTTTTGTTTTTATAGGATAAGGGTGACAAACGAGCACACAGTCCACCTGATGGTAAGTGGTTGCTGGAGCCCATAAACATCTACATCTATCCTCTATTACAAATCAAAATGCAGATGCGTTGTCACCCGTGAGGACTAAGATGGAATGCCTCATTTTCAGTAAAAAGGGCCTCCGGCCACCTGCACTCACCAAGCGAAACGCAGAGGTAAACCTCTACTTCACGCTGGTATTCTGTGATGTCGTGGTACCACCCCGGTTCGAGCCGGCCCATCCGTGCGACAGCAAAAGCTGCCGCGTGGCTCTACCACTGTTAAATATTAACATATTTTTGTCATTTGTTTGACGATGGGACTTTGTTATAGGTTATGGTAGGTCAGATTAAAAGAGGCGAATCGATTTTAATCCATGCTGGCTCGGGTGGTGTTGGTCAAGCTGCTATTAATGTAGCATTGCACCTCGGATGTGAAGTGTTTACTACTGTGGGTACAGCTGAAAAGCGAGCTTTCATCAAGAAACTGTTTCCTCAACTCAAAGGTAAATGAACTTTAAAGGTGTTAAAAGTGAATTAGCTAAGATCATATGTCTTACCTGGTATGAAGAGTACCTCCCGTCCTTTCTCAATTTCACGCACTATTCCCGTCACCACTAACTCCACCACTACTACTTCCACCACACTAGATAAAACACACCACTGACGATAATTTATTTATTCATTTACATCCAACTTATATCTAACATTGCAGGTTTCTACCCAATGCGATAGATAAAGCACTACGACTACGTACTACGTATTTACAATAGAAACAGAAACAGAATCTTTTTTATTCAATACAGATTATAAATAATACTTATTGAAAGTCACTCTTTTGTTGAATTACCACTGGTTTGAAAAAAAACTTTGTCCTGGGAAGAACCAGCAAGAAACCCAGCGGGACTTTTTTTTTAAATAACATTTTACAATCATGTATGTTACACAAATTAACAACACAACAAATTAGAAATAGCTTGGTAGCGATCACCTCATTTCCAGGGGTTATTATCATCCATAAATTCTTTAATATTATAATAACCCTTTTTATACAAACTTAGTTTAATAAAGTTTTTGAACTTCGAGCAGGTCAAATTTTGTATATTTTCTGGAATTTTGTTGTAAAAGCGTATACATCGCCCCAAGAATGAATTACTGACTCGATGGAGTCGAGTCGATCATCAATCATATATTACCTATATTACTATACTACATAAAGCAAGTTTTGTGATTTCGTTCAGAGTACAAAAGAATAAATCTGATTCTCTGTCGATCAGGTTTAGTATTCGAAAAGCTAGCGTTAGGGGTGCCTCTCGCAGTAAGTTAGTGCGACATCTAGGGACGGCCAGTAGGTCTGGCTGACGCCGCCGCCATATATATCTATCCGGAACATAAATATTAATCTTCTTCAACATATTTTCATTAATGATCCTACTCCTAAGGACCATAAAAATATATGAAAGTAGTTTAAGTTCTCTCCTTACCCTGAGCTGATTCTCCTTACCCTGAGCTGATAATACGACACGTTTCTCACCTCTAAATGAGGCATATTAGTTGCGGCATACTTGCAGTTTGTTTGATAGATGATATCAACTATATCATCTATCGGAAGCCGTAAGATCTTTTCGACATATCTCACAGTGTCAGTAATGGGTTCTCTTATGCCCTCACCACACAGTTACGACTTACTAATAAGATGTATTTTCAAAATATTTCAATTCCTATGAATTTTAAAAAAAGTTAAAACAGAACTTTTTTTAAATGAAGCGATGTTGCACTTTAAGAATGATGATGATATATTTTGATATATTTAGATGTTTTATTTTTTACAATTTCAATATTTCTCTTACAAAGCAATAAGGACCGTGGCCGAGCTCACTTGACTACTCTAGCGCCATCTATTATCTATCTACGGAAGCGGTTGCGATGTATATCGATATGAAAATTTGACGCGCTAAATACATCGTTCTTTATTTAATACATTTCCATAGATGTCGCTACATGGTACCGCTAAGTAAGATTGACGAAGTCATTGGGCTCTAGTATTATACATTTTATTATCATATTGACGTATATATTATACTCGTATCTATGAATCATACATATTTTGTTCATATATTTACATACACTACGAGGCAAGTAAAGATTTTGTACATGTATATCATATTACGTAGGTATATATACTCCACGGCCACGGGTGGACTGGTAGAGAATGCCGACAGGCATTAAGTCCGCTCTTTGTTACCCTAGTTAATAAGGTGTTAACAATAAAGATTAAATAAACAAATGTTTTCGTCTAACTTATTTTTCCCAAAAACATTCTTGTATTAACTATTAAATCTCCTTGTTTACCAACAGACAGTCACATTGGCAATTCTCGTGATACGACATTCGAAGACATGATCCGAAGAGAAACGAAGGGAAAAGGTGTAGACTTGGTTCTAAATTCTCTGTCAGATGAGAAGTTACAGGTAAAATATATTGCATTTAAACCTTCCTTTTCATTAGTATTACTAAATGAATAGTGAGCTGCAAGCTCCCCTACATAGTGACTCCTAATGTACATTGACCAGTATCTTTCCAAATCACTATCCAAGTATTCTTAACTCAGTCACTCGGAATCTACTCTGAGCCTCTGTTCATCTTTGGTTATACAATGTAGCAATTTCGTCAATCGATTTTAATATATCAAATGTCGATGCCAACCTGATGATACAATTTATTTACATGTGTTTTGTTTTTTTCTTCATTATGAGCCTGTAATAAACAACTACTGGATATAAAACTATTTCATTTTGGTTTAAATTTACAATTGCGCTTGTCAAGTGGATTGGAAATAGCAGTTAAGATGTCTGGCATTTTGACTCTGCTCTTTCTCGTCTGGATGTTTTATATCTAGTATCAATTGTGTGATTATGTCTATTGGTTGCTATAAGATCCTCTTGGAATTCCTCCCAGTCATATAATATCTGTGATCAAGATAATGGTCATATCTATTGATAAAATAATAAAATGAGAGGACGTAAGATCTTTCTACGATTTCCTTTTTTATTATGCTAAAACACTACAATTCAGATTGTATGGAAATTTTAATATGCTTATTTATGTTAATACTCATTTAACAGGCCTCAGTACGCTGCCTCGGTTACCGCGGTCGCTTCTTAGAAATAGGAAAATTTGACATTATGAATAACACTCCAATAGGAATGTATTACTTCATGAAAGAAAAATCGTTCCATGGTATTATGTTGGACTACATCTTCGACCAAAGCTTTGACTTTAGGAAGGTTAGTGATAATAATAGTTATTTTTATTGTTATATTTTTGATATCTTCCTTGACATCTCCTTCATCTTTTCGAATTCAATTGATTAATACAGAAATATACGAACTTAGATATCTAAGAATTAAGTCAACAGTAACATCATCATCATCATCATCATCATTACAGCCCTTCACAAGTCCACTGCTGAACATAGGCCTCCCCCAAAGAATGCCACAAAGCACGGTCCTGAGCCACCTGCATCCATCGACTTCCTGCATGTCTTACCAGGTCGTCACTCCATCTCGTGGGGAGTCGCCCTACACTTCGCCTGCCGGTACGAGGCTGCCACTCAAGAACCTTTCTTCCCCATCGGTTGTCGGTTCTTCGAGCAATATGGCCGGCCCACTGCCACTTCAGCTTACTAATCCGTTGGGCTATGTCGGTTACTCTGGTTCTACTGCGGATATACTCATTCCTAAGTTTATCACGCAGAGAAACTCTGAGCATAGCCCTCTCCATAGCTCGCTGAGCGACCTTGAGCTTCCTCATACGGCCAGCAGTGAAGGACCACGTCTCAGTTCCGTAAGTCATCACTGGCAACACGCACTGGTTGTACAATCTCGTTTTAAGGTTTTGAAGTATGTCTGATGAGAAGATGTGTCGTAGCTTACCGAACGCTGCCCAGCCGAGTTGAATCCGTCGATTGACCTCTAGGTCGAAGTTGGACTTACCTAGTCGGACTATTTGTCCCAGCTAAACATACTCGTCAACAACTTCGAGCTTAGTGCTCCCAACAACTACCGGCATAGGTGTGATATAGACATTAAACATAATCTTTGTTTTATTCCATGTTCATCTTAAGACCTATCCGTTGAGAGACACTACTGAGGTCATTGAGCATAGTGCTTAGGTCCTCCAGCGATTCTGCCATAAGGACCATATCGTCGGCAAATCGAAGGTGAGTGATGTACTCGCCATTGATGATAATACCGTATCCTTTCCAGTCCAGAAGTTTGAAAACGTCTTCCAATGCAGCGGTGAAGAGTTTCGGGGATATAACATCACCCTGTCTTACACCTCTCTGCAATTGGATAGGTTTCGTACTCTGGTTCTGTACTCGGATAGCCATCGTAGCTCTACTGTGCAAACACTTCAGCACTTCGATATACCGACAGTCAACTTGGCACCGCTGAAGGGACTGCAGCATCGCCCAAATTTCGACGGAATCAAAGGCTTTCTCATAGTCCACATACGCCAGACATAGTGGCAAATTGTACTCTTCGGACTTCTGTACAATTTGCCGAAGGCTATGTATGTGGTCTACGGTGCTAAAGCCTTTTCGGAAACCGGCTTGTTTGAGAGGCTGGAAGTCGTCAAGTCTGCGCGCGAGACGATTCGTAATGACTCTCGAAAACAGCACATAGACGCAGCTCAGAAGGGAAATCGGTCTGTAGTTCTTCAAGAGAGCGTTGTCACCTTTTTTGAAGAACAAGACCACCGCACTTCTTCTCCACGCCTCCGGTGTAATGCCACCATGGAGGACGGAATTAAAGAGCTCCTGAAGGACTTCAAGTACCGGTCTTCCACCCGCTTTCAGAAGCTCCGCTGTAGTTCCATCCTCGCCTGGGCCTTGCCGTTTTTAAGGTGCTGGAGAGCTATTCTAATCTCGCTCAGACTGACGTCCGAGATATCTTCGGAATAGTGCCGGATAAGACTCGCTATTGGATCGTTACTCACACTTGCGTGTGGCTCCAACGATGACGTGTACAGCTGCCCATAGAACCTCTCAATCTCACTCAAAATCTCAGGTGTCCCGGAAACGATGCTGCCACATTCGGTCTTCAGCTTTGACAGGTGGCTCTTTCTCGCACACAGATCTCTGGCAAAGACTTTGGAGCCTTGGTTCCGCTCGATCACTTCTTCAATACAAGCTGTATTGAAGTTGCGTAAGTCCCGCCGCATGCATTTTGAGATCTGTCTGTCAGTTGCCTGTATGCTGTCAAATCTGATGAAAAATGTAGCTTCATCTCCCGTCTAACAGCCATGAGATTAAGAGTGTGATCGGAGAGTTTTTGTGTTCTTCTGCGGCGGGTCTTGCAGAACTTAGCTCCGTTCGCATGGACAGTTTCCACGAGCTTGTCATTCATATCGTCCACTTCATTGCAGTCTTCTAGGCACTGAAAACGGTTTTGTAACTCGAGCTGAAAGGTTTCGTGACTTTGGAACAGAGCACGAGGGGGACAGAGCGTTGACTTCATTAGACGAGACCTCTCCAACTCAACGTTTAGGTTCAGTGTGCCTCTAACCATTCGGTGATCGCTGCCGGTTTTCACTCTCGCGATCACTGAGACATCACTGAACAATTGTCGTCTGGTCGTCATAATGAAGTCAATCTCATTTTTTGTCGAACCGTCGGGGATCGACCAAGTCCACTTCTTGTGGGGCCGCTTCTGGAAGAAAGAGTTCATCATAAAGAGTCCCTCTTTCTCCATGAAGTCGGCCAGCCGCTGGCCCCTTGGGTTCCGTTGCCCTATTCCAAATTTCCCTACTTTCAGCTCACCGTTCTCTCTTGTGCCTAGTTTTGCATTGAAGTCTCCCTTTAACACCGTATATTGGGTTTTGGATGAATGTATGGCTCTAGAGATATCCTCAAATATTTCCTCCACCTCCTCATCGGGATGTGCCGAGGTTGATGCGTAAACCTGTATAACCTTCAGCGAATACCGTTTGGTGATTCTGAGTATAAGGTACGCAACCCTCGTCCAACACACTCCCGATCTTTACAACGTTGTTAACGAGAGACTTGTGGACGATAAATCCGACACTTCCTTGGGACAGATGGTCGCCCTCCCGGTGATAGAGAAGGTTGCCGGATTCGAGGATTACCGTGTCCTCCCACTCTCTTCGGATTTCGGATAATCCTATAATATGCCAGCGCAACTTGTCTATCTCTTCTTCCAGCTCCACGATCTTCTCGTTAGTCCTCAGGGTGCGTGCGTTGTACGTTGCCAGGTCGAGTCGTCTAAGGTGGCAACCGAACCTCCACCGGAGATTCTTAGCACCCCCTGCCCTACCGTTACCATGGTTGCCACCGTATCCAGGAATAGCGGGGCCGCTGGAGACTGGGGGCCGTCTGTTTGTTGCTCTATTCATTGGGGGTATTTGCCATAGTTGCCACGCTTGGCGAACGGGTTGGCAACCGCAGTTTTTTTATTGTTATTTTGGCTATTATCAGTAAGATGCTGCTGCCCATCTCCTGCCTGTTTCCCTTTGTCGCCTTTTACGACACCCACGGGAGGATATGGGGTAGTGGATATTCTTGACCGCCACTACACGGCACTCAACACGTCACGTCGCGTCAACAGTAACGGCACTAAGATACTATAATCTATATTTTCATGAAAAGTTTATTTTTAATAATATGAAACAGTACAACACACATTATTAATTCGTACTCACACTGCCTACTTAACACGAAACATTCACTTAACAATCTCCTTGTCTTTGTAAAACTACTTTTCGAACTGAAATTTTTATTATAATCGTTGTGGTTTGAAACTCGATGAAATGTAAAAGCGACACTAAAAAGTGACACAATACACATCTATAGGATTTAGATTACGATATAATGAGATAGAATATAGTATACAGTGTTTCCTATTATCTCGGTCTCCTTTTCTTTTCTTTTCTGTTGGTTTAACTTCACAACGTGTGAACTGCACACATCATGTCTGTTTCAATAATTAACATAATAGTCAATTCCACAGAGACTACGAGATCTCATTTTGACCGGTATTGAAAGCGGAGCAGTTCGTCCACTAACGTACTGCATATTTAAAAAGCACGAAGTTGAAAATGCATTCCGTTACATGGCAGCCGGTAAACATATTGGAAAGGTAAGTGATGGAATTGAATCAATATATACTTTCAGTCAAAAAAGTATCGGGAATGGATGATTTGTTTATGGTTCCCAATTAAATTTTTTGTTTTGTTTTTTTTGGACGACGTGCCTTATCGCTCGGTACGAATTTGACGGATGGGATGGCCGACGGATGGGCGAGAAAACTGTAAGATTTTTCCGTCACGATCTTCTTTCTATAGTGCGAGCGAGATGGAATGATATCCATCTCCCTCGCACTTTTTCTTATATTGCCATGAAAGAAATATGATTTTAAACGACGCTTCATTTTAACAGTCGCTTGTAATTCATTTATTTGTATTTATTAATCAATACTATAATACGTTATCATTGATAATATACTACGAAAGGAACTTCGTTCCAACCAAGTGTTCCACGATATTCACGCATGTTTTCTATTGTTGTTGTTAGATTGGCACAACTGTTATCCATTATGGTGCAGATGGAGTTATATCATTTATAGTGTGTATTGCAAATTTCACAATGGACATTATTAAACATGAGTTTGTCATAAAGTTTGCATCAACAATGAAATTTCGTGTACAAAGTCACTGAAAATGTTACAGAAGACTTACAGTGAATTGATTTTATCAAAACACGTGCTTATGAGTGATACAAAGCGTTCAAAAGATGTCGAGATGTGATGGAAGATTTGCCTCGCTCTGGTAGGCTATCAACGTCTCCAACGGAAGTTAACATCGCAAAAATGAAGGAAATAGTGACTGAAAATCTTACTTCAACTTTGATAGAGATAGTCGCTGAACTTTCGAAGCAATCCGTATCATTTTAAATAATCACTTGAGTATGAAACATATTGCTGCTCGCCTAGTCCCAAAAGATCTGAATTTTGTCCAAAAACTCAATCGCATAAGAATCGCTGAGGACATGCTAGAACGAGTCAATTCCGACTAAACGTTCATGAAACCCATTGTTACGGGTGACAAGACGTGTATTTACCAGTTTGACATGCAAACTAGTCAACAAGCTTCGAACCTTTCTTTTGCCTTTCAACTGAACCGAAACTTAAAAAATCACGCCAAACTCGATCAAAATTCAAAATCATGTTGACTGTTTTCTTGGACTATCGCGGTGTTGTGCACTCGAAATTCTTGCCAGGAAGTCAAACGATAAATAAAGAATATTATTTGATCATAATGCGGCGTTTAAGAGAGTAAACTAGACGAAAAAGGCCAGATTTGTGTATAGAAAATTCTTGGATTATGCACCACGATAATGCGCTTTCCTACAAGACCAGAGCAACCACCTTATTCACCAGATATGGCTCCAACCGACTTCTTTCTTTTTCCTAAACTCAAATTATCACTGGCACACGTTTTCATTCTTTAGATGATATAAAGGAGAATTCACAGCGAGAACTGAACTCAATTCCTGAAAAAGTGTTTCAAAAATGTTTTGATGATTGGATTATTCGATGGAAAAAGTGTATCGTTTCTGAAGGAGCATACTTTGAAGGTGATAAAATAAACTTGTATGAATAAATGAAATTTTGTGTATCTTTGTGTTTCTATTAGTTATTAAGCTCTCATAGGCGTTTTATACCAGATTTCTAATTCTTAAGCTGACTATTCTAAATTTATTTTACGTAATTTCAAATAATATTCGGATCCCTTTTTTTGTATTGTTTTTTTGTAGTAGTTTTATGTATTTTATATTGTACATTTGCATGCGAGGTCTATAAAAGAATACTCTTAGCGTAGCGGACGAACGAGCGAGTGAGATGTAGGTGACGTTATTATGAGAAACGGATAATAATACGATATATTTTGTGGCCCTGAAAAGGGCCTTTGAAATACACCTTTAGGTGTGATCTTTTCCCGGTACTTTCTTGACAGAATAGTATACAAATAAATGTTAAATGATTTGCGTTCCCATATCTATACGAGTTACTAAGAACTTCTAGTAAGCTTTTTTTAAATACGTTACTCCTATAGATAAACAACAAAATAAAGACCCAAAAAGCGAACCAATACCATGCTCATATTATTGTAACCAGAAGCATGTCACACACTCACGTACACATTTGAATCTGAAATAATTTGCAACCAACAATATTGCATCTCCAACAGTGAACTTGATGATGAACGAGATGATACAGAAAGAAAGAGAAAAGATGCGTAAGTGCTTGTCAAGAAGGTGAGCATGGTTTTTGCGTCACTCAAATGTAGGCATCGCTTTGTCTATCTTTCTTTTTTGGTCTGTATCGTGGAGGTTTACATACATAAAATGCACAAGGACAAACATCCAGACCTGAAACAATTATTTAGCCATACAAAAACTTTCCGTGCGGGATTTGCACCCACAGCCATTTAGCGCCGCAACTCAATGCCAAACCACTGCCCCACGGAGCCGTCAAATGTGTTTGTTATCCATATCATCCGATTGCGAGGAAATTTTTTTTTTTAATATTATAAGGGTGACAAACGAGCACACAGTCCACCTGATGGTAAGTGGTTGCTGCGGCCCATAGACATCTACATCTATCCTCTATTACAAATCAAAATGTAGATGCGTTGTCACCCGTGAGGACTAAGATGGAATGCCTCATTTCCAGTAAAAAGGGCCTCCGGCCACCTGCACTCACCAAGCGAAACGCAGAGGTAAACCTCTACTTCACGCTGGTTTTCTGTGAGGTCGTGGTACCACCCCGGTTCGAGCCGGCCCATCCGTGCGACAGCAAAAGCTGCCGCGTGGCTCTACCACTGTTGCGTTGTTACCTCACAAAATATAGCATTCCGAGCATATCTAGTAAAAAAAACTTAATTATCCATTTCCATTATCTTATCCATTAGCGGTAGTGTCTTCGGTAGTATGTTTTTTCTATTAATGATATAATTTAGTAAATGTAGGGAAACGTAAACTCTTTTTACTGGAAATTACTATAATAGGATAGGATAATAGGAGAGGATAATACTTATTCCTCGGGCGTGAGAACGCATCTGCATTTTAATTCTTAATCAAAGATAGACGTCTATGGGCGTTAGCATCTGCTTACCATCAGGTCGACTGTGTTGTTGTTGATGCGTTTATCATTGTTATTCTATAAAAAATCAACAAATATAAATTTAAATCACCAATCAACGTTTTGCAGGTGATTGTAAAAATCCGTGATGAAGAACACAGCAACCGATCTGCGAAACCTACAAGTTTACCACTGGAAGCAATGCCAAGGTAAGAAATGTGATAATTTCTGATTATTCACCTTCACCTGAAAATTATTTAAACTTGGAATTAACTAGTTATTTGTTTGCCCAATATCCCAATCCTGGATGCGGAACGAGCTCTTGGGTGTTAATTATATTGGTGCAATGGAATTTCAAAACGAAAATCTTGCTTTTTAAGGCACCCTTTCATCTCAGGGGTACCTCGTTTAGAGCCGAGGTGGCATCAGAGGAAGATGAACTGAGTAATTGACGCAAATATGAGTCTCTGAGAGATGACTACATATTTGTGTCGGTTGCTGTAGAGACTATCGGTGAAGTTCCTAAAGAAACTTCATCCGCGGCTGGTCGTTGCTGCTGGTGATAAAAGGGCTGGTTCTTTTCTCGCTCAAAGGCGATGTATATATGTGTGTATATGTATAGCCATTCAGTGAGGAGACGCAACCAGCGTTCTTGGCACGAAACCACGGGGAGTAGGACTGTATGATAATTAAGTTATTAGTTTTAGTTCTTTTTTCATTTTAGTTTTCTAATGTTGTATATAATAAAACAATTATATAATGTAAATAATCTAAAGATACAGTTAAATTTATTTTAGTGCTCAGGGGGTGACAACGCATCTGCATTTTGATTCTTAATAGATGTAGATGTCTACGGGCCACAGCATCCACTTACCATCAGTGGACTGTGTGCTCGTTTTTCACCCTAATTCTATAAAGTAACATCGACATAATGATTTCTTATATTTACGCGACCACTACACATTGGTTAAAACCACTTTTATTGATTCTATCGCGTTTAATTAACTTATTTTTATTAATTCCCGACGTTTCGGGTACTTTACAGCACCAATGGTCACGGAGGACTGAGGTGATTGACGTCCCGATGTCAGAGTTAACCCGGCGTACCTTCAGCTCTTTTAATAATTAATTTTGGTACGTAGATCGGACCAAAATTTACAATGAAATAAAGGCAATATTAATAACAAAATTAATAATTAAAAAAGTCGCGAACTAATAAAAAAGTTAATTAAACGCGATAGAATCCGTGAAAATCCGTATAAAAGTGGTTTTATTCAAAGTAACCTTGTCGTAGACATTATGTTTTATAACTGGTTAAGCCTCAACTCGTATGATTATCTACTTCATTTTTAATCTAATGTTTTTACTCCACAGGTATATGTGCCATGAAGACTTTGTATATATCATCGTCGGAGGCCTCGGAGGTTTTGGTCTCGAGCTAGCCGACTGGTTTATCTTAAGAGGGGCCAGAAAAGTTTTGTTAACATCCCGAAGGGGAATCAGCAATGGTTACCAAGCTTCGCGCCTAAGGTATCGTAACACTGTTTTGAATACAACGTGAAAACATTTATACCAAGTATATATAAGTCCAACTTTAAGACCTTTATTGAAAGGATTTTATGACAAGGTATGACCCGCTGCACTGCTTCAATGTGTGTTGGCAGATTTAACATATAAGTAAAAAGTCACATTAACAGTTAACATATAAGTTTTTTACGTGGTAGAGCTATCCTGCAGCTATATTAGTAGTATATAGTTGTAGCACGAATGGGTCGGCTCGACCGGGGAAGGATCACGCTCGCACAGAATACCAGCGTAAAATAGCAGCTTAACAACTGCTGTGTTTTGTGTAGTAAGTGAAGAGAACCATAGACCCTTTTTACTGGAAACTAGGCATTCCATCTAAGTCCTCACGGGTGACAACGCATCTGCATTTTGATTCGCGAACGAGGATAGATGTAGATGTCTATTGGTCACAGCAACCACTTACCATCAGGTGGGCTGTGTGTTCGCGTGTCACCCAATCCTATAAAAAAATCAAGTGAAGTAACAGTCTCCTATTAACGTCTCGCCTCGCTCCCATTATGATCTAAGCGTGACCTAGTCCGGCTTCATCGACGGACTAGGCCACGCCTCCAAAACGCGATTAATTTTAAAGGTATCCTCTTAATCTAATCAAAGGCCATTTATTTTGCCAATTTTATGTTTTTACAAAAAGGTCTTCAAGATTTTCTAATAAAATATAACCTACATCCCTTCTAATATTGCTCACTATCTGTTTGTAAAGTTTAACCACAATCCTTTTAGCCACTCAGAAGATTAGCTCGGTCAGACAAACAGACAGACAGTTATTTGTGTTTTAATACTCGTAGCATGCAAATAATTCCCTAAGCTTAATAGAAACCAGTTATTTGAATATAACGGAAAGACACTGCAATGTATGTATGTATAGATTACTAATGTTTTATTTTCAGAGCGTGGGCCTCTTATGGTGCGGATGTGCGAATTTCCACTCACGACGTAGTCACAGAGTCTGGATGTGAAGAAATGTTGAAAATGGCAAATTCCATGGGACCCGTGGAAGCGATTTTCAACCTTGCTGTCATTCTAAAAGATTCCATTTTCGAAAATCAAACGCCTGAAACGTTCAAGACATCATTCGGTCCAAAGGCTCTTGCTACCATGCATTTAGACGAATTATCAAGGAAACTCTGCCCTGAATTAAAGTAAGTTTATTTTTCATTGTAACCTATATGACAGTCAAACACGTTTAAATTTCCATTTAAAATTTATCGTATTGAATTACATATATCCATTAAAGTCCTTCACAATTCCACTGCTGAACATAGGCCTCCCCCATGAATGCCACAAACCACGGTCCTGAGCCACTTGCCTACAATGACCTACTGCATATCTCACCAGGTCGTCACTCCATCTAGTGGAAGACCGCCTTACACCTTCCTTACCAGTACTAGACTACCACTCGAAAATCTTTTATCCCCATTGGTTGTCGGTTAATTGAGCTATGTGGCCAGCTTATTGTCACTTTAGCTTACCGATCCGTTGGGATATGACATCCTGCGATTTTGTTAGAACAATTCAAACTTAGAATAAGTGAACCACGGCAGATAGCGAGGCTAAGCGCTCGCTGTAAATTTCACAGTACGCGAGCAACCCGGGTTCGATCCCCGCCGGCACTAATGATATTGTTAATTGCAATTTTAAGTGCTCATTTACCACGTGCTCGTGCTGAAGGAAAACATCGTGAGGAAATCTGCATGTCTTTTACACGTGGCAGAGCCATGCTACAGCTATGTTAGTAGTATAGTTGTAGCACGAAGGGTTTGGCTCGACCGGGGAAGGAACACGCTCTCACAGAATACCAGCGTAAAATAGCAACTTATTGCTGCTGTGTTTCGTATGGTCAGTGTAGAGAACAGGAGACCCTTTTTACTGGAAAAGAGGCATTCCATCTTATTCCTCACGGGTGACAACACATGTGCATTTTGATTCGCAAACGTGGATAGATTTAGATGTCTATGGGCCACAGCAACCACTTATCATCAGGTGCACGAGTGTGCTCGTATGTCACCCTATTCTATAAAAAAGGTTGTAATTTAAAGCAACTTTAATTCAAACAAACTGTTGGCTGATGTTAAGTGACTGGTGTGATGCATAGACATGTTTATCAATCCTCGGTTAAGAGTCAAAATGCAGATGTGCTGTCACTCCTGAGCACCCGTGGCCACCTAAATAGTTGTGTCAAGAATTGAAGTGTTCTACTTGAATTTCCTTTTCTACCGATCTATCTATACTTTGCTAATCTCCGTTGAAACTGCCCACTGTGACCAAAATTCAGTCCAGAGGTCATTATTTATTTGATTTTATAATTACAGGCACTTCGTCATATTTTCATCCGTGTCTTGTGGTCGCGGTAATGCTGGTCAAACCAACTACGGTCTGTCTAATTCGATAATGGAAAGAATATGCGAATCGAGAAAGAAGCTTGGATTACCTGCTTTGTCAGTACAATGGGGAGCAGTCGGTGATGTAAGTTTATTTTTTTTATATTGTTACACTTCTTCTTAACTGCTATGTTGATCGGATCGAACGAATTTATGTGGTTTTTCTGTTGAGAAATTCTCAGTGGCAGCCCGGAGTCAGGGAGTAAGCGGTGTTTCACTCGTGGGTAACGTACCTACTAGTAAATCCGTTGGTCTGCCGTGACTGAAATACGGTCTGGAAGACATTATTACTTCTTCTTAATCAGGCTGTTCAAATCAATTGTTAGAAAGACACAGGTCTCAGGTTATAGGGAGGCTTTTATATTGACATCACATTAAGCATCTGACAATACCAGCAGTAGACGTTTCACATCTTTAGTACTAATTGAAAAGTAAGTAAATATATTTTATTACCAATATATATAAATGCTTACTCCTACTCTCTTTCGCGGACAATCAACCCTATGGTGATGATTCTTAAACAATAGGAAGCAGAACTGAGGACTTTGTGAATAATGCCCATCCCAATTTCGGTCAGGTATATTTTTTTTATAGAATAAGGGTGACAAACGAGCACACAGTCCACCTCCAACAGATCAAAATGCGTTGTCACCCGTGAGGACTACGATGGAATGCCTCATTTCCAGTAAAAAGGGCCTCCGGCCACCTGCACTCACCAAGCGAAACGCAGAGGTAAACTTCTACTTCACGCTGGTATTCCGTGAGGTCGTGGTATCACCCCGGTTCGAGCAGGCCCATCCGTGCGACAGCAAAAGCTGCCGCCTGGCTCTACCACTGTTAAACAATTTTAATAAGAATATCTACCTAGTACTTATTGTAAGCCAGTGCTTGACCACAATCGCACCTGGTGGTAAGTGGTGATGCAGCCCTAGATGGTAAATCGCACTGTCTTAGCGTAACAAAAGCCTATTCACTCTTGCCTTGAAGACGCCCAGATTGTATTCAGACGAAAGACAGACGCCGACAAATTATTCCACTCCTTTGCTGTACGCATTACAAAAGACGAAGCAAAACTTTTGGTTCTAATACGTGGAATATCGACAACAAAGAGACCCACCGACTGCTTGGTTGTCCGATGGTGGAAAGGATAGGGAGGAATTAAAGCGTGTAACTCCTGCGCACACTCACCGAAATCACTCACCACTTACCACTAGGTGGGATTGTGCTCAAGCACTGGCTTATAATAAGTTAAAAAAAATTGTAAGTGGTCGCTGCATCCATGGTGGCTCAGGGGCTAAATGCTCTTAGTAAATTTAACAGTACGCGAGCAACCTGGGTACGATCCCCACAGGCACAAATGAAATTGTTAATAATAATATCTTTCAAACCGATTTTAGTCACTGTGGCTGGTTGTAACGGAGACTAGCCATCTGTGCAGGACAGGATTATAGTGTTAAAGTGTATGCGTAAGCATAGGTGTCCTCTCTATTGCATTACACTCGTAGTCCGATAGGACGGTAATCCAACATGATTGGAGAGAAATCGGGCGCTGACTCCGGCTTCTACTGAGAATTACTCAGAGAAAAATGCTATTAGTACTTTTGGCTCGATCCTTACATTGTTTATAATGAAATTGTTAATTGATTGATTGACTGATTTGTTGCACATTGTGAGGAAACTTACATGTCCGATGAATTAAATATTTCGAGTACGTCCGAAGTCCGCTAACGCGCACTGTGTCTGTACGACGACTTAATTGATCTTTAGCCATGGAAGTAAAAGATAAAATCTCCCACCGATCAATGTGTTTAGTTCGAGGAGCGGCCCACGCTTCGTAAGACAGTATGAAGCTGTTCTGAATACATAGTTATTTTTCAAAGAGTAGCCAAATTTTAAACTTAAGTTCAAACACAAAAATTTATGATACATCGTTCTTGAAGTTTTTGGAAATACGAGTAAATAAGGCTTCTACTTTTATTTGAAATTATCCCAAATTGAATGTGACGTATTTTACTTTTATTTGAAATTATGCCAAATTGAATGTGATGTATTCTACTTTTATTTGAAATTATCCCAAACTGAATGTGATGTATGGGCAACAACATTTTCTTCTACCGATGAACCCTTACAAATGTGTGCGTGCGCAGTAAAATCAGTTAAAATAATGCATTACCACGCATTTTCAAATTAAGAGATAAAACGGCAGAATGTTCGAGATTATTTTTATTAATTTTTCTTCACCATTTGCCTCTATTACTTATTCTGAACCTTCTCTGCAAATTTGGCCGGTTATTGCAGAATAAGCCTGTATATCGGATCACTTCGGAAACTTTGATAACGTGATTTAGGCCGTTCGTTTCGCTTGTGAGTCGACGACAGCGCTACCACAGATCCATTGTCCTCTCGAAAAATAAGGCCTCCTGGTTGTGCCCAGTTATGGAACCTATATAAGTAGTAACTTTACCTTAACCAACAAGCAAATACGAAACTAAAACCATTTAGCATTTCCATCAATTTACTTCTAGGTTGGACTTGTAGCAGACATGCAAGATGAAGATGTCCAGCTTGAAATAGGTGGAACATTGCAGCAGAGAATCTCTTCGTGTTTACAAGCTTTAGACAAGTTTTTGAAGCAAGAAGCAGTTATAGTTTCCTCGATTGTAGTGGCGGAGAAGAAAGCTGGTGGATCAGGCTGCGGAAACATCGTTGACACTGTCGCTCAGATCATGGGTAATGCTGAATTTGCAAGGTTTAATATATTTAATATGCATATTTACTGTGTAGCGGCGATGTAAGAATATCCACTGCCCCATATCGCCCCGTGGGTGTTGTAAGAGGCCACAGAGGGAAACAAAACAGGTGATGAAATATTTAGACAACTATATTATGTTGACTTGTACTTTACATTCGTCATAATTGTGAAAACCAGAATTTTAATTGTGTTGTTCATATTTTAAAAGATATACTCTTACAGTTTGCTAAATTCTAGCCAGCAATATTGATTTTACATACATTATATTCTCTTTTTTGAAATATAACCAGTATAAATTATATTCTAATCTATACATCTATACAAATAAATAAAATTGAAGTATTCTATAATATATTTATTAAAATATACAATACTAAAAACTATAATAAAAAAAAACTAAAAAAAATTAAATTATATTCTCTTTGATTCATTTATGTCAACATACATTAAAATAAAGAACAAAGAATGGGTGACGTAGAATGTTATATGAAGTGAAACGAAAACTAATCATGTTACAACGGACCTAACTCAATGTGCTAATTTCTAATGAAAAGGTAAATTTATACCGTAATCATTACAGCCTATTGCTGAATATAGGCCTCCCCCGAAGATGGCCTCATAGGGGTATATTTGCCAGTTATAACTACCAGTTAAGTGTTAACAATAACTTAACTGAATCAGACCAGAACGTTACAATGGTTTTTGAAAAATATTTTACTGATATTCCGACTTTAACCATTAAGTCACTGAATTCTTCTCCTGCCGTCGCCGAATCATTACTTAAACAACATGTAAATGCGTGTACAAAGAATTTTACATTTCATAAAGTATCATCAAAAGATATTGCAAAATATTTTTAAACTATTATTATTAAGAAAACTTCGAATCTGTGGGGGATTTTCGTTAAAGTTCTTGCGTCTATAATAGATACAATTGCGCCTTATCTAGCTATTATTTTTAATACTAGTATCGAATCTGGTGTGCTTTCTGATTTAATGACATATGTGTCATTAAATCAGAAAACACACCAGATTCCTAATACCTATTTTTTTTTATATAGGATAAGGGTGACAAACGAGCACACAGTCCACCTGATGGTAAGTGGTTGCTGCGGCCCATAGACATCTACATCTATCCTCGTTTGCGAATCAAAATGTAGATGCGTTGTCACCCGTGAGGACTAAGATGGAATGCCTCATTTCCAGTAAAAAAGGCCTCCGGCCACCTGCACTCACCAAGCGAAACGCAGAGGTAAACCTCTACTTCACGCTGGTATTCTGTGAGGTCGTGGTACCACCCCGGTTCGAGCCGGCCCATCCGTGCGACAGCAAAAGCTGCCGCGTGGCTCTACCACTGTTAAATTATTATTTAAATCTGGTAGTACATTAGACCCGCCAATTTTAGACCTATTTCTGTACTACCAACATTTAGTAAGATATTTGAAAAAAATGTTCTTGATCAAATGTAAATTTCTTTAATATAAAATAATTTACTTCATAAAAATCAATTTGGTTTCACAAGGGGTCGCTCGACAACTGTTGCCGGTGTTGAGCTGATTAAATATATCTTTTATGCATGTGAGAATTCACAGGATGCTTTGGGGTATATTCTGTGACCTATCCAAAGCCTTCGTATTGTATTCACCATGAAACATTAATCAGGAAACTTCAACATTACGGTGTAAGAAGTGATGCTCTTAAATTAATTATTTCATATTTAAATAACATAACGCAAAAAGTTGCCATTAACAATATGAGCTCTTACGGGTTGATGGTACAAATGGGCGTGCCTCAAAGCTCAATTTTCGGCCCCTTTCTGTTTCTTGTATACATTAATGACTTACCTTAAATTAGTAGGGGATAACCATGATATTGTATTATTTGCTCATGACACTTCTTTAATTTTAAAATTAAGACGAAAATTACTAAAATATGACGATATAAATAATGCTATATCTAAATTAGTAAATTGGTTCAATGTTAATAATTTGCATTACCACGCTTAGCAAGCGGGTTGGCAACCGCAGTTATTTAATTTTAGTCGTAATTAGGAAGACGCTGCTGCCCATCTCATGATTTGTTTCCCTCTGTTGCCTCTTACGACACCCACGTAATGATATGGGGTAGTGGATATTTTTACACCGCTACTACGTGATAAATGTTAAGCTAGATAAATAATAAGGGTAAACGTTAATATTATATAATTTTAAGCTTGATAAACAAAGCTAATAAAAAATATTTCTTATCTAGGTATCAAGGACCTGAAGACGGTGTCTCAGCAAGTGTCCTTAGCTGAATTAGGTATGGACAGTATGATGGCTGTAGAAATCAAGCAAACTCTAGAAAGAGAGTTCGAGATCTTCCTCACAGCTCAAGATATAAGAACGCTGACGTTTGCTAGGTAATTCATTAGAATTTTGATTCTTTATCGAGAATATATGTAGATGTGTGTTTATACGTGGTAGAGCCATGCTTATACGTGGCTCCATGCAGCAGCTATATTAATAGTTGTAGCACGAATGGATCGACTCAACTGGGGAAGGACCACGCTCTCACAGAGTACCGGCGTAAAATAGCAAAAAGCTGCTGTGTTTCGTATGGTGAGTGTAGAGAACCGGAGACCCTTTTTACTGGAAACGAGGCATTCCACCTTAGTTCTCACGGGTGATGACGCATCTGCATTTTGATTATTTATTGACGATAGATGTAGATGTCTATGGGCCACAGCAGTCACTTACCATCAGGTGGACTGTGTGCCCGTTTGTCACCCTTACACTATAAAAAAATGTCTAGAAGTAGCAGTAGCCACTTACCATCAGGTGTGCTTGTTTATTCTTTAAATATATAAACATTATATAATGTTTAGAAGAAGTTTTCTCCCTCGCACAACTTCCTAGTGAAATCAATTTTCACCAGCGATTTTCCCGGACCAATACGACTTAGTGACCTGCAAGAAAAGAGCCTACTCCTTTTTAAAAGGCCGGCAACGCATCTGCAATTCCCCTGGTGTTGCAGTTGTTCATGGGCGGCGGTAGTCACTTACCATCAGGTGAACTGCATGCTCGTTAGCCCCTCTCCTATTAAAAAAATTGTACAGGATTGACTCAAATATAACCAAAAGCACTTAGACCGTATTTCCTATCTTCAAAACCAATAACTTTTCTTCTGCGACTTTATTTGAAACTTAATAATTTAAAATTAATCTACTCGTATAATAATTGCTGTTTTGGGAGTTCTGTTTTCACCTTGACCTTGACCTATTCGTGTGGCTTTGACGGCTACGTGGCGCAGTTGCTTAGCATTGAGTTGCAGCGCTGAGGGCTGCGGGTTGGAATCCCGCACGAACCAAATATTTGTATGTCCTACCAATAATTGTAAATGTTGGTCCTTGTGCATTTTATATTTGTAAACTGCCTCCATGATACGGGAGAAAATCCTAGTGTAGTTGTTACTTTTTTTAATGGCTTACCAGTGTTACAACTTTACAAATTTTTATTGGTATGTTAATATTAACCCTGTATTAACATTTCTTCTTAAACAGATTAGTGGAACTCACAGCCCAAAGGGAAGCAGCCGCATCAACTTCAGCTACCCGACAGATACAAGTGGACGGTGCGGCTGGTCTCCGCGTCTTGTTACGTAACTTTGGAGATGAGAAATTGGCTTCAGAACCTGTGATCTACATGTCTACGATGGCCAGCGACAACACAGACGTGAGTGGATAAAATTGACCATAGATAAATAATATAACACACAACATAAAGAGACGAAAGGTTACTTTTGGAAGGACTACGCACTCACAGAATACTAGTGCAAATAGCTGCTTAATGCTGCTATGTTTCATATGGTGAGTATAGTGTGGGCAGTCCATATTAGATCTCTAGGGTGACAAGGCATCTGCATTTTAATTCTTAATCGAGTATAGGTGTAAATATCTATGGGCCGCAACACACTCTCACAGAATACCAGTATAAAATAGCAGCTTAATGCTGTTGTTTTTCACATGGCGAGTGTAGAGAACCGGATACCATTTTTTACTGGAAAAGAGGCATTCCATCTTAGTCTTCACGGCTGACAGCGCATCTGCATTTTGATACGCAAACGAGTATAGATGTTTTGGGCCACAACAACCACTTACCGCCAGGTGGCTTGTCACAGTTATCCTATAAAAAAATCTATTTTATAATAAAAGAATCCAAAATTAATAATTTAAAACACTTAATTACATCACAACACATTTCATTTTGATACATATTGCACTCAAATGTATGACTACTGCGTGTTTAATCAGCTCACCACCTAGTTACCCCCTCTATTTCCATTACATCTTATAAAGTGTACCTCCGAACATATGCCTCCTCAATAATTTGCCTTCTAGATGAGATTTTGACATAGTTGACACGGTTAGCAGGCAGGTTGGCAACTGCAGTTATTTTTTTTTTGTATTACTTATGAGGAAGATTCTGTCACAAATCTCTTATTTCAGTTTCCCTCTATCACCCCTTGCGACACCCACGGAACGAAATAGTGGATGTTTTTTTTTAATTGTTACACCAGCAGTGCACTGTTACTCTTACTACAGGAGCTACAAATATAACCGGCCCCTTGCCCCAGGACACCAGAACCTGGTCAAGGTTAGCTTGTTGATAAATATAACATTGTGACCGGTGGAAGGAAAAGGGGAAGATCTCCCGCCGGGCAAGGTGTACAGCCCGGGGAGCGGCCAACGCTCCGAGTGGTAGGTCGGAGCTATTCTATATATACTGCTTTAACTTTGGAACTTTGTTAGCGCGATTTAGGCTTCGATGTGTTTCGCTTGTGGCGCGACGACAGCGCCGCCACAACATAAACACTCACGCTCATGTCACCCAGAGCGGTAGACAGAGACTACGGATTACAATTTGACACGATCCTGACACATATCTCTCGTTTCTTTTACATGTATATACCTACGCATACATGCATATTGATATCTTTAAATTATAAAACGGTTTATTACAGAAAGAAGCGCTAGAAGATGTGTCGGAGCCCGTCATGTTTATGTTGCCCGGGTTGGAAGGATGCGCGGCAGCCATGGAGCCTCTGTGTCGCAGACTGAAAATTAAAATATGTGCGCTACAACTCGGTATAGAGTTCAAGAATGACACTATAGAACAAATGGTCAACCGATTATACCAGGTAATTTGTTAAATAGCAACCATTTTCTACCTTCACCGCTCAACATACATGTAGACTTAGAATGTTTGCGCACTGTATTCAATACCAACTCGATCCAAACCCGAGAATTGTTGATCCAACCATAGATATAGTATTTATACCAAATAAAAGGATTGGATTCATTTCATCAGTCAGTTTCATCACATCAGTTTTTTTCTTTTTTTATGTTTTGTTGTACTTTTGCCAGTGTTAAGTAATAAGAAATTATCTTTTATAATAATTTGTTTAAAAACTCTTCACGAGATGTTGATGCGTCACATGTCAAAGTTTTGGGCGATTTTGACGCCAGGTTGAGCCAGCAGACAGTCAATGAGGACAGTATCTCAAGGCACCTATGCAGCGCAGCAATACGTGTTAGCTAGTACAAGCAACAACCGAATTTTTTCGGATTCAGATTGGACGCAACATACAATCGAATTCCAAATTCGGTTCGAGTTTTCCAGATTTTTGTTCACTCGGATTCCAATCGGAAACAGTGCGTAACGCTCTTTTACGAGGAACTGGTGTTGCCCTCTATTTGGTACTTTTTCGTTAAAAAACAAATAATCAAAGATAGAAAATTAATAAAAGTCCACTGCTAGGCATGGGCCTTACCCATTTTATGGAGGATGTGTTTATTATTACAACCTCTAATTCCATTCACCATCATCATTCTCATCATTACAGCCCTTCACAAGTCCACTGCTGAACATAGGCCTCCCCCAAGGAATGCCACAAAGCACGGTCCCGAGCCACCTGCATCCATCGACTTCCTGCATGTCTTACCAGGTCGTCACTCCATCTTGTGGGGGGACGCCCTACACTTCGCCTACCGGTACGAGGCTGCCACTCGAGAACCTTTCTTCCCCATCGGTTGTCGGTTCTTCGAGCTATATGGCCGGCCCACTGCCACTTCAGCTTACTAATCCGTTGGGCTATGTCGGTTACTCTGGTTCTACTGCGGATATCCTCATTCCTAAGTTTATCACGCAGAGAAACTCCGAGCATAGCCCCTCTAATTCCATTATAACCTACCAATTGTCCACTGATAATCATAGGCCTCCCCAATATACCGCCTCACAGAGAGGTCACGTGCCATAGTTTCCACGCTTGTTAGGTGGGTCGACAACCCCAGTTTTCTACGATTTTAAGTTTTTGTTAGGAAGATACTGCTGCCACCTGTCTTGTTTACCTCGGTCGCCTCTCACGACACCCAAGGGATAATATATAGTGCATTCTCTTTCACCAACAGTTCACGGCTACGGCTTCTTATTAATCAGACTGTTTTAGTCCATCACTGTTCATAGACTTCACTCTAAGAAGGTGAGTATATTTCCCATAGATACCATGCTTGGTAGGCGCGTTGGCAATTGTAGATTTTTTTATTTTCTAGTAGTTGTTAGGAATATACTGCTACCTATCTCCTGGTTTGATTCCCTTTGTCGCCTTTTACGACACCAACGGAATGATATGGAGTAGTGTATGTTCTTACACCACTCCACGTTGTTTGCAAATAATTGTTCGAATTTCGATCACAGGCGGTGCCAGTTAAATCAAATTAGCCATCATCATGAAATAATACGTTAGTTAAAATTCAAGTAGATCTTTCTCGTTTAAATCATTGCATATTTCTATTTCTTTTGATCTTTAATAGAAGCTTTTTATTCCTTTGATGTGTATAGCCTATTAAAATTCTTGTTATTTTCAAAGACGGTGAGGACTCGTTTGATCCCTGGAGCGCCTTACATACTTCTCGGCTACAGTTTCGGCACGCTACCTGTTTTAAAATTAGCAGCCGCATTGGAGAACGACGGTAACTTTTTAAGAATTCTATTTTAATGTATTTTATGTATATTACTATAACACGTATTCACATATCGTTTAATAAATTGGTATTTATATTAATTAATGGCATAACATAGCTGCAGCGTTATTATAACTATAGCACGAACAGGTCGACTCGACCGGAGTAGGACCACGCTCTCACAGAATACCAGCGTAAAATAGCAGCTTAATGTTGTTGTGTTTCGTGAGTGGAGAGGAACCGGAGAGCCTTTTTACTCGAAACGAGATATTCTATCTCAGTACTCAGGGCTGACAATTATCTTCATTTTGATTCTTAATTGAGGATAAATATCTATGAGCCACAGCATTCAAAAAATATCAGGTGGAGTTAGCGCTCGTTTGTTACACCTATTCCTTAAAAAAATAGACATTTATTTTTATTAATGTGACATTTATTCGCAGGTCACACGGGAATTGTGTTCTGTATTGACGGAGCGCCAGACTTCTTATATGGACTCCTTACTATGACTATCAATACAAAGAATGACGCCCAGCTTCAGAACAGTCTTATTTGTCATACTATTGACATTATTTCTCCCGGCAATAAAGTCACTAATACCCTCATGGAGAAACTAAATGACATAGAATCGTACGAAGATAGAATCAAATACGCTGTTATGTTAAACCCAGTACAAACTAAGTACTCGCCCGAATTTATCAGTTCTATCGCATCTTCGAGTTACGATCGTCTAAAGATTATACTGGATTTCAAACCAAATGAGAAGAAGCTGAAAGCGCCTATTGTTCTCCTTCGTCCCAAAGAAACACCAGCTTTCCTTACATGCGAGGAAAATTACGGTCTAGACAAATTTACAGAGAGTCCAGTCACTGTGCATTACTTAGAAGGTAACCATGCCAGCATTATTGAAAATAAAGATTGTGCCAATATTATCAATAGGATCCTAGCTGATAAGGCCAAAGAAACAGGGAAAGCTCCGCTTAATATTGTTACTAGTATGGTTGAAAACCAACGTTCGGTTCAAGTATAGATTATATTTAATATTGTTTAGAGAAAATTTGTGTAGTGTGAGTGAATTTAACTTAAGTCGGTGAAAATTTGTTGCTTTGATTATAAGTCTCTACAAATAAATAAACGTATTTATTAACATTTGCTTAGTGGTTCAGTTAGCATTTAAGTATAATGTTAAGTTACCTCTGTTAAATATTAGAGAGACCAGTACCAAATAAAATATTCAATAGCTAATTTAAAATTGTAATTCAGTAGACAATTTGAGAATCGGGCATTTAGGTGTATTATTCAGCCTTTTGTATTTTATAATAACCATTAAATTATTGCTCTGAGTTATATGTGTGATTTGCGTTATGGGCTTAGTAAATATATTTTTCATTTTTATATTTACTCTTTTATTTTTCTAAACACTCCCTTTGCTATTACCAAGTGATATCAGCTTAAGTGAATCTACCATCGCATTTCGTGTTTCGGGTTTCATAAGGTACGACATTGGGATTTAAAAAAACTAAAGTGACAAGCAAACTAAAAGTCTACCTGAGTAACTACTGCTAATCCATGGATAATTGCAGCCAACTTTAAACAAAGAAGGTACATAAGCGTTGTCACCACTAAGGAGTAAGGATGCGTTTACATTCTATAATTATATAGACTCTCTATACCCTACATACCGGAACACATCAGGTCAGGTTTGTTATTTGACAGCAGAAAATGGTACTAGGAGGGCGGTACTTACCCAGAAGCACTCCAGGATAGCAAAGACCATCACTTAGTATTTTTAACATTTCACATTCACCACATTTATAACATCATATGGTCTGTTTACCAAGTAGTTAAAATTTTAAGTTACAGACGGATTTAGAAAGAGATATACAAAAATATTACTCTCGTCGGGTAAAATTGAAATGCGTCATCAAATACATTTATTCATTTAGCCAAATTTATCACTCACATTACAGGATCTAATGCCAGCGTGAAGTAAAGATTTACCTCTGCGTTTCGCTTGGTGAGTTCAGGTGACCGGAGGCCCTTTTTACTGGAAATGAGGCATTCCATCCTAGTCTTCACGGGTGAAAACGCATCTACATTTTGATCTGTAACAGAGGATAGATGTAGATCTCTATGGGCCGCACCAACCACTTTCCATCAGGTGGACTGTGTGCTCGTTTTTCACCTTACTTACTTATCGTCACGCACAATCCCTGACGGGGTAGCCAGAGAGAACAGATCGCCAAGTGTCACGATCCTTACATACCTCTTTCGCTTCTTTCAGATTCATCATCTTCTTCATACATGCACGTCTAGGTATCCGAGTACTCTTGACCCTCCCCTCTTCGAGCAATTTGCTCACATGGTCTTCGAAAGTTAGTCTCGGTCTACCTCGACACCTTTTAATATTAACTTTCGCGCTATATATTTTCTTCACCATTCGGTCTTCACTCATTCACTCAACGTGCCCAAACCATCGAAGCACGCCCTTATCAATTTTTGTGATAAGGTCATCTTTCAAAACTGCCATATTGCGAATCTCTTCGTTTCGCTTTCGGTCAGCCATGGTGACGCCGCACATTTTACGAAGAGATCGCATCTCCACTGCATTCAACTTGCTTTTATGCTTCTTCTGGCATACCCAGGTTTTGCTGCCATATAACAAAGTCGGTACCAACACTGCGTTATGTATTGCAAGGCGTGCACTCTTCACTACGCCTTGCCTTTTGACTAACGCAGTCAGGGCACCATTGACTTTGTTCCCGGCAGCGACACGCCTGTCCACATCTAAATCACATCTTCCATCCCGGCTAAAAGCACTCCCCAAGTATACAATTTCATTTACCTGTTCTAGACATTCCTGATTTACCCATATTTCACACTTCATTCTCTCTTCGTCCCTTTCAAATACCAGAACCTTAGTTTTATTAGCATTCAAGCGGAGACCTTTAATTTCACATTCCTCTTTCATACACGTGACTAATGCCTGCAGTTCTGCCTCTGATGGTGCAATAAGCACTGCATCATCAGCATACAGCAGACAATTTACTTTAATGTCACCCAATTTCACACCCAAACAGCTATCCTTCAGTTTCTGTAAACAGCTGTCGAGATACAGTATGAACAGCCAGGAAGACATGACACAACCCTGTTTTACGCCCGTTTGGACGCTAAACATGGGTGACAGGTCATGCCCTACCCGTACACAGGCTTTACAGTCACAGTAAAGTGACTGCACAGCCCTTAGCAATCGACCATCCACACCATACCCCGGCAACAGTTCCCACATTTTCTTCCTTACAACCTTATCAAATGCTTTCTCAAGATCCACAAAAGCACAGAAAATCCTCTGGTTAGCAGCCAGAAGCATTTCCGTGATCATGCGGAGAGAAAACATTTGATCCGTGCATCCTCTTCCAGGTCTAAATCCGCATTGTGCCTCCCATAGAAATCTTTCCGATTTCTCTTGCATCCTACGTGTCAAAACCTTCGAATAAACTTTACTTGCTAAACTGGTCAAGCTGATCGCCCGATAGCACCCGCAGTCAAAATGTGAACTTTTACCTTACTACTTTACCTTACTTTACTAAAGGCACAATGACTGCGGATCGCCAATCATCCGGGACATCCCCCGTCCGCCAGCACAAATTGCACAGCAGATGAAAGCTGTCCCAGACGCGAGGCCCACCATACTTGACCATTTCAGCAGTAACTCTGTCTAGTCCCGCAGCCTTACCACATTTCAAACTTCGAATCGCATGTTCAATCTCTTTCATACTGATGACCTCAGTGTCATCGAGGTCCGGGTCTGGCGTACCAGTCTCGACGTCATCCCCGGATCCCTCACTAAGATCATCACACGCATACATTTCTCTATAAAATTCGCTCCATCGCTGCATGACGTCCGATTTTTCTGAGAGGACGTCATTAGTTCTCGAAAGCACTTTGTTCATTCTTAAGGCCGTCGCACCACTTCGGGTCCTTCCAACCTCTTTCCAGAAGAGTTTGGAGTTCTCCTTAAAGTTGTGCGACAACCTTTCGTCCGCTTTCATTCTACACCTTTCACGCACTTCCTCAATCAATGCTTTCGTGTGAACTTTCTGCAGCTTATATCTTTCTTTCATCTTCTCTCTCATATCCTTATCATTACTAGAGGCCAAGTAGTCTAACCATGCTTTCTTCTTCTTCTTTACAGCTTCTTTCACTTCATCATTCCACCATGCATCTCTTCTTTTACTACTGCCTCTTTTAATCGTTCCACACACTTCTTCCGCTGCACTTACCATTCCATCCCTAAGGTTCTTCACGTTCGTTTTTCACCCTTATCCTATAAAAAAAATCTAATAACATAATGCGCTAGTGATAACAGTAAACATTTTAGTTATTGTAACATATTATAAATATTGCAGCCCTTGTGAATTCACTCACAGAACATATAAATATGTCAACTTCCTCATGGATAAGGTTAAATAGTCTGGTGGCGCGAGTGCGGGGCGCCGCCCTCAGCAAGTTGGTGCGAGCGTGCGGCACCGCCAGCAGCCGCAGCCGCCGCCTTCGCCACACGTATTTCTCCGGGATATTCAAATTCAATTCAATTTTTTTAGACAGTTATAATATAACTACAGTTGTTATCGTCGTCGTCACAACCTATCCACAAAAGCTTTTAGGCAAATTTACTTCGCAAATATCCGCGTTATAAAATAAAATGATGTGTCTTGCCTAGTATGAAGAGCACCTCCCGCCCTCCCTCAGAGGGATAAATTTATCTAAATTTGTCTAAAAACTTTTATATAATGGATTTCCGCAAAGTAACGTCTGACTCTATGAATTATACCTATCCACAAGTCCACTGTTGAACAAAGGCCTTCCCCATGATTGTCTTATAAGGGAAATATTTGCCATAGTTGCCACGCTTGGGGTTGGCAACCGCAGATTTTTTATTGTTATTAGTAAGACGCTATTGCTCATCACCTTGTTTGTTTCTCTCTGTTGCCACTTACTATATCCACGGGATGACATGGGGTGATGAATATTCTTACTCCGCTTCAACATATACAGTAAATATACATATTAAATATATCAAAACTTGCTAATTCCAGATTACCCATAACCTGAACGACAGCATCAATAATAGAATAGAATAGAATAATTTTTTATTCAATATAGATCACATGTGTAATTCTTATTAAAAGTCATTTTTAGGGTTCCGTACCTCAATAGGAAAAAACGGAACCTTATATGATCATTTGTTGTCCGTCGTGTCTGTCTGTCAAGACCCTTTTTCTCAGGAACGCGTAAAGGATCAAGCTGGAATTCATATCAAATACTCAAGTCTACTCTCCCTTGAAGCAGTGAAAAAATAAAACTTCTAAGCCAACGCAATCAATAGATACAGCTGTTTATGCCGCAAATTTTCGACTTTCGCAAGGGAATCAAAACCTAAAGGGTACTTCCCGTGAACTCAGAATCTTGAATCTTGGTGAGAAGCAACGTCTTATAGCACAGATAAAGGAAAAATTGCGAAAAGGATAAATTTTTAGTTACATCATATAATAAAAATATTTTTAATAATTTTAAACTTACTACCCCTTTCCTCATGATCACGTAGTGGTATTATATTGAAATTCATATCGTACGAAACCCTCGAAGCGCGAGTCCGACTCGCACTTGGCCGGTTTTTATACTTTACCACTGGTTCGTAAAACCCTTTGTCCTGGGAAGAACCAGCAAGAAATATAGCGGGATTTTTTTAAAGTAAATTTTACGTTAATGGTTGTACAAACTATTTACAAAATTTATTTTAGAAACAGGAAGCGACCACCTCATTCCCAGGGGTTATTATCAGCTATGTATTAGTTTAAATTATAATAACCCTTTTTATACATTTTCAGCTTCACAAAATATTTAAACTTGTTAATAGAAAGAGCCTGTACACTTTCCGGGACCTTGTTGTAATAGCGTATACATTGCCACAAGAATTATTTATTGACTGTGTGGAGTCGACAAACTGGTATCACTAGCTTGTGTTTGTTCCTAGTGTTTACAGAATGTATATCACTTTTTTTTTACTAAACTACCTTTGTTTTTATGGACATACATTCAATTTTCGTAAATATACTAAGAGGCATAAGTTAATATATTTATTTCTTTAAATTTATCTCTAAGAGACTCTCTCGGTTTTAGGTTACAAATAGTTCTAATGGCTCTCTTCTGTAAAAAAAATAGTTTCTGAATCAGCCGCATTTCACCATAGCAACATCTCATAAGACATTGTGCTATGGAAATAACTGTAATAAACTAATCTAGCTGTCTCCATACTAGTGAGACCTCTAATCTTTTTTACAGCATAAGCTGCAGAACTTAGTCTGCTTGCTAGTTTGGATATATGGAGGCTCCACTGAAGTTTTGCGTTAAGCGTGATGCCAAGAAAAACAGTGGAATCATCAGGGCTCAGTTTTTAACTATTTGAATATACATTGGTATTCAGATTTTTTAAATTCGATGTTGTAAATTTAATACATTTACTTTTATTTTAGTTTCAATGCACTATATATATATATATATATATATATATATATATATATATATATATATATATATATATGTATATATATACACTAATTTTGATGTAACATTATTCACTTCGTCACATTTAAATAATTGACGTTTAAGTTTAAAATTCCAATAAGTATTATCAGCAATTAATGCTATATCATCATTATACCCTACAAGGGAAGGTAAGTCATTAATATACACTACCACCATTCTAATTGCTATTTTTTATAGAATAAGGGTGACGAACGAGCACATAGTCCACCCGATACTAAGTGAATGCTGTAGTAAGTGTAGCCCATAGACATCTACATCTATCCACGATTACGAATCAAAATCAGATGCCTTATTACTCCTGAGGACTAAGATAGGATACCTCGTTTCCAATGAAAAAAGTCTCCCGTTCTCTGCACTCACCGTGCGACATACAGCAGCGTTAAGCTGCTATTTTGTTAGTATTCTGTGAGAGCGTGGTCCTTCCCCGGTCGGTATAGTACAGCTGCAGCATTTCTCTAACACGTATACAATTGTAATTGGTTATGACTGCTGAGTAGCTATGAACTCGACAGTGCAGGAAAACATCGCAGGAAAACCTGCTTGTCTGAGGATCAAACATTTAGCAGCCATGTGAAGTCCGTCAACAAGCACTGGAGCAGCACATGGGACTAATTACTTCATAACCCTTTCACAATCATAACTGAGCCTAGATCTGTGCTCAGATGTGACACGTATATTGGTATATAGACATATAGGCTCTAACTTTACTTTAGGCTATGCTTAAAGTTTGTTATTGACTGGCTCGTTGGTCAAGCGGTCGCAAACGCGACTTCTTATCTTGAGGTCCCGGTTTCGCAGCCCGGGTCAGGCAAAAAAATTAGTTATTGAGTCTTTCTGTCAAAAATTCCCAGTAGCTGCCCGGAGTCAGGGAGTTAGCGGTGTTTCATTCCCGTGCCTCAAAAAGCACGTAAAACCGTTGGGTTTAGCCTGATCTCTCTCCGTGGTTGTGTTCCGACAGTCCGCTGTGGGAGTAAAAATATTTAAGAAAAAATAATATATTAACTTTGGCCTCTCAATACATTTACGAAAATGTATGTACTCAAAAATAAATATAGTTTTAAAAACATAAGTGATATTCACTGTATAAATATAAGGAATAAATGCAAGCTGTTAGTACCAATTACTTGACTTCACAGAGTAATTCATTCTTAGGAATAGTATACGATTTACAACAAAATCCAAAAATAGGTATATACATAATTTATCCACCGCCAACTTCAAAAAATTTAACTAAGATTATATATAAAAGGGTTATATAACATAATATGTATGATAATAACTTCTAAGAATGAGGTGATCGATACCAAGTTCTTTTTGTGCCGACTTTCAAAAAGCAGATGGTACTCAATTCGACTGTATGTTTTTTTATGTGTGTAACCTCATAACTTTTTACTGTGTGAACCGATTTCGATGATTCTTTTTTTATTTTCAAGCTGATACTTCTCGTGCGGTCCCATATGAATAATCAAGTCAGACCAATAGTTTTTGAGTTATTGTTAAAAATTTATATTGAAGTCGGCTGTACAAAATTTATAATTTTAAATTATTTAAATGAATGATTCTTACCAGAACAGAGGTATTTTCCAAACCAGTAGTGAATTAAACATAAAAATTACTTTTAATAATTATTATTTATAATCTACACTGAATAAAAATGTCTAATTATTGTATTTATATTGCGACGTATACAATTACAAGTGTCATATTGTTTACACGTGGCTTACGTAATCGCATTTGCGTAGAAAATGGACCCATTATGGACGTGCGTTATCTTGTTACGTCATTAAATTACGTTCCTCCATTTAGGCGAAGTATGTACGCGTTACGAGGTTACGAACATCATCATCATCATTCTCTAAACCATTTCCCATTATCTGGGGTCGGCGCAGTAAATCTTTTTGTTCCATTCCTCTCTATCAGCCGTCATTTCCATACTTACTCCTTTCATTCTCATATCACTCTTCACACAATCGATCCATCTTTTATTCGGCCTTCCTCTGCCCGTGTGTCCCTCCACATTCATATTCAACACTCGTTTTGTGACATGACTTTCATTCCTCCGCATCACATGCCCAAACCATGCCAATCTGCTTCCTCTCACCTTTTCTACCACTGGCGCTACTTTCAGGCTTCCTCTTATATACTCATTACTTATCTTATCCATCCTTGTCACACCACACATTCATCGTAACATTCTCATTTCATTCGCATGCAGTCTATTTTCATCTTTCTTCTTGACGGCCCAGCATTCACTTCCATACATGACGACAGGTCGGATGATCGATTTGTAAATTTTCCCCTTCAGCCTTATTGGCATTCGGGGATCGCACGTTGTGGCTGTGACCTGTCGCCATTTCATCCACCTTGCGTTAATCCTATGCTGCACAGCTCTATCTATTCCGCCGTCGCCTTGAATGAGGGAACCGAGGTACTTGACATCTGAGCAGATAGGCAGTGTAGCGCCATCCAACGACATGGGTACAGGACTAGAAAGACCGCCGAAATCACAGCACAGATATTCGGTTTTGGATCTGCTGATCTTCAAGCCAACACTTTCCAGCCTCCGTTGCCACCCCGTCAGTCTGCTCTGTACCTCGATGCCTTCTTCCCCGACAAGCACGATGTCATCGGCAAAGAGCATGCACCAGGGTGCCTCATCCTGCAGGTCCGACGTCAAAGCGTCCATAATCAGTAGGAAGAGGTAAGGGCTCAATGCCGACCCTTGGTGCAGCCCTACCGCCACATCGATACTGCCCGTAGTTCCCGCGGCAGATCGTACACATGTACATGATGCTCTGTACATAGCACGGACTAACCTCACATACTTCCCAGGCATACCTTTCATCTTTAACGCCCACCACAAAACCTCACCGGGAACCCGATCATACGCCTTTTCAAGGTCGACAAAAACCATGTGCAGATCTTTATGCACGCGCTTGTACTTTTCGCACAATTGGCGTAATGCGAAAATGGCATCTGTCGTACCTCGACCGGGCATGAATCCGAACTGGTTTTGTGTTATCTCACACTCTTCTCTCATTCTTCTCTCTATTATTCTTTCCCAGACTTTCATCGTATGTGACATGAGTTTTATTCCCCGGTAACTGCTGCAGTTTTGGACGTCTCCTTTGTTTTTAAAAATGGGGACCAGTATACTACTGCACCATTCCTCAGGTATTTGTTCTTCCTGCAACAATTTACCGAAAAATAAACTCAACCACTTCCATCCATCCGCCTTCAGCAACTTCCACACTTCTACTGGTATTCCATCTGGGCCGACCGCCTTCCCATTCTTCATATTCCTAACAGCCATTTTTACTTCTTCCACACTAATTTCTCTCACTAAGCCCATATTCACTGGTGGGTTTTCAAGCATACCATTCCATTCATTCTCCTCATTCATCAATTTCTCAAAATACTCCTTCCATCGCTTCTTTATACTTTCATCGTCAGTCAAAATCCTTCCAGAATCATCTTTTATACATTTTACATGTGAAACATCTCTTCCATTCCT
Organism: Parnassius glacialis; assembly: GCA_033319125.1. NCBI lineage: Eukaryota > Metazoa > Arthropoda > Insecta > Lepidoptera > Papilionidae > Parnassius > Parnassius glacialis. The sequence goes on from JAVANC010000003.1 coordinate 3,076,711, forward strand.
TTCTCTCGCTCTTGCAATTTGAAAAAGTCGTTTTTGACCTTCGGGGCTTTCAAGGGACCGATATAATTTATCTTGCGCCTCTGCCCTACAAATAGCAACTTCCTTCTTCGCTCTCTTCTTACATTCTTTATACGCCCCTCTCTTACTTTCTTTTATGGATTCATTCTGGTCTTCTACGCTCTGCCATTCTTTAAAGGCATTTTTCTTTTCTCTCAAAACTTCTCTAATACTTTCACTCCACCACCACCCATCCTTATCTATCATACGCTTCCCTTTTGTTTCTCCTAACACCTTCCTTGCCACACTTCGGATACAATCAGCCATTTCCTTCCAGCACTCATTCACACTCATTCCTTCCATATCACCCATCTCTATCATCTTGTTTACAACTAGCTCTCTAAATTCACTTGCATACCCCTCCTTATGCAACAAATGCCACTTTATTTTGGGTGGGGGACGATCCTTATGTTTGTTGAGGCGAACAGTTAAGCAGATGTCAGCCAGCAGAATTCGGTGCTGGGATACTAAGTCTTCACCTGGAAGCACTTTGCAGTTTTTTACACTCTTGATTTGATTCCGTCTTATCAGAAGATAGTCGATCTGTGTCGCGTGGTGGCCACTTTTATAAGTAACAAGATGCTGATCTCGTTTTTGGAACCACGTGTTTACTACAGTCAGGTCGAAAGCACATGCTGCTTGCAGAAGAACTTCCCCCTCACGGTTCCGCATTCCGTACCCCCATCCACCGTGTACTCTTTCATACCCGTCATTCACTCTCCCTACATGTCCATTAAAATCTCCTCCCATATAAACATCCTCACGCTCAGGTATTCCCATCATCATACAATCAAATTCCTCCCAAAACTTCTCTTTCACACTCTCTTCACAGCCTGTTTGCCGAGCATACACACTTACAACATTCACTACTTTGTTTTCAATCATTAATTTAACAACTATCATTCTGTCATTTACTCTTTTCACATCTGTCACTCGTTCTTTCATTCCACTATCTAACACCACTCCTACTCCATTTCGCTTCCCATCACTTCCACAATAATAAAACTTGTATCCCTCCCCAATCTCTCTTGCTTTATTGCCCTTCCATTTTGTTTCCTGCAAACAGGCAACATTCACTCTTCGTCGTTTCAAAACATCTGCTAACTCTCTTCCTCTTCCAGTCATCGTACCTATATTCCAGCTTGCAAACCTCACTCTGACATTCTTCTCTCTCCGGGCTCGCCTCTTACGTCGCACCCGCTCCGTAAGGTGCGACAACCCTTGCCCACTTCCCACAGGAGCCGGGTGCTGCCCCTGCGCGTCGCCTGCGGGGTACGCCCTAGCCCTGTCATATATCCCACAACTCGTACTATTCATTTACTGCATGGGATTTGGCAGAAGTTTTACAGTCGGCCGCCTGCCTGACACCAACCCTCTTTGGGTATGCTATTGTTGGTAGAGGAAGCTGCCATTTTGGGAAAAGGAAAAAGAAGTTTGGGGGTAGGAGCATAGGTGTAAGGATACTGTTATCTCGGCAGGAAAGGTATGAGAATAACAGTAGCTCGGGGAGCCGGGGTCGCGTACCCGTATTCCATAACAGGATCACCGGAAAGGTAGACCAGCATGGAAACCCCCTGTAAAATGGAAACCCCCTGTAAAACATTTGGAAATTATTGTGTGGTGGCGAATTAAGAGAGCCCATTGTCAAAATTCGTCCAGCGAGTTTCGTAAAAGAAGATTGTGGGAAACGCCAGAAAAATTTACTTCCGATAGTTGCCAGTTGTATAGTAACCCCCTCCCTTTCCAGACCGAATTTCGTTCACGGCACCAAGTCTCAACGGCGACTAGCCATCGGCGCAGGACAGGATAATAGTGCCAAAGTGTGTGCATGAGCACAGGTGCACTCTCTATTTCCTCACTCTCGTAGTCCGATGGAACGGCAAACCAACACGACCGCAAAGATATCAAGCGTAAGACCGACGGGAAAACCCAATCACTGATTGTTTAACCAAGATTCGAACCCGGGACCTCATGATGAGCAACCGCGATAACTAACACTAGACCATCTAGGCAGTCAAATGTAAGCTACCCAGACTCGGCAACGGGCAGCGTCAAAGGTCTAATACTGCAATCTCCAATCCGCTTGACCAGCGTGATGATTAAGGGCAAATCCTCCCTGCAACGGCGCATGTTTTAGTGACGTGGGAGGAACGAACATACGGAACAACGGCAAATACGGATCACCTAATGGTAAGTGACTACATACATACATATTGACTTAATCGAGGGTAGCCGTAAGTTTATGGGCTATGGGCTCCATCTTACTTTCATATGAACTGTGTACTTGTTTATTACCCTTACTTATATACAAAACATGCATACAGACACAAACGTATAATGGTTTATTAAACATTTTTTACACAAATCCGTACTCACAACCTCTAAATACGCCAGCAAGGTCGCCACCAACAAGAATATCGTCAAATAAGTCGTCCTATTTCTATTGCTGGCTCTCAACATCACATATTGTATTTGTTAGATTTTTGTGTTTTGGTCAAATATGTATAAAAAATTATTGATATAATAAGCATGCGATCTACACTATAAATCGAGAATGCATATAATTTATTTTAGTCTTTGATGTGTGCAAAAAGTCAATAAACGAAAAACAGACGCTTGTTCAACAGACAGTTTTATGTTAAGTTTTTCTTTGTTTCATTATGTTTTTCTAATTCGTGCAAATGAACCGAATAAATAGGACCAAGTATGCGAATTTAGGGCGTCGGATAATAAAAATCTCTTATTTTATAATAAGTTTAGCTGCTAACAATTATTTTATAAATAAACCTATATTATAATAGATATTTTTATAACTAAAATATATAACTATAATAAGTACCAAATTATGATGGCAGTAACTCAGTAAGAAAATAGTAATTATTTAATATTATTTTCTTTCTTTTTTTTAAAAACGTTACCCCCACACTAGGATTTTCTCCTGTGTCGTGGAGGCAATTTACAAACATAAATTGCACAAGGACAAACATCCAGACCCGGAACAATTATTTGTAGGCTATACAAAAATACTTGTTCCGTGCGGGATTCGAACCCGCGGCCCCCAGCGCAACAATTGATTGCTAAGCCACTGCGCCACACAGCCGTCAATATGTGTGTGTGTGTGTGTGTGTGTGTGTGTGTGTGTGTGTGTGTGTGTGTGTGTGTGTGTGTATATAACATATTTTATGTTTTTAAAGTAGAACCGTAGTCCGATTTGGACAATAAATGTTTTAAAATAAAGAAAGTAATGTTAAAATTACAGCCTTTATAATAATATCCCACTGCTGGGCACGGGCCTCCTCTCGTTTCTGATAGGGTTTTAGGGCAAAGAAATGTCCACCGCGCTGCCCCAATGCGTGTTGGTGAACTTCACATGTCTTTGAAATATTTTTTGAAGTTTACTCCTTAAGAATCGATTTTCATATATAAGCACGGCGTATGAAAACTTATGAAGTGTAAAATCAAACGTTACGTTATGTATATATGTTTCCATGACTACGTAATGTCGTGCGCAACTTATCTTGCGCAGCCCCCAGGATGGAGTATTCTCGGCTGTGCTACTTTATATAAACAAATAATCGTTCGTAAGTTGTACACTTCAATCGTGCGTCGAAGCTGACAAACACACTTTTTTATTATTTCTCTGACATGCAGGTTTCTTCACGATGTTTTCATCCTCCGTCGAGCACGTGGTAAATCAGCACTTAAAATTGCAATTAGCAACTTCATTGGTGCTGGCGGGAATCGAATCCGGGTTGCTCGCGTAATGTGAAATTTACAGCGAGAGCTTACCATCTGAGCTACCACGGCTCCGATAAAAAAGCAATGTAAACAAATTTGAATTTACAAAAAGATATTTTGTCAGCAGACAATTCCTAAAATTTTGAATTTGGTATCGCAATATTTTTTTTATATTTTTTACCAACGTAGTTGTAGCAAAATTAGAGTGTATTCATTGAAATAGATCAGTTATTTCTAAAGTTATCTTTCAGATAAATAAAAACGATGGATAAAAGAATGATTGGAACCAGTAGTAACCAGTACATACAAGCTAATAAAGCGTATAAAAGTTAGGATATTTTTAATTTCAATAGCCTTGCAAATCGTCCTTAGTAAGTATCGGTATTCCATTGCACGAAATTTTAGCTTATCAAATATAAGGTAATGTTCAGATTAAGAAATAAAAATTTAATCATTGTAGCTGTAAGGCGCCCGAAACATGGGAATTAAAAAATAATCAATTAAATAAAATCTCCACAATGTATTTTATTCAAAATAGTATTAGTTTTAATAAAATCCGTTATGGACACGTTCGCTGATGTAGTGCCAGTATAACATAATTTCCCACATCGCAGTTTTCATGACAAACTCAAACTTACGCACGTGTCGCCTCGCCTTGAGCAAACTTTCCTTTACAAACAAGTGCTACCCGTTTCATTACGCATTCTAACATAGCATAAAAGACATTGCCAGCACTCGTTGCGCAACCTGATACGCAATACAAAATAGCTCGTATAATGTATACTGATTATAAATGGCATGTGCGTGATATTTAAAAAAGGTAACTTTCGGAATATAATGGATCATACGTTGCTAAGATTTCGCGCAGGGATTACTGAGACACTGGCCACTTGATGATAAGTGGGTAGTGTGGCCCATAAATATGTACATCTATCCTTGATTAAGAATCGAAATATCAATATGTTGTCACCCATGAAGACTTAGGTGGAACGCTTCGCTTCCAGTGAAAAGGTTCTCCAGTTATTCAGATCTCTGAGACAAGGGAATCTAACTAAAGGCTAACCGTGGTTCGCTTGGAGTGGAGAGAGGAGTGAAAGAACGAAGTTTTCTGCGACACTACGCGCAGACACTAAAATAATATCGTTTTTAATGTGCACATATTTTACCTTTTAGTTCCCAATTGTACCAGTTTAATTAAATCACAGTCATTTATTTAGTCCTAGATGGAGTAAGAAGCTGGTAAGGGTGTTTAAGTAATTTAAAGGTTTTTATTGTGTAGACTATGGCCTAGCCACATATCACTTCTTCACTTCCTTCACAATATCTCATCCAAACCCATGATATTTTTGGCTAAATATGGTCCAGATAGCTCGCTGTTCAATTGCCCGCTGTTTCGGCTCTGCCTATCCTCTCGAAGATTCAAGGCGAGACGCTATATGTACATATGTAATAAGAGTAACAAAAATATATAACTATATTACGCTACAAGGATTTAATTAATATTTGGCCATGGAAGGTAAAGTACGTTTCGCTTACGGCGTGACAACAACGCCACCACAAGTATAAAAAGTAGAAATAAGAATAATTTATATTCAACAAAAAAATAATAATTACATTACACTTATTAAAAGTTATTTTTTTATTTACCATTGGTTCGGAAAATGCCGCTATCCCGGGAAGAACCAGTAAGAAACACAGCGCGATTATATTTTTTTAGACATATATAATTTTACAATAAGTTTGCACACATTTTTAATATGAATTTCAATAGAACCAGCACGGTGGCGGTCACCTCACTCCCAGAGGTTATTTTCATTATTGTATTCCATGATATTATAATAACCCTTTTTGTACACTTTTTCCTTAGTAAAACTTTTAAACTTGTTTATCGATTTTAATTATGATAATGATAATTAATATGTTTCTGCTACATCGTGGAAATCAGCATAACTCTAATTGCGAACGTGCGCTTATTGTCGTCGCAATTATAATATGAAATTAATGAATGAGATTTACAAAATGACAAATTTTGCAACGTCCTTTACTTAAAATTTTAATAATAAGATGAAAACACGCGTCTGTAATCATGTCATGTCATTGTTTTGGAATTTCGCACGTTCAGTGTCTTACAAATTCCACCTCGCATAATTCTTAACCGATTATGAGGAGGTTCACGATTCGATTGTGTCTTACTTCTACCCGCACCATAATCATGCAAACGGAATAAACAGCATCTTCAATACTTGTATCAGGTCTTTGATCTTCATCGCTTGTACTTGCACATTAAATAAAAATTTAAAACTCTTTCTGATTATTCTTTTAATGTGAGAAGAAACCAAATTTCAATATCTGCCAGCATGTACTAATTCTATTCATTTTATTCTATTCTATTCAGAATAGAATAAAATATTTATTTTATTAAATAACATTATTTATTAAATAAATATTTTTTAACTAATTTAATTTATTTAGATAACAGGTAATTCTTATTGAAACTAGTTTTTTACTTTTACTATTGGTTCGGAAAAAACCTCTGTTCTAGGAAGAAATAGCAAGAAACCCAGCAAGACTTTTTTAAAGTAAATTATACAATTATTATTTATAGAAATAGAAACAACTTGGAAGCGAACACCTCTTTCCTGGGGTTTGGCAATTATGGCAAAATACCCCCTCCCCCAACGACGAAAGTTACAAATAGACGGCCCCCAGTTCGCGGCGGCCCCGCTATTCCTGGCTATGATGGCGACCATGGTAACGGCGAGGCAGGTAGTGCTAAAAATCTCCGTTAGAGGTTCGGTTGCCACCTAAGACGACTCGACCTAGCAATATACAACGCATGCGCCCTGAGGACTGACCAGAAGATTCTGGAGCTGGAAGAAGAGATAGACAAGTTACACTGGGATATTATAGTATTATCTAAAGTTCAATGAGACAGGAGAACACGTAAATCCTTGAATCCGACAACTTGATCCATCACCGGGAGGGCGACCATCTGTCCCAAGGAGGTATTGTATTTATCGCCCACAAGTCTCTCGTGCTATGATTATGATGCAATTAGTGTGCCGACGAGGGTTGCGTACCTTATACTCATATCACCAAACGGTATTTGTTGAATATCATACAGGTTTACACACCAACCTCGGCACATCCGAATGAGAAGGTGGAGGAAATGTATGAGGATATTGCTAAGGTCATGCATCCAAATCCCACTATGCGGTGTTAATGGGCGACTTCAACGAAAAACTAGACACAAGAGAGCGCGGTGGGCTGAAGGTAGGGGAATTTGGAATAGTGCAACGGAACCCAAGGCGTCAGCAGCTGGCCGACTTCATGGAGAAAGAGGAACTCTTTATGATGAACTCTTTCCTCCAGAAGCGGCTCCACAGTGAGTGGACCTGGTCGAGCCTCGACAGTTCGACAAAAAATGAGATTGACTTCATTATGACATGAATGTTCAGTGATGTCTCGATGATCGTGAGGGTGAAAATTGGTAGGAATCACCAAATGGTTAGAGGCATACTGAAACTAAACGTTAAGTTGGAGAGTACTTGTCTAATGAAGTCAACGTTCCGTCCCCCTCGTGATCTAATAAAAAGTTCCGAAACCTTTCAGCTCGAGTTACAAAACTGTATTTAGTGTCTATAAGACTGCAATATAGTGGACGATATGAATGACAAGCTCGTGGAAACTGTCCATGCGGTGAGAGCTAAGTTCGTGAGTAAATCATTATACAGTTGGGCTACGATGGCAATCCGAGTACAGCACCAGAGAACGAAACCTATCCAACTGCAGACAGGGTGATGTTATATCCTCGAAACTCTCCATCGCTGCATTGGAAGACGTATTTTTTTATAGGATAGGATGACAAAGGAGCACACAGTCCACCTGATAGTAAGTGGTTGCTGTGGCCCATAGACATCTACAGTTATCCTCGTATACGAATCAAAATGCAGATGCGTTGTCACCCGTGGGGACTAAGATGGAATGCCTCTTTTCCAGTAAAAAGGGTCTCCAGTCCTCTATACTCACCATACGAAACACGGCAGTGTTAAGCTGCTATTTTACGCTGGTATTCTGTGAGAGCGTGGTCCTTCCCCGGTCGAGCCGACCCATTCGTGCTTCAACTATACTACTAATATAGCTACAGCATGTCTCTACCACGTATAAAACATCGTTTTCAAGCCACTGGACTGGAAAGGATGCGGTACACGTTATGCATGTTATGCATGTTAATGGAGAGTACATCACTTACCTTCGATTTGCCGACGATATAGTCCTTATGGCAGAATCGTTGGAGGACCTAAGCACTATCCTCAATGATCTCAATAGTGTCTCCCAACGGATAGGTCTTAAGATGAAGAAGAAATTTAACAGTGGTAGAGCCACGCGGCAGCTTTTGCTGTCGCACGGATGGGCCGGCTCGAACCGGGGTGATACCACGACCTCACAGAAATCCAGCGTGAAGTAGAGGTTTACCTCTGCGATTCGCTTGGTGAGTGCAGGTGGCCGGAGGCCCTTTTTACTGGAAATAAGGCATTCCATCTTAGTCCTCACGGGTGACAACGCATCTACATTTTAGAGGATAGATGTAAATGTCTATGGGCCGCAGCAACCACTTACCATCAGGTGGACTGTGTGCTCGTTTGTCACCCTTATACTATAAAAAAAAACCTAATCGCCGTCCACTACTATCTCGAGACGGCGAAGCCGGCCTTGCTCTTTCTGACCGAGACGCAGGTTTCCTCTTCGGCTGATATTTCGTATCTCTCCTACCCGGGGTACAAATTGGAGCACTCCTTTGTGCCTCGGGCTGGAGTTTGCGTGTATGTCAGACAGGACATCTGTTCCCGACGCGTCGGTAGTCTTGAAGGTTCGGACCTGTCCATCCTTTGGCTACGCGTAGGCAGCGACGACCATCCGCGCGTCTACGGGTGCCGCTATAGGTCCCATAGCGGTAATGCCGAAACAGACCGACTCATCGACCACGTCTAAATGGCTACAGATTCCTCGCTACAACAGGTCCCATCCGCAGAGATCGTGATCCTTGGCGATTTTAACACCCACCACGCCGAATGGCTCGGTTCACGTTTAACCGATCATGCGGAGAGATCTGTTTACGACTTTGCTTTGGCATATAGTCTGACACAACTGGTTACTTCGCCTACGCGGATTCCAGATGTGAAGGATCATACACCTTCGCTGTTGGACCTTCTGCTGACCTCTCATCCGGACGGATATCAGGTTTCCGTCGATGCCCCTCTCGGTTCTTCGGACCATTGTCTGATACGGAGTGTGGTGCCACTCACGCTCCCCTCGCGGTTGCGTTCTGCAGGTTGCCGCCGTGTTTGGCATTACAGGTCGGCGGATTGGAACGGAATGCAGTCTTTCTTTGCATCCTACCCATGGGGGCGGGTTTGCTTCTAGCCGGATGATCCCAGCGCTGTTGCTGACTCTGTCACTGATGTGGTGCTACAGGGAATGGAAATATTTATTCCATCATCTGTGGTACCCATCGAAGGCAGATCTCAGCCTTGGTTTGGTCGCTCCTGTAAGACTGCATTACGCAGTAAGCAGGAGTGTTATCAAGCCTGAGCTGCGGCTTGGGTGACTCGGGATGTAAACACCAGCACATTTAAAAACAAGTATAACGTCGCCTCCAGGTCCTTCAAAAGAGTTATTACTAAGGCAAAGTCAGAGCACATAGGCAGAATTGGCGAGAAACTACTTCGCCTTCCTTCAGGAACCCGTGCATTCTGGGCCATCACTACCATCTCTGCACAGGGAGGACGACTCACGGGCCCAAGACGCAAAAGACAAATCCGACCTTTTAGGCTCCCTTTTTGCGTCCAACTCGACTCTTGATGACGGGAGGAAAACACCGCCGACCATTCCGCGGTGTGAGTGCTCCATGCCAGATGTGCTGTTCTCACAGCGCTCGGTTCGCGAAGCACTCCTCTCCCTGGACATCCAGAAGTCGAGTGGGCCTAACGGAATCCCCCCAATTGTGCTAAGGACGTGTGCTCCGGAGTTGGCACCGGTCCTAACGCGTCTTTTCTGGTACTCCTACTCCCAAGGCGTGGTCCCGAATTCATGGAAGACAGCCTTTGTCCACCCGATCCCTAAAAAAGGCGACCGCTCACACCCGTCTAACTATAGGCTTATCGCGATCACCTCCTTGTTCCCCAAAATAATGGAATCCATTATTAACTGCCAGCTCATGCGGTACCTCATGAGGATCACCAGCTGATTAGTGACCACCAATACGGTTTTCGTCGGGGCCGATCAGCTGGAGATCTTCTGCTCTACCTGACCCATAGATGGGCGGAGGTAGTAGAGTCCAAGGGGGAGGCGTTGGCCGAAAGTTGCCGGAAGAGGCCGGAAGTTGGAGAAATTGTGCGATTGGATTACCAGCTTCCTTGCAGATCGGAGCATCAAGGTCGTTTTAGACGGTGCATGCTCCGACTACAAGCCTATTAACGCTGGTGTTCCACAAGGCTGTGTCCTATCACCAACGCTGTTTCTTCTGCATATCAATGATATTGGTGACTGACACTGGTGAAGCTCTATACACCGACCGTGCCAATATTTCTCGGGAAAACGTCGCCGAGTACCGTAATAAGCTTGTTTATGAAGTCGACTCTTTGCTGAACAAAGTCTCGGATTGGGGGCGACTAAATCTAGTCCAGTTTAATCCTCAGAAGACACAAGTTTGCGCGTTTACCGCTAAAAAAAAATCCCTTTGTCGTATCTCTTCAGTTTCAAGGCACTCCCCTTCTTGCCTCAGCCAGTATCGGAATCCTCGGATTCGACATTTCGAGTGACGTGCAGTTTCGTGGTCACTTGGAAGAGAAGGCCAAATTGGCCTCTAAAAAGCTTGGCGTGCTCAGCAGAGCGGGACAGTATTTCATGCCGGCACACCGCCTACAACTTTATAAGGCGCAGGTTCGGCCTCACATGGAATACTGTTTCCATCTCTGGGCAGGGGCTCCCCAGTGCCAGCTCCTTCCACTTGACCGCATCCAGCGCAGAGCGGCTCGAATCGTCGACGACCGAGTCCTTTCCGATCGGCTCTATTCATTGGCACTGCGAAGAGATGTTGCATACCTTTGCATTTTCTTTCGCATCTACCACGGGGAGTCCTCTGAGCAATTGTTCGGATTAATCCCAGCCGCCAAATTTCACGAACGCACATCGCGGCAGAACTCCCGATGCCATCCACACCATCTGGATGATTGGCGTTCCACCACTGTGCGATTTAGAAGATGTTTTCTTCCTCGCGCGACTTCCTTGTGGAATCGACTACCATCAGCGATTTATATAATAATAAAATTTTTATAATAATTTATATTAATATAAATAATAATAAAGCCCCAAGAATGAATTACTAACTATGGAGTCGAGTTAATTTGCACTTTTAAGTGCAACTTTACCGCGGGTTATAAAGGGACACAAACATTATGAGAAATTCTGCTTGTCTGAGACAGTATATATACATATTTTGAGAATATGAGACTTAAACCAATACAATAAACTAATAAAACTACTAGTAAAAGCGATAAGACTTCTTTTCTGCCAATGAGTCGACAGTAGGGCTCTCCTTTTCCTTTTTCAACTTGTATGAAAATAAAAAAACCTTTCGGGTTACAAATAAAATTATTCATTCTCTTAATAGCGACTTTACTAACTTCTATAGACTTGATGCAACGTAAATAAACTGTGGTAAACTCGATTCGCGAAGTTAGGAGTGTAAATTGAGTTTTGTTAGTTACATTGCATTAGAACATCCAAGTAAGTACACATGACTTGCATGCAAGCGTAGTTATACGATGGATGAAATTTGACTAAGAAGATAATAAGGAGAAAGCGGTTTCCGATTGATAGTTTTACCTAGGTGTACTCTTTAAAACCACGACCTGGTAATAAGAAACGGCAAAGTTATCTGATAACTAGCGGAGCTAACCAAGTTCAATTTCTAAATTCTTTAACGCTAATAGAAAACAACTTGACCTGTACAACGAGTACCTACATAGGTATTACATTAGGCGTTTTATAACGCGCGCTTTGGTAGTTCGCGGTTAAAAACCATCTAGTCCGAAAAATCCATACACCTACCAAATCGCACGTCTGTTCAAGCGCCTGTCAGACGCGCGCTGTTAAATTTTGGTTAGATCGCTCGTTGCGCGTTAAGCCATATATGAATATATATATATATATATATATATATATACAGGGTGTCCCAGTAATGGTGGATAATCTGGTACGTACGTGTTCGGGTGGGGGGGTGGCCTCGGTTTCCCTAAAAAAAACTCTATCCCGAACGGATCGCGGTATACGCCATGTTTTATAAAATTCCGAAAATTCGTACTTCTGCTCACATTTGTGGTCATCACGTCCGCAGTTTAATGCCTAGATCGGATTTTTTTCTTTTAATGTGTATATATATATATATATATATATATATATATATATATATATATATATATATATGTATATATATATATATATATGTATATATTCATAAACATGTCTGTGTGCGTGTGTGTGTATGTGTGTGTGAATTTTATCATAAACTATTAGACATAGAGACATAGGCCTCTCCCATTGTTGGAAGTGTCCAGTACAAATCAATATACATAGTTAAATATGCAACATGTTTGTTTTTATAGTTAAGGGGACAACGGCTCACCTAAGTGAATACCGCCGCCCATGAACAGCTGCAGCACCATGGGAATTTCAGGTGCGTTGCCGGCTTTTTAGAAAGGAGTAAGCTTTTCCTTGAAAGTCTCTAAGTCGTATCGGTCCGAAAAAATCGCTGGTCGTAAACAATTCCACAAAGAGGTTGTACGAGGAAGAAAACTCCTAGTAAAACGCACAGTGGTGGACCGCCAAGCATCCATATTGTGTGGATGGTATCGTGAGATTTGTCGCGAAGTGCGTTCATGATGGTGGCGGCTGGGATGTAACAAAAACTATATTGTTGCCGTTAAGTGCGGTATCAGAATTAGTATTCATCATCATCATCATCATTACAGACGTTCACAGTCCACTGCTGAACATAAGTCTCCCCAAGGAATGACACAAAGTAGTGTCCTGAGCCACTTGCATCCATCGACTTCCTGTATGTCTTACCAGGTCGTTACTCCATCTAGTAAGGGGCACTTCGCTTACATCGATAAAAAAGGCCACGCTACCACGTAAATATCAAAATTTCCCTTAGCTTTGGGCCAACAGTTGCAGATGATGTGTATGATGTTCTCTACATGACAAACTTAGAAATAAGGATATCCACAGTAGAACTTGAGTGACTGACATATCCCAACAGATTAGTAAGCTGAAGTGGCAATGGGCTTGTCATATAGCTCAAAAAACCAACAATCGATGGGGAAAAAAGTTTCTCGAGTGGCAGCCTCGTACCGGTAGGTGAAGTGTATGGCAACCCCCCATGCAGTTGGCTCAGGACCGTGCTTTGTAGCATTCCTTGTGAGAGGCCTATATTCAGCAGTACTTGTGAAGGGATGTCATGCATTAATGGATGGTAGGATTTTCATATAATGCCAGCAATAAGTATTTAAAAATAAAGTAACAATATAAAGGTACAAAGAAAGATTGGAATAAAGAAACCTCATTCCTTTTCTCTTGTAAAAGCTAAATTGGAAAAATTATTTCAACTTCAGTTCCACGCTCACCCCTCCATAAATTATGCGACCTCGTTGACTCCGAACCATTTATTTACTTCCGGTAAATTAATACCCCGCGTTCTCAATTATAGCGTTTCTTATACGTTTGAGTAACAAAGGAATTAAGAACGAGGTGAATACAATAATATGTAAACATTGAAAATTGTAGTCTCCAAGTCTAACTAGTATATGACTGCTAAGTTGGTCCAGTCGTCGTAAACGCGATTGTTTGATCAGGAGGTCCTAGGTTTGCATCTCGGGTCGGGCCAAAAATCAGTTATTGAGTTTGGTCAGTCAAAAAATTTTCAGTAGCAACCCGGAGTCAGAAGTTGGCGGTGTTCCAACCCCGTGGCTCCGGAAAGCACGTAAATCTGTTGGTCCTGCGCCTGTTCTCTCTCCGGTCGTGTCGGTTTACCGTCCCATCGGACTATGAGAGTGAGGGAATAGAGAGTGCACCTGTGCTTGCATATACTCTGGCACTATATTACCGTACTGCGCAGATGGCTAGACTCCGTTGAGACTGGGCGCCGTGACTGAAATTCGGTATGGAGGACATTATATAACTAGCCACCCACCCCGACTTCGCCTGGATATGGTCTATTAATGTGGCGTGGTTTAAATTAAAGGTGATCAAAGACCATTTATTTTATCAATTTTTCGTTGTCACAAATAATCCTCAATTATCTCGTGGATAAATATAACCTACATCCCTCCTAGCATTTTTGTATATCTATTCGTTAAGCTTCATCTAAATCGTTTCAGCCATTCCGAAGAGGTCGGACAGACGGACAGACAAAAAATTTGAAAATGGTTATTTATATCATAATAGCATAGAAATAACCCACAGAGCTATTATATATATATATATATATATATATATATATATATATATATATATATATATATATAAGTATAGCATTTTTCAAATCAAATAGCACAAGATAGAGACAGTTATGGTTAATTTTGGGGGAGATTTTACCCGTACAGGGGTTTTTACAGATCTTTTTAGACTTACTAAATAACTGCTGAACAAACTCAACTATTATTCAAGTTAACTAAACAATAATTATTCCTAATTTAATTTTCACATAAATATGATTTAAATTACATTTTAAAACTAACAGTGGTAGAGCCAGGCGGCAGCTTTTGCTGTCGCATGGATGGGCCGGCTCGAACCGGGTGGTACCACGACCTCACAGAATACCAGCGTGAAGTAGAGGTTTACCTCTGCGTTTCGCTTGGTGAGTGCAGGTGGCCGGAGGCCCTTTTTACTGGAAATGAGGCATTCCATCCTAGTCCTCACGGGTGAAAACGCATCTGCATTTTGATTTGTAACAGAGGATAGATGTAGATGTCTATGGGCTGCAGCAGCCACTTACCATCAGGTGGACTGTGTGCTCGTTTTTCACCCTTATCCAATAAAAAAAAACTAAGTAACTAAGTATCTATCAAAAGGGGAGTATTGGATAATATATATATAACGACTCGACGATAATAAATATAATACTACGTCAGATTTATTTGAAACTTCGCACACGTATCGAGGACCGATGACAATGTAATGATTTAAATATTGCAATTCGTTTCATTATCTTTGCCAGGATTCTGAGGATTTGCGAATAATTCATAAAACAACAACGATTTCTGCCAGGTCAATCTACTGTAAGCCGCGTAAAATAACTTTATTCCAAAGAAAACACGCTTTTGTAGATACCCGAACTAAAAAGTAGAAAATTATTTTCAATAAGTTTAAAATAAGAAAATAGTGATTAACATAAAAAATCATTTTATTGTAAAAAAGCATGGGCTGCTAGATGTCATTTGTTCTAAATAATTATGTAGATATTTATAAAATTCGCGTTATTATAAATTATCTGAAAAAACACCCCTCGGTTTTTTTTAATAAAATATTTTTTTTATATTAATCACTATTTTCATACTTTAAACTAATTAAAAATTATTTTCTAATTTTTAGTTCGGTTATCTACAAAAGCGTTTTTTTTAGTTTTTAAATCTATTATTTATTTTAAGATACTATATTCCAAACTCACGCTGTTGTTACCTGCAGGAAATATTTTATAATTAATAAAAACTTGGTGATATAGTAGTCAAGCACTGGCTTATAATAATGAAAAAAATTATCATTCAAAAGGTATCATTCAAAAAAAAGAAAGTAATGTGTGGATATGGGCGTTAAGGCAGGTAGTTTTAAGTGGTAAAAAATAGTTCACACATAAAAACTGAACCAAAATAAATGAAAATATCTTGATGACGTCAATAGCTGTTTATCGTTTCCGTTATCATTATAGCCTTTCAAAAGTCCACTGCTTAACATAGACCTCCCCCACAGATTGCATCATAGGGTGGATATTTGCCATAGTTGCCACGCTTGGCAGGCTGGCTAGTAGCCTCAGTTTTTTTTTAGTATTTTTTTCTTTTTCTTTAAAAAAAAACTAGTAATGCTATTAACATTACTAATATCCCCTTTAACCACTTCTGGTAAGCTTAAAATGCTTGTGTTAGAAGTGGTTCACGACAGTAGTCGAATGGCGGATTCGAACCCACGACCTTTCGAGTTCACGGTCCGCGCGCTGCCATTAGGCTACTAGGAGTTTGCCTCTTACGACACCCATGGGGCGATATGCGGTAGTGATATTCTTCGCCACTACCACAGAATCATGCTGCGGTATTCTTTTCTGCCGACTTCCAAAAAGGAGACGGTACTCAATTCGAGTGTGTTTTTTTATGTGTGTTACCTCATAACTTTGTACTGGGCGAACCGAATTCGATGATTCTTTTTTTATATGAAAGCTGATAGTTCTCGTGTGGCCCCATATGAATTTGATCGAGGTCAGACCAATGGTTATTGAGTTATTCTTAAATATCCTATATTGAAGTCGCTTATATTGAAGTCGGCTGTACAAATTTTTTAATTTTAAATTATAATTTTTAGAATTACAACCACAAGCAATACTCTATAATTGCTTAGAGAGAACCAACGGCCTAATGTTCTTCCGGAGGCCGGTGGTAAAACACCGCGATCTTCATTACTACGCGCTCCTACTGACAATTTCTTAACAGAAAACCTAATAACTGATTTTAAACCGACTCGGGATTCGAACACGAAACAACATGGTCAGCAGTCGCGCTTACGACCACTAGATCATCATCATCATCATCATTACAGCCTTTCATAAGTCCACTGCTGAACATAGGCCTCCCCCAAGGAATGCCACAAAGCACGGTCCTGAGCCACCTGCATCCATCGACTTCCTGCATGTCTTACCAGGTCGTCACTCCATCTCGTGGGGGGTCGCCCTACACTTCGCCTACTGGTACGAGACTGCCACTCAAGAACCTTTCTTCCCCATCGGTTGTCTGTTCTTCGAGCTATATGGCCGGCCCACTGCCACTTCAGCTTACTAATCCATTGGGCTATGACGGTCACTCTGGTTCTACTGCGGATATCCTCATTTCTAAGTTTATCACGCAGAGAAACTCCAAACCAACAACCAACACCACTATACCAATGACGCAGAATTAAAATACAGATATGTGATTTCAGATTCTTGTCACTCACTATGCGAATATTATATCGCGTTTAATTTTAACTTATTTAATCCTCGCCCTTTCTGGTACTTCACAGCACCGACGGTCACGGGGTGACTGAAGTGTTTGACGTCCTTATGTCATAGTTAACGGAGGCTACCTTCAACTTTTAATTATTAATTTTGGTCCCTAAACGACCTTACAATATCTTGAAGTCTTGCAATAATATGCTTGTTTCAGAGAACATAAGGGATCTGTGATTTTAAACTCCTGTCCGTCGAGCTGGTATACCTGGTAGAGCCACGCTGCAGCTATATTAATAGTATAGTTGTAGCACCAATGGGTCGGCTCGACCGGGGAAGGACCACGCTCTCACAGAATACCAGCGTAAAATAGCAGCTTAACGCTGCTGTGTTTCGTATGGTGAGTGTAGAGAACTGGAGATCCTTTTTACTTTAAAAGAGGCATTATATCTTAGTCCTCACGGCTGACAAAGCATCTGCATTTGAATTCGTAAACGAAGATAGATGTAGATGGGCCACGGCAACTACTTACCATCAGGTGGACTGTGTGCTCGTTTGTCAAGCTTATTCTATAAAAAAAAACGTGAAGGACGACAAGTCCCGCGCCTACGTCACAGATTATTTATGAACTTGAAAAATTTGTTTTACACTATTTGCAGAGTTCACGTAAATACAAGAAATCATTACAACAGCGTTATGCTATTTTATGCTAGTATTTTGTACGCTAATAGAATCCTTATCCGGTAGAGTTGACCCGTTCGTGCCACTTTTCAACCAACTTTAAAAAAAGGAGGACGTTCTCAATTCGACTGAACTTTTTATGCTTTTTATCTCAAGACTTTTTCAAGGTGAACCGATTATGATGATTATTTTTTTTATTTGAAAGCTAGTGCTTTTCATGTGGTCCCATACAGGGTATTTTTGGAACGCTCCCGAAAACTTAGACAGGCGACAGCACCAAGTATACCTTTGATCATGGGTCACAAATAAATTTGATCCTGATGAAAAAAAAATCATATTTTTACAACGTTTTATTAGCGTTATTCACGCGCCATCATGTTAGTACAGCTAAATGAAACGATAATTTCATAAAAAAAATCATGAAAATACTGAAACATAAAACCAGCAGTGAAAACTGAATTGATATCACCTGACTAATGGAGGTTAATGTACGCGCGAACGGTGAAAAAAGAACGCTGGCCTTGAACTTGGGCACAGCGATTTATCACATATTGGTACGAAGGGGGTGCGACGGGGGAACAATCCGCCAGTATTACTGTGCCTGCATGCTATTGGTTCCCGCGCTTTGTTCGCTCCAAAAATACAGTCGCATACACAGCTTACTTTGCGACTCGCGACGATGTTTTAAAAAGGAAGGAAAGAAAAATTATTTATATCTATTGTTTTATGACTAAACTAGTGAACGAAAAGGTAAATATGATAGGAGAAGGTGAATGGGGAAAATTGTGCAGTAAATTTAAAAGTGTTGAGGAAGAATACCGAAAAAATTACCATGTGATCGACCTGATGACGGAAGCTCAAGCGAAGATGAAAGTGATGATGAAGTAGCATCCAGTAACACCAACACACCTTCAACATCTGGCTTCCATGTGACCCAAGACGACATAATGGACGGCGTGCCACCCTTACCTTAAGTTTTCTTGTTACAAACTACTTTATATTTTACGATATAAATAACAAATAATGCTCAAGTAAACATTATCCATTTTTAATTCCAAGTAAGGCACCTATTATGATTCTACAATAAAACAATTAATTACTTACTATAATATTATAAAACAATATCCCAATACCATGTAGTACTTTAGAACGCGACTGTAACCTCCCTCCACTCGACCTGCTAGCTCGGTGCGAAATAATGTAACCAGCCCGGCTCGTGTCGCATCACGCTGTGACGCAGTAGGTTTCAGTTTAATTGTAGTTTTTGAAACAGTTCCGTGTTGATTTTGTTACTTGTTGTTACGTTTTTTGTTTTAATAATGCTTAACGCGTACGTTTATAGTGATTGTGAATACGACAACATGTTATGTATCCGAACCTAGGTACACGAAGTATCGCTAAATAAATTGTTAAGACGTCGGGATGGAACAAGTGTGTCATACTGTGCAGTGCACAAAGTGTTGAAGCGTAACCGAATGCGCCCATACAAATTGCACAAAGTGCAAGCTTTAGTTCCCGGCGATCACGACCGCCGACGAGTTTTCTGCCGTTGGTTATTATACCAGCAACAACGTGTGGCTGGTTCCATTGAGCACATTATCTGAACGGATGAGTCGACATTTACCAGAAACAGCCTGTGGAACCGAAGAAATACACACGTGTATTCAGAGGTTATCCCGCACGCTGTTCGACAAACCGGGCACCAAACCCGATGGTCGGTTAACGTATAGGCAGGTTTATTTAAGGATCGCATACTAGGACCAGTGTTTCTGCCACAGCGACTGAACGGACAGCGATACCTAAACTTTATAAATGAACAGTTGACAGACATTTTAGACGACCTATCGTTGGCTGAATATCGCCGCACATGGATCCAGTATAATGGGGCCCCTCCACATGTGAGGTTCGTCCGTGAGCGCCTCAATGAGCTATTTGATGATCGCTGGATTTGGCGGACTAGGACCACACGCTTGGCCACCTCGCGCACCAGATCTGACCCCGTTAGACTTCTTTCTGTGGGGTATGTGAAAGAAAGGGTTTTTAATCGTGAGTGTGATAGTGCTGACGAAACTACAAAAGCATCGTGGATATTTTCGACAAACTACGTACGGACTGTGTCGAAGATCACACGATGATGCCCCGCCTCCATGAGGAGACGCAACACCGAGCCCAAATCTGCCTTGAAATGAATGGAGCACAATTTGAGCCGCATCTCATTAGACCACGGAGGATTTAGAGCGGTAAGCTGTTTCATAACTAATTTTTTTTAAATAACTTAGTACTGAACTAATCTGAATACATACATAACTGAATACATGAGAATAATAAACATACCTACACGATGAATAAAAACGCATGACTCTAACCTTGGTAACATTTCATTTATGTATTTTGTTATTAGCGGGAAATCGAACCAGTTATTTGGGTTATTTAACCTGTAAATTCGGATTAAAATGGCTACGTGGAGACAAGTACAGTGGCAAAATAGTATGTAAGTAGATAAGTTAGGTATTTAGACAAGTGTTGTAAATTATTAGGTATTGTGGTATAGCCCGCTAGTTGCGGACCGCGCGAATTTGCGTTCGTGCGTACATTGACCTTTAATCAGCTGATATGAATTCAGTTATTCCACTGCTGGTTTTAGGTTTCAGTATTTTCATGATTTTTTTTATGAAATTATCGTTTCATTTAGCTGTACTAACATGATGGCGCGTGAATAAAGCTAATAAAACGTTGTAAAAATATGATTTTTTTTTCATCAGGATCAAATTTATTTGTGGCCCATGATCAAAGGTATACTTGGTGCTGTCGCCTGTCTAAGTTTTCGGGAGCGTTCCAAAAATACCCCGTATAATTTGATCAAGATCTGACCTGTATTTTTTAAGTTTTATTAATAATGCGTATTTAATTGATTTCGACTACATTGATGATGTTCTCATTTTATTTATATTGAAGTCGGTTGTACAAAATGTTTAATTTTTACCACTTTTATAAAAATTTGCCAAACGAGCAAGTCCACCTGATGGTAAGTGGATGCTGTGGCCCATAGATATCTACATCTATCCTCAGTAAAGAATCAAACTGAAGATGCGTTGTCATCCCACCATGTAATGACTACCATTGCTTATAAATTTAGAAAATATTATTTTTAGGGTTTCGTACCTCAAAAGGAAAGAACGGAACTCTTATAGGATCACTTTGTTGTCCGTCTGTCTGTCTGTCTGTCTGTCTGTCAAGACCCTTTTTCTCAAGAACGCGTGGAGGTATCACGCCGAAGTTCATATCAAACACTCAAATCTACTGTCCCTTAGAGCTGTGAAAAAATCAAACTTCTAAACCGACGCAATCAAAAGATACAGCCGTTTATGCCGCAAATATTATGCCGCAAGGGAATCAAAACCTACAGGGTACTTCCCGTGAACTCAGAATCTAAAAATTTGGTACGAAGCAACGTATTATAGCACAAATAAAGGAACAATTGCGAAAGGCATAAATTTTTAGTTACATCATATAATAACAATATTTTTAATAATTTTAACCTACGGATTTGTTCGGAACCCTCGGTGCGCGAGTGCGACTCGCACTTGGCCGGTTATTTTCTATTTGTATAGTATTAGCATAAAAAGAAGAATATAACTATATCATATTGTAAAATTCAATTTACTATATTCGTATATAATATGAGCTCGTAGTCGTTGCTTAAAATCTAAGGAAATGTCAGATTCAGACATGCACACATTAGGCACATTAGGCTGTCTCACCCTTGTACAAACGGATGACAAATGGATTCTCAAGGGTCATCTGTAACGTCATGTTGCAACGCACTATAAATCATAGGCAAGGTTAACAACTATGCTCTTATAATGCCGACCGAATCGACAAGATTAGTAGAATTACTTTGCGGAAATTCATTGTATTAAAGATGTTAGAAATTAATCAGTTAATATCAGCGTAAAAGAACCAAATAAACACGAAGATAAGGTCTTAACAGTCAGCCATCGCAGTCTATTTCACCTGATGATGCCTCGCTTAGATGCAAACGACGTGTTGTATTATCGACGGTGGTTTGTCTCTTTTAGTGTAGTGATGTTAGCAGTAGTGGTGACGAGGATAGTGCACGCAATTGATGGAAGGCGAGAGGTGCTCTTCAAACTAGGTGATTAATTTTTTTTATAGGATAAGGGTAAGAAACGTATCACGTATCACGGTATCACCCCTAACAATTGACATAAAATTTCCCGTGGCCAATGAGTAGACTGATGTGCACGATTATACAGACATCTATCGGAAGCCAGGATTTCTCAGGTTCTCATCTTCCAACACTTATGGGACGATTAGAGGTAATAAATTCTCTTTTCTGCTTCATAGGTCTAGTGAACGTAAGCGCAGTTGCTGATGATGAAGTCTCTGATCTCGGATCGGGCCAAAAATCAGTTTTTTGGGTTTCTCTGTCAATGAACTCTTATTAGCAGCCTGGAGTTTGGAAGAAGAAGCACGAAAAGCCGTTGGTCCTGCGTCTGATCTCTTTTCGTTCGTGTTGGATTACCGTCCCATCGGATGAGAGTTAGGGAATAGATAGCATAAGTCGCGGTACGTAAATCTAGCGCTGATCGAAATATGGAAGGGACCCGTACTAAATGAATTGCACGAATGTGATTGGAGATCCAATCAGCGCGTGCGAACGATACACACAAGGAAATCAGCGCGACTTAAGCGCAAGAAGCCAATCAGCGCGACTTATGCCCAATAACGGTCACCGCCAGTGACCTAGCAAGCTAACTTGCTTTCGTGTCGCTACTGATACACCTATGCTTGCGCGCACACTCATGTCCTGCATAAGATGGCTAGTCTCCGCTAAACTGGCCGCCGAGACCAAAATTTATTCTAGAATACATTATAAATTATTCTCTGATACCGCCATCACAAGGTAATGAGAGCTAATAATTGTCTGCTCACCAGATGTCGCTGGTTCACAATGAGGTAAAGTTTTTTGTTACTCAATGTCATTAAATTGCGAAGTTAGTTTCAAATAAAAGTTTATCATTTTCTAGAGTATTATATTAATACACAAAACAATTCCTCAGTGGTTTGCTCTTTAATTTCTTGCACATTTTTAAGTTTTTTTAAATTTTTCTACTTTTATGAATATCTGTGGCTTGTTTTTTTATTTTTAATCCAATGAATATAAAATATAGTTTATACTAAAAAAATAAACATTAACCTTTACATTTTCTGAACTAATTAACTTCCCCGCTATGAAATCTGTCAAATATTATACCTCACTTTTAAGCCCTTATTATAAAATTTAAAAAAAAAACTTACTTTTAAATTTTTCTTTGCAAAATAAATTATTTACAAACTTCGAAACTTAGCTGCGACTTAAATCAAAGCCCTAACAATGTTTTTCACTTAGTATGGACATTGAACTTCCCCGGGGAGCCGTAAATTTTAATAATTTGACATTAGAAAGATGTAGCGTAAGCCACAACACGGTGCTTATCCCTAAGTGAACGGGCAAACATATACAATACTTTATTTCAGGCATCAAGAACTTAAAAATTAAAAATCATTGGCCCATAGCAATATATATCTTAACCTATTAATATATATAAAATATAGACATAACACTATTAAGGGAACTTTTTTCTTTGGCGCGTCCCTGTATCGGCGTAACACTACCCCAGAGGGCCGGAAATCAGGAGCGAGGAATGTTTTTTTGTATTTTGCAGGAACCTGGAGTATGTAGGATTTGAAGTTCGTTGTCCTATTAAACTCCAAACGCTGCAAATGTAAAGAGATCGGATCCTCAATACGGCATCGGCTTCGTTCTTTTAAGAAATGCAAGACGTCTCCTCCCGATGAACTTTTGTCCAAACGTCAGATGTAGAGCTGTATGGTTGGCTCCACAACACGCAAAGTAGTACTTGCGTTTATTTTGGCAGTCCCACGCTGGTTACAGACGGGTCTCGACCAACGTCTCTTCTCCACAAAAGTAAACCCGTCCTTATCAATATTGTTTCGGGTCACCACTGGTACTGCTTCACTCATGGGTTCAGTCAAGGGCTGAGGTGGTAATGCAATGACAACTGAGGTCGCCCTAGTTTCACGGTCATCAATCCGCTGACAGATGGTATCACGTGACGGAGTCACAATCATCGGTGAAATATGACTACTATTGCGGTTACCGTGTGTCGGTCGTATTAACATTTTGCGACGGCGGTGAATTCGCAAATGTTGCAATTATGCTGCGCACCATAGTGAATTGGTTCCTCAGCTCTGTTGTGGCTCGTTCCGATTCTTCAAATTTGGAACGGATGTCGGTAACTTCGGCTTTCAACGTGGTGATGTCTTTCAACAATCTGGTCACGTCTACGTGATCGAACGTCACGGGAGGCAGCTTGTTGAGATCACGCGCGACGAAAGTCGGGATGTCATCAGGGTCGGTCTCATTGAACAGCCTGAAGATGCCTTGCAGGTCTTTCTTACCGCGTCCATCCCTGTGACGTTTGATAAGATGGATTTGTGTCACGGTTGAATCTGCTAACACCTTCTTCACTTGGATGATCTCGTCCGCGATGAAGCTTGTCATCAGTATCTGATCCAAAGATACCTGGTCCATGACATCCAATTTTTTTTTGAACATAGGCCAAGAACGCGTGGACTACGACGGTTCCGGAGCATTTCGGTTGATACGCCATTTCGAACTCTTTTCGAGCAGTAGGTATGCTTACACTACGAAAATATTGTAGGTTTGACATTAGAGCCAATACATCATTATGAAGCGACTGCACTGACGAGTAGTAAAATCGCGACTCGCAATGTCTCGAATAATATAAATTGCTATTATTGCCTCTTTCAGACTCAGATTAACAAAAGACGGAGCGTTGCTTACTTTTACTAGGAGTTTTCTTCCTCGTACGACCTCTGTATGGAATCGTTTACCAACGGCGATTTTCCGGAACGATACGACTAAGGGACCTTCAAGAAAAGAGTTTACTCCTTTCTAATAGGCCAGCAACGCACCCGCAATTCCCCTTGTGTAGCAGTTGTTCATGGGCGGCGGTAGTCACTTACCATCAGGTAATCCGCATGCTCGTTTTGCCCCCCCCCCCTTTTTATAAGAAAATGTAAACCATGCTCAGCTTCTTCACACAGGTCTTTTTTCTTTATTTCTTGCAACAGCCTATAAAAGTTCCCTGCTGAATGCACACATACACCTAAAGACATGTTGTTGGTTGCAAATGATTTTATATGCATGTGTGTGTGATTGCGTGTACTTTCTATAGGTTTAACATAGTACTGGCAAGCTTTCGGAGTTACTTGAAATGTATGCAGTGTTTCGTCTTACGAACAAAACTTAACTACCTAAGTATTTATTATCTACAGTAGAACGACGATTATCCGAACGCCGATTAGCCGAATCGCCAATTATCCGAATCGGTCCTAAGCGTAATATAAAAAATATAATCATCATCATCATCATTACAGCCCTTCACAAGTCCACTGCTGAACATAGGCCTCCCCCAAAGAATGCCACAATACACGGTCCTGAGCCACCTGCATCCATCGACTTCCTGCATATCTTACCAGGTCGTCACTCCATCTAGTGGGGAGACGCCCTACACTTCGCCTGCCGGTACGAGGCTGCCACTCGAGAACCTTTTTTCCCCGTCGGTTGTCGGTTCTTCGAGCTATATGGCCGGCCCATTGCCACTTCAGCTTACTAATCCGTTGGGCTATGTCGGTCACTCTGGTTCTACTGCGGATATCTTCATTTCTGAGTTTATCACCCAGAGAAACTCCGAGCATAGCCCTCTCCATAGTTCGCTGAGCGACCTTGAGCTTCCTCATCCGGCCAGCAATGAGGGACCACGTCTCAGTTCCGTATGTCATCACTGGCAACACGCACTGGGTGTACAGTCTCGTTTTCAAGTTTTGAGATATACCTGACGAGAAGATGTGCCGCAATTTCCCGAACGCTGACCAGCCGAGTTGAATCCGTCGATTGACCTCTCAGTCGAAGTTGGACTTACCTAGTCGGACTATTTGTCCCAGGTAAACATACTCGTCAACAACTTCGAGCTTAGTGTTCCCAACAACTACCGGCATAGGTGTGACATGGACATTTAACATGATCTTTGTTTTGTCCATGTTCATCTTAAGACCTATCCGTTGGGAAACACTATTGAGGTCATTGAGCATAGTGCTTAGGTCCTCCAGCGATTCTGCCATAAGGACTATATCGTCCGCAAATCGAAGGTGAGTGATGTACTCGCCATTGATGTTGATACCGTATCCTTTCCAATCCAGAAGCTTGAAAACGTCTTCCAATGCAGCGGTGAAGAGTTTCGGGAATATGACGTCACCCTGTCTTACACCTCTCTGCAATTGGATAGGTTTCGTACTCTGGTTCTGTACTCGGATAGCCATCGTAGCCCTACTGTACAAACACTTCAACACTTTGATATACCGACAGTCAACTTGCCACCGCTGAAGGGGCTGCAGCGCCGCCCAAATTTCGACGGAATCAAAGGCTTTCTCATAGCCCACATACGCCAGACATAGTGGCAAATTGTACTCCTCGGACTTCTGTACAATTTTCCGAAGGGTATGTATGTGGTCTATGGTGCTAAAGCCTTTTCGGAAACCGGCTTCTTCGGGAGGCTGGAAGTCGTCAAGTCTGCGCGCGAGACGTTTCGTAATCACTCTCGAAAACAGCACGTAGACGCGGCTCAGAAGGGAAATCGGTCTGTAGTTCTTCAAGAGAGCGTTGTCACCTTTCTTGAAGAACAAGACCACCGCACTTCTGCTCTACGCCTCCCGTGTAATGCCACCATGGAGGACGGATCTAAAGAGCTTCTGAAGGACTTCAAGTACCGGTTTTCCACCCGCTTTCAGAAGCTCCGCTGTAATTCCGTCCTCGCCTGGGGCCTTGCCGTTTTTAAGGTGCTGGAGAGCCATTCTAATCTCGCTCGGACTGACGTCCGGGATATCATCGGAATTATGTCGGATAAGATTCGCTCCTGGATCGTTACTCACACTTGCGTGTGGCTCCACGTGGACGTGTACAGCTGCCCATAGAACCTCTCAATCTCACTCAAATCTCAGGTGCCCCGGAAACGATGCTGCCACACTCGGTCTTCAGCTTTGACAGTTGGTACTTTCTGGCAGACAGATCTCTGGCGAAGACTTTGGAGCCTTGGTTCCGCTCGATCGCTTCTTCAATACGAGCTGTATTGAAGTTGCGCAAGTCCCGCCGCATGCATTTGGTGATCTGTCTGTTCAGTTGCCTATAAGCTGTCAAATCTGTTGAAAAATGTAGCTTCATCTCCCGTCTAACAGCCATGAGATTAAGAGTGTGATCGGAGAGTTTTTGTGTTCTTCTGCGGCGGGTCTTGCAGAACTTAGCTCCGACCGCATGGACAGTTTCCACGAGCTTGTCATTCAAATCGTCCACTTCAATGCAGTCTTCTAGGCACTGAAAGCGGTTTTGTAACTCGAGCTTCGAGGTTTCGGGACTTTGGATTAGAGCACGAGGGGGACAGAGCGTTGACTTCATTAGACGAGACCTCTCCAACTTAACGTTTAGGTTCAGTGTGCCTCTAACCATTCGGTGATCGCTGCCGGTTTTCACCCTCGCGATCACGGAGACATCACTGAACAGTTGTCGTCTGGTCGTCATAATGAAGTCAATCCCGTTTTTTGTCGAACCGTCGGGGCTCGACCAGGCACACTTCCTGTGGGGCCGCTTCTGGAAGAAAGAGTTCATCATAAGAGTCCCTTTCCCCATGAAGTCGGCCAGCTGCTGGCCCCTTGGGTTCCGTTGCCTTATTCCAAATTTCCCCACCTTCAGCTCACCGTTCTCTCTTGTGCCTAGTTTTGCATTAAAGTCTCCCATTAACACCGTATATTGGGTTTTGGAGGAATGCATGGCTCTAGAGACATCCTCATACATTTCCTCCACCTCCTCATCGGGGTGTGCCGAGGTTGGTGCGTAAACCTGTATGACCTTCAGCGAATACCGTTTGGTGATTCTGAGTATAAGGTACGCAACCCTTGTCGACACACTCTCAATCTTTACAACGTTGTTAACGAGAGACTTGTGGACGATAAGTCCGACACCTCCTTGGGACAGATAGTCGCCCTTCCGGTAATAGAGCAAGTTGCCGGATTCGAGGATTACCGTGTCCTCCCCCTCTCTTCGGACCTCGGATAATCCTAAAATATGCCAGCGTTACTTGTCTGTCTCTTCTTCCAGCTCCACAATCTTTTCGTCAGTCCTCAGGGTGCGTGCGTTGTATGTTGCCAGGTCGAGTCGTCGTAGGTGGCAACCAACCTCCACCGGAGATTCTTAGCACGCCCTGCCCCGCCGTTACCATGGTCGCCACCGTAGCCAGGAATAACGGGGCCGCCGGGGACTGGGGGCCGTCTCTTCGTATCTTTCTTCATGGGGGGTATATTGCCATAGTTGCCACGCTTCGCGAGCGAGTTGGCAACCGCAGTTTTTTAATTGTATTTTTGCCGTTACCAGGAAGATGCTGCTGCCAATCTCCTGCCTGTTTCACTTTGTCGCCTTTTACGACACCCACGGGAAGATATGGGGTAGTGGATATTCTTAACCACCACTACACGGCAAAATATAATAAAAATATTAAAACCAAGTGCTGTAAGTAAGTAATGTAAGTTTTGTTTTGTTTTGTTGTAATAAGTTGGAACTCGCTGGAGTTCAGATATATTTCAACTGTTTATGGTTGAAAGCTAGAGGCAAGACACTACATGTTTTGCGTCGCGCGGCTTCCGTGAAACGAAACGTTGGAACGTTTGTTTTTTTTCTGTGGGTTTTTCTAACGTTTATTCCATGTGTGACAGTTAATTTTTCTTTATTACCAGTCTATGGCCGATTATCCGAATTTTCGATTATCCAAATCGACCCCGGTCCCAATTAATTCAGATAATCGGCGTTCTACTGTACTTGTGTTTATGTTTTTTATAATCCACTTAGAAGTTGTAATGAACCAAGTTTTGAAAGTCCAAATATGTTATATCTCCCGTCTTTACATTTTAGAGTCCATAGAGTAGGTCCAATTCTACTGTTTATCACATTTCAGACTTTTTATTTTTCATTTTTATTTTTTTAGAAAAGCGGATGAGATCAGAAAAAATGAGGTGTAATGAGTGAACATTGTCTATAACATAGATATTTATCATATATTTTTAAAGTTTTGAATAATGAAAATATTTAAAAAGCGATTTAAAAATAACGAATCTTAAATCATGTGCACTCTACGTTATTTGTAACAAGTATCAATAAATTTGTAGCACCCTTACCTTAAACCGGTCGTTAGGTAATAAGTTTGCTTCAAATTATAATAATAGATCAATTTGATAAAATGTCAATTAAAAAACAATAAATTTGAACAATATCTATGTCATAAGCTTCTACTTCGTTCACCTTCCACCCTATTTTTTCTTGCGCTAAGAAAATCACCTGGTGGAGAGCGAGCTTATAATTGACATCGTGGGAAGTGGCGACTGACAGCTTGGCTGAAGCTGAATCTAATTGTCCTGTTAGCCGGACGAACTATTTTATTGTATTTATCCTGCTGTTTGTATTTCGTACTTTTAATTAAAAATTAACATAGTTCGTTTTTTTTATCATATTATGAATTAAATTACTTTATTTGTTTATTTGTATAAGCACAGGATCATATCCGGAAAGTTTAAAAACTTAAATTGTTAAGCATTTGTTTAAAACAGATAACTGTATAAAATGATAAAAATGATGCGGTCACCGAATCATTACTTAAACAAAATGTAAATGCGTGTACAAAGAATTTTACATTTCATAAAGTATCATCAAAAGATATTGTAAAATATTTTACAACTATTGATGTTGAGAAAACTGCGGATCTGTGGGGGATTTCCGTTAAATTTATTGCGTCTATAATAGATACAATCGCGCCTCATTTAGCTATTATTTTTAATACTAGTATCGAATCTGGTGTGTTTCCTGATTTAATGAAGTATAGTAAAGTAATACCTTTATTTAAATCTGGTAGTGACATGAGACCCCGCCAATTTTAGACCTATTTCTGTACTACCAACACTTAGTAAGATTTTTGAAAAAATTATTCTTGATCAAATGTTAAATTTCTTTAATATAAATAATTTACTTCATAAAGATCAATTTGGTTTCACTAGGGGTCACTCGATAACTGATGCCGGTGTTGAACTGATTAAATAGATATTTAATGCATGGGAGAATTCGTTTTGGGTATATTTTGTGACCTATCCAAAGCCTTCGATTGTGTTCACCATGAAACATTAATCAGGAAACTTCAACACTACGGTGTAAGAAGTGATGCTCTTAAATTAATTATTTCATATTTAAGTAAGAGAACGCAAAAAGTTGTCATTAACAGTATGAGTTCTTCCGGGTCGATGGTACTGATGGGCGTGCCTCATGGCTCAATTCTCGGCCCCTTTCTGTTTCTTGTATACATTAATGACTTACCTTGAAT
Organism: Parnassius glacialis; assembly: GCA_033319125.1. NCBI lineage: Eukaryota > Metazoa > Arthropoda > Insecta > Lepidoptera > Papilionidae > Parnassius > Parnassius glacialis. The sequence continues at coordinate 3,106,957 of JAVANC010000003.1, forward strand.
AGTAGGAGATAACCATGATATAGTATCATTTGCAGATGACACTTCTTTAATTTTCAAATTAAGTCGACAATTGCTAAAATATGACGAAGAAAATAATGCTATATCTAAAGTAGTAAATTGGTTCAATGTTAATAATTTGCATTTAAATGGCACCAAAACGAAATGTATGAAATTTATGACTGCAAATGTCAAACAATTAAATACTAATGTATGAATTAAATACTAATGGTGAGACAGTTTTGTAGATACCAACATTTTTCTTGGAATCACACTAGACGCGAAGCTTCAATGGAGACCCCGTATATCAAAACTAGCAAGCAGACTTAGTTCTGCAGCATATGCCGTAAAAAAGGTTAGAAGTCTAACTATTGTTGAAACAGCTAGACTAGTTTACTTTAGCTATTTCCATAGCATAATGTCGTATGGTATTTTGCTATGGGGACACGCAGCTGACACTGAAATTATATATGTTTTACAGAAGAGGGCCATTAGAGCAATTTATGATTTAAAGCCTAAAGAGTCGCTGTGACAAAAATTTACGTAAATTAATATATTAACTTTGGCCTTTCAATACATTAAAGAATATTTAATGTACGTACACAAAAATAAAAGTAGTTTTACAAAAATAAGTGATATTCATTCTGTAAATACTAGGAACAGACACAAGCTAGTAGTACCAGTTACTCGACTCCATCGAGTCAGTAATTCATTCTTGGGGCGATGTATACGCTTTTACAATAAAATTCCACAAAATATACAAAATTTGACCTGCTCAAAGTTCAAAAACTTTATTAAACTAAGTTTGTATAAAAAGGGTTATTATAGTATTAAAAAATTTAAAGATGATAATAACCCCTGGAAATTAGGTGATCGCTACCATGCTATTTCTAATTTGTTGTGTTGTTAATTTGTGTAACAGATATGATAGTAAGCTGTTATTTAAAAAAATTCCCGCTGGGTTTCTTGCTGGTTCTTCCCAGGACAGAGGTTTTTTTTCGAACCAGTGGTAATTATACAAAAGAGTGACTTTCAATAAGTATTATTTATAATCTATATTGAATTAAAAAGTTTCTGTTTCTGTTTCTGATGTATATATACATATACTTAGAAATTTATAACTTTTTTGAAAAATTAAACATTCTTACAGGATACCAAAAAGGATTCCGCAAAACTAAAAACATAAATATGGCTATTTTTGATTTTTTTTTTAATAAAGTGATGATGAATTTTGACAAAAAAACACCGCTATGTGCGATCTACTGTGACCTAACTCAGGCTTTCGATTATGTTGACCATGACATCCTGCTCAGTAAATTAGAAGCCTAAGGCATCAGAGGAAACCTATTAAATGTCATAGAATCCTATCTTAAAAATCGAACACAATATATCTAAATGTGTAAAATAAACGTTAACACCAAAAAAATAAGAAATATGCACATCAAACAAACAAATAGTTAAGCACGGTGTCCCACAAAGGAGTGTTTTGAATCCTTGGATGATTATCATCTACATAAATGATTTACCAAAAATAATAAATTATTCAATAATATTGCTCTTTTTCATTGACAGTACGGTCACAAAAAGCTCCATCAATAAGGATACATGGAAAGTGACATTTATAATACAATCAATTTAATAATCATTTAAATTTTAAAATAATAATTTAAAAATAAATCTTAAAAACACAAAAATTATGTACTTCAGTCAACGCGTAGCAACACCAAATATTAACTTTAATTACCAAGGGACAGAAATCAACCAAGTAGACACAACAAAATGTCTAGGGGTACTGTTGATAAAAGTCTGAACTGGATAGCGCACAAAGAAGAACTAAACAAGATAATTATTAGTCCTACTGCTTATGCGCTCCATAAGCTCGCATCTATCGTAAGTACCGATGCGCTTCTCACGTCTTACCACGGTATTGTTGATTCCATCTTGAGACTTGGCATCATATTCTGAGGAAATTATACTAATAAGAAAATTATATTTAAGTCCCAAAAAGGTACATCAAGGCATAGCCTTAAAGCATTTAGTCTTAAAATTACTGATGGCTGCAAACCATCTTTACTGAGCACAAAATTTTGAGCTTGCCCTCTTTATTTACATATGAAGTAACAAACTTTGTTCAAAGTAACTCTAAATTGTTTAACAAACTATCAAACGTTACAATTCGCAATCGCTGGGATTATAATAGGTTATGCGCAATCGGATCATAAAAGCATTGATGCATAAAAGTATTTTATGTCTGGCGCCAATAATATATATTAAAATCCCCAAGCACATCAAACAATTGCCTACTAGACTTTTTACGCTACATCTTAAAAGAAATATCTGATAGGCAAATTTTATTACAGCTTTCCTGATTTCTTAAATGGTTGATTTTTTAAGCTAAATATTGAATTATAACATTTCTCTAATGCAATCTTAGGAGTAACCGACATAGCCCAACGGATTAATAAGCTGAAGTGGCAGTGGGTCGGCCATATAGCTCGAAGAACCGACAATCGATGGGGAAGAAAGTTTCTTGAGTGGCAGCCTCGTACCGGTAGGCTAAGTGTAGGGCGACCCCCCACGAGATGGAGTGAGGACCTGGTAAGATATGCAGGAAGTCGATGGATGCAGGTGGCTCAGGGCATTCCTTGGGGGAGGCCTATGTTCAGCAGTTGACTTATGAAAGGCTGTAATGATGATGATGATGATGATGAATCTTAGGAGATGTCATTAAAATTGTTGCACATCTGGAGCTATGTCTGTAGGGTTAGTTAATTTATCTTGTATAATAATTAACAAATGTGAATTCGTTACTGTATGTAGTACAATTTTTTACATGTAGTTCATTTTAAGTTTTTAAACCATTATAATTTTTACTCGTTTTACAAAATTAATATCTTTATATTTATTTATTTTATCTTTAAATATTAATGTTTAGTTAAAATACCTTAATTAATGGTTACTTAGAATTATGTATGTTTTTTGGGTAGATTCAAAATTATTCAATACAAATGTCATTCTCTAACTTCAACAAAGACTCTTCTCTGAACCCAAGACACATAATATAATTATATAAATTACTAATTAAATACAAAAAAAAATCACACATAATTATAGACCACTTTTTGTAGTAAGGCCTGGTTTAAGTCCGTGTATCATTGGCATGAAGAAGTCTTTTATCGACTTCACCACAATCTTCGGGAAGTTAGACACTTGCTCTCAAATTCCATACTTTACAAGGTACATTATGCAGACGACGGCTTCCATCTATTTATCAAACTTAACTTATTATTGCATACCGAGCGCAAAGCGCATAGATATGTTCTACTAGCACCTAAAAATCAAGATTCCAACGTTTTGTCGCATGAAATCACATTGATTTCATTGATTGATATAAAAAGCACATTGTCAGAAAGGTAAATGATTTTTGAAATTATTATTTTTCTTTTAAATCGATTAATTGCTATTTTTACATAAAAAAGGGGTTTTAGTGGCGTATGATGTGGATTTATTAAGCCCTCAAGGCTTGTAAACACGATAGCTTTTGAAAATATCAATTATTTAACACAATCTATTTTTTAATCTCTTTATCTATCATGTGGGAAGCCACTGAATGTAAATGGCAGTGTAATTTTATTTTGTTTAGCTATAATTAATTTTTTTTCGGCTCCAAAATGGCGATATTTTCGGTGTTTTCACAGCCTTGTGTTAGAATTTATTTCAGTAAATAGAGACTGCTTGTGCCTCACTCGCTTAGTTTGGCGTCAACCGACGTTGTGAGTGAATACTGTATTGGTTGTTTGCGGAAGCCAAAAAGATCGCTGTACAAATAAATACAAAATATTCGAAAAACAAATTTCATACATACTTGATTATTATAATGATCAGAGATTTTTATTACAATATTTTAATAGCACAGAATAAATAATAGTAGTACGTACTAAAAGTAAGTAGGATGTAATATTTATACACTTGTATACGTCTTGGACTTTTTGGAGTGACATGAATGATGATATGATGATCATATGAGCATTATGAGTCGTGCACTTTGGATTTTCCAAACTTTTTCAAATTGTAGTTTAACATAAAATTATCGGAAAATTGGAAGTATAATAAGGTTATTAGTGAAAACTTGTGTATTTGTACTACTTTAATAAAATTCCGTATAATCATGTTATACGTAATTTTTTTAATGCTTTTTAAAGCTAATGCGGCTTGCTCATTTGGATTTACTAATAGTTTTTTTTTTAATTATTGTTATTATAGTGTTACGAGCTTGGGGTTCGAGATAATTAGAAACTGCTGAATTAAATACCAAAATTGACAATTTAATTAAAGAACACTGATTACAACTTAAAACCACACTAACAACGATACAGAATTGTACTACTGATCACTTTAGTTCACAGTTGTATCGCTTTGAAGTATTCGCTTGTATCGCCAATTCAACACTCTCCGGGTCGCGGTCTATATCGGCCTTATATAGGGCCTCAGATAATTTCCAGATCCTTCTACTGTAGAAACATCTAGAATGTTCAAGTGCATACCGGTCCCGACTGACTAGGTGTCGATAGTTCTAGAATGTTCTTCCATGGAAAATTCTAGAAGGATCTTCTAGTTCTGCCATTTGATACTAGAGGGCGCTAGTGGTAACTAGTGATGGCAAAAGGTACCAGGTATTAATGGTAGCGCTCAACAATAGTAATGCTTTAGATATTAAAGACCAGATATCAAATATTATAATAGCATAAAATAAATAACTTCATTCTGTATAGATCATTACATAATAATTATTATAAAAAAGTCTTTCTACTTGACTGCAACGTTGGTATAGATGTCGTAAACGCAGTGGCTGGTCATGAGGTTCCGGACCAAGGAGGTCAAAATCAGTTATTAGGGTTTTTCAGTTAAGAAATTCTCAGTATCTGCCCGGAGTCAGGAAGTTGACGGTATCTCACCCCCGTGCCTCAGAAAGCACGTAAATTCGTTGGTCCTGCGCCTGATCTCTCTACGATCATGTTGGATTACCGTCCTATCGGACTATGATTATATAAAAATAGATATATATAAATAGAGAGTGAACCTGTGTTTGTGAATACACTTGGGCCCTAAAATCCTCTCCTGCGCAAATGGCTTTTTATAGGAGAGGAGGCAAACGAGCATTCGGCTCACTTAATGGTGACCCTTGGTAATTAACGTTAATATTTGGTGTTACTAGGCGTTGACTGAAGTACATAATTTATGTTTTTTTTTTTAAGATTTATTTTTAAATTATTTTTATATATAGGAGAGGGGGCAAACGAGCATGTGGCTCACCTGATGGTAAGCGATTACCGCCGACCATGAACAACTGTAACACCAGGGTAATTGCAAGCCGGCCTTTTAAAAAGGAGTAGGCTCTTTTTTTGAATGTCTCTAAGTCGTATCAGTTGGGAAAAATCGCTGGTGGTAATCGATTCGAGTTTTGCGAGGAAGAAAACTTCTTCTAAATCGCACAGTGGTGAACCGCCAATCATGCAGAAGGTATGGATGGTATCGCGAGTTTTGTCGCGATCTGCGATGGTAAAATTGAGCGGCTAGCTCGCCTTTGAGACTAACCGTAATTCGGTCTGGATAACATCATTATTGAAAGCATTGGATTAATACGTATTACGTAAGTGCACTATACTTCAATGTCTGAAAGTCATTTTTTATTCACCAATGGTTCAGGAAACACTTCTGTCCAGGGAAGAACCAGCAAGAAACACAGCGGAATTATTTGTAAGACATATATAATTTTACAATAATTTTGTACAATTATTAATATAAATTATAATAGAACCAGCATGGTAGCAATCTCCTTATTCATAATATAACAAAAACATAATAATTGACTAAAACAACTGAAATATAATATAATGACGTATCCTAAAATATAATTAAGTTATTTAAAAATGAAAGTAATATAAATTGAAATTGTTATAGCATTGTCAATCAAATAATCTCATTATAAGGAAAATGGCCTGCAGCTGATTGCATATGCAATTAATAAGGTTTTGATTTAAGCCAATAATGTAATAACTCAAAGTGGAGCTCCATATTGTGCACTAATTATAATTTAACTATTGAATGTTGCCTCACCTTGATACTTAGTCTCATTTAAAGGGAGGGGATGACGAGGGTTATTTGAGGGGGGTCTGTTTAGATTTGCTATACACTGATTAGCTCCAATTGTTTACCGTCTTTTTTACCCGACTGCGCAATGCAAAATAGGTCGATGTTTTTATTATCATTCTGTTTAAGTATGTGTTTGTTCCTTTGTGACGCTCTAGAGATCAAACGCGTGGGCTGATTTCGATGATTCTTACGCCAATCGATTTTTTTTAATATGTCACTAAAGACAATGTTTTATATTATAGGGTGACAAACGAGCACACAGTCCACCTGATGGTAAGTGCCTGCTGTGGCCCATAGACATCTACATTTATCCTCGTTTGCGAATCAAAATGCAGATGCGTTGTCACTCGTGAGGACTAAGATGGAATGCCTCGTTTCCAGTAAAAAGGGTCTCCAGTTCTCTACACTCACCATATGAAACAGCAGTGTTAAGCTGCTATTTGACACTGGTATTCTGTAAGAGCGTGGTCCTTCCCCGGTCGAGCCGACCCATTCGTGCATGACATGACAGTAATCAAAATTTAATATGGTGACAACCGGACGCCATATTATGAAAAAGAAACTAATTAAAATCGACGAACCTTATTTAACCTTAATTATTTTTTGGTTTGAATAACCATTTAGGATCTATAACGATTTTAAGGTGGTTACCATTTTCCATTCAAATTAATACAAATAAATAAAATTGGAGTGTCTGTTTGTAATGTCAAAATTTCACTAAATGCATATGAATGTATATACGGTACTTATAACAAAAACACAATTTTTTAATTTTTTCTCTGTCTGTCTGTTTGTTCCGACTAATCTCTAAAACGGCTGGACTGATTTTGATTACTACACTGGCAGATAGCTGATGTCATACGGAGTAATTTAGGTTACTTTTATTTAAGAAAAAGAGTTAGGTTCCGCGCAAAAAATTAAAAAACTAAATTACACGCAAACGAAGTCGCAGGAACAGCTGGTGGTATAATAAAACTGTGATAAAGTTTTTATATAATCTTACTTATTAGTACTTGACTTACTTATTAGTAATCGTAGCAAGTGGAAAGAAGTGGTCTCTGCCTACCCCTACGGGAAAGAGGCGTGATTATATGTATGTATGTATGTATTATTAGTACTTGTTAGTAAATTTTAGGCGAAAGGGTTTTTTAAAGCTGTATAACGTTAAATATCAGCCTTATGCTACTGTGTTTCGAATGGCGAGTGTAGTGTAACGTGTAAGTGAAACGAAGCATTCCATCTCAGTCCTCAGGGGTGATAATGCAATTTGCCTTTTGAGAATAATTTCACGTTTTTTTCATAGAATAGGGGGCAAACGACCATGCGGCTCACCTGATGGTAAGTGACTACCGCCGCCCATGAACAACCGCTACACTAGGGGAATTGCAGATGTGTTCCCAGCCTTTAAATGACGTAATCCAGGATAAATGTCTATGGGCCACAGCATCCACTTACCATCCGGTGTACTGTGTGCTCGTTTCTCACCCTTATTCTATAAAAAAAGTATATTTCATTATTCTGGTTCACATTTCCAATTCGCACGTAAAAGCGCCGCGCCTCATCAATCGCAAAGCTTATCTGTGAGCGCTGTCGCTTGTCGGCAATCCTTCCAAACCAGGCCGCATGGGAACGTACCTTTTGACAAACAATTTTTTATTTTCATCTGAGCGAACTGATTGCCTTTATCGATCCATAAAACAAGGATTTCGGTTAGGTTTATTTATTTATTTATTTAAGCTTTCATGCACAAAGTTGTACATATGGCGGACTTAATGCCATAGGGCATTCTCTCCCAGTCAATCATTAGGCTGAACAGAGATATACAAACAAGAGGCGGTGCAGCAGTAAACAAAATAGAAAGCGCTAAAAGAAAAGAAATTGTATATACATATAATTATAAATATACACACACATACATAGACATATATACTTAAATACACACAATATATACATATATAAATACATAAATACACATGTACACGCATACACTATATATATACACAATACATATAAATATTATCTATGTCAGAACAAATATGAAATATACATATGCGTATGAAAATAAAAGCTATGTTAGTTCAAACTTGCAACAATTTTTCACATGCTTACGGACTTGATTTTTAAAAAGAAACTTGTTGGAAGCTTTTTTAATGTCAAGAGGGATGTCGTTCCAGAGTCTGATGGCCGTGAGGGCGAAAGATTGAGATAAATAACCAGTACGGTGTAAAGGAGTGAGCAACTTAAGGTTAGCCGATGAACGGAGAGAGCGATTATGAGAATCTCCCAGGTATTGAAATTTGGATTTCAGATACTCGGGAGCACATGGATCGTTCAGAATCGTGAAAATGGTGCAGAGCATTCTGACATGTCTGCGCTGACGGATAGGCAGCCAATTTATCTGAGCACGAAAAGAAGATACATGGTCGTATTTACGGAGACCATTTATTTATCTACTTTTTGCAATCACCAGATTTATTATTTACTATCGGAACGCCCTGGCTTCACCTGGATAACAACTATTAATGTGACGTTATTTAGATCTAAGATAAAGGCCAAATGTTTTATCAAGTTTTCGTTTTTCAAAAAATTCTTTAAGATTTTTGGATAAAATATGCGTGGTAAAACCATGCTGCAGCTATATTTGAAATTGTAATTATTCAACTCCTGCCTTATTGCTTCCCACTGGATTTAGCACAATCACGGTCTCTTCTTTATTCTGTTTTACGCCCATCTTCTTGGATGTTATTTTTTGTCAACTTTTTGTTAAACACGTATACACAATCACGCAGCTCAAGATAGAACGTCATAGCTTAATTCAGTTCATCAATTGCACAAAGAAAAAAATGTTCCACTCCAAATATGGTGGAGGGTGTCATTTTCGCGTCGCGAATTTCAGCAGGGTCGCCATGTAGGGCGAATGTTAGGAGAAGGGTTAAACAAAAGAATGATGATATAAGACTAGCTTTATTGTATTAATAAATTTGATTATATAGGATTATAGATTATTATTACACTTGTGTGTGTACTATTATATACTCCTACTACTACTACTACTACAACTCCCTGAGCTCAATAGAAATCAGTTATTTCAATATTACAGGCAGACACTCCAATTTTATTTATTTATATATATATATATATAAATAGATAAGGGAAAACTTATTTATATTTGTATCTTAAGCACAACTATTGGGTGGTGACGACTTTTCATACTGGTAAAGAGACATTCCATGTTATTCCTCAGGAGTAACAACGCATCTTTGTTTTTCTTTCTTAAAAAAACGTTACCACCACACTAGGATTATTTACTGTATCGTTGAGGCAGTTTACAAACATAAATTGCACGAGGATAAACATCTAGACCCGGAACAATTATTTGTAGGCCATACAAGTGCTTACTCCGTGCGGGATTCGAACCCGCGGCCAGTAGCGCAACAACTCATTGCTAAGCCACTACGCTACAGAGCCGTCTCTCTGCATTTTGCTTCTTTATTGAGGGTAGATGTAAATGTCTATGCAAACTCCTCCACTTACCACATATACTAATAATATAGCTGCAGCGTGTCTCTATTACGTACATTACGTAGGTTTGTTCATCATACAAAATATACCAAATATTAGGACTCGAGAACATCGAAGTAGTTTTTATAATTAATTAAATGAATGAAGTGAAGGTAAGAGGAAAACCGAAACTAAAACATACTTGCTTAGGGCCATCCTTAATTAGGTATGAAAGGGGCGATAGGGGCACATAAGTGCCGCAATGACATTACCAGAAAACATATTAAACATATTATTAATGAATATAGGAACTGAGACGTGGTCCTTCACTGCTGGCCATATGAGTAAGCTCAAGGTGGCTCAGCGAACTATGGAAAGGGCTATGCTCAGGGTTTCTCTGCGTGATAAACTTAGAAATGAGGATATTCGCAGTAGAACTAGAGTGACCGCCATAGCCCAGCGAATTAGTAAGCTGAAGTGGCTATGGGCCGGCCCTATAGTTCGAAGAACTGACAACTGATAGGGAAAAAAAAATCTCGAGTGGCGGCCTCGTACCGGTAGGCGAAGTGTAGAGTGACCCCCCACTAGATGGAGTAACGACCTGGTAAGACATGCAGGAAGTTGATGGATGCAGGTGGCTCAGGACCGTGCTTTATGGCATTCCTTGGGGGAGGCCTATGTTCAGCAGTGGACTTGTGAAGAACTGTAATGGTGATTGTTACGGCCTACGGGTGTTCCTACAAAGGTTCAATCTTCGGGGCCCATCAGCGAAGAATCAACGAACAGACGCAGGTCGGGCCTCGATATGGCCGCGTGGAATGTCTCTAATTATAATAAACTATATGGGAGCAAACTAGAAAGCAAAAGTACTTACCTGTATCAGGAGCCAACTTCGCTCCAAGGCTTGAGCAGGCCGTGAGTGTGTGTAATGGTAGATAGAGAGGCGTGTACAGTGATGTGTGAATGTGTGGGGCCTTGGCAAGCATAGGCGACCAGCAGCGGCCGAGTTCCAGGCTGCTCTAAATGCTGCATCGCTCCAGACAGCTCCGGCGCCGGACCACTTCTTTCTTCACTGTCACTGATTCAGTCTCTTAGCTTCATTGTACGTTTAACTAACTTCACTTCGACTAATTCCACACTCATCGCAGAATCGAACACGTGATACCAGACACGGCAACGGACAGTAGTTCAAAGTTCAATATTCAATGTCCCGAATTCACTTATCACAAATTATAACGATATCCTGACAATTAACCGGGAGAAGCTCACAAACAAGGAATGCGCGGCTCGAATCCTAGATCGTATATGTCCTCCACGCGCGTACACTATTCCGCACTCTCGCACGAGTCAACTATCGCACAATTCACATATCTACGTGACGAAGAAACACGCGCCCAAAATTCAGATTCTATACCCTAATCAAACAAAACCCGGTCTCGCGCGAACTTCCGCAGCGCTAGCTGAAAAACCCGGCTTAACCCGGTCGCTGCTAGCAAGTCACTCTCACCTACTGTCTCGCCCGACAGCGCCAAGACGCTGGGAAACTCCCTTCCGCTGCCCCCTCCCCGACACACACGTGACACCTGGTACGATCAGGCTATTGGCAAAGTCAAACGTGATTGGATGACGTTAAACATTACCAAATTTAGGCGTAAACAGTGATGATGATGATGATGATGATGATAATGTTATAATGTTAAATGTCTCATACAAAAAAAGTATTTTTCTCAAAATATTCTGCGTGGCCGTCGTTACCTCTAAAAACAATGTCACTACGCCACGGATTTTGATGCGATTTTCATCAATAGACAGAATTATTCAAGCGGAAGGTTTTTATTTATATATAATTCTTCTGTTTGTGTGTATGTAACTAAACTTCACCTAAGCGTCTGGACCGAATTTTAATGAAATTTTGTGTGTGTGATCAAGTTGATTCGAGATCGGTTAAGATTCGCAATTGGACCCGGTTGAAGGCGCTTTTGGCGAGATCCAGAAATCACCCGTGCGTTTTTTGCACGTGGTACAGCCATGCTGCAGCTACAGGTATATTAGTAGTATAGTTGTAGCACGAACAGGTCGGCTCGACAGGGGAAGGACCACGCTCTCACAGAATACCAGCGTTAAATAGCAGCTTAACACTGGTGTGTTTCGTATGGTGAGTGTAGAGAACCGGAGACGCTTTTTACTGGAAAAGAGGCATTCTGTCTTAGTCCTCACGGGTGACAACGCATCTGCATTTTGATTCTTTATTGAGGATAATTGTAGATATCCATGGGTCGCAGCAGCCACTTACCATCAGGTGGACTGTGTGCTCGTTTGTCACCTTATCCTATAAAAAAGTGCGTCTATCGCTTAAATCGTGATCGTGCAATTTATGACCGATTGGGGGTCATAGTCACGTAATACATTTGTTTTGTCATAAGATGATGATTCATATATAATCTAGGATCCGATAGGCAGAGCTGTAGTCAAGTTATTAACAAATTCTTGACTAAAATGTCTGCCAAGCCAGCTATTATACAATAAACAAGAGGTAAAATTAAAAATTTTGTGCAACCGACGTCAATATAGGGTGGGTGTACCAGTCCCAAACCAGTTAAGGACACATTTTCACGTCGAAATGCTCTGAACTAGTATTATTTAATTTCAACATAGAAATGTACATATACAGTTGTTTATTGATCACTAATGTTGCAATATAGATAAATTATTTGATTCCAAATATTTAAGTTTTTTATAGATTTCATTAATTATACGGAAAACGGGAATGTGCCTAAGTTTGACCAGTGCGCTCCAATAAATGACCACTTTTGCGCCAATAGTTGACCACTGAAAAACTTATCAAAAAAAGGTAGCTAATTGAAAATAAAACACTATTTTTTTACATAAATTGACTTTCATATGATGACTGAAAGTTTATCTAGACTTACAACCAATTTTAATGGCACAGTCGAAGGTAACTAATTAGAAGACAAACATGAAAATTAGAACATTAACGGTAACAACGCTTATTAGCAAACTACAATAGAAAAAAATATCTTTGCACATAAATTATCAGTATCACCTATCACAGACTGAATTAAATAAATCAGTCTCGACGTTCAGTAGGCAATTTTAACAAAATCCTATCTAGAAACCGTAAAATTACTAAAAGAACTCGAAAGCTTTATCTTATACTAGCTATTCCCCGCGATTTCGCCCGCGTGCATTTTTTTGCGCGGAACCCTAAAATAAAAGTAGCCTAAATTACTCCTTATAACATCAGCTATCTGCCAGTGAAAGGCCCATCCAAATTGATTCACAGGTTTTTGCGTGATGCGTGTTCATCCCAAAATAGCTCGCAGACGACAGATTTTCTTCACACTTACACATTTATTGTTATATTTTGGTCAATTTACACAATATTTTTATGAATTATAGCTTATGTGTTGTTCTAATGTGTGAGCTATATTATTGTAATGTTTCATTAAAATGCATTTAGTAGTTTTTGCGTGAAAGTGTAACAAACATCCATACATCCTCACAAACTTTCACATTTATAATATTGGTAGGATTCATTGCAAAAGTTTGGCCATGTCTTCAACCTTGTAGAAACCTCTGGTATTTATAGAAACAGATGCTTTTATAACTCCAATGATGCTATCACGGTCATACAATATAATCTTCAAATGGCTTGAAACCATTTGAAAATGGTCGCAGATGATAACATCATAGTACTGACTTCAGCGTTACACCCATCAATGTTTTTGATTTTCCCAGGGAAATAGTTGTTTAGGTGCTTGGCTTTTGGTGGTGTCGCTTCAAGATTTTTTACGTGGAGCCATGTTACAGCTGTATTAGTAGTATAGTTGTAGCACGAATGGGTCAGTTGGACCGAGGCAGGACCACGCTCTCACAGAATACCAGCGTAAAATATCAGCATAACGCTTCTGTTTCGTCAGGTGAGTGTAGAGAACCGGATACCCTTTTTACTGGAAACTAAACATTCCATTTTAGTCCTCACGGTTGACAACGCATCTGCATTTGATTCGTAATCGAGGATAGATGTAGATGTCTATGGGCCGCAGCAACCACATACCATCAGTTGGACTCTGTGCTCGTTTGTCACCCTTATCCTATAAAAAAATCCTGTGGGTGTAGGGTAACTTCCTTTTCTTCTGGTTGTTGGATTGATAGTCCACGTCCAAAATCAGTTAAAGATGTTCTCTCTTATTATTTGGCTAACTGTTTCCAATAAACAGTCATTTTTAACGTTAGCGTCAATCCACCTAGATAATACAAACTTTGGTGGTCCCATTTTCCGTTGAGAATGTCTCATTTTCAGTTTGTTTATAACAGTCGGGTGAGGGATATGATATTTTCGCCACATTCGCCTTATTTTAGCGCCTTTATGAATTTCATCGAGATACTTAAGCAAATTAAGCTCTGTATATTTAAAAACGTCTTTTTGGGTCTATCTTCAATCTAAAACAACGAAAAAAGTTAAAACTCTAATGTGGTGGTTATCCATAGGAACACTTTTTTACTATTCTGTACCAATAGCAAACCAGTGGTCAACAACTGGGGCACATCGCATAAAACGATTTTAATAATTGGCTTTAAGCTCTAAATAGTCAAACAAAAGCATCGCTATGAAAAAAAAGAACAAAAAAAGGAACACCATAAGCAACCAGTTGCAAACCAGTTGGTCAACAATAGGAACTCAGTACAAGGTGTGTTTCAGTAGTTAACCACCTTTAAAAATACTTGATAATGTCATTATTTAATAAAAATAACAGCGCATAGCACTTAAATAAATACTAAACTTTTTAAATAATACAACTTGATGACAGCAATTGGGATATAATAGGTGATATTAAAATATTTAGCTTACCATGTCGACGTGCACGTCTAACTGTAATGGCGGCCGAAAGGCAGTAAACGAGACACAGGTATGAGAAAAAAAGCTAGGTATCGAAATTTTTCGATTACTATCGCAAAAAATGATGTTCGGAAGATTGGTTATAGTCTAGGCTACATAACAAAACTATTGAATTCTTAAAAATTGCCCGCCATTTCTTAATTTATTCAATTGAACATATGAGTGGTCAACCACCGGTACCTGGTTTGGGACTGGTACACCCACCCTAATTAAAATTAGAACATTATCAAGGCAGTTGAAGTCAATTAAATATACACATTATTAAGGATAACTCAAAAACTACAGGTCAGATCTTGATCAAATTTATATGGGGCAACATGACAAGCAGCAGCTTTCAAATAAAAGAATCATCAAAGTCCGTTCAATGGAGTTGTTATAAATTACTTTGCTTAATTCCGCGTAAAGAAAGAAAATGTTGTGTCCTGCCCAGTTTTAAAGGGAAAGTTAACCTTAAAACTGTGCACATATCTTTTTCTTTCTTTACGCGGAATTAAGCAAAGTAATTTATAACAACCCCATTATAATGGATTTCCGCAAAGTAACGCCTGATTCTATTAATTATCTTATAGTCCGTTCACATAGAAAAAAGTTCTGAGGTAACACAAAAAATACAGTCGAATCGAGTACCTCCTCCTTTTTTTAAAGTCGGTTAAAATGTTTATGCAAGTGTGTGAATAAGACTTCTCCAAAGAATGCATTTGTTAAATTACCATTCCATCTTCAGGTGGTAGGTAATTTAAATATATTAACTACCCATCTAATTGTCTGTAATAATCAACACATGCTGCATTAACTTTTTAAATGATGCCAGTAAAAATCTGAAAATTAACTTTAATGAAATATTTTAGATAAAAATATTGGGAGTGTTGCACACACACGCACGCACGCAAACACGCACGCATGTACACACGCGCGTGCGCACGCACGTACATAAACGCGCACTTTACGCACGCACACGTACACACTTGTTAAAGGAAAGGATAAGTAAGATTAATATATCGCACAAAGGCGGAGCCGTAGTAAGCCGCTAATTTTAATAATATAATAAAAGACTATCTATAAACAATTGCCTATTTAATATGTTTACGATAGTTGCAAGGTAAGGTAAGGGTGAGGAGCGGCATACATTTTTCATCATCATCATTACAGTCTATCAAAAGTCCACTGCTGAACATAGGTCTCCCTACTAGATTGCCTCATAGGAGATGTTTTCCATAGTTGCCACGCTTGGCAAGCGAGTTGGCAATCAAAGTTTTTTTTCTAATATCTCCTGTTTCATTTCTCTCTGTCGCTCATACGACACACACGGTGTGATAACATGGAGCAGTGGAGTCGAATGTCGAATTTTTATTATAATAAAACTTCTCAAAATTATTACGAAAACAATAATAGCTTTTATGTCTGTTACATCATTATGTAAGTAATATATAATATGTCTTCTAAGATATGTTGTATAGCGATTTAGATAGATAGCGTTGAGTGTAACGCAGGAACATAGCTAAGAATTCTGACTGCGCTCATGGATAGAATCTTCGTGTGAGCCTTCTGTTTTGCACTTTTATGGCGACTGTTCTTAACGTTGTTTAACTAGGGTATATAATGAAATTACACTACTCATTTAGAAAATTTTAATCAAATTTAAAATGAGATCATTAGTGACACGAACAGGGCTAACTGAAATGCGCGAGACTGAACGAAGAGGGTTACGAATAGCATGACGTAAGCTTGTATGTGGACTTAATTAACGAAGTGGCGGCGTTGAGAGAGGAATTTTCTTTTGAGGCTGTAAATTTGAATAGAGGAAAAGGTTCAGCGTTGCGAAAGGGCGCACGTGTTTGTATTTGTGTGAGCGTTGCAATTATATGTCCTATGTTTGAGAAGGAAGATTAAATTACATATTTATTGAAAACAACATAGGCCTCCCCATAGATTGCCTTATTAGGGGGATATTTGACATATATTTGCCACCGCAGGTTTTTTTGTAGTTGTTACTCGATAGATTCTAGTGCCCATCCTAGTTTGTTTCCCTCTGTCGCCCACGACACCCACGGGACTACCCATTTATTTTAGTGAGCGGTTCTGTGGCGTTTTCAAGATAAAAGTTTGAGAACGATTATTAAATAAAATGTTACAACCAATGCAAAACTAAGTTTTTTTTTTCTTTTATAGGAGAGGGGGCAAACGAGCATGCGGCTCACCTGATGGTAAGTGAGTACCGCCGCCCATGAACAACTGCAACACCAGGGAGGGAATTGCAGATGCGTTGCCGGCCTTTTAAAAAGGAGTAGGCTCTTTTCTTGAAGGTCCCTAAGTCGTATCGGTCCGGAAAAATCGCTGATGGTAATCGATTCCACAAGGAAGCCGCGCGAGGAAGAAAACATCTTCTAAATCGCACAGTGGTGGACCCCCAATCATCCAGATGGTGTGGATGGTATCGGGAGTTCTGCCGCGATGTGCGTTCGTGAAATTTGACGGCTAGAATTAATTCAAAAAATTCAGAGCACTCCCTGTGGTAAATGCGAAAGACAATGCAAAGCGGTGCAACATCTCTTCGCAGTGCCAATGAATCGAGCCGATCGGAAAGGGCTCGGTCGTTGACGATTCGAGCCGCTCTGCGCTGGATGCGGTCAAGTGGAAGGAGCTGGCACTGGGGAGCCCCTGCCCAGAGATGGGAACAGTATTCCATGTGAGGCCTAACCTGCGCCTTGTAAAGTTGCAGGTGGTGTGCCGGCATGAAATACTGTCCCGCTCTGCTGAGCATGCCAAGCATTTTAGAGACTAATTTGGCCTTCTCTTCCAAGTGACCACAAAACTGCACGTCACTCGATATGTTGACGCCAAGGATTCCGATACTGGCTGAGGCAACTAGGGGAGTGCCTTGAAACTGAGGAGATACGACAAAGGGGTTCTTTTTAGCGGTAAACGCGCAAACTTGTGTCTTCTGAGGATTAAACTGGACTAGATTTAGTCGCCCCCAGTCCGAGACTTTGTCCAGCAAAGACTCGACTTCAGACACAAGTTTATTCCGGTACTCGGAGACGTTTCCCCGAGAAATATTAGCACGGCCGGTGTATAGAGCATCACTAGTGCTGTCATCCGCATAGCAATGAATGTTACCAGTTAGCAACATATCATTGATATGCAGAAGAAACAGCGTTGGTGATAGCACACAGCCTTGTGGAACACCAGCGTTAATAGGCTTGCAGTCAGAACATGCACCGTCTACAACGACCTTGATGCTCCGATCTGCAAGGAAGCTGGTGATCCAATTGCACAATTTCTCGGGAAGCCCATAGGAAGGGAGCTTCGAAAGAAGCGCTTTGTGCCAAACCCGATCGAAGGCCTTCGCAATGTCCAAACTAACGGCCAACGCCTCCCCCTTGGACTCTACTGCCTCCACCCATCTATGAGTCAGGTAGACCAGAAGATCACCAGCTGACCGACCCCGACGAAAACCGTACTAGCGGTCACTAATCAGTTGGTGATCCTCAAGGTACCTCATGAGCTGGCAGTTTATAATGGATTCCACTATTTTGGAGAACAAGGAGGTGATGGAGATAGGCATATAATTGGACGGGTCTGAGCGGTCGCCTTTCGCAAGCGTCCTCCCTGTGCAAAGATGGTAGTGATGGCTTACAGAAATTCCCTTGGACAGCCTTGGCGAGAGACCAGAATGCACGGGTTCCCGAAGGAAGGCGAACTAGTTTCTCGCCAATTCTGCCTATGTGCTCTGACTTTGCCTTGGCAATAACTCTTTTGAAGGACCTGGAGGCGAAGTTATACTTCTTTTTAAGTATGCTGGTGTTTACATCCCGAGTCGCCGAAGCCGCAGCCCAGGCTTGATAACACTCCTGCTTACTGCGTAATGCAGTTTTACAGGAGCGACCAAACCAAGGCTGAGATCTGCCTCCGATGGGTACCACAGATGATGGAATAAATAGTTCCATTCCCTGTAGCACCACATCAGTGACAGAGTCAGCAACAGCGCTGGGATCATCCGGCGAAAAGCAAACCCGCCCCCATGGGTAGGATGCAAAGAAAGACCGCATTCCGTCCCAATCCGCCGACCTGTAATGCCAAACACGGCGGCAACCTGCAGAACGCAACCGCGAAGGGAGCGTGAGTGGCACCACATTCCGGATCAGACAGTGGTCCGAAGAGCCGAGAGGGGCATCGACGGAAACCTGATATCCGTCCGGATGAGAGGTCAGCAGAAGGTCCAACAGGGAAGGTGTATGATCCTCCACATCTGGAATCCGCGTAGGCGAAGTAACCAGTTGTGTCAGACCCTATGCCAAGGCAAAGTCATAAACAGATCTCCCCGCATGATCGGTTCAACGTGAACCCAGCCATTCGGCATGGTGGGCGTTAAAATCGCCAAGGATCACGATCTCTGCGGATGGGACCTGTTGTAGCAAGGAATCTGTAGCCATTTGGACGTGGTCGATGAGTCGGTCTGTTTCGGTATTACCGCTATGGGACCTATAGAGGCACCCGTAGACGCACGGATGGTCGTCGCTGTCTACGCGTAGCCAAAGGATGGACAGGTCCGAACCTTCAAGACTGCCGAGGCGTCGAGAACAGATGTCCTCTCTGACATACACGCAAACTCCAGCCCGAGGCACAAAGGAGTGCTCCAATTTGTACCCCGGGTAGGAGAGATACGAAATATCAGCCGGAGAGGAAACCTGCGTCTCGGTCAGGAAGAGCAAGGCCGACTTTGCCGTCTCGAGATGGTAGTGGACGGCGTTCAGGTTAGAGTGAAGTCCCCTGATGTTGCAGAAATTCACGGATAGCGTGGCAGGGGTTGCCTTGGTATTATTGCTCAGTTTGCCCCGAGCAGTTATGTTTTTAGCGGAATTTTGCCCCCCCCCCCCCCCCCCAGAATACGCGGGGCAGCCTGAGCACCCACGCTCAGGATTAGAATAACATGGTCGTGGATGCTCAGCGAGGGATTCTCCAGGGGTACTGGTACCCTCCTGGGGTAGTCTTTTGTGTAATTCCGCTACCATGTTGATAGGGGGGGGGGGGGGGGGGGGAATTGGGCCTCCGGCCACCTGCACTCACCAGACGAAACGCAGAAGCAAAGCTTCTACTTCACGCCGATTTTCTGTGAGGTCGTGGTACCAACCCGGCTCGAGCCGGCCCATACGTGCAACAGCGTAAACTGTTGCGTGGCTCTACCACCGTCAATTATTTTTTATAACAAGTAAGTACTTGTATTAATTTTCAGTACTTATATTAAAAACCGTTTACTATCTACTTATCTATTCTAATCTACATATCTATTCTATTCTATTCTACATCTATCCTCGTTTGCGAATCAAAATACAGATGCTTTATCAGCCTTGAGGACTAAAATAGGAATGCCTCTTTTCCAGTAAAAAGGGTCTCCGGTTCTTTACACTAACTATACGAAACTATTATATTATTATTAACATTAATCTGCTATTTTCTGCCGACTTTGTCGTGAAGCGACAATTAAAAAAAAATAGAACCTAACCTAAGAACAACAAAACAACAAAAGTAGAACAAGAAAATAATATATTTAAATTTTTGAAAAGGTATTTACAATTTTATAAAAAAAATGAAATATGATGATGATGATGGATGAAGTGAGATTACAATTAGATTTAAAAAAATAAAGATAGGAGAATAGGAGAATATAGTGTTGTAGTGGAGCCTAAAGGTCGAAGTGACACACGCTGCGCTTGGAGTAGTAGTAGGCACGCGCGGAGCTTGAAGTTTCCTGGCGGCGACGGCACGCAGCTTCTGGTCTGGGCACACTCAGCGTCCGGAGCCGGCGCACGTAGCGCCTGGAGTAGGTGCGCTCAGCGCCTGGAGCAAGCAGTCGTAGCGCCCAAAGGTAGCGCGGGCAGTAGGTGCACTCAGCGCCTGGAGCAAGCAGTCGTAGCGCCCAAAGGTAGCACGGGTAGTAGGTGCACTCAGCGCCTGGAGCAAGCAGTCGTAGCGTCCGGAGTAGTGTGGCCCCGCGCTTGAAGTAGACTACGCCGACGACTTCAAATGTAGATGGAGGCTTGCAGGATCCCGGGGCAATGCGGCCCCGGGATAAGGCCTTTAGTAGATGCTTCACGTTTGAAAACTGAAGAGAGACTCCTTGTATTCTCCGATTGTTCGGCTTTTATACCTTTTTAGAGAGAACGAGAAATTATTTAAATTAAAAGGAAATTTATTGTAAATGACCTAGAGCGAAAGAGTATTTATGTGAAAATATCGAACTAAGAACATCAAACCAGTGACGAATTTGAATAAAAGTTACCATAACAACCATATAAATAATGGTTGTCAAAAATATGAATTTTTGGTTTTAGGTATATAATTGAAAAACAGGTACATTTAAGTAAGAAATGAGATATTATTCATATAGGAAAAACTATAGCGCGGCAGCGCGCACAAAACCTGAAATTGCAGAGTTACGGAGAACTCAATAAAAGATAGAAAAAGGTAGGACTCCATTGACAGCGATTTAAACGGTGCTGATAGCGTGAAAATACGAAGTGAAAATGATTTGTTATTGTGTAAAAACGTTACAGGATCCTATGGAAATAAAGGTGATGCAAAATATAAATGCAGAAAATCAAAAACAGAATGGAAAAATGGTGTAAAATGATATGTAAGTAGCATAACTGATAGCGTGAAAAGTGATGCAAAATATCAAAACAGAATGGAAAAATAGTGTAAAATGATATGTAAGTAGCATAACACTACAACTTCCAAAAAGGAGACGGTACTCAATTCGACTGTATGTTTTTTTTTATGTGTGATACCTCATAACTTTGTACTGGGTGAACCGAATGCGATGATTTTTATCTGATTTTTATTGATAGTTCTTCTGAGGCCCCATATGAATTTGATCAAGATCAGACAAATAGTTTTTGAGTTATTCTTAATAACTCATATTGAAGTCGGCTGTACAAAATTTTTAATTTTTAATTATACACTGGTATTCTGTGAGAGCCTTGTCCTTCCCTGATCGATCAGACCCATTAGTGCTACAATTATACTATAAATATAGCTGCAGCTTGGCTCTACCACGTAAAAAATATGTTTATATCCACTACCTCATATCTTCCCGTGTGTGTCGTATTTATTTTATAGGATAAGGGTGACAAACGAGCACACAGTTCACCTGATGGTAAGGGGTTGCTGCGGCCCATAGACATCTACATCTATCCTCTATTACAAATACCAAAATGTAGATGCGTTGTCACCCGTGAGGACTAAGATGGAATGCCTCATTTCCAGTAAAATGGGCCTCCGGCCACCTGCACTCACCAAGCGAAATGCAGAGGTAAACCTCTACTTCACGCTGGTTTTCTGTGAGGTAGAGGTACCACATAGGTTCGAGCCGGCCGGCGACAGCAAAAGCTGCTGCGTGGCTCTACCACTGGAAAAAAAGTATGAGGCGACAGAGGGAATCTGAGACAGGAGATGGGCTGTAGTATATTTCTGTTAACAACAATATTACAATAAAAAACTACACTTGCCAACCCACTTGGCAAGCGTG
This sequence comes from Parnassius glacialis, assembly GCA_033319125.1. Lineage (NCBI taxonomy): Eukaryota > Metazoa > Arthropoda > Insecta > Lepidoptera > Papilionidae > Parnassius > Parnassius glacialis. The sequence continues at coordinate 3,129,057 of JAVANC010000003.1, forward strand.
GGAACTATGGGCAACGATACAAAGAAACGGCCCCCAGTGTCCGGCGGCCCCGCTGTTACTGGCTACGCCGGGACCATAGTAACAGAGTAGCAGAGTAGCAGTAGCAAGTAGCAGAGGGTGCTAAGAATCTCCGGTGGAGGTTCGGTTTCCACCTGGCAACATTATAACGCACGCACCCTGAAGACTGACAAGAAGATCTTGAAGCTTGAAGAAGAGATAGACAACTTTCGCTGAGATATTATAGGATTATCTCTCAGATCCGAAGAGAGACGGAGGACACGGTAATTACCGAATCCGGCAACTTGTTCTATCACCGTGATGGCGACCATCTGTTCCAAGGAGGTGTAGAATTAACGTTGTAAAGATTGGGAATGTGTCGACGAGGGTTGCATCCTTATACTCATAATCACCACACGTTATTCGTTGAAGGTCATAAAGGTCAATCTCAGCACATCAAATGAGGAAGGGAGGAAATGTATGAAATTATCTCTAGAGACATGCATTCCTCCAAATCGCGCTATACGGAGTTAATCGAGAGATTCATTTTATAGTTTTCTATTAGCGTTAACGATTATTGAAATTCAACTTGGTTAACTTCACTGGTAATCTCGTAGGAAAGACATGCAGAAAGTCGATAGATCGATGGATGCAGGCGGCTCGATACTGTGATTTGTGACATTCTTTTTTAGGAGAAAAAAAAGTTAAATTAATATTATAATAAAGGTTTTTGCATTTTAACTCATAATCTTTGATTATCGTTTACTTAAATTAATTATTAAAATTATTCACCTGTACGTGGTAGAGCCACACTGCAGCTATATTATGGCTCCAGCAAGAATGGGTCAGCACGCTCTCACAGAATACCAGCGTAAAATAGGCGAATAAGGCTGGTGTGTTTCGTAAAGTGAGTGCAGAGAACCGAAGACCCTTTTTACTGGTAACGAAGCATTTCGTCGTACTCCTCAGGGGTGACAACGCATTTTCATTCCTGATAGAGGTTAGATGTCTATCGGCCGTTGCATCCACTTTCCATTGGCTGGGCTGTGTACTCGTTTGTCACCCTTTTTCTATAAAAACAAAACTTAAAAAAAATGAGATTGCTAACCCGTCTGACAAACGAGGCTACATTCAACAGCGGACTTAAAATGGGTGGATGGATAGCAGAGAGAGAGAGAGAGAGAGAGAGAGAGAGAGAGAGAGAAAGATAGAGATAGAGCAACTGAATATTACTATGGCTAGAACGCCGGCAACATAGAATAATTCTATGGCCGGCAATGTATATTATAAGTTAATGACACGGAGCGCCGTGTGCAGCACATTTTGTGACAAATTTAAGCAATTACCTCGGGCTCCAGCGGCTGACCCTTCCCTAAATAATTACAACTTCAAAAACAACGTGCCGCGAACACTTCCGTAATAGAATTTGTACAATTAACAAAATTTTTGCTATTATACTTGGACTTTATGTATTTATTTTAAACTTCACGTACAAAATAGTGTACACGGGCGAAATGAATGCCTGAGGCATTCTCTATATTTTTTATTATCCTATTATATATTATATTGTAAGAAATGTCAATGTAAAGCTACAGGAAAATTCTTTAATCCCACTTCTGATGTAAGAAATTAAAAATGTTGAGCTAAATGTAAGGACTTTAATCCCACTTCTGATTTTAGAAACTATTCCACTTCGGATGTTAGAAATCATTCTCAAAATTATTTCAATAAAAGAATGTTACTTGTATTAGAATTTACTCTGAAGGTTAATTGTTGAAAATAATAAAATGTGCTTACGCAATCAATCATTATCAGGAATAAGACAGCGCACAGCACTACACATTCAGTATAGAGCAAATACAGTTCGACCAACCGTCATATGTACCAGACACAATCACACATTAGTGTAACGTGAAAGACATAATTACATGATAACACCAAAGTATGCAAAGCAACAGCTACACTACTCCTCTCGATGTAACACAAGGCAGCCTCTCAGCAACACGATCTTCCTTGCTTACACTAGATGAACTACTACATGAATAGAACCACATCATTTGTCTTATTTGGGCAGAATGTCAGTGTAGAAGTAATGTTTTAGTCCAACGGGCATAATAACGTTATGGGACTCGTAGAATTACCGACTGTTGTCTCTTAGTCGCCTGTGCGATATTTTATACTGCTAAAACAAGTGGGAGATTACCATTCTACCTTCATTTGTCCATATTTTCTTTTATTTTACCCTCATTCCTTACAATATTATATATATATATATATATATATATATATATATATATATATATATGTGTATATAATAAAGCCCTTTATTCCGATCTAATAACATTTAACATTATAACTAAAAATAAAATGTCCCAGTTCGGCGTGCCTATTGGCAAAGGCCTGGCAATGGTAGCCGAATCATTGTTTCGATAAAACTCGCGCACACAAAATGCACGGTCCGCACCGGTGAAACGCTCCATGGCGACTGAATTCCCAGAAACCGTCGGTACTCCCCCTGCACCGCGCGCGCCACTCATGCGCGCCTTTTGTATTTTATTCGAAATTTACATTTCTAAAGACTTATGGGCCACCTTGTACTTCCATATGCATATAGTAAAAAGCTGTTATTTCAACATTACAAACAAACACTTCAATTTTATTTATTTGTATTGATGTGCCCTATCAAATAAAGCTTGGAAAGACAAGAGTGAACAATTATTGTTACGTTACACTTGCAGGTCGGTTTATAGTCTAGCAATGGCTTATTAAGTAAAAAAATATTGGTTAGGGAAATCTTCCAGAAATGAGAGAAAGCTTATGTACAACTGTGGGAAGTAAATAGCCTGTACCTTTAATTTTCTTTTAATATATTGATTTTAATTTTATTTCTCGTATTTTCATTACATTAAATTCGATAACACACATATATATACAGGCGTATGCACCCACTGAAAACTCAGAACTATCAGAGCTCGAAGCTTTCTATTATGAGATATCTTTAGCTATAAAAAACAACACCGACAAGCATATAATCTTAATGGGGGATTTCAGTGCACAAATTGGAGCTAGACAAAACAATAGTGAGTACGTACTTGGCAAGTCCTGACATGGAAAAAGAAGTCGCAACGAGCAGAAACTAGTTGAATTTTTAATGGAGCATAACCTATCAGCATTAAATACTAATTTTAATAAGAACAAAAATAATAAATGGACACGGATTTCCCCGGATGGTTCTTATAAAAACGAAATTGATTATATAATAAGCAACTACCCAAGAGCTTTCACCGACACTAGTGTTATAAGCAATTTGTACTTTAATACAAACCATCGTATGGTACGCTGTTCTCTTAGAAAATTCCAAACAAAAATATCTCGCAATCATATTAAAAACAATATGATTAAATTGCCAAGTCAACTTTACCTGATGAAGTGCAGCCCGTTCAAAGAAACAAACGAACATATAACAAGCGATAAAATAAAAACAACACTGAAATATGATATACTGGAAAACGAACTACAAAGCTTGTATATCTCAAAAAATAACGCACAAAACCTAATAAGTATCAACTAAGTGAGCATACCTTGAAACTAATCGGAGAAAGAAAGGAGCTTATAACTATCCAAGCAAAAAAAGAAAACATATAGCTAATTGCAGATTTAAGCAAAAGAATAAGAGAAAATATACGCAAAGATCGCAAGGTCAAGAGGTTGAAAACATTCGAGCACTACATCCAAAAAAGGGGGGTGTGAAAAAAGCTCTGAAAGAACTGCGAGAAGTAGGCAAAGAATGGATACCCAAACTAAAGGATAGGTCGAATACTACCACGATACGACAGAAAATCAAAGATCTAGCCACAAGTTTTGTAGTGTTATGCAACTTACATTTCATTGTACACTAATTCTCCATTCTGCTTTGATATTCTGCATTCATGTTTTGCATCACTTTATACTATTTTTTTCATTCTGTTTTTGATTCTCTGCATTTATATTTTTTCATTATGCATTCATATGAAAGTACATAACAAAAAAACTATTTTTAAATTTTTGTCTGTCTGTTTGTTCCGGCTAATCTCTGAATAATCTCCGAATAATCCTATTTTGACGGGACTTTCAGTGACAAACAGCTGATATTATACGGAGTAACTTAGGCTACTTTTATTTAAAAAAATATTAGGGTTCCGCGCAAAATAATGAAACCCCATGAAATTCATGGTCAATTGTAATAAATTCCACGCGGATGAAATCGCGGGGTTCAGCTAGTAAAAACTAAAACTTCGGTTGTCAACACGCTCGCCAAGCGAGGCAACTATGGTAAATATTCCCTATTAGGCAATCTATGCCAGAGACCTATTATTCAAAAGTGGACTTTGATAGACTGTTATATGTAATAAGCAATAAATATGGTAGAAATGTGTCAATCGTGAACAACTCGGTCGTTGATTCATTTATTTTGAACGATCTGGAACAAATTGACGGAATATTTTTAACATGTGACATGTATTTGACTCTTTTGCACGAATTGTGGATATATAACGCGAATAGATTTTTCTTAATCTTAATACATTTTTTCTTTTGTAATATTTTTTAATATTATTACAATTTTTTTAATTGGATAAGGGTGACAAGCGAGCACACAGTCCACCTGACGGTAAATGGTTGCTGTGGCCCATAGACATCCACACATATAATCGTTTGCGAATCAAAATGCAGATGCGTTATCAGCCGTGAGGACTAAGAGGGAATGGCTTTTCCAGTAAAAAGGGTCTCCGGTTCTCTACACTCACCATACGAAACACAGCAGCATAAGCTGCTATTTTACGCTGGTATTCTGTGAGAGCCCCACTCCATTTGTGCTACAACTATACTACTAATATAGCTGCAGCATGGCTCTACCACGTACAAAAGTCTGCCGCTCATATTCATGACAACCTGTCAGATCTTTGGCTTTTGCTTCAATATCTAAAAACGTGGACCACATTGGTTGAAAATATCCATAAAATTATCCATAAAGACTATAGTATTAAGGTCTATATTAGACGATTGCAGCGATGCACTAGTCGTTTGCACGCGTTCTAGTATTCCATTCTACGTAATTGACATAATTTCCGTTTCATGCATTCAATGCACTGCTTGCTTGATGACGTGTATCTTTTTCTTTTGTGGTTATAAGTTTGTCGTATCGGTCCGGGAAACCGCTGGCGACAGTAAATTCTACAGCTTGGTCGTGCGAAGCAGTAAATTCTGCGTGAATCGCACAGATAGTGAACCGCCAGCCATCAAGATGATGAGGATGGAATTTCGTGTTCTCTTGCAGTTTACGATGGTGGAATTCAGCAGCTAGAATTAATCCTAACAATTCCACTGAGCACTCTACGTGGTATATACGGTAGAAGATGCATAGAAATGCAACGTCTCTTTGCGAGGCCAGTGGATCAAACTGATCGGAAAGAGCTTAATTGTCAACGATTCGAGCCACTTTCTATTAATTACTGTCAGGTGGAAGGATTTAATACTGGAGTGCATCGGCCCAGAGATAAAAATTGTGAGTCACATAGACAATAAGATCACCAGCTAAGCTACTGTGATGGAAACCGTATTGATGGTCACTAAACAGCTGATATTTTTGAAGGTACCGCATGAGCTGACAGTTAATAATGTATTTCATTATTTCGGAGACAAGGAGGTGAAAGTGATAGGCATGTAATCGGACGAGTCCAAGCGGTTACCTATTTTAGGCATCGGATGCAATAAGGCTGTCTTCCATGAGCATGGAATTACGCCTAAACATTAAGAGAACCGGAAAAGACGCGTATAAACCGGTGCCAAATCTAGAGCACGTGTCTTCAACACAATTGGGGGATTCCATCAGATCCACTCGACTTGTTGACGTCCAGAGACAAGGGTGTTTTGTGCACCGGCCGCTGCATAAACAGCACATCCATCATGGAGCACTCACATCGCGTGATGGTCGGAGGTATGATCCCCTGTTGTTGTAAGTCGAGTTGAACGCAAAAAGAGAACCTACGAGATCGGCTTTCTCCTTTGCGGTATGGGCCAGCGAGTCATCCTCCCTTCGCGAAGATAGTAATAATGGCTCATAGAAATTTCCTTGGGCATCCTTAGGGAAGGATCAAAACGTACAAGTTGTCGATGGAAGGCGAACTAGTTTCTTGCTAATTCTCCCTAATCTTTGCTTACCGGGATGCTAATGCGTCAGCTCAGGCCTTGTTAGAATCTTGCTTTTTTGCAGCGACGTACTTTTTCAGGAGCGTCAAAACCAATGCTGTGGAATCGCCGTCGATAGAACCTACAGAAGACGAGACGAAAACTTCCATCCCCTGAAGCACCACATCGATGACAGATTCAGCAACATTTTTTTGGGATCATCCAGCGTAAACCAAATCCGCCACCATGGGTAGGATGCAAACAGCTCGCATCCAATCCCAATTCGCTGACCTATAGTGCCACACGAGGTGGCAGCCTCCCAATCGCGCCTGCATTGAGCAAGTGATGAGCACTGTCACTGCCTGATCCAGAGTACAGTACAGATGCCAAGAGGAGCATCGACAGAGACCTGATGGCCGTCCGAAAGAGGAGAGGTCAGCAGAACAGGGAAGATGTTAGATCCTCCACATCTGGAATCCGCGTGGGAGAAGTGACCAGTTGTGTTAGACCATATGCCAAGGCAAAGTTGTAAACAAATCTTCCCGCATGATCGATAGTACAATAACCGAGCCATTCGGCGTGATGGGCGTTGAAACTTGTGCGTTTACCGTATGAAATTGTTTTTTCGCCAACGAAATAATCAGTTACTGACTGTCTAACGTGGATTGCCTAAGTCGAAAAAGGTGTAACGTTTAACGTTGTTGTAACATCAAGTAAATTCAATAAGAATATCACGCCTTAATAAGTTTCACTCAAAAAAATACGCTAATGCGGTGATGGGTGGGCTTGGCTATGCGGGGCCCCCTTTTGCGCGGGGCCCGTAGCAATCGCTACTCCTGCTGCGTGGTTAATCCGGCACTGTTTGTGTCACGTCCGCATGAATTTAACGCGAGGAAATTTTCGTACAATGATTTTTTATGACTTTCGATGTCATTTAAGTCAACAAGAAAGGTATGATAGACTTCGATTGGCCTTTCACGATGAAGCCCCATCTCGTTCCACTGTTTACAACTGGTTTAATGAGTTTAATTGTGATCGCACTAATTTCACCGATGATCTATGTGAGGGACGGCCTTCTACAGCGAAGACTGAAGATTTTTTAAAGGAATAGGGTGACAAACGCGCACACAGTCCACCTGATGGTAAGTGGTTGCTGTGACCCATAGACATCTACATTTATCCTCGTTTTCGAATCAAAATGCAGATGCGTTGTCACCCGTAAGGACTAAGTTGGAATGCCTCTTTTTCAGTAAAAAGGGTCTCCGGTTCTCTACACTCACGATACGAAACACAACAGTGTTAAACTGCTATTTTGCGCTGGTATTCTGTGAGATCGTGGTCCTTCCCCGGTCGAGCCGACCCATTTGTGCTACAACTATACTACTAATATAGCTGCAGCATGGCTTTACTACGTTGTAAAACTACATCAGTTAAATAATCAGTGATTTGATCAGTGATAACATCAGTGTTGTACGGCGTATCATAAAGACTGACAAAAGAGTGACTTATCAGCAGATTCGGACAAGCTTAGGCATCGGTATAAGTCAAGTGCACAAAATCCTCCATGAACATTTAACGTTCAGGAAGCTTCGTGCCCGGTGGATACCTCATAACTTGACAGTGGCCAAAAACTCCATCGTGTTGATTTTTTTTATGTAGGAGAGGAGGCAAACGGGCATGCGGCTCACCTGATGGTAAGTGACTACCGCCGTCCATGAACAACCGCAACACCAGGGGAATTGCAGATGCGTTGCCAGGCTTTTAAAAAGGAGTAGGCTCTTTTCTTGAAGGTCCCTAAGTCGTATCGGTCCAGAAAAATCGCTGGTGGTAAACTATTCCACAAGGAAGTAGTGCGAGGAAGAAAACATCTTCTAAATCGCACAGTGGTGGACCGCCAATCATCCAGATGGTGTGGATGGTATCAGGAGTTCTGCTGCGATGTGCGTTCGTGAAATTTGGCGGCTGGGATTAATCCGAACAATTCCTCAGAGCACTCCCCGTGGTAAATGCGAAAGAAAATGCAAAGAGATGCAACATCTCTTCGCAGCGCCAATGAGTCGAGCCGATCGGAAAGGACTCGGTCGTCGACGATTCGAGCCGCTCTGCGCTGGATGCGGTCAAGTGGAAGGAGCTGGCACCGGGGAGCCCCAACCCAGAAATGGGAACAGTATTCCATGTGAAGCTGAAACTGCGCCTTGTAAAGTTGCAGGCGTTGTGCCGGCATGAAATACTGTCCCGCTCTGCTGAGCACGCCAAGCTTTTTAGAGGCCAATTTGGCCTTCTCTTCCAAGTGACTACGAAACTGCACGTCACTCGATATGTCGACGCCGAGGATTCCGATACTGGCTGTTGCAAATAGGGGAGTGCCTAGAAACTGAGGAGATACGACAAAGGGGTTCTTTTTAGCGGTAAACGCGCAAACTTGTGTCTTCTGAGGATTAAACTGGACTAGATTTAGTCGCCCCCAGTCCGAGACTTTGTCCAGCAAAGACTCGACTTCAGACACAAGTTTGTTCCGGTACTCGGCGACGTTTCCAGAGAAAAATAGGCACGGCCGGTGTATAGAGCATCACCAGTGCTGTCATCCGCATAGCAATGAATGCTACCGGTTTGCAACATATCATTGATATGCAGGAGAAGCAGCGTTGGTGATAGCACGCAGCCTTATGGAACACCAGCGTTAAGAGGCTTGTAGTTGGAGCATGCACCGTCTACAACGATCTTGATGCTCTGATCTGCAAGAAAGCTGGTGATCCAATGGCACAATTTCTCGGGAAGCCCATAGGAAGGGAGCTTCGAAAGAAACGCTTTGTGCCAAACCCGATCGCAGGCCTTCGCAATGTCCAAACTAACGGCCAATACCTCCCCTTGGACTCTACTTCCTCCGTCCATCTATGAGTTAAGTAGACCAGAAGATCACCAGCTGATCGACCCCGACGAAAACCGTATTGGCGGTCACTAATCAGCTGTTGATCCTCAAAGTACCGCATGAGGTGGCAGTTTATAACGGATTCCATTATTTTGGAGAACAAGGGGGTGATGGCGATAGGCCTGTAGTTGGACGGGTATGAGCGGTCGCCTTTTTTAGAGATCGAAGGGTGACGAAAGCTGGATTTATTGTTATGATCCTGCAACTACGAGACAGTCTGCTGTCTGGGTGTTTCCTTCCGAGGAGTTGACAACTAAAGTGAAGAGAGGTCGAAGCGCGGGAAAAAAGATAGTGGCTTCGTTCTTCGGAAGGACAGGTCGCGCAACAATTGTTTTAGATGATCGAAAAACAGTTACTGCAGAGTGGTACATGATAATATTATAATTTATGGTGCCGTGAAGTGGCGGTTAAGAATATCCACTACCCTATATCTTCCCGTGGGTGTCGTAAAAGGCGACAAAGGGAAACAGTCAGGAAATGGGCAGCAGCATCTTCCTGATAACAGCAAAAATACAATAAAAAAACTGCGGTTGCCAACCCGCTCGCCAAGCGTGGCAACTATGGCAAATACCCCCCTATGAATGAATGTAACAAAAAGACGGCCCCCAGTCCCCGGCGGCCCCGCTATTCCTGGATACGGTGGCAACCATGGTAACGGTAGGGCAGGGGGTGCTAAGAATCTCCGGTGGAGGTTCGGTTGCCACCTTAGACGACTCGACCTGGCAACATACAACGCACGCACTCTGAGGACTGACGAGAAGATTGTGGAGCTGGAAGAAGAGATAGACAAGTTACGCTGGCATATTATATCCGAAGAGAGGGGGAGGAAACGGTTATCTTCGAATCCGGCAACTTGTTCTTTTACCGGGAGAGCGACCATCTGTCCCAAGGAGGTGTTGGATTTATCGTCGCAAAGTCTCTCGTTAACAACGTTGTAAAGATTGAGAGTGTGTCGACGAGGGTTGCGTACCTTATACTCAGAATCACCAAACGGTATTCGATGAAGGTCATATAAGTTTACGCACCAACCTCGGCACACCCCGATGAGGAGGTGAACGAAATGTATGAGGATATCTCTAGATCCATGCATGCCTCCAAAACCCAATATACGGTGTTAATAGGAGACTTCAATGCAAAACTAGGCACAAGAGAGAATGGTGAGCTGAAAGTAGGGAAATTTGGAATAGGGAAACGGAACCCAAGGGGCCAGCAGCTGGCCGACTTCTTGGAGAAAGAGGGACTTTTTATGATGGACTCTTTCTTCTAGAAGCGGCCCCATAGGAAGTGGACCTGGTCGAGCCCCGACGGTTCGACAAAAAATGAGATTGACTTCATTATGACGACCAGACGACAACTGTTCAGTGATGTCTCAGTGATCGCGAGGGTGAAAACCGGCAGCGATCTCTGAATGGTTAGAGGCACACTGAAACTAAACGTTAAGTTGGAGAGGTCTCGTCTAATGAAGTCAACGCTCCGTCCCCCTCGTGCTCTAATCCAAAGTCCAGAAACCTTTCAACTCGAGTTACAAAACCGTTTTCAGTGCCTAGAAGACTGCAATGAAGTGGACCATATCAATGACAAGCTCGTGGAAACTGTCCATGCGGTCGAAGATAAGTTCTACAAGACCAGCCGCAGAAGAACACAAAAACTCTCCGATCACACTCTTAATCTCATGGTTGTTAGACGGGAGATGAAACTACATTCTTCAACAGATTGGACAGCATACAGGCCACTGAACAGACAGATCTCCAAATGCATGCGGCGGGACTTACGCAACTTCAATACAGCTCGTATTGAAGAAGCGATCGAGCGGAACCAAGGCTCCAAAGCCTTTGCCAGAGATCTGTCTGCCAGAAAGAGCTAACTGTCAAAGCTGAAGACAGAATGTGGCAGCATCGTTTCCGGGGCACCTGAGATTTTGAGTGAGATTGAGAGGTTCTATGGGCAGCTGTACACGTCATCGTTGGAGCCACACGCAAGTGTGAGTAACGATTCAAGAACGAGTCTTATCCGACATTATTCCGATGATATCCCGGACGTCAGTCTGAGCGAGATTAGAATGTCTCTCCAGCACCTTAAAAACGGCAAGGTCCCAGGCGAGGATGGAATTACAGCGGAGCTTCTGAAAGCTGGTGAAAAACCGGTACTTGAAGTCCTTCAGAAGCTCTTTAATTCCGTCCTCCATGGTGGCATTACATCGAAGGCGTGGAGCAGAAGTGCGGTGGTCTTGTTCTTCAAGAAAGGCGACAACGCTCTCTTGAAGAACTACAGACCGATTTCCCTTCTCGAGAGTCATTACGAATCGTCTCGCGCGCAGACTTGATGACTACCAGCCTCCCGAACAAGCCGGTTTCCGAAAAGGCTTTAGCACCATAGACCACATACATACCCTTCGGCAAATTATACAGAAGTCAGATGAGTACAATTTTCCACTATGTCTGGCATACGTGGACTATGAGAAAGCCTTTGATTCCGTCGAAATTTGAGCGGTGCTGCAGTCCCTTCAGCGGTGCCAAGTTGACTGTCGGTATATCGAAGTGCTGAAGTGCTTGCACAGTAGGGCTACGATGGCTATCCGAGTACAGAACCAGAGTACGAAACCTATCCAATTGCAGAGAGGTGTAAGACAGGGTGACGTCATATCCCCGAAACTCTTCACCGCTGCCGACGCTGATGACCGCTGACGTTTTCAAACTTCTGGACTGGAAAGGATACGCAGTCAACATCAATGGCGAGTACATCACTCACCTTCGATTTGCCGACGATATAGTCCTTATGGCAGAATCTCTGGAGGACCTAAGCACTATGCTCAATGACCTCAATAGTGCTTCCCAACGGATAGGTCTTAAGATGAACATGGACAAAACAAAGATCATGTTTAATGTCCATGTCACACTTTTAGTAGTTAGTAGTTGTTGGGAGCACTAAGTTCGAAGTTGTTGACGAGTATGTTTACCTGGGACAAATAGTCCAACTAGGTAAGTCCAACTTCGACCGAGAGGTCATTCGACGGGTTCAACCCGGTTGGGCAGCGTTCGGGAAATTACGGCACATCTTCTCGTCAGGTATACCTCAAAACTTGAAAACGAGACTGTACAACCAGTGCGTATTGCCAGTGTTGACATACGGAACTTAGACGTTGTCCTTCACTGCTGGCCGGATTAGGAAGCTCAAGGTCGCTCAGCGAGCTATGGAGAGGGCTATGCTCGGAGTTTCTCTGCGTGATAAACTCAGAAATGAGAATATCCGCAGTAGAACCAGAGTGACCGACATATCCCAACGGATTAGTAAGCTGAAGTGGCAATGGGCCGGCCATATAGCTCGAAGAACCGACAACCGATGGGGAAAAAAGGTTCTCGAGTGGCAGCCTCGTACAGGCAGGCGAAGTGTTGGGCGTCCCCCCACTAGATGGAGTGACGACCTGGTGAGATGTGCAGGAAGTCGATGGATGCAGGTGGTTCAGGACCGTGCTTTGTGGCATTCCTTGGGGGAGGCCTATGTTCAGCAGTGGACTTGTGAAGGGCTGTAATGATGATGATGATGATGAATGCAGTAGGGAATATAAAACGAAATCTAAAATAGTATTTCAATATTATTAATAAAATATCCACTTTTTTTTAAGTTTGCTAACGTTTCGGACTTTAAAACAGCTAACATGAAAAGAAATAGGTTAATTAGAACCGGTTTCTAAAAAGTAAATTTCGTATTCAACGAAAGGCTTTCTAGCGATATTTTCTAATTTCTGAGTTGTTAAGCCACTTAAGTAAAGCAAGGTCAAGTTAAGCTGTACATGTTGTGTCTATGTTAGTTGTGAGTCACATAGGGTATGGGTCACAATTGACCCGCACAGTGGGTGTACCTCACGCACTGTCACCGTGAGATGTCGAAGATAATGTTATATCCTCCAGACCCAATTTTGACCAGCCTGAACAGAGACTATCCCGCACAGATGTATCTGCACAGGACAGGTTATAGTGCACGAATGTGTGCGCAAGCATAGTTGCACTCTCTATTCCTACATTCTCTTAGTCCGATGGGTATGGATGGATAGAATTCGACACGTCCGACACGAGAGGATTAATTGCTTGTGTTTCCGACTCACGGTATAAAACACGGTCAAGAGAATTTTTTGGTAGAAAAATCCAATTACTGAATTTGGCCCGACCGGGACCACAAGATCAGAAGTTATGCTTGTGATCACTAGAACTACGGGGCAGCTGCCGATTAACATGTATGATTATTTTATCCATGCGTGTTAATACAGCGTTAAATTAACATGCAGAGCTCTTGTTCGTTAATCTTGGGGCACGGCAGTGCCCCCGCCAAGTCGAGCAAAAAGCGGCACGGCCGTACCATCCTTTTCTCGAAGCAGTTCAGGCTATTTTCAAAACCCTATAACTTCGTTGTGGATAAGAAGAGAGATAGAAGCCTGAATTTTCAGTAAAATGAAACATGAAAACACAATGTATCTCTCAAGTAATACATATTACATTAAATTAGATTGTTTAGTGCGATTGCCAAGTCAATTTATTTAAAACATAAAAGATTTTTAATAATGATATGGTCACTATAAGATGTTGTTAGGTTAGCTAATTACGTAGTAACTTAAGACAGAAGGACCCTGAAGTAGGTACTGCATAAATTAATCGACTTGGTACACAGATTACGGGTAATCTGTGACTTGGTATTACATGGATCTCACAACTTTTTACGGTAGAAGAACTGAGTTGCGAGACTTGGTTTTTTTTACAAGTTATGTTTTTGATGGCATTTCATTTATCTTAACAAAAATAAGCAGTTTAGATATGTAACCTATTCAAATCAAAATCAGAAACCAAATAAAAATTATATATTTTATGAAAACACTGCCCTGTTAAATGCTAACTACTGTAATAAGGACTTCATAGAGCCTATTGTATTTGTTATACTCCTAGTTTTATTGGCTTATTGTATTTTTTTGGAACGAAGTTCATTATCGGACGGTATGGGTTTGGCGGATGGGAGCTAGGCGACAATAAGTGTAAGATTTTTTCGTCACTACCCCTTGTGTCAAAATGTAGACGGCGAAATAAGGAAGTGAGATGGAATAATATCCATCTCTCTCGCACTTTTTCTTATCATGCCATGAAAGGAATATTATTTTATTTCAAATGTCGCTTAATTTTAATAGATGCTAGTAATTTATTTGTATTTGATGAACAATAATATAAACCTACGGTTATCAATAATAATATATTACTCAAAGAACTTCGTTCCAACCGAGTGTTCCACGACACTCACGCATTTTTTTAAATTTATTAAGTGGTAATAGAATAAAATATTTTTATCCAATATAGACAACAAAAAAGAGCCGTGATAGCTCAGATGGTAAGCGCTCGCTTCACAGTACTCGAGCAACCCGGGTTCGACCCCCGCCGGCACCAATTAAATTGTTAATTGCAATTTTTAGATTTACCACGTGCTCGGCGGTGAAGGAAAACATCGTGAGGAAACCTGCATGTCTGAGAAATTAGAAAAAAAATATTTCGAAGACATGTGAGTTAAACCAACACGCATTGGGGCAGAGCGGCCACATATCCTTGCCCTAAAACCCTCTCAGAAATGAGAGGAGGCCTGTGCCCAGCAGTGGGACGTAAATAGGCTGCAACTTTAACTTTACTTAGAAAACAAGTAATTTTTATTGAAAATCATAAATTAGTTTTACCGCTGGTTCGGAAAAACCTGTCCTGGGAAGAACCAGCAAGAAACCCATCCAACTATGTAAGACTCGTTTCCAGCCTAGGGGTCCGTCTAGGTAGTTACCACCCTTTTACCTACTTCGGCCGTCTAAAAGCAGTGCTTACACTACTATGTTTCGGCCTGAAAGGAGGCCTTCCTTAGTCCTCAGAGGTGACAACACTTCTGTAGCTTTCTTTGTTTTAAATTATCTGCAGGTTTCCATGAACGACAGAAGCCAACCACGGATTAAGAAACATGTCCACAGCTTTTCCATTCCTTTCTCACCGAATCATATCTTCGAATGACGCTTCACGAGATTTAACAATGGGACTGTCTATTGTTAAACAAAATTAACCAATTAAATACCACAACGCTTTTAGGAAAAATAAGGCTGAAAAATGTTGGCCATTACGGGAAGTTCAGCATGTGTATAATATCATAGTTGATTGTAGAATTAATGAAAACCAATAAAAAATATGGAGTAAAATAAATTTAAAAATTATAAAGTCACTAACAGCTCATACAGTGAAAAAACGAAGTGTATTTTTTTAGATTGCATAAGAGTGACAAACGAGCACACAGTACATCTGATGGTTAGTAGATACTGTGGCCCATAGATATCTACATCTATCCTCGATTATGATTCAAATGCAGATGCGTTGTCACCCTGACGACTAAGATGGAATGCCTCGTTTTCAGTGAAAAGGGTGTCCAGTTCTCTACACTCACCATACGAAACACAACATCTTTTGCTGCTATTTTACACTGGTATTCTGTGAGGACGTGGTCCTACCCCAGTCCTTACGAGAGCTGTTTCAAATCGAAAAGGTGTCCATGACTGTCAGTTCGTTTTTTATAGAAGTGGGAAAAAACGAGCATGCGTCACCTGATGGTAAGTGTCAACCGCCGCCTATGAACAACTTCAACACCAGGTTAAGCAGGTGCGTCACCGACTTTTTAAAAAGGAGTAAGCTTTTTCTTTTCAAGGCCCGTAAGTCGTATCGCTCAGGAAGAATCGTCGGTGGTAAACGATTCCACAAAGTAGTCTTCCGAGGAAGAAACCTCCTAGTAAATTGTACAGTAGTGGACCGCCAAGCGTCCAGATGATGTGGATGGTAACGTAAGTTTTGTTGCGATGTAGGTTGGTGAGATTTAGTTGGCTGGAATTAATCCGAACAATTCCTCAAAGAAACAATTCCTCGTTTTTCCCTTTAGCTGTATGTAAAATTGGCCATTATAATCACGTACAATGCACTCGTATTCTTGAACTTATTTTCTTTGAGAATAAATAAATTAATATAATGAAAATATACTACATGTCACAAAAGCGGTACAGAGATTTGCACTTAGCTCGGACAGAACATTGCCTCTGGGTGTCGCAAAATTCTTTGTTAGAAAAATTCAGGACGGGTTTTGCAAAAAGCTTTCAGTGGAAAATAATATGTATCTAAAAGAAAAATATGTGCCATCTAATATTTACATGTTATTTTCGAAGTGAAATCTTCTTTAGCCGCGTGGAGCGATTTTTGGTAGGGGAAAAACTTATGGTTTCGTGTCACCGATTACCTCGATATGCTTGTGACGTACGCCTCTGTTTTTTTTTTATTTTAATACTTATTATAAACCAGTGTTTGACTCAATCCCACCTGGTGATAAGCGATGATTTTATTTTATTTTATTTTATTTTCTTCAGGACAACAAACAATTTTGTAATAAAACATAATACAAAATACAGGTCTTATAAAAAGGGAAATACAAGTAATTACACAACCAGCACCATTATCCACAAAGTAATATCACAATAAAAGTAATATAATAATGCACAGCAAACACGTTGTATGATACCACAAAAGATGAATAATTCGAGCGTTCCCTGAGCAAATCCCAGCCAACACAACCACTGTAGTGGCTATGCTAGCCAAAACTTGCCTCGAGAAACAACAGTTAAACCATTAATAAATTGTTTAAACCATAAGGCAATACTTTACTTAGTAGTAATTTTTTTTAATACACTTTTTGAACATTACAAATGATAAAGCAAATATGTCAAGTTCAGTAAAGTTATAATTATATGATTTCATGATACGCCGTAGTGGAGCTCACTCTCCCGCGTTTGCTCGACACATCTTAGGAGCAAATAAACGATGACTATACGTATTACGAATGCGTTGGGACCGACCGAGGTATGCGTAGATATATTTAATTTATGAGTTGCTTACAATCTAATTTAATATGACAGTTTTTATATAAAAATAACTGATCAAAATTTAATCTTCTCATTTTTAGAGTGGAAATTGAGAATTTATCTAAATGAGTGAGATATGATGACCATTTCCTAGAGCATTTATAATTTAAAAACCGAAGATATTTACCAATTGTTGTACCAATTCCAGCTGATCACTATATTTTTTATAATAAGGGTTCCAAACACAAGTGGCGTATTCGAGTTGTGAGCTAATGAGTGACTTGTATAGTAATAAATACGTCGCAGGCCTTTTAAAAAGATTACAGGTCTTTCTTACGAAAGCACTAAACTGAAAGCCTTCAGCAGTAATGTGACTAATATGAGCATCAAAATGTAGCTTCGAGTCAAATAGTATTCCCAGGTCTATCATTATGGAGACTTTTTGTAAGAGAGTGTTACAAAGAGAGTATGTGAAATGGAAGACAATAATATTTTTAGTACATGTGATAGATTTACATTTTGATAAACTCAGCTGTAAATTATTAGCAGTACAATAATCAGACAAACGATCCAGATCACTTTGCAGTTTATAACAATCTTCAGTTGTGTTTATTTTCCGAATAATTTTAAGGTCGTCAGCATATAAGAGAAAATGGGAGTTTTTGAAGCAGGTACTAAGGTCATTTATGAAGAGAACGAAAAGCAACGGCCCCAAAATTGAACCTTGCGGTGCACAGATGCCACATTTATCACATCTGAAGAAAAGCTATTGACCACAACCTTTTGGGTTCTATTTTCTACATAAGAAGCAAACCAGCGTAACAAATTCCCACGTATACCATTAAATGCGATTTTTGTAGTAGTCTGGTATGGTCCACCTTGTCAAAAGCTTTACAGAAATCAGTGTAAATGGTGTCAACTTGGATTCGGTTATCCATATATTCAAATAAGAAGTTAGCGTATAAAGCCAAATTACTTAACGTGGAGCGATTTCGGACAAAACCATGTTGTTCGGGAATAATAAAACTATGCAGATATGGATAGACAGCATTGTGGATCAATCTTTCCAGCACTTTTGACAACGTGAACAAAATAGATATGATGAAATATAATGAAGACCTAGATGGTAAATCATTTACATAGTATAAAACAAAGTCGCTTCCCGCCATCTGTACGTTTAGATCTTTTAAACTACTTTAGTTTACTTTACTTTACTTTTACTTTACGGTTTTCATCAATAGACAGAATGATTTAAAAGGAAAATGTATATGTATAACACACGCATATTATATATTATGTAATGTTTCTGTCCACTCACGCCTGTCACCCAGAGGGGTAGGCAGAGGCTATGGACTTCAATTTGGCACGATCCTGACACACCTCTCTCGCTTCCTCCACATCCATATACCTACGCATACACGCACGTCGGTTAAAGGTACTCTTGATTTGGCCCATTTTCAATATATCGCCAATTTGTTCGATAAATTTTCGCTTAGGGCGTCCCTTCTCGACTCTGCCGTTCACCTCTGCAACATAAATTTGCTTTGTCACTCTTTCCTCATACATTCTTTCTACATGACCAAACCACCGAAGCATTCCTTTCTTAATCCTGGTCACAACATCATCTTTCAAACCACACTCTTCTCTTATCACATTCGATTAGATAATGGTTTTAATTCACAATTGGACCCGGTAGGTGGCGTTATTGTCGAGATCCAGAAATCAACCGCGAAGCCAAGCGAAGCCAGGACGGTTCGCTAGTTCTTAGATAAAAGGTATTTATTCTTGCCTTGACTACACCCAGATATATTTTTTTTTTCATTTTAAAACCGTTACACTAGGATTTTCCTGAATCGAGGAGCCAGTTTAAAAACATATTTTGCATAAGGAGAAACGTGTTGACTCAGAAAAATTATTTGTAGGCCATACAAACTTGTTCCGTGGGGGATTCGAACCTACGGTCCTCAGTGCCGCAACTCAATGCTAAACCACTGCGCTACGAAGTCGTCATTCTGTAATCGTCAGATTCTCTAATTGAACAGAAAGACAGACGTCAGGAATTATTCCACTCGAATGCATTCACTTCGAAATGCATTTCTCTCATATTAAGTTTATTTATTTATTTTTATTTATTTATTTATTTACTAATGCACAATTGTTATTACAGAAGTGGAACCTAATGCAACAATGTGGCTAATAATGTAAAAAACACAAATAGTTTAATGTCACTCTCGCGAATTCCGCCAATGTACAATTAAATATGTCGTTGTGCTACGATGTTAAGCATTCTAGCTGCGCGTACAACCGGTGCGTGCGTGCGTACTTTAAGAGATTTGTACGAGCAACTGGCAGGTGCAGCAACCCTTCCCTCAGCCCCCGTCGCAGCCTAGGATTAGGCACGAGGAACCGCAGTGATTCCAGAATTTCCGGATTGTTTAATCTGCCACGTAAGATCAATAATATGTACTTAAGTAGCGCAAAGTTCCGTCTAACTTATAATATCCATTCCTATCACAAAAAGAGTTGGATACATAAGAGAATAAAAATGGTACATTCCGTATTTTGTATTTTCTCCAGCATGAGGCTATACTTGGTTTCATCAGGATTACAGATGGTGCCACTTATTGCTAGATTGCTTCTTACTAAAGCATTATATAACGACTTCACGGCGGCAGTGTTAAGAAAGTCATGCGTTTCGCGCATTATGGAAGCCCATGTTTTTAAAGGCCTTTTTAATCACCTGTACAATATGAGTACGAAACGTCACGTCCTCGGTAAATAAGATTCCAAGATCACGTATACAGACAACGTGATTGATGACATCCCATTCCATGAGGTAGTTGAAATGCATCGGGGTCCAATTTGCACAAAGAAAGAAGGACAAACTGTAAGTGGAAGAAAAAAGATTTTTTAAATTTGTTACTACTTATTGTATGACTAATTTAATATTTTATTTACAGTTTGGTGAACATTTAAGAAAATCCATCACGCAATTTCATGCCATGAATCTCGTTAGAGGTGAAAATAAACCTAGCAAGCTAACAGCATAGCAAAGTGGCGAAGCAATCAGCTTTGTAGCGGTTTCTAATGAAAAAAAATTGAAAATAGGAGGTTCAGATGCCTGGCTAATCCGTAATCGATTGCTGAAAACAGAATTTGAAAATTCGAAACCGTTCTCGAGATAATCGTGGGACAGACGGACAGACGGACGGACAGACGGACAGACGGACAGACGGACAGACGGACAAATGGACATCGTGAAATCAATAAGTAACTTCGCAAGCTTCGCCACTTAATAAGCAGTAGATGGATAGACCTGATAAGAGATGCAGGAAATCGATGGATGCAGGTGGTTCAGGACCGTGGTTTGTTGTTTTCCTTGATTTACTATGTTCAACAGTGGGCTTGTGTACGGTGTTAAGTGTAATGATAGGAATATCAAAAATCATCCACAACATGATGGTAACACGCCACGTGAAATACCCATACCAGTGACGGGCGGAGTGTCAATACTACGAGATATCTGGTACAACGATCTCTAAGGCCGGAGTTTCAAAAAGAACTTAAGGAATAGAAACCTGTTTTTTTTTATAAAAATTATTAGCATTGAACATTACTAATATTCCCTTTACCCACTCCTGGTAAGCGCTAAATGCTCGTGTTAGGACAGCAGTCGAATGGTGGATTTGAACCCACGACCTTTTGAGTTCGCGGTCCGCATTCTCCTGCGTTAAGCTATTGTCGCTTCGTGACGTTTATTACATTATAAAGTACAATAATATTTACGAAAACGAGGGATGCCCAAACGCGACAGATAATAGGTCTCGACTGACTGTGTTCCCGATGATGGAAAATCTACTGTGTTCACAAACGATGACTAGAAATCTATATCAGCATTCTACGTTAAAGATCACTCAAATGGTACTTGAGTAGGTAGTTTACCACTAAACAATACTTCTGTTCTGGTCTGCAATATATAATACTAGGTAAGGAATAAGTGATAACAGATCGTTTATCCACCAGCCAAGTGTGAAGATGAGGTCAAATTCTCTCTACAATGAAGAGACTCATCCATTCATTACGTGGTAGAGCCATGCTGCATATTATTACTATATTACTTGTAGCACGAATGGGTCGGCTCGACTGGGGAAGGACCACGCTCTCACAGAATACCAGCGCAAAATGGCAGCTTGACACTGCTGTGTTTCGTATGATGAGTGTGGAGAACCGGAGACCCATTTTACTGGAAAAGAGGCATTCCATCTTAGTCCTCACCGGTGACGACACATCTGCATTTTGATTCTTTATTGAGGATAAATGTCGATGTCTACGGGTCACAGCAACCATTTACCATCAGGTGGACTGTGTTTGTGTGGTGGACTCGTTTGTCACCCTATCCTATAAAAAAATTCATTTATCCTATCCGTACCAAAGGGGAAATATTTTCTATAGTTGCCACGCTTGGCAGGTGGGTTGGCAACCGTAGTAAAATATGAATAACCATTTTATTAATTTTTTCCGTCTGTCTGTCCAAGCTAATATTCGGAATGGCTTCACCGATTGTAATGCTACTCGTATTTTACGAATAGATAGAGATCAATGTCAATAGTAATATAGGCTATATTTTATCAGAAAAACCTAAAGATGTTTTTTGAAACAACAAAAACTTGATAAAAATGGTATTGGATTATCTTAAATATAAACAACGCGACAATAACAAGCGATGTCGAGGCGTGTCGCAAGTTTATAACAAAAATGATGTTAAAACAACGAACCCCACTCTAAAAGTCATTCAAGCGATACATTACGGTTATCAAAGTGCTGCACGAGCTAAAAGTTAATCTGTTTCAGGCTTAACGGCGCCATAAAAACGACCGGAACATCTGTACGCTGCTTTATTGCAATTTCTTTACAGTCTTGACATTTAACGCTTTATAGATCCAATTTCCGTAATGGTCTCTAACGTTACGTTGTTTTTTTTAAATCATATATCAATGAAAATTAATCTTGAGAGTTTTTGCGACGTTTAGGAAAATATACGAGCGGCGTTTAGTCCATACAAACGCAATTTGCACGCCTTAAGCGCAAAGCGCGTAAGTATGTTCTACTAGCTCCTAAAAATCAAGATTACATCGTTTTGTCGTATGAAATCGTATCTAACAATCATATTGAACATATAAATGATATAAAAAGCACATTTTCAGAAAGATAAATGGTTGTTGAACTTATAGTTTGTTTTTTAAATCGATCAATTGCTATTTTTACATAAAAAAAACTGTTTTAGTGGCATTACATGTAGATTTATCAAGGCCACGTGGAGGCGTAAACACGATAACTTTTGAAAATATCAATCGTTCAACTCAATCTATTTTTTAATCTCTTCATCTATCATGTGGGAAGCCATGGAATTTAAATGGCAGTTTGTGTATTTAAACTACTAAAAAATTTACGTATAATCATGATACGTAATTTTTTAATGCGCCAAAGTCATGCACATTTGGATTTACCAATAGACTTTTTATTACTTCAAACATGATTTAGAACTTAAAGCAATTTTGTATCGTGTTTGACGCTAAACCTAATAACATACTTTATCCAATATTTCATTTTGTGAAAGATAATCAATGCCATAGATTGTTACACAGCACTAATAAACTCTTTTTGAGTTAACTAAAATATAGAATACAATATTTTTAAGCAATAATGATTACAAGTAATACATATCTACATAAAATTGAAAGTATAGTAAAACTTGTGCGTATTTAAACTACTTTTAAAAAATTAGGTATTATCTTGTACGTAATTTTTTCTAATGCACTTAAGGCATACACAATTGGATTTACCAATAGTTTTTTTTTATTTATTTAAAAACTGTAGTGACAAACAAACTTACAATCCATCGATCTATGCATCCACTACAGTCTATAAAATTCCATTGCTAAATATAGGCCTCCCCCATATAAGTATTGCCTCAAAATACTCACGCTTGGCAGACGGGTTGGCAACCGTAGTTTTTTTATTATTTTGAGTTATTATAAGTATTACGCTGCTGTCCATCTATTTCAGTTTCCCACTGCCACCTCCACGACATCCTCGAGTCGACGTAGGGTGGTGGATATTCTTACACCGCCACTGAATAATTTAAAAAAAAATAATATTATTATTAAAAAACAAATAGTATGAAATAGTGAACAGGCATAATAGCGCGTAAAACGATTCAAAAAAAGAACGTCACACGCATGATCGTTACGATTTTCAACATAACCACACAAACCACAGACCCAGTGGAATATTTATAAAAAAAAAGTAAAATAAATTGTACAAAGGTTCATACTGACATTGTACTTGACTTTTAACTTAATAATGTAGTGTTCTTTTATTTCTTATATTCTA
Source organism: Parnassius glacialis (assembly GCA_033319125.1). Taxonomy (NCBI): domain Eukaryota; kingdom Metazoa; phylum Arthropoda; class Insecta; order Lepidoptera; family Papilionidae; genus Parnassius; species Parnassius glacialis. The sequence continues at coordinate 3,152,444 of JAVANC010000003.1, forward strand.
TTTAATAGTAATAGTAATAGTTTTCGTGGGCGTCGTAAGAAACGACAGAGGGAAATATCCTTTGTCGCCTCTTACGACACCCACGGGTCGATGTAGGGTAGTAGAACATTCTTACACCTTCACTACACGGTAACACACACTCCACCTGATGGTAAGTGGCCATTGCAGTCCATGGACACCTGCAGCCAACCTCAAACAAAGAAGTCCTTAACAGTGCTAGAGCCACGCGGCAGCTTTTGCTGTCGCACGGATGGGCCGGCTCGATCCGGGGTGGTACCACGACCTCACAGAATACCAGCGTGAAGTAGAGGTTTACCTCTGAGTTTCGCTTGGTGAGTGCAGGTGGCCGGAGGCCCTTTTTACTGGAAATGAGGCATTCCATCTTAGTCTTCACGGGTGACAACGCATCTGCATTTTGATTCGCAAACGAGGATAGATGTAGATGTCTATGGGCCGCAGCAACCACTTACCATCAGGTGGACTGTGTGCTCGTTTGTCACCCTTATCCTATAAAAAAAAGGCTAAAGTTGCGTTGCCACCTCTGAGGACTAAGTTTACCGGAGACCATTTTCACTGGAAAAAAGGCATCGTATTTTAGTTCTCAGGGGTGACAACGAATCTGTTTTTATTCTTAATCTAGGACTAGGATGAATGTAAGTGTCTATGGACCACAGCATCCACGTACCATCTGGTGGATTATATTTATTTATAGAATTAGGGTAACAAACGAGCACACAGTCCACCTGATGGTAAGTGGTTGCTGTGGCCCATAAACATCTACATCTATCCTCAATTACAAAATTTTTAAAAGTAGTAGAGCCACGCGACAGGTTTTGCTGTCGCACGGATAGGCCGGCTCGAACCGTGGTGGTACCACGACCTCACAGAAAACCAGCGTGAAGTAGAGGTTTACCTCTGCGTTTCGCTTGGTGAGTGCAGGTGGCCGGAGGCCCTTTTTACTGGAAATGAGGCATTCCATCTTAGTCCTCACGGGTGACAACGCATCTTCATTTTGATTTGTAATAGAGGATAGATGTAGATGTCTATGGGCCGCAGCAACCACTTACCATCAGGTGGACTGTGTGCTCGTTTGTCACCCTTATCCTATAAAAAAATGCAAATGCGTTGACACCCGTGAGGACTAAGATGGAATGTCTTGTTTCCAGTAAAAAGGGTCTCCGGTTCTCTACACTCACCATACGAAACACAGCAGCGTAATGCTGCTATTTTACGCTGATACTCTGTGAGAGGGTGGTCCTTCCCCGGTCGAGCCGACCCATTCGTGCTAGAACTATACCAGTAATATAGCTACAGCATGGCTCTACCACGTAAAAATTATATACTTGTTTGAAACCTTATTCTATAAAAAAAAACACCAAGATGGAATGCCTCACAGTCCAGCGTAGTTATACTCGTTCTCTAAACCTACATATTTTAACATACGTGGGGCACGCAGAAAGTTTTGCTTTACAAATATATTACAATATATAAAATCAATTTTGTTAGTTTGTTCGAACACACATATAGAAGACTGCTGCTTTTGCATATTCACGTCTTATTTCCTGTCTCAATATCATACGTGATCAATATTATTTGAACATCCAGGATCATACTTGACAACATTTTTTACACCAAAACCACTCGAGCCCGTTTTTGTTCTGGAATTCGGAGATTATTACCCAAATATAAAGAAGCATTAGTAATACAGATATGTTTCTTTGAAAGTTTAATGAATGTATTTATTCATTGTACATCTGCAAAGTACACACAATATATCAGAAGCAAAACACATTCCTTTCGGATTTTATTGCTATGAGTTCGGGGAATCCCAAGTACAACGTCATTATATTTAACGAACTTTGACTTACGGAATCTGCTTTTATAAAATTAGAAATATTGACTATAAATATGTACTATCAATACCTCGCAGGGAAATAATATTTTGTTTGAGTCACCAAATAATTCGAGATAATGCGTATTTAGTGGGTCTTACTGAGGATTAAGACTTAACGAACGAGATTTCACGGCATATGCGATAAAAGCCATTAAATTAATTTATAATAAAGTTAGTTTTTGTTCTAGGATGAGTTCATGGAGAATTCGGAGATTTTTTTCCAAACATAAACAAGCATTAATTATACAGATATGTTTCTTTGAAAGTTTAATGAATGTTTTTTTTCATTGTACATCTGCAAAGTACACACAATATATCAGAAGCAAAAAACATTCCTTTCGGATTTTATTGCTATGAGCTTGAGGAATCCCAAGTACAATGTCATTATACACAGTCAGGTCATAAGTATTGTCACATAGTAACAACTTTTCTTTTAGAATGCTGACCACAAAAAAGTTTATTGAATTCGAATTTCGAATTGTTCATGAAAATAAAACTGTATACTTTTTAGAATTTTACTCATTTTTAAATATGGAGTTGACGCTTAAAGAAGACCGTGTTGCAGTTATTGCGTTGCATCGTTGAGGTTACGCGCCAATTCAAATTTTTGACATACTGAAAAAATTGAATATAACCAAAAGATTTGTTTATCATACCATCAAACGATACAATGAAGACTCTAGTGTAGATGACAGGTCAAGAAGTGGTCGCCCTCGGTCTGTTAGGACTCCAGCAGTGATAATAGCTGTGAAGGCGCGAATTCAAAGAAATCCCAAACGTAAGCAGAAACTGTTGGCCCTTCAGATGGGGTTAAGCAGAACCACGGTGAAAAGGGTGTTAAATGTAGACTTAGGGCTTCGGGCATATCGAAGAAAAACAGGACATCGTTTGAATGCTCGTCTAATGGACCTGAGACTGAAGAGATGCCGCGCTTTGTTGAAGCGGTACGCGGGAAAATAATATCAGGAAATTCTTTTTTCGGATGAAAAAAAATTTGCCGTAGAAGAGAGCTACAACAAACAAAATGATAAGGTGTACGCACACAGTAGTGAAGAAGCGAGCAACCGTATTCCGCGTGTCCAATGAGGTCATTTTCCATCCTCGCTCATGGTATGGTTGGTAGTTTCTTATTGGGGCTTAACAGAGGTACATTTTTGTGAGAAAGGTGTAAAAACGAATGCAGTTGTGTATCAAAATACAGTCCTGACGACCTTGTGGAACCTGTTTCTCATACCATGTTCAATAACAGGCACTGGGTATTCCAACAAGATTCGGCGCCAGCTCATAGAGCGAAGAGCACACAAGACTGGCTGGCGGCGCGTGAAATCGACTTCATCCGGCACGAAGACTGGCCCTCCTCCAGTCCAGATTTGAATCCGTTAGATTACAAGATATGGCAACACTTGGATGAAAAGGCGTGCTCAAAGCTTAATCCCAATTTGGAGTCACTCAAGACATCCTTGATTAAGGCAGCCGCCGATATTGACATGGACCTCGTTCGTGCTGCGATAGACGACTGGCCGCGCAGATTGAAGGCCTGTATTCAAAATCACGGAGGTCATTTTGAATAAACTTTAATGTCATAAGAATCTATGTTTTGTTAAATTCATTTTGGTATATAAATGGTTACATAATGAATAAACTTGTTTCAATTATTTTATATTAAACATGTGACAGAATTTATGACCTGACTAGGTATTTAACGAACTTTGACTTACGGAATCTGCTTTTATAAAATTAGACTTTAAATATGTACTATCAATACCTCGCAGGGAAATAATATTTTGTTTGAGTCACCAAATAATTCGAGATAATGCGTATTTAGTGGGTCTTACTGAGGATTAAGACTTAACGAACGAGATTTCACGGCATATGCGATAAAATCCATAAAAATATAAGTTATTTTTATGGATTTTATCGCATATGCCTATATATATTAAATTTTTTTAAAACAACCTAAACAAAAAAGCTAATGATCTTCAAACGGCTGAAAAGGCTTACTTGAATCACAGCTAAGAACACTCGTTACAAATCACCTTTCAAACAAAAATTGGAAGTTACGATGCCACAGATAGACACACAAATACACAGATTCACAGATACTCACATACACATGTTAAACATATAAGACTGCGTTTCCACCAAACATGTGCGAGGATGCGTAGCGAGGGATATGTTTGTGAAGAACCAGTAGAACCACTTGATTTTCCTAGCTTCGCTCAGCGTACCTCTATTGGAAACTGCTCAGCGGAGCGCGATTTTTGTATATATAAAACAAGGGAAGGATGTGTGCGAGGGATATGTGCTAGGGAAGGACGCAACAAGCAGCGGGCGCGCTCCGCTCCCACCACACCTCACCCCTGAAACGAGCCTGCTACACATCCTCGCACTGCTCAGCGGCCTAGCACATCTCTGGTGGAAACGCTCACACAGTTCCACAGCCTCGCTACGTATTCTCCCATCGCCCATCTACCTCGCACATGTCTGGTGGATACGCAGTCTTACACCCCTCTTTTTTATCGGGGGTTAAAAACTAGTCACTATTAATGTCTTCTTCTTCATGATCAGTCCATAAAGCCCACTGCAGGACATGATCCTCTGCCATTGTAGAGAGGCTTTTCTTTAATCGTAACGCTTGGCAGGTGCATTGACTTCCTCGAAACCAGACATCGGTACATTTGACGCTGCTGGCCGTCGTCAGCCTGGGTATATTACATATAGTATTATTATAATTATAAGATATTTCTGACATTCCCCATAGTCTACGAAATCCACGGGACGAAGATATAAAGTTCTAAGTTTATCACGCAGAGAAACCCGGAGCATAGCCCTCTCCATACCTCGCTGAAAGACCTTGAGCTTCCTCATATGGCCAGCAGTGAAGGACCACGTCTCAGATCCATAAGTCATCACTGGCAACACGCACTGGTTGTACAATCTCGTGTCGCCGGAGGAGTGTTACTCTGTAATTATTGATTATTTTGCAAAGTATGTTTTGTTAAAGCATTTGTCTTCTATCGATGCTAGTAGCGCCGTGTGGGCTGTACAAAGGGCTGTGTATGTTTGCTTGGTGGAAAGAGCCAGTTGTCTGGTCCATGTTGTCATATGAGATGGCGACAGGTCGAAGGGACGCTGGCACTCTTTGAGTTAAGTGTCGCTATATGAGATAAAGGGTAGAGAGCCAGTTGTTCAGTCCACGTTGTCATATGAGATGATGACTGGTGGAAGGGATTTTGTCACTCTCTGAACGAATCGTGAATCATCATCAACAACGCGACGCGAGAAACTTTTCATACAATGATGTTTCAAGATTTTCGATGTCATTTAAGTCAACAAGAAAGTTAAAATAGAGTTCGATTGGCCTTTCACGATGAAGCCCATCTCGTGCCACTGCTTACAACTGGTTTAACGAGTTTAAAAGTGGTCACACTAATCTCACCAATGATCTGTGTGAGGGACGGCCTTCTACGGCGACGACTGAAGATAATATCAGTGTTGTGCGGTGTATGATAGAGACTGACAAAAGAGTGACTTATCAGCCTACTCGGGCAAGCTTAGGCATTGGTTTGAGTCAAGTGCACAAAATCCTCCATGAACATTTTGCAGCCGGGAAGCTTTGTACCCGGTGGATACCTCATAATTTGAAAAAAATTAGTTTTAAAAATTTATGACAATTTACAGAGTTTTTTCTCAGATATAATTAAAAAATAATTAACGTGGATTTGACTTGAAGTAGTGAAACAGTTGGGTGCGAATCTTATCTATATGTAAACACGGCTATTAAATGCTGGCTGGATCGGGGGGTAAAGGTTTTACTCTAGCGAAGAGTGGTATCTGTGGTAACGTGGTAACCGTTGTTGTTTAGAGGGTTTTTGAAAAACAGCATCGGGGAAGCGTACCACATATTAACGATGAATAGCTACCGATCTGTTTATTACATTTTCTTGTACTTCATGTTGTAACGCACGCATATTTGGGCCATCTGTCATCAGTGCATCTGAGAATGATCCTCTTTCGCCTACATATTTATTTATTTAAACATTCATGCACAAACTTGTACATATGGCGCACCTAATGCTATAGGGCATTCTCTCCCATTCAACCATTTCATCAAAAAGTATTGTATATACATATCGACGGCTCCGTGGCGCAGTGGCTTAGCAATGAATTGCTGCGCTGAGGGTGCGGGTTCGAATCCCGCACGGAACAAGTATTTGTATGGCCTACAAATAAATGTTACGGGTCTTGATGTTTGTCCTTGTGCAATTTGTGTTTGTAAACTGCACCCACGATACAGGAGAAAATCCTTTTTTTTAATAGGAGAGGGGGCAAACGAGCATGCGGCTCACCTGATGGTAAGTGACTACCGCCGCCCATGGACAACTGCAACACCAAAGGAACCAGGGGAATTTCAGATGCGTTGCCGCCTTAAAAAGGAGTAGGCTCTTTTCTTGAAGGTTCCTAAGTCGTATCGGTCCGGAAAAATCGCTGGTAGTAATCGATTCCACAAGAAAGTTAGGCAAAGAAGAAAACATCTTCTACATTGCACAGTGGTGGACCGCCAATCATCCAGATGGTGTGGATGGTATCGGGAGTTCTGCCGCGATGTGCGCTCGTGAAATTTGGCGGCTGGGATTAATCCGAACAATTCCTCAGAGCAATCCCCGTGGTAAATGCGAAAGAAAATGCAAAGGGATGCAACATGTCTTCGCAGTGCCAATGAATCGAGCCGATCGGAAAGGACTCGGTTGTCGACGATTCGAGCCGCTCTGCGCTGGATGCGGTCAAGTGGAAGGAGCTGGCACTGGGGAGCCCCTGCCCAGAGATGGGAACAGTATTCCACGTGAGACCGAACCTGCGGCTTGTAAAGTTGCAGGCGGTGTACCGGCATGAAATATTATCCCGCTCTGCTGAGCACGCCACGCTTTTTAGAGGCCAATTTGGCCTTCCCTTCCAAGTGACCACGAAACTGCACACTATTCGATATGTCGACGCCAAGGATTCCGATGCTAGCTAAGGCAGCAAGGAGAGTGCCTTGAAACTGTAGAGATACGACAAAGGGCTTCTTTTTAGCGGTAAATGCGCAAACTTGTGTTTTCTGGGGATTGAACTGGACTAGATTTAGTTGCCCCCAATCCGAGACTTTGTTCAGCAAAGACTCGACTTCAGACACAAGTTTGTTCCGGTACTCGGCGACATTTTCCCGAGAAATATTGGCACAGCCGGTATATAAGACATCACCAGTACTGTCATCCGCATATGTCTGCATAGCAATGAATGCTACCAGCTTGCAACATATCACTGATATGCATGAGAAACAGCGTTGGTGATAGCACGCGTGGAACACCAGTGTTGATAGGCTTGAAATCAGAGCATGCACCGTCTACTACGACCTTGATGCTCCGATCAGCAAAGAAACTGGTGATCCATTTGCACAATTTCTCGGGAAGCCCATAGGAAGGAAGCTTCGAAAGAAACGCTTTGTGCCAGACCCGATCGAAGCCCTTCACTATGTCCAAACTGACGGCCAATGCCTCCCCCTTGGACTCTACTGCCTCCGCCCATCTATGAGCCAGATAGACCAGTAGATCACCAGCTGATCGACCCCGACGAAAACTGTATTGGCGGTCACTATTCAGCTGGTGATTCTCAAGGTAAATAGCTTCCATTATTTTGGAGAACAAGGAGGTGATGGCGATAGGCCTGTAGTTTTATGGGTCTGAGCGGTCGCCTTTTTTAGGGATCGGGTGGACCAAAGCTGTCTTCCATAAACTCAGGACTACGCCTTGGGAGTAGAAGTACCGAAAAAGACGCGTTAAAACCGGTACCAACTCCGGAGCACACGTCTTCAGCACAATGGGATGGACTCCATCAGGCCCACTCGACTTGCTGACGTCCAGGGAGAAGAGTGCTTTGCGGTCCGAGCGCTGTATAAACCGCACATCCAGCATGGAGCACTCACACCGCGGGATGGTTGGCGGTGTGTTCCCCCCGTCATCTAGAGTCGAGTTGGATGCGAAGAGAGCGCTCAGCAGATCCACTTTCTCCTTTGCGGCATGGGCCAGTAAGTCATCCTCTCTGTGCAGAGATGGAAGAGATGGCTGACAGAAGTTCCCTTGGACAAACTTGGCGAGAGACCAGAATGCATGGGTACCCGAAGGAAGGTGAACTAGCTTCTCGCCAATTCTGCCGATGTGCTCAGACCTTGCCTTGGTAATGACGCTTTTGAAGGACCTGGAGGTGAAATTGTACTTCCTTTTAAGAGCACTGGTGTTTACATCCCGACACGTTGATGCGTCAGACCAGGTCCTATAACACCCCTGCTTATAGCGTGATGCTATTTTACAGGAGCGACCACCCGGGGCTGGAATCTGCCTCCGATGGGTACCGCAGAGGATGGAATAAAAAGTTCCATACCCTGAAGTACCACATCAGCAACAGAATCGGCAGCAACGCTGGGATCTTCCGGCGAGAAGTAAATCCAAGGGTAGGATGCAAGAAAAGACCGCATCCCGTCCCAATCAGCCGACTTATAGTGCCAAACACGGCGGCAGGCTGCAGATCGCAACTGCGATTGTAGCATGAGTGGCACAGTACTCCGGATCAGACAATGGTCCGAAGAGTATGAGAGGGCAGCAGAAGGTCCAACAGGGAAGGTACGTTATCCTCCACATCTGGGATCCGCGTAGGCGAAGTAACCAGTTGTGTTAGACCATATGCCAAGGCAAAGTTATAGACAGATCTACCCACATGATCGGTTAAACGAGAACCAAGCCATTCAGCGTGGTGGGCGTTAAAACCACCGAGTATCACGATCTCTGCGGATGGGACCTGTTGTAGCACGAAGTCTCCAGCCAATTGAACGTGGTTGATGAGTCGGTCTGTGTCGGCATTACCGCTATGGGACCTATGGGACCTACGACTACAATATAAATTAGTAAGAATAATTCAAAAACTATTGCTGAGACCTAAAAGCACCAGCTTTCAAATAAAAAAAGGTTCATCGAAATTGGTTCACCCAGAAAAAAGTTATAACACACATAAAATAATTTAAAATTAAAAATTTTGTACAACCGCCATCAATATAAATTATTAAGAATCACTTAAAAACTATTAGTAAGACCTTGATCAAATTTATATGAGACTACATGAGAAGCACCAGCTTTCTAATAAAAAAAGGATCATCGGAATAGGTTCACCCAGAAAAAAGTTATAAGGTAACACACAAAAAAACCTACAATCAAATTGGGTGCCGTCTCCTTTTTGAAGTCGATAGAAAAAACATACAGTCGAATTGCGTACCTCCTCCTTTTTGAAGTCGGTAGAAAAATAGAAATATTTTTCTTATAGACGTTTAATATAAAATCATTAAGACGAAGTCTGGGATTCGACTTAATTTTATAATTGATTTGGAATAAAGGATTTGTGGAAATAATTTTGCAGTGTATTAATTTATGTAAGTAAAGAATATCTTGTATTGCACGTCTTGATGAGATTGCCTCATAGGGGGGATATATTGCCATAGTTGCCACTCTTGGCAGTCAGGTTGGCAAGACCGCAGTTTTTTTTTTAGTCGTTATTACGAAAGCGCTCTGCCCATCTCCTGATTTGTTTCCCTCTGTCGCCTCTTACGACACTCCCAGGATGATATTATGGGGATAGTGGATATTCTCACACTTACTTTATTTTGTTATTTAAATTCTATTATCGCTATTTATTAATACAATACGCTATTGAGCACGTCAGAAATTATATCTTCGAAGATAAAAGTCAAATTTCAACGTTTTAAGTATTTATAAATTGAAATATACCCACACAAAGATCAGCTTACTTCAGCAGATAATCATTTTGAATTTATATTTAACTTTCAATCTTATTATATGGGTATAGAGTAGAATTTTTCGTGTATGAGATACCCCATCAAATTTCCTCTCGAGTTGATATAACCTAATTGTCTTTTGATATTCTTTGTGCTCGGGAACAAATAAATCAAACAAGAAATTAAATTGTGATAACGACATCAATGTCAATTAAGTAAGTAGGCTTACATTCAAGAGTTCATTAATGTTACAAGTTGCTGAAGAATGAGCTGCTTGTTTATAATATTTCTTTTAAAATGATACTTAGTACCTAGTGTTGTACTAGGAATGTCTCCTGTAACGTAGACACATCTATACTCTATACAAATTAAATAAAATTGAAGTGTCTGTTTGTAATGTCAAAATAACAGCTTTTTACTAAATGCGTATAAAAGTATATACGGTACTTATAACAAAAACACAACTTTTAAATTTTTTGTCTGTCTGTCTGTTTGTTTGTACCGGCTAATCTCCGGAACGGCTGGACCGATTACGACGGGACTTTCACTGGCAGATAGCAGATGTTATCAGGAGTAACTTAAGCTATTTTTGTTATTGAAAAATAATAGGAGTACCGCGCAAAAAAAAATTAAAATACATGAAATGCAATCGTAATAAATTACACACGGGCGAAGTCACTGTGAGTACATAAATAATTTACACATAGACTGACATCAAGAATTCGATTATCAGTGTGTTTTATTAGGTCGTCACCCCATCTTTTCCGTCCAACGATGCCAGTATGAAACTCCCACTCGAGTACCTTAGAGTAATGTTTTGCCTCACTAAACATTCTATATAATCAACAGAATAAGAAAATTAATAAGTAAAGATTCGCGTAATAAAAATGATGTGTTTTACCTAGTTTTAAAAGCACCTCCCGCTCTCCCTCAAGTGCACTACCCCGTCACCACTAATCCCAGCACCACTACTCCCAACACCACTGCACTAGGAAAGACACATCACCGTCGATAATACGACACGTGTTTCGCCCATAAACGAGGCATCCTCAGGTGAGGTAGACTGCGGTGGCTGACCGCAAGGATTGGTGTTATTTTATTATGCTAATCTTGGCTAATTAACTTTTAAAGTCTTTAATTTCAACGCTTTATACTCAGGCCTAAACGCAGAGAAAGTTTGGCGGAGCGTGCAGCGTGGAGTCGTAAGAAGCACATGCTGTTGTTTTGCTGTGTGCTAAATGACGCTCGAGTTATGGGAAATGGCGCCCCCGCCACGCGCCCCGTTAGATGCTCTCCACCGAGGCTTTAGTGTGAGGCCTCAGTGCACAACATGTAGCGGGGCGATTTGTCAGTTCTACCATAGTTCTAGGTGATAGAGCCACGCTGCAGCTAAATTATGGTTGCAGCACATAAGAGTCGGCTCAACCGGGAAAGGTCCACGTTCTCACAGAATACCAGCGTAGAATAACAACTTAACACTGCTGTGTTTTTCTTATGGTGAGTGTAGAGAACCGAAGACCCTTTTTACTGAAAACGAGGCATTCCATCTTAGTCCTCACGGGTGACAACGCATTTTGATTCTTAATCAGGTAATTGTAAATTTCTATGGGCCGCAGCATCCACTTACCATCAGGTGGACTTTGTGCTCCCTTACCCCCCCCCCCCCCCCCCGATTCTATAAAAAAACGATAGACGAAAGGTCAATACCAACTCAGACAGACTACTGGGCAAAAAGAGAGTCTCACTATTAAGTATTATATCAGAAGCCATGACATTATTCTGTCATTCCCCATAGTGGCCTCTTACGACACCCACGGGAAGTAATGTGTTTATACAAATCTTGACGGCTCCGTGGCGCAGTGGCTAAGCTGTGGTGAGGGTCGCGGGTTCGAATTTGTATGGCCTACAAATAATTGTTCCGGGTCTGGATGTTTATCCTTGTGAAATTTATGTATGTCAACAGTCTATGATATGCGGAGACAATCTTCGTGTGGGAATAACTTTTTTTTAAGAAAAAATCTTGATCCGTAGCAATATAGACTATATTGCTACGGATCAACGCAAAATAGAGGGCCTTTAAAGCTGATATGGACTTAAATTCTGTAGTGTTACAAGAGATAAATGCTATTAATCTATTACACTTATTTATTGTGATATCAATATGACGTGTGAATCTCATTTCGGAATCAATGTTTAGGCCTAAATCTTTAACATATTTTACTTGATTAAGACGAGTATCTGCAATATAGTAATTAGTCTCGATTTTTTTATATTTCCTTGAAAATTTTATGTGGTGACATTTTTTTACATTGAGTTCCATCTTATTACATTCACACCATTTACAAAGATCATTAATATCCCTCTGTAATAGTAACTGGTCCTCCGTGCACTTAACGGTTTTAAAAAATTATAGATCATCGGCATATAATACAAACTGACTGTTATTTAATACATGTTTTATGTCATCTATAAACAAACGAAATAAAGTTGGACCCAGGACTGAACCCTGAGGAACTCCAGAAATAGCTTGAAATATGTGAGATACAAATCCGTTTACAACAACCCTCATTACTCTATTTTCTAAATAGGACTCAAACCATCTCAAAAGACATCCATCAATAAAAAAAGAGTTTTTAAGTTTAGCCAGTAATATTTTATGGTCCAATTTGTCAAAGGCCTTGCTAAAGTCGGTGTAAACTGCATCAACCTCATTACCATTACTTCGTTCTATACATTAAATATTTTTGTTGGCTTTAACTCATTTTCGAACACCCAAACTCGTGACTGGTTTTTTGTTTCGGGTTCGTACGCATATATCCAGGATCCGTCACCTGATACAATGTTGTATACAGCATTTGACGACCCTGCGTGGAATCTTTCGAGAGGTCTGACGCACCAAGTAACGCGAGCCGCTTTTTGCTCTTCACAGAGCGAATGCGGTATCCATCGGAAAAACAACTTTTTTACACCTAATTGTTCATGCAAGATTATTTGTATTTAACTCATGCCAATGTCTAAAGTTGCCTAAATTTCGCGGTATGTCACATGTCGATCTTCCTCAATCAGCTTACGCACAGCATCAATATTTTCTTGGGTGACTGCAGTTTTTGGACGACCTTGACGGGGATCATGACTGAGCTTGACACGTCCACGTTAAAATTCAACAAACTAGCGATAAATTGTGGTTTTGGATGGGGCTTCATCAACAAATGCAGAAATCATCCGGTCAACACACTGCTTTTGTGTTAAACCACTTCGAAAGTCATAATAAATCATCGCTCTTGAATTTTCTCGAGTCAGTTCCGTTTTCTCAACGACTAAACAAGTTTGACAAAACCTTGTGACAAGACCGAGAATCTTTTTTTAAATAAATAAATGGTATTCGATTTTTAAAACCAAGGAGTTTTCAATTAAAAATATTTGAATATGACAGGAACAGTGGAAATATTCCATTCCCGATACTTTTAGTGCAGCCTACGTATATAGATAGATATATATATATATATATATATATATATATATATATATATATATATATATATATATATATATATATATATATATAGGTGTTATATACGAATAGATTTTTAAACATACTAATTAATCAAAACAAGATAAAAGTATGTTAAAATAACGAACAACCTGATATAAAACAAACTTTCCAGAAGGAGATGGAAGTTCAATCAAAACATGATTAACTTTGAGAACGAAACTGACGGAATAACTTAATACAAAGAATAATTAACCTCATTCTAATCAAAATTTGTTTACGAAATAATGACTTGAGAATGAAGAGAAGTCATTTTCTACCAACTTCAAAAAGGAGACGGTACTCAATTCGACTGTATGTTTTTTATGTGTGTTACTTTTTACTGGATGGACTGACTGGATGATTTCGATGATTCCTTTTTATTTGTAAGCTGGTGCTTCACATGTGGTACCATATAAATTGACCATAAAAAATTTGATCAAGATCTGACCAATAGTTTTTGAGTAATTCTTAATAATTTATATTGAAGTCAAAATAAATATTGAAGTGAAAATTTTTAATTTTAAATTATAAATAATATTGAGTACTAATAGTGCCCGCGACTTCGTACAAATGAAGCCGAGGATTTAATATAAAAATCTGAAGTGACAAATGAAGTCACAGACCACCCGATGGTAAACATCTGCGACAAATTTCAATCAATGAAGGCCACAGATGCGTTGTCACAATTAAGGACCTCACAACTTATACCAGTTCTCTTTACCTTTCGGATTACAACACAACAGTGCAAGCACTGCTGTTTAGGAATATGCAAGAGGGTGGTAACTACCCAAACAGAATCATAGGCAGAGAGAAGTCCTAACACCCAATAAATTATTTACTTTTATACGTGGTAGAGCCATGCTGCAGCTATATTAGTAGTATAGTTGTAGCACGAATGGGTCGGCTCGTCCGGGGAAGAACCACGCTCTCACAGAATACCAGCGTAAAATAGCAGCTTAACGCAGCTGTGTTTCGTATGGTGAGTGTAGAGTACCAGAAACCCATTTTACTGGAATAGAGGCATTCCATCTTAGTCCTCACGGGTGACGCCGCATCTGCATTTTGATTCTGTAGATGTCTATGGGTCACAGCAACCAATTGCCATCAGGTGGACTGTGTGCCCGTTTGTTACCCTATACTATAATAATAATAATTTAATCAAATCTTATTCACCTGCTTAATGCAAAACTGTTTCCAGCAAAAAAGTTTAAGGCCGGCAATGCATCTACAATTCCCCTGGTTCCCCTGGTGTTGCAGTTGCTCATGGGCGGCGGTAATCACTTACCATCAAGTGAGCCGCATGCTTGTTTGCCCCCCCCCCCCCCCCCCTCCTATAAAAAAAACCTTTCTCACAATGAGAGAGGTCCATGCCCAACAGAAGATAGTTAGGGGCTTATAAACAACAAGTTGTAAAATTAAAAACGTTGTACAACACACTTCAATATAAATTATTAAGGATAACACAAAAACTACCGCTCAGACCGTGATCAATTTTTTTCCAAACCAGTTGTAAAAGTTAAATATAGCTGCATCATGGCTCTACGATGTACAAACTCAAAAACTACTGGTCATACGGTGATCAAATTTTTTCCAAACCAGTGGTATAAGTTAAATACTATTGGTAAATCAAATTGCGCGTGCCTCAAGCGTATTAAAAAAAATTACATATAAAACTGCCATTTACACTTCATGATAGATGAAGAGTTTTAAAAATAGACTAAGTTGCAGAATTTTCAAAAGTTATCGTGTTTACGAAGCCATGCGGACTTGATAAATCCACACCATAAACCACTAAAACCTCTTTTTTATATAATAATAGCAATTCATCGATTTAAAAAAATATTAATAAGTTCAACAATCATTTATCTTTTTGACAATGTGGTTTTTATATCATTTATATGTATAATATGTTGCGATACGATTTCATGCGACATAACGTTGAAATATTGATTTTTAGGCCCTAGCAGAACATACCTGCGCGCTTTGCGCTTACGGCATGCAATATGACTTTCAATAAGAATTAAATGTATACTATTTTGAATAAAAATGATTCTATTCTAATCTATTCAGAACTGTTCCTATGTGATAATTTAAAATTTAAAATTTTGCCCAACCGACTTCAATATAAATTACGAAGAATAACTCAAAAACCACTGGTCAGCCGGTGATAAAATTTATATGGAACTACATAAGAAGCACCAGCTTCCAAATAATGGAATAATCATCAAAATCGGTTCACCTAGAAAAAAGTTACGAGGTAACGCACATTAAAAAATCTGTCGAATTGAATTTGACGCACGCATTTGAGAGAGGGCGGGAGGTGCTCTTCAAACTAGGTAAGACACATCATTTTATTTTATCGAGCGGATGTACGCGAAGTAATTTTTTACCAACTTTTATTTAAATATTTATTATTGGTTTCACATTTCACTTTCCATTTTATCTAGACAACAATTTTATAATGAACATGCTCTTACATTTTGTACCCTAATTAGTTTTTTTTATACAGCACGCAGTTCACTTGATGGCAAGTGGATGCCGTGATTCACATCTTTCCTCGTTTAAGAATCAAAATGTACATGAGCTGTCACCGCCGAGGAGTAAGATGAAATTGTTTACCAGTGAAAAGGGTCTTGAACAATCAAACAATTTCTAATAAATGGTATTTGCAGGTTCTTTATAAAATGCAAAATGGATATTTACTTAGGCCTAGACCCGTAAATAATATTGCTCGGATTTTTACAAAATTTCTCTGTAATATGGTTGTAGCACTAACGGGTTGGCTTAACGGGGGAAGGACCACGCTCTCACAGAATACTGGCGTGAAACAGCAGTTTAATACTGTGTGGCAATGTATCTACATTTTTATTCTTAATCGAGGATAGATGTTGACGGCACCCACTTTCCATCAGGACTGTGTGCTCGTTTGTCACCATTATACTAAGATATAAAAAACCGGTCAAGTGCGAGTCGGACTCGCGCACCGAGGGTTCCGAACAAATCCGTAGGTATATAAGTATAAAATTATTAAAAATATTTTTATTATACGATGTAACTAAAAATTTATGCTTTTCGCAATTTTTCCTTTATCTGTGCTATAATATGTTGCTTCATAGCAAATTTTAAGATTCTGAGTTCACGGGAAGTACCCTGTAGGTTTTAATTCCCTTGAGAATGTCGAAAATTTGCGGCATAAACGGCTGTATCTTTTGATTTCGTTGGCTTAGAAGTTTGATTTTTTCACAGCTCCAAGAGACAGTAGACTTGAGTATTTGATATGAATTTCAGCTTGATACCTCCACGCGTTCCTGAGAAAATGGGTCTTAACAGACAGACAGACGGACAACAAAGTGATCCTATAAGGGTTCCGTTTTTTCCTTTTGAGGTACGGAACCCTAAAAAAAAATTCTTGAGATAAATATTGGACGGAACGACAATTCAACATACTAAATAGAGAAAATTAAGATTCTTAAATTTACGCAAAAATAATACATTGAACAAAGCTATTTTATCGGAAATCTGCAATTATTGACAGTATTCGGGGTCATTATATATATCAAAATAGATAGACCACAGAATAGAATAGAATAGAATAGAATAGAATAATTTTTATTCAATATACATTACTTATTAGGTTCGAAAAAAAACCCTCTGTCCTGGGAAGAACCAGCAAGAAACCCAGCGGGACTTTTTCTTTTAAAATAAATTTTACAATATAAATGATTACGAACTATTTACAAAATTTATTTTAGAAATTGCTTGGAAGCGACCACCTCATTCCCAAGGGTTATTATCAACCATGTATTCATTTATACTATAATAACCCTTTTTATACAGTTTCAGCTTAATAAAACATTTAAACTTGGTAATAGAGAGAACCTGTACACTTTCCGGGACCTTGTTGTAATAGCGTATACATTGCCCCATGAATGAATTACTGACTCTGTGGAGTCGAGAAACTGGCATCACTAGCTTGTGTTTGTTCCTAGTGTTTACAGAATGTATATCACTTTTTTTACTAAAACGTTTTAGTTTGTAAATAGCTCTAATGGCCCTCTTCTGTAAAACAAAAATAGTTTCTGAATCAGCCGCATTTCCCCATAGCAAAATCCCATAAGACATTATGCTATGGAAATAACTAAAATAAACTAATCTAGCTGTCTGACACTAGTGAGACCTCTTATCTTTTTTACAGCAAAAGCAGCAGAACTTAGTCTGCTTGCTAATTTGGATATATGGGGGCCCCACTGAAGCTTTGCGTCAAGAGTGATGCCAAGGAAAACAGTGGATACAACGGGGCTCAATTCCTCCCCATTTAAAAACACATTGGTATTCACAGTTTTAACATTCGTTGTTGTAAATTTAACACAATTAGTTTTATTTCCGTTCAAATGCAGATTATTAACGTTAAACCAACGCACTAATTTTGATATAGCATTATTCACTTCGTCACATTTAAATGATTGACGTTTAACTTTAAAAATCAAGGAAGTATCATCGGCAAATAATACTATAACATGACTATCCCCTACAAGGTGAGCTAAGCCATTAATATACACCAGAAACAGGAATGGGCCGAGAATCGAGCCCTGAGGAACACCCATTAGTACATGTGACCCGGAAGAACTTTTACCATTGATAATAACCTTCTGCTTTCTATTACTTAAATATGAAATAATAAGTTTAAGCGCTGTGTTCTTGACACCATAGTACTGTAGCTTCCTGATTAATGTCTCATGGTGAACACAGTCGAAGGCCTTGGAAAGGCCACAAAATATACCCAAAGCATCCTCTGAATTCTCCCATGCACAAAAAAATGTTTAATAAGCTCCTTATCCTCGCTAAAACACCGATGAAGAAACGAGTCCATACTTAACCATATCGTATTATGTCAGCGTATTGGTATAAAGATCTTTATGTTAAGTGGATGCTACAAATTCTCCTCCGACTCTCGTATTTTTACCACGTTCAAAGTTTTTAAGACCGTGTAGCAGCATGTATTATCCTCTTTTATGATCGGAGTAAACCAACTAGAGATGGGACGTGCCGTATCAGGTATCGTATCAAATTGTTGTATAAAAATAAGTTCATATATTATATACGTACATTACCGATCACGATACGTGTTACCGAAACGAGGCGTATCAGATAATTAGGTTTTGTGCGGAACGGGACATATCTGATACAGTATCACAACGACGTATCACATCACGATCGCTTATGATTTTGCGTCCAAATTAGCGATCATATTATACACATCTGTGCCACGCAAAGAATATAAGATACAGATGATCACAATATGTGGACCCAGGCTCAGTACACTTTTTCAGTTAAAAGAGCGATAAACTTAGTCAAATTAAAATATTTTATCTGATATCATATATTATTTTATTTTATTTATCTATTTAAAGTTCGTTACACAAAAATGTACAAAGGCTGACTTAACACCTTAAGGCGTTCTTTATCAGTTAACCTGTAAGTAGGCAGGGAATACTGCTTTGGAGGTGCAATTTTTTTTTTATTTTTTTATTTTTTATAGGATAAGGGTGACAAACGAGCACACAGTCCACCTGATGGTAAGTGGTTGCTGCGGCTCATAGACATCTACATCTATCCTCTATTACAATTCAAAATGTAGATGCGTTGTCACCCGTGAGGACTAAGATGGAATGCCTCATTTCCAGTAAAAAGGGCCTCCGGCCACCTGCACTCACCAAGCGAAACGCAGAGGTAAACCTCTACTTCACGCTGGTATTCTGTGAGGTCGTCGTACCACCCCGGTTCGAGCCGGCCCATCCGTGCGACAGCAAAAGCTGCCGCGTGGCTCTACCACTGTTTATTTTAATGTATTATGTTAATATGAATTGTAAGAGAAATAATTAAGGATTAACACAATACATGTATTATGAAAATTAAGAAAGTATAACATATACTTTCTTGTATTACTTATACAATCATATATTCATACACATATGCACACATACACGCACACTCGCACACACGCTTACACGCACACACGCACACACGCGCACACACGCACGCACACATGCACACATTTTTATACATGTTAGAGCCACGCTGCAGCTATTTTATGGTTGTAGCACGAATGCTTTGTCTCGACCGCGTTGGGATCACGCTCTCACTGAATACCAGCGTAAAATAGCAGCTGCTGTGTTTCGTATGGTGAGTGTATGTATTATTCTATTAAAAAATCACATAATATTTATACCATTAAAATAAATTAATGATAGATAAATACTTAGAAATATACACATAAAATATAATAGAATTTAAATACCGTAACAAGTTATTGGAAAAACAAAAGACAAAAAGCCAGAATTAAGCTTAAACAGTGTTAAGAAAGCTATATAATAGTTGTACCACCAGTTGTTCCCCGGTCGAGCCGACCCATTCGTGATCCATGCTCTCACAGAATACCAGAGAAAAATAGCAGCTTAACGCTGCTGTGTTTCGTATGGAGTGTATTGTGTTAGTGTAGAGAACCGGAGACACTTTTATTGGAAACGGGGTTTTCCATCTCAGTCCTCACCGGTGATAACGCTTCTCCATTTTGATTCGTAATTGAGGATAGGTGTGGATGTCTACGGGCCATAGCGACCACTTACCATCAGGTGGACTGTGTGCTATGCTCGTTTTTCCACCTTATCCTATAACACCCCTCTGTTTTCGACAGTAGTTAATAAAAAACATTGTACTATGATTTGGCGATTAAAATTTAGTGGTATATTTTACTTTGAAGTCACAATCTTTTTTCATAGGATAAAGGTAACCGCACATTTACTGCCCAGGAAGAGGTAAGCACCAATCGTGTACTTCTTTGTTCCAATTTGAAGGATATAACGTATATTTATATATATTTCGATAACGTCTCGTTGGCTCGTTATGGAAATCCTTTATTGATAATCTACAGATATAGCTACTAATTCTACAGATATAACTCTAACAGTTTTGGGAGCCAATTCACTGGTTTCCAGAATTTCCCAGCTATATAATAAGTGCGGAGGGTCAACAAATGTTAATTGTTTCATCTACATAATATTATTTTGTTCCATCCTAAGTTTTTGTATTTTATGTATTTAGATTTACTAGGTAACTTTTTAGTAACTTGAAGCATGTGGTTTATACCTTTAATTGATTGTACAATTAGTATATACGTGGATGTGTGTTTACTATTACTGCATTGTTGTAACAATCGTTGGTGTACTTAAATAGATAAATAAAAATAAATAAATAACTTCGAACGACAGGGAATTTCCTTCCTTATATAATAATGTTATGTAATCTAAAAATGAAAAAAATTTGGAGCTTACTTATTACTTCATATTTAAGTAACAGAACTCTGTAACTTAAATATGAACTAGCTAAATATGAAATAGCTTTAATAAGAATAAGGATGTGCATACTTTAAACACTAGGAACAAACATAAGCTTGTAATACCAGTTACTAGACTCCACAGAATCAGTAATTCATTTATAAGGCATTGTACACGCTTTTACAACAAAATCCCAGAACATATTCAAAGTTTGTCAATAAACAAGTTTAAAAGTTTTATTAAAGAGAAACTGTACAAAAAGGGTTATTATAATATCAAGGAATACATGAATGAAAATAACCCCTGGGAATAAGGTGATCGCCACCATGCTGGTTCTATGAAAAATCATTTAAAATTGTATAAACGAAATTATTGTTAAGTGATGTTTGAAAAAAAAATCCCGCTGGGTTTCTTGCTGGTTCTTCCCAGGACAGAGGTATTTTCCGAACCAGTGGTATTTAAAAAAATGACTTTCAATAAGAATTATGTAATAATCAATATTGAATAAAAAATTATTCTATTCTATTCTATTCTATTCTAATCAATTCATTAATAGTCGTAGATGTTAAAGAATTATTTGTTAAAGTTGTTTCAGAGTCAAATTAATTACTTCAATTCAGGCTTATTTTAAAGATCTCATGAACGTCAAAATCTTTTACCATTGGTTCCAAAGGTGAGATATCTACTGAGAAGACCTGCAGAAAAATCTAGGGTCATTGCTTTTGAAACGAAGTTCCTTATCGGACGGTACGGGTTTGGCGGATGGGAGCTAGGCGACAAAAAGTGTAAGATTTTTTCGTCACTACCCCTTTTGTCATAGTGTATTTTATTTTAAATGAGGCTTCATTTTAATAGACGCTAGTAATACATTTATTTGTAATTTTTTATCAATAATATAATACGTTTATCAATGATAAGGAACTTCGTTCCAACCGAATGTTCCACGACACTCACGCATGTTTTTGTTTTATAGAAAAGGCGATTTTTATTCTGTATTATTATTATTATATTAATGGAATTATATCACCACCGTTGTAGCGTCTTATCGGAAAAAGACTTTTCCTCCCCCTTCTCCTGCTCAAATAAGGCGCACCTTCCTCCTCGGCCTCGTCCTACACCTGCACAACGGACCCCCCAAGTCCGATATACGCTTATCCCCTAAACTAACACGGCTCTTCTATAATTCCAATCTAATAATCCAAACGTCTTATATTATTTGCTAAACCTTAAAGATTCACGACAGAAATGTAATATTCTCTTCACATTTGATTATGGAAGTATTATTAAAGCGCAAATGAAATCGGATTTACTGGAAGTGTAAAATTGAATTGTGCGGAAAGTTTACTCTTGTGGACGCTGCAGTTCTAGCGAATTAAATGCAAAATGTATGAAGGTTATTAGTAAAGGAAATATTAATACTAAATATTGTTTAACTTTTGTTATTAGTATTATCATTTTCTATTTTAGTCCTTAGTACTTTATTTTATAAATTTTTACTTATTGAGTCTCATAGACAAAACATTTTGAGTAACTCATCACCATCATCATCATCATCATTACAGCCCTTCACAAGTCCACTACTGAACATAGGCCTCGCCCCAGGCATCCACCTCGGTCCTGAGCCGCCTGCATCCATCGACTTCCTGCATGTCTTACCAGGTCGTCACTCCATCTGATCGAGAACCATTTTACTTCATCGGTTGTCGGTTCTTCGAGCTATATGGCCAGCCCATTGATCCTTCACTTACTAATCCGTTGGGCCGTATCGGTCACTCTGGTTCTACTGCGGATATCCTCATTTCTAACACACAGAGAAACTCCGAGCATAGTTCTCTTCACAACTCGCTGGGCGACCTTGAGCTTCCTCATACTGATACCAATGGACACTGGCAACACGCACTGGTTGTACAATCACGTTTTCATGTTTTGAGGTATACCTGACGAGAAGATGTGTCGTAATTATCCTAACGCTACCCAGCCGATTTGAACCGTAGATTGACCTATCGATCAAAGTTGTTTTTCCATGTTCATCTTAAGAACTATCCGTTGGGTGGCACTATTAAGGTCATTGAACTGTACGACCTAAGCACTATGCTTAGATCCTACAGCGATTCTGCCATAAGGACTATATCGTCCACAAATCGAAGGTGACTTATGTACTCGCCGTTGACGTTAGTACCGTATCCTTTCCACCCCAGTAGCTTGAAAACGTCTTCCAATGAAGCGGTGAACAGTTTCGGGGATAAAATGTCGCCCTGTCTTACACCTCTCTGCAGTTTGATAGCTTATGTACTCCAGTTCTGTACTCAGATAGCCATCATAGCCCTACTGTACAAGCACTTCAGCACTTCGATATATCGACAGTCAACTTGGCACCGCTGAAAGGACTGCAGCACCGCTCAAATTTTGACGGAATCAAAGACTTTCTTATAGTCCACATAAGAAAGGCATAGTGGCAGATTGTACTTCTCGGTCTTCTGTACAATTTGCCAAACGGTATGTATGTGTTCTATGGCTAAAGCCTTTTCAGAAACCGGCTTTTTCGAGAGGCTGGAAATTGTCAAGCCTGAGTGCGAGACGATTTTTTTATAGGATAAGGGTAACAAACGAGGACACAGTCCACCTGATGGTAAGTGGTTGCTGTGACCCATAGACATCTATATCTATCCTCGATTACGAATGAAAATGCAAAGGCTGTGTCACCCGTGAGGACTAAGGTGGAATGCCTCGTGTCCAGTAAAAAGGGTCTCCGGTTCTCTACACTCTCCATACGAAACACAGTAGCGATAAGCTGCTATTTTACGCTGGTATTCTGTGAGAGCGTGGTCCTTCTCCGGTCGAGCCGACCCATTCATGCTACAACAACACCAGTAATATAGCTGCAGCATTGCTCTACCACGTAAAAAAATATTATTTTTTCCATGCGTAATGACACTCGAAAACTCCACGTAGACGCGGCTCAGCAGGGAAATCATCCTAATTTCAATAGAGAGGGAGGCTGGGTACTACCACCTGCTTGGGATCCTGTAATTAATAAAATTAAATCTAAACCCAAGCATACCACTGCAAGACTTTAAAACACTGTAAGTTCATTCTGCGTAGATCGAACCAAAATTAATAATTAAAAAAGCTGAAGGGACTCCAGGTTAACTCTGACATCGGGACGTCAATCACCTCAGTCCACCGTGAACACGGGTGCTGTAAAGTACCCGAAACGTCGGGAATCAATAAAAACAATTTAATTAAACGCGATGCAATCCGTAAAAGTATTTTTATTCAAAACATCTATAGTAAATCAATACTATTATAGACTATAATTAGTTAACCATTGTCAATGCAAATAGGTTAATATTGAACCTATGTGTTATTTATGCTAAACCGTACCAGACTGTTTTAAAGAGATGACCACTTACAGCTCAGTTGCACCGCTCCATTTCGCACGAACGAACCAACAAAAGCCACATAATCTCCGGAATTACAGCAACGGAATGAATAAATTGAATTTTCAAATTTCTTTAATATTTTTTTACTGATTAAAGCAATTGAAAATTCACGATTATCACATTAAACTGTTGGAACGATTTTCTTCACATGGTAGACCCATGCCGGCCTTGGAAGAACAAGCAGTCCACGTAATTATAAATGAATACTGTGGTTCTATAGGCAACTATTTATATTTACTATTATTATTGATCCTCCCCCCCCCCTCCCCGATGGTTATTGGTGATGATGATGAAACTACAGCCCAATCCTCAATAAAGAATCAAAATGCAGATGCGGCGTCACCCGTGAGGACTAAGATGGAATGCCTCCTTTCTAGTAAAAATGTGTCTCCGGTTCTCTACACTCACCATCCGAAACACAGTAGTGTCAAGCTGCTATTTTACGCCTGTGAAAGCGTGGTCCGTCCCCGGTGGAGCCGACCCATTCATGCTACAACTATACTACTAATATAGCTTCAGCATGGCTTTATCACGTATAACCGCTTTTAGACTATGCAATTGATGCGGTATGTATATCTTTATATATAAAAAGTACGTGTCACGTTGTTTGTCCGCGATGGACTCCTAAACTACTGAACTGATTTCAATGAAATTTTTGGTCAATGTGCAGTTTGGTCCAACTTAAAAGATAGGATAGCTTACATCTCAATTTATAGTCGCAATACAATATTATTTGATTGAAAACTATTTCTCTATTATTTGACAGTCACAATTATCAGTTAGCTCCAAACGATTCTGTCAGATGACGATATCTGTTGACTGGATTGAGTAAATATTTAATAGATGGCGCTATGTTAAAAATACAAACGTTTAATATAAGCTACAATTTAGTAGTATAACCACCACGTGTTGCTGTAAGTATTCAACAGATAGAACCGATTTCAAAGAAAATTTGCAGAATGTGTGCAGTTTGGTCCAACTTGAGAGATAGGATAGTTTTTATCCCGATAAGTGACCCTCAATATTTTTATTGATAATTTCAGGAGTTTTTTTGGGAAAGCAAATGGTCGTTCGGAAAGGACAGAACAACGTCTGCCTGGTCAGCTAGTATTTTATATAATTCTTCTGTCCATGTGTATGTGACTGAACTCCTCCTAAACGGCTGGACCGATTTTAATGAAATTATGTGTGTGGTTAAGTTGATTAGAGAATGGTATTGATTCGCAATTGGACCCGGTAGGTGGCGTTATTGTCGAGATCCAGAAATCAACCGTGCGGAGCCGGGGCGGTTCGCTAGTAAAAACAAACGAACTAACAGTCCAGTAGCTTCTGCAGTCCATGAACACCTGCGACCTGCTTCAAGCAAAGCTACAGTTGCTTTGTCACCTCTAAGGACTAAGATGGAATGCATCACAGCCTGAACTATAGTCTTCAGACCGGCGATGCAAGCATTTCTAGTTGGCGGCAAAAAATAAATATGGCGGAGGATTCTCTGTTCTCTCATGCCGTCACTACACGAGAAATTTTGTCTGTTCAGAAACTTATTTAGAGTTGATTTATTTATTTATTCTTTATTGCATTCCCTGATCTAAAAGAATACAATTATACATGGTAGAGCCATGCTGCAGCTATATTACTGGTATAGTTGTAGCATGAATGGGTCGGCTCGACCGGGGAAGGACCACGCTCTCACAGAATACCAGCGTAAAATAACAACTTAACGCTGCTGTGTTTCGTATGGTGAGTGTAGAGAACCGGAGGCCCTTTTTACTGGAAACGAGGCATTCCATCTTAGTCCTCACGGGTGACAACGCATCTGCATTTTGATTCGTAACCGAGTATAGATGTAGATGTCTATGGGCCACAGCATCCACTTACCATCAGGTGGACTGTGTGCTCGTTTGTCACCCTTATCCTATAAAAAAAATACAAAGGGCGGACTTAATGCCTTGAGGCATTCTCTACCAGTCAACTCATGGAGTGGTGAGAGTTTGAAGTAAATGTAGCAATATAAATTAAAAACAAAATAGAAATGATAATTAATTACGTTATACTTATATACATTTTACTAATATATACAATAAATAAACTACAAAAATATCACCTATTTATACATGTATACAAATATATACGTACATACATAAGCATACATACATTCATATCAACATACAATTACAAATAGTACATATAAATAGCTATAAATATAAACGTCTAAAAATATAAATGACATGGATGATTCATGTAAGAAGCGTTTCTTTAATAGATGATTACGCACCAAATTTTTAAAAGCAAACAGAAACAGAACCTTTTTTTTTCAATATAGATTATAAATAATACTTATTGAAAGTCAGTCTTTTGTATAATTACCACTGGTTCAAAAAAAACCTCTGTCCTGGGAAGAACCAGCAAGAAACCCAGCGGGACTCTTTTTTTAAATAACAGCTTACAATCATGTATGTTACACAAATTAACAACACAACAAATTAGAAATATCTTGATAGCGATGACCTCATTTCCAGGGGTTATTATTATCTATAAATTCTTTAATATTATAATAACCCTTTTTATACAAACTTAGTTTAATAAAGTTTTTGAACTTTGAGCAGGTCAAATTTTGTTTATTTTCTGGAATTTTGTTGTAAAAGCGTATACATCGCCCCAAGAATGATTTACTGACTCGATGGAGTCGAGTAACTGGTACTACTAGCTTGTGTCTGTTCCTAGTATTTACAGAATGAATATCACTTATTTTTGTAAAACTACTTTTATTTTTGTGTACGTACATTACATTTTCATAAATGTATTGAGAGGCCAAAGTTAATATATTAATTTCCTTAAATTTTTGTCGCAGCGACTCTTTAGGCTTTAAATTATAAATTAATCTTATGGCCCTCGTCTGTAAAACAAATATAATTGCAGTGTCAGCTGCGTGTCCCTATAGCAAAATACCATACGACATTATGGTATGGAAATAGCTAAAGTAAACTAGTCTAGTTGTTTCAACACTAGTTAGACTTCTAATCTTTTTTACGGTATATGCTGCAGAACTAAGTCTGCTTGCTAGTTTTGATATATGGAGGCTCCATTGAAGCTTCGCGTCTAGTGTGATTCCAAGAAAAATGGTGGTATCTACAAGACTCAGTTTCTCCCCATTTAGAATTACATTAGTATTTAATTGTTAACATTTGGAGTCATAAATTTCATACATTTCCTTTTAGTGCCATTTAAATGCAAATTATTAACATTGAACCAATTTACTAATTTAGATATAGCATTATTTACTTCGTCATATTTTAGCAATTTTCGACTTAATTTGAAAATTAAAGAAGTGTCATCTGGAAATAACACTATATCATGGTTATCTCGTACTATGTAAGGTAAGTCATTAATGTATACAAAAAACAGGAAGGGGCCGAGAATTGAGCCTTGAGGTACGCCCATTTGTACCATCGACCCGGAAGAACTCATACTGTTAATGACAACTTTTTGCATTCTCTTACTTAAATATGAAATAATAAATTTAAGAGCATCACTTCTTACACCGTAGTGTTGAAGTTTCCTGATTAATGTTTCATGGTGAACACAATCGAAGGCTTTGGATAGGTCACAAAATATACCCCAAAGCATCCTGTGAATTCTCCCATGCATCTAATATATATTTAATCAGCTCAACACCGGCATCAGTTGTCGAGCGACCCCTTGTGAAACCAAATTGATTTTTATGAACTAAATTATTTATATTAAAGAAATTTAACATTTGATCAAGAATAATTTTTTCAAAAATCTTACTAAATGTTGGTAGTGCAGAAGACAACAACAAACTTATTGGGAGCTTTTCTGATGTCGTCAGGCAAGGAGTTCCAAAGGCGTGTAGTCTGAACTGTAAAGTAGTTACCATAGAACTTGTTGAAATTAACTGGAATACATATTTTGTTGTTAGAAGAAAAACGTAGAACCCTATCATGAGATGAGGAGAGATAGTGAAATTTACTCTTAAGATAAGAAGGCGAAAATTGGTCATTTAATATGGGAAAAAGAACAAGTAATATTCTGGAAATACGCCTCTTCCGAATTGTAAACCAATTAAGTTTAGATCTATATTGCGAAATATGGTCATACTTACGAAGCCCGAAAATAAATCTTATACAGTTATTGAGAAGGCGTTCCAACTTGCTCACAAGATCCTGGGACAGATCCGGGAAACACACATCTGCATAATCAATTATGGGTAATATGAGCGATTGGACAAGCATGATCTTAGACTTTATGGGTAGAAAATGTTTTAAACGATACAGAAAACGTAATGTGGCAGTGACTTTACGACTGACTTCAGTAACCTGAGTTCTCCAATTCAGCGTGCTGTCAATGTGTAGGCCAAGATTTTTTACAGACTTACCGAACGGTATTGTAATCCCATTGAAATAGATATATGTCTGCAAGATTAATCTTGGCTAGCATCCTTGAGCTACCTACCAGTATAGCTTGACATTTCGACGGATTGACCAACACTCCATAACGAGTAGACCAATCCTTGATAGCTGATAAGTTGTTATTTAATTTCTTAATCCCATTATGGATATCCCTTTTTTCAGCTTGCACGAATAGCTTAAGATCATCGAAGATGGAGATAATAAAGTTTATAAAAATAGAAAAAATTATAGGAGAAAGAATACCGCCTTGCGGTACACCAGCTTCCACATCAAACCAAGCTGAGGTTATTTGCCCCACACAGACTGACTGCTGTCGACCGCGAAGATAAGATGCAAACAATTCCAATGCCCCGCTGGGTTTCTTGCTGGTTCTTCCCAGGACAGAGGTATTTTCCGAAACAGTAGTAAATAAAAAATGATTTTCAATAAGTATTATGTAATAATCAATATTGAATAAAAAATTATTCTATTCTATTATAATACTGTAGGGCCAAAAGTTAGATGAGACAGTATGGAAACAAGGATTTCATGATCAACGGTATTGAAAGCATTTGAGAAATCAACTAGAACCAGTACTGTTACTTTTTTTTCTTCCAACCCTTTTCTAATATCGTCTGTGACGTTAATTAAAGCAGTACTGGTACTATGACCAGGGCGAAACCCAGACTGATATATACTCAGTAGATTATGTTTCAAAATAAATGTAGAAAATTGCTTGTAAACACAGGATTCTAAAATTTTGGAAAGAAAGGGTAGAATGGATATATGGCGAAAATGATTGGGAAGAACGGGAGAAGGAACTTTTGGAAGGGGCTTTATAAAAGCCCTTTTCCAAAGATTAGGGTACTGACCTGCATTAAGGGAAAAATTTATAACATGGGAAATTGCCGGAAGAAGGTGCTCTAGTATAAATACTACCATTTGTCTACTAACCTCATCATAACCCATCGCCTTGGACTAAATTGCTTAAATAGACTTTTTGTCATCATCCTGAGAAATAGGAGAACAATTAAAGGTATATTAGGAATTTGCACAGAAGCCATGGTAGCCACAGTTTGAGTGCGAATTGTAGGGTTCATTGCTGTTACAGAAGCGAAATGTATGGTTGATTTCATCAAGAGATAGAGAAGGACCACAATCCAATGTAGCTGGCCTGCAAAGACCAAAAGATCTATTATAAAGGTTATTCAAAGAAGAAAATATTTTTTTAATAAACTATTCCAACTGGACCACGCGATTTATTTATTTACTTGTTTTTTAGTATATTACATACGATATTATTAAATATTAAGCATTTATTTTACTCTTAAGTATTTAGTAGATAAAAAACAGAATAAAGATATATATTTCATAAATAAATATAAATATACAAGGAAAAAAAACAAATTTTTATAATTTCAAATTTTGTTATAAAAATTAACATATATTTTTTTTATTATTGAATCATTAAAGCAATAATCATCATTATCATCATTAAAGACCTTCACAAGTCCACTGCTAAACATAGGCCTCCCCCAAGGAATGCCACAAAGCACGGTCCTGAGCCACCTGCATCCATCGACTTCCTGCATATCTTACCAGGTCATCACTCCATCTAGTGGGGGACGCCCTACACTTCGCCTGTCGGTACGAGGCTGCCACTCGAGAACCTTTTTTCCCCATCGGTTGTCGGTTCTTCGAGCTATATGGCCGGCCCATTGCCACTTCAGCTTACTAATCCGTTGGGCTATGTCGGCTACTCTGGTTCTACTGCTGATATCCTCATTTCTGAGTTTATCACGCAGAGAAACTCCGAGCATAGCCCTCTCCATAGCTCGCTGAGCGACCTTGAGCTTCCTCATCCGGCCAGCAGTGAAGGACCACGTCTCAGTTCCATATCTCATGATGACATATGGAACAAAGCAATAATAACAAACATTAAATTTCATGATATAAACATGTTAAAAATAATGTGGCGCGACGACGGCGCCGCCACAGTAATAGTGAAATAATAAGAATAAACAAATAAAAAAAATTTAATTAAAAAATATTATATACAATTTCCGCTACTGTTACAGCCTGTTAAAGTCCACTGCTAAACATAGGCCTCCCCCATAGACTGCCTCATTGGGGGGATATTTGAAAAAATTACTTAGCACGCTTGCTAAGTAATTTTTTCGTGAGCAACCGCTGTTTTTTACTTTTAGACATTATTAAGAAGACGCTGCTGTTAATATCCTAATTTGTTTTACTCTGTCGCCTCTTACGAGATCCACGGGATGATATGGGGTAGTGGGTATTCTTACACCGCCACTACATATACACGGTTATAATATATACAATGTCAGTTAATTTTCTATCAAAGTTGACCTCAGTAATTTAAAAATTCTTTTACTGAGTAAAATGTATTGAATAAAACTACTTTTACGGATTTTATTGCGTTTAATTAACTTATTTTTATTAATTTCCGACGTTTCTGAACACATAGCTGACTTGAACTGCACCGACGTTCCGGGAAGTCTGCAGTATGTGAACATGTTCTCGATCATCCCCGCCATTAAATTAGATTTGATAGACCACAAATCCTCGCAAAAGAACACCACATATTTTTATTATATGATGTAACTAAAAATTTATGCTTTTCGCAATTTTTCCTTTTTCTGTGCTACAATACGTTGCACCGTACCAAATTTTAAGATTCTGAGTTCACGGGAAGTACCCTGTAGGTTTTGATTCCCTGATTCCCTCGCGAATGTCGAAAATTTGCGGCATAAACGGCTGTATCTTTTGATTGGCTTAGAAGTTCGATTTTTTCACAGCTCCAAGGGACAGTAGACTTGAGTATTTGATATGAATTTCAGCTTGATACCTCCACGCGTTCCTGAGAAAAAGAGTCTTGACAGACAGACAGACAGACAGACAGACGGACAACAAAATGATCCTATAAGGGTTCCGTTTTTTCCTTTTGAGGTACGGAATCCTAAAAACATCCTAATTTCAATTGAGAAGATGGATGGGTGCTGCCATCTGCTTGGGGTCCTATAATTAATAAAATTAAAACTAAACCCAAGCATACTACTGCAAGACTTCAAGACACAGTAAGTTCATTCTGCGTAGGTCGGACCAAAATTAATAATTAAAGAAGCTGAAGGTGCTCCGGGTTAACTTTGACATCGGGACGTCAATCACCTCAGCCCCCCGTGACCATTGGTGCTGGAAAGCACCCGAAACGTCGGAAATTAATAAAAATAATTTAATTAAACGCGATAAAATCCGTATAACTTGTTTTATACAATGTGTAGTGTTCGCGTAAATATAAGAAATCATTGAGGAAAATGTATTTTGAAGAAGCCACTGATATTTAGTGCATTTATTCGCCAACAAACTGTCTTTACAGTTTGGCGAAGTTATAAAATTATGTAATGTTTTTGTAAATGTGTAGTGTTATGCTACTTACATTTCATTGTACACTAATTCTCCATTCTGTTTTGATATTCTGCATTCATGTTTTGCATCACTTTATACTATTTTTTTCATTCTGTTTTTGATTTTCTGCATTTATATTTTGCATCACCTTTATTTATATAGGATCCTGTAACGTTTTTACACAATAACATATCATTTTACTGCGTATTTTCACACTATTTAGTACTTTTAAAATAGCTGTCAATGGAGTCTTACCTTTTTTGGTCTTTTATTGAATTCTCTGTAACTCTACAATTTCAGGCTTCGTGCACGCTGCCGTGCATTAGTTTTTCCTATGTGAATAATATCTCATTTCTTACTAAAATGTAATAGTTTCTTAATAATAGTCCAAAAACCAAAAATTGCTAAATATGACAACTATTATTTATGTCGTTGTTATGGTAACTTTTATTCAAATTCGTCTCTGATATGATGTTCTTTCTACATAAATACTCTTTGGCTGTAGGTCATTTACAATAAATTTCGTTTTAATTTAACACTTTCACTGTCCGGTTTTGAGACACAATAGTAAGACAATAGCAATGACCTATATGTAGTGCACGGGACAGCGAAAGGGTTAAATAATTTCTCGTTCTCTCTAAAAAGGTATAAAAGCCAAGCAATTGGAGAATACAGGACAGTCTCGCTTCAGTTCTCAAACGAGAAACATCTACTAAAGGCCTTATCCCGGGGCCGCTTTGCCCCGGGATCCTGCAAGCCTCCATCTACACGTGAAGTCGTCGGCAGTCTGCTTCAAGCGCGGGGCCACACTACCTTCGGGCGCGCTACGACTGCTTGCTCCAGGCGCCGAGTGCACCTACTGCCCGCGCTACCTTCGGGCACGCTACGACTGCTTGCTCCAGGTGCCGAGTGCACCTATTACCCGCGCTACCTCTGGGCGCGGCTACTACTTCTCCAAGTACTGAGCGCACCTACCCCAGGCGCTACGTGCGCCGGCTCCGGACGCTGCGTGTGCCCAGTCCAGGCGCTGCGTGCCGTCGCCGCTGAGAAACCTCAAGCTCTGCGTGTGCCTATTTCTACAAAAGCAGCGAGGCTCCAGGCTCCACTATAAAACTATATTGTCCTATTCTCCTACCTTTATTCTTTTAAAAACCTAATTGTAATCTCATTTCATCCATCATCTTCATATTTCATTTTTTTTTATAAAATTGTAAATACTTTTCTGAAACTTTAAGTATATTATTTTCTTGGTCTACTTTTGTTGTTTTGCTGTTCTTAGGTTAGGTTATATTTTTCTTTTCTTTAATTGTCGCTTCACGACAAATGTTAGTAAATAAATTTGAAAAAATTAAAAAATATTACTTTTTTTAATTTTTGTATAGGAATATCTTTAATTATGTGCGGTATTTTATATTATTTTACCCATTTAGAACTTTAGCTAAAGAGTTTACTTTACTAAATTAGAACTACTTCCGGTCACTCGTCAAGTTTAGTTATATTCGAAGGGCATGGCATACCATCTATCTCATTTAATAGTCCGCACGGGAACATGCTCCTTTGACATACCACTCTTTACAAGGATCAAAGGCATTCGAGTTTCCCAATTTAAAAAGGCTTTCGCTTGATTTTTTGCCAACCTTTCCATCAATTGATCGCTTCAATTGGAAACGTGAAGTTATTATACGGTGAGTTACAAATGATAATACATCGATAAAGCTTTCGTGTACTGAATGGATTCTTTACGTTTTTTATATAAGGAACCGTGACAGACAATAAAATAAGAAATCGGGCAATATGGAGGAAAATGAGAGAGACATACTCGGATATCCAACTATGGACGTCTTACGACACATATTTTTAACAGTGGTAGAGCCACGCGGCAGCTTTTGCTGTCGCACGGATGGGCCGACTCGAACCGGGGTGGTACCACGACCTCACAGAATACCAGCGTGAAGTAGAGGTTTACCTCTGCGTTTCGCTTGGTGAGTGCAGGTGGCCGGAGGCCCTTTTTACTGGAAATGAGGCATTCCATCTTAGTCCTCACGGGTGACAACGCATCTGCATTTTGATTCGCAAACGAAGATAGATGTAGATGTCTATGGGCCGCAGCAACCACTTACCATCAGGTGGACTGTGTGCTCGTTTGTCACCCTTATCCTATAAAAAAAATATATCTATCATGTCCTCTTTAGTAGTATAATAACCCATACTAAACAATTGTTGCTTAGTAAACATTTTAAACATTTTGATAGATAAGGCATATTTTCTGGGACGAAACGATGACAAACAAGCAAGAGGTCCGCCTGGTAATTACGACAATACCACCTGGTAAATACCACAGTATCCAATTGGATACTGTGGTCCATAGTCCCTGGTCCTGTGGTCCATATCCATCCTCATAGTTCTCTCTAAGGTCATTTAAAACTGTGTTGTATTTGAAGTTATAATTACAATATGTTGCAGTGGCCAAACAAATTTTTTTCGTTCTTTTTTAATTTACTCTTTTACAATACAAATATAGTTTCAATAGCAGTCGAAATTTTGCGTTGGGGTACCAATACCATAGCAAAATTCAATAAGAGTTTATGATATAAGGTAACTAAAATAAGGCAACAAAACTGTTTCAAGATTGGTGAGGCTTCCTTTCCTGTAGCATATGATGCAGAACCAATCCGCTTGTTAATTTAGACAATATATGAAATTCCAAGAAGAATAGTTTAGCATATTGTTATTCAGATGGTGTTTAGTTTACATATGCCGTGCTGCCGTTATAAAGCAAATTGTTGGTGTTAAGCCAATGTAATAATTTAGATAGAGAATTATTCACATCTTCATATATTAATTGATTATCGATTAAGTTTGAAAACTATTCTTTTTTTATAGGACATGGGTGACAAACGAGCAAGCAGTCCACCCGATAGTAAGTGGACGCTGTGACCGATAGACATCTACATCTATTTTCGATTAAGAATCAATGCGTTGCACCCCTGATGACTAACATGGAATGCCTCGTTTCCAGTAAAAAGGGTCTCCGGTTCTCTACAATTTTACATTCGAATAGTCTCTTCATCATCATTACAGCCCTTCACAAGTCAACTGCTGAAAGTAAGTCTCCCCCAAGGAATGCCACAAAGCACGGTCCTGAGCCACCTGCATTCATTGACTTCCTGCATGTCTTACCAGGTCGTCACTTCATCTAGTGGGGGGGGGGGGGGTGCCAATAGTCTCTTACATAGTATAAAACAAAGTCGCTTCCTGTCGTCTGTACGTTTAGATCTTTTAAACTACGCAACGAATTTTCATGCGGTGAATATAAAAATATACAAATAAGTGTATTGACGTGAAAGACAACAATGGTGTTTTCGAAAGGAGGCTGCAAGCTTGAATTCAAGCTAGAATCCTCTCAAAAAGGGCTGTGACTCCTACAGTATTGAGTCACAATTATTTTCTTAAGTTACTGATTGCCACCAATTTCACTAAATATTTACATAATAAAATTCAGGACATCGTTGGGGAGGAATCTAGCTTGAAGGCTTTATTCTTTTTTTTTTAAATAAAAAGAGAAGGACGCGTAGAAAGATTATTAAGTGGCGAAGCTTGCGACTTGTCACTTATTGATTTCTGATTATTGATGTCTGTCCGTCTGTCCGTCCGTCTGTCCGTCTGTCCCACGATTTTCTCGAGAACGGTTTCGAATTTTCAAATTCTGTTTTCAGCAATCGATTACTGATCACCCAGGCATCTGAACCTCCTATTTTGAATTCTTCCTCCTATTTTTTTTCCGTTAGAAACCGCTACAAAGCTGATTGCTTCGCCACTCTGCTATGCTGTTAGCTTGCAAGGTTTATTTTGAACGGAGATACGTGTAAAAAAGCGTTTAGAATCGTAATATACAATGCGAACCTCTTCGTATGATATACAGGTTAAAATGCAGGTCAAATTAAGCAGACAACTTGTACAGACCGCAGTTAGATTACGATTTGGACACATTCCAACGACGAAGTTTTTATTTTTGATGAAAATAGTCTCATTTCCTATTTGCTGCGTCGCACAGTTGATTTCTGGATCTCGACAACAAAGCCACCTACCGAGTTCAATAGCGAATCTAGAACCATTCTTTAATCAACTTAATCACACACAAAATTTCATCAAAATCGTTCCAGCCATTTAGGAGGAGTTCAGTCACATACACACGGACAGAATAATTATATAATATATTATAATATGAATGTTTATACATATAAAGTAAACCTTTTTCTTGAATCAATCTGTTTGATGAAAACCGCACCCCCATCCGATGCGTAGTTAAAAGACCTTTGATCTTTGGAAGCGACTTTGTTTTGTATCACTCGTATGTAGCAATTTGTAAGAGACCTCTAATCATACTTATCACTGTGCCCACCTCATCGTAGATTAATTTTAATAAAATACAACAGTAATAACTACAACAGTAATAAATTTAACAGTGGTAGAGCCACGCGGCAGCTTTTACAGTCGCACGGATGGGCCGGCTCGACCCGGGGTGGTACCACGACCTCACAGAATACCAGCGTGAAGTAGAGGTTTACCTCTGCGTTTCGCTTGGTGAGTGCAGGTGGCCGGAGGCCCTTTTTACTGGAAATGAGGCATTCCATCTTAGTCCTCACGGGTGACAACGCATCTACATTTTGATTTGTAATAGAAGATAGATGTAGATGTCTATGGGCCGCAGGAACCACTTACCATCAGGTGGACTGTGTGCTCGTTTGTCACCCTTATCCTATAAAAAAAAATACAAACAATACAATCGATACTAAAAATCACTTTAAATTAAGGACATTCCGATACTACTAAATACGAGTAGGTACTCGATACTTTTGATTCGATACCAAGTACTAATAGCATCGAATCAGTCCTTACGATACTTACTCGGTATCGAAACAAAAGTATTTGGTATCGAATCAAGCGAGCCGAACCCGTTCGACTTCACCCGAGCCGAGATCGAGAGAGAAAACCGCCATTACATTAAAATTGTCACTGGTCCAGTCAGTGCCCAGCATTCCACAAGTGATTGTTTACGATTACGTTAAGAGTAATTTAAGTTATTGTAGTCATCGGTTTATTGTTCCAATGTTATCATGGCACCACCAAAATCATTAATATGGACATATTTTACCAAAACAAACAAAACAACTGCAAAATATAAACAATGTCCAAGTCGGTGAAATATTGTGGCAATACGTCTAATTTATTCAAGCATTCCAAAACTCAATGAATTACTGTGGATAAAGGCAAATTACAGAAAAAATCAGATAAAGGGACAAACGAAAGTTGGGATCTTCAACTTTTCACTAATTAATTTCGTAGGGTAGGTACTTAGGTTTGGTTCATAATAGTTCGTTAGTTCATTAGTTGGAACTATGCGATGTTATCTAAAGTAGCAGGGTATAATAGATCGTTTTGGGGCTTCAAACATTTACTACGTTAATTAAAAGTATCGATATCAGTAAGTATCGATATATTAGGAGTATTTGTATGAGCAGTATCAAAAAATTATTTGAGTACTACTGATATGAGTAGATATCGATACTTTGATGGTATCGGAACATCCCTACTTATGAACATAAAACTAAAAGCTTAATCAGATAAAAGGTTCAGCAGAGCTGAACCTTTGAACTGAAATTTTGATGTTCCTGCATCTGCAACATTAATATTTAATACTTGATATAATTTCCGTCCTTCTCTGATATCCCGGTCACATTCCAGCCGGTGTTGCACATTCCCCGGCTTATCGCAACTTCCGCAATTAGGAAATGAGACTATTATCACCAAAAATAAAAGCTTCTTAGTTGGAATGTGTGCAAATCGTAATCTAACTACGGTCTGTACAAATTGTCTACTTAATTTGATCTGCTTAGTGCTGCTGATGCTGCTTAGGATCCGTTGTATTATGTACCATGTAGTGGTACTTACCGTGTAGAGGCGGTGTAAGAATATCCACTACCCATATCATCCCGTGTGTGTCGTAAAAGACGACAGAGGGAAACAAATAAGGAAATGGGCAGCAGCCTTTCCAAATAGCGACTAAAAATAAAAAACTGCGGTTACCAACCCGCTTGCCAAGCGTGGCAACTACGGCAAATATCTCCTCTATGAGGCAATCTATAGGGGAGGCCTGTGTTCAACAGGGGTCTTTAATAGGCTATAACGGTAATCTTTTTTTATAGGATAAGGGTGACAAACGAGCACACAGTCCACCTGATGGTAAGTGGTTGCTGCGGCCCATAGACATCTACATCTATCCTCAATAAAGAATCAAAATTCAGATGAGTTGTCACCCGTGAGGACTAAATTGGAATGCCTCTTTTCCAGTAAAAAGGGTCTCCGGTTCTCTACACTCACCATACGAAACAGCACTGTTAAGATGCTATTTTACGCTGGTATTCTGTGAGAGCGTGGTCCTTCCCTGGTCGAGCCGAGGCCGACCCATTCGTGCTACAACTATACTACTAACATAACTGCAGCGTGGCTCTCGACGGTATACAAAGAGGTTCGCATTATATAGTACGATTCTAAATAAATAGAAAATAAATAAAAATGTATCCAAGGACCTCAGACCAAAATACTCTTTCTGCATGTCAAAACACTTGTCTTTCTATTTTAATAATATTCATTATGACGTTTAACATCCACTTTGTGGCAGATATATCCCATACAACTTTGTAAATTATATTATCTCGCTACAGAGTACAGAGTTAATATTATAATTGCGTGTCATGATTAGTTCAGTTCTAAATACGAAACCTAAGCTTAGTCGAACTAGTTTAATTGTATTAGTCTGTGTGCATCCTATCGCATGGATACACGGAGCCCGCACACTGATTGCTGACGCTGGAATAGAATTACTGGGATTTCTGGAGAGATTGCAAGATATATTATATGTATTTTAGTTGTGGTAGATATTTGCTCATTTGATTTTGAATGAAAGAAATTACATTGCACTTTACCAAAATTAGCTAATATTGGTAATACAAAGGTGATTTTTTTTAAACTTGGTAGAACCATGCTGCAGTTAAATTAATAGTATAGTTGTTGCACGAATGGCTCAGCTCGACCGGGGAAGGACCACGCTCTCACATAATACCAGCGTAAAATAGGAGCTTAACATTGCTGTGTTTCGTATGGTCAGTTTAGAGAACCGGATACCCTTTTAACTGGAAAAGAGGCATTCCATCTTAGTCCCCACGGCGACAACGCATCTGCTTTTTTATTCGTAATCAAGGATAGATGTAAATGTCTATGGGCAACAGGAATCACACACCATCAGTTGGACTGTGTGCTCGTATGTCATCATTATCCTATAAGAAAGCTGCAATAATTATTAAATCGATTTTAAATCCCATTACTCACTTTTATTTTGAGAAAGGAACGATAATAGTATTTAAAAAAAAATATAAATTTACCGTGTGACGGTGTAGGTATTTCCACTACCCCATATCATTCCTTGGGTGTCGTAAGAGGCTACAGAGGGAAACAAATCAGACGATGGGCAGCAGCCTCTTCCTAATAAAGATTAAAAATAAAAAAACAGCGGTTGCCAGTCCGCTTGCCAAGCGTGGCATCTATGGCAAATATCCCCACTATAAGGCGATCTTTTGGGGACGCCTATATTCAGCAATAGGCTGTAACGCTAAGGATAAATTTACCTTTTCATTAGAAATTACCACATTGAGAAAGGTCCGTTGTAATATAATTAGCTTTTGTTTCACCTCATATACCATTCTACGTCACCCATTCTTTGTCCTTTATTTTAATGTATGTTGACCTTAATGAATCAAAGTGAATATTATTTAATATGTATGTAAAATGTATGTTACTGGCCAGAATTTAGCAAACTGTAAGTCTATCTTTTAAAATTTCCGCAACAGAGTTAAAATTCCGTTTTTTTTTTTAATTGTACTTGTCTGTTTTTGGAAATAATTTTATGTATTTATGTGGTAATTCGCAAACACGAATAAATATGTTTACTTTCGTTCTTTTTTCGAAAAATATGACCTTGTATTATACACAAAAAATGAAAATAAAAATAATGGCAGTGAAATGTATATTTACGTATTTAAAATAAGAATATAATATTCTATTAATGTTCTGTGTTGATAAGATCCTTTCCTCTTTTTTTTAAGTTGATTACTTTTATATAGAAGAGGGGGCAAATGAGCATGCGGCTCACCTGATGGTTAATGACCTCCGACACCTATGAACAACCGCAACACGAAGGGAGTTGCAGGTGCCTTTTTTGATTGACACATTTAAATTTAAAAATGTTGTTGCTATTTTTATTGCTAGGCATTTAATTGACAAACGAACCGACAATCCATCTTTTGGTAAAAAATTACTCCAACCCATCGCTACCTCCAACCAACTTCAAACAAAGGAGGTTACAGATGCATCATACAAATTACTTCATAAAAACCAATTTGGTTTTACAAGGGGTCGCTCGCCGTCTGACGCCGGTGTTGAGCTTATGAAATATATTTTTAATGCCTGGGAGAATTCACAAGATGCCTTAGGTATTTTCTGTGATCTTTCCAAGGCTTTCGATTGTGTTCATCATGAAATATTAATCAGGAAACTCCAATATTACAGTGTAAAAAATTTGGCGCTTAGACTTATTACTTTATATTTAAGTAACAGAACTCAAAAAGTCGTGATCAATCGTAAAGGTTCCTCCGGATCGGTAGTATCAATTCCTGTTCTTAATTTATATTAATGACTTCCCTTATCTTGTAGGGGACAATCATGATAGAGTATTATTTGCTGACGATACCTCTTTAATTTCGAACTCAAACGGCAGTCAATTAATTATGACGATGTAAATAATGCTCCATCGAAACGGGTACATTAGTTTAACGCTAACAATTTGCTCTTAAACAGCAATAAGACAAAATGTATTAAATTTACAATACCTAATGTAAAACATTCGAAAACCAATGTGCTCTTAAATGGGGAGCAGTTGAGTCTTCTGGATACCACTGTGTTTCATGATATTACTATTGACGCGAAACTTCAATGGGGCCCCCATATATCTAAATTAGCAAGCAGTCTTAGTTCTGCAGTATATGTTGTAAAAAAGATTCATATATATATAAAGAAGTCTCACAGATGTTGAGACAGCTAGATTAGTGTATTTTAGTTACTTTCATAGCGTAATATCTTATGGAATTTTGCTATGGGGTAATGCGACTGATATTGAAGCTATATTTGTTTTGCAAAAGAGAGCCGTACGGGCGATTTATAACCTAAATTTTAAAGAGTCTCTCAGAGAAAAATTTAAAGAAATAAACATATTAACTTTGGCATCGCAATATATTTATGAAAATGTAATGTATGTACATAAAAACATAAATAGCTTTTATAAGAATAAGGATGTTCATACCTTAAACACTAAGAAAAACATAAGCTTGTAATGCCAGTTACTAGATTCCACAGAATCAGTGATTCATTTATGGAGCAATGTATATGCTTTTACAACAAAACCCCAGAACATGTTCAAAGTTTGTCAATAAATAAGTTTAAAAGTTTTGAAAAGAAAAACTGTACAAAAAGGGTTATTATAATATCAAGGAATACATGGATGAAAATAACCCCTGGGAATAAGGTGATCGCCACCATGCTGGTTCTATGAAAATT
Organism: Parnassius glacialis; assembly: GCA_033319125.1. Taxonomy (NCBI): domain Eukaryota; kingdom Metazoa; phylum Arthropoda; class Insecta; order Lepidoptera; family Papilionidae; genus Parnassius; species Parnassius glacialis. The sequence continues at coordinate 3,193,970 of JAVANC010000003.1, forward strand.
CATTTAAAAATTGTATAGACAAAATTATTATTAAGTGAAATATGTTTAAAAAAAGTCGCGCTGGATTTCTTGCTGGTTCTTCCCAGGATAGAGGTATTTTCCGAACCAGTGGCAAATAAAAAATGACTTTCAATAAATATTATGTAATAATCAATATTGAATAAAAAATTATTCTATTCTATTCTGTCCTATCATCTTGAGGACTAGGGCCCAAAGGAATGACTGACCTGTCATATAAAAGGTTCTGTTGTGCCTTGCGAGAATGGTTAATCCGGAGAGTTTCCTATAGTCTTAAAGATTTTTTGAATAAAAGCACTTGCCGATTTTGTGCCCACTAAGATATCGGATCTTCCTTTTATTTCCTGTGACTTAGTCTATTATAATAATTCAATAATTTATGTAATTGTAATCACGTAATTCAAATAATTGAAATTTAAAAGTTTGTAATAATTGTAATTCAAATAGTTCTTATAAATTGTTATTCAAATAGTTCTAATAATTGTAATTTTATTCAAATATTTTTTGTAAATTTACTATAATTTTGCATGCCCGTAATGAGGGTGAAATATGTCCTGTGCTATCACTTAATTTAACATATTAAGTTATACCAACCATATTTCTTGCAAATAAATGATTTATGATTATGGTTATAAAATGTTTCACAGATTTAATTATACAAGCTGTCTAACAGTGGTAGAGCCACGCGGCGCCTTTTGCTGTCGCACGAATGGGCCGGCTCGAACCGGGGTGGTACCACGACCTCACAGAATACCAGCGTGAAGTACAGGTTTACCTTTGCGTTTCGCTTGGTGAGTGCAGGTGGCCGGAGGCCCTTTTTACTGGAAATGAGGCATTCCATCTTAGTCCTCACGGGTGACAACGCATCTGCATTTTGATTCGCAAACGAGGATAGATGTAGATGTCTATGGGCCGCAGCAACCACTTACCATCAGGTGGTCTGTGTGCTCGTTTGAAACCCTTATCCTATAAAAAAAAAAAAACCCTTCAAACTGGTAGACAGTTGTAGATGATACCTACCTAAAAGAATAACAAATGAAATAAGGCGTTACTTTGCTAAAACAAGGCCTATAAATGAATCAGGTGTTGCCGTAAGTGGTGACGTAAGGGATTCCACCACCCAAACTATCCTGTCGTAAGAAATGATATAGAAAAACTGAAACAGTAGATGGACAGAAGCATCTTCCTGATAGCAACTTAATAATAACAAAAAAACGACGGTTGCCAACCCGCCTGCCAAGCGTGGCAACTGTGCCAAATTCTTTTTTTTTTCATTCATTACAGCCTATTCCAGTCCACTGCTGAAAATAGGCCACCACATAGATTGCCTCTGAAATGGGATATTTGCCATTCTTGCTACCGAAGTTTTTAATTTTTGTGCCGAATTCCAAAAAGGAGACGGTAATCAATTCGACTGTATGTTTTTTTATGTGTGTTACCTCATAACTTTGAACTGGATGAACCGATTTCGATGATTCTTTTTTATATGAAAGCTGATAGTTCTCGTGTAGTCCCATATGAATTTGATCAAGGTCAGACCAATAGTTCTTGAGTTATTCTTAAATAACTTATATTGATGTCAGCTGTACAAAATGTTTAATCTTAAATTATTCAGTTCTTAGTAGGAAGAAGCCGCTGCCCAGCTACTGGTTGATTTCCCTCTGCCGTCTCTCATGACACACACGAATTGAATCTCTGGGTGACAGCGTTGTATCATAGGGGGGATATTTGCCATAGTTGCCACGCTTGGCAAGCGGGATGGCAACCGCAGTGTTTTATTTTAGTCGTTATCAGGAAGACGCTGTTGCCCTAGACTCCAGTCCAGTAAAAAAATATCGGTTTCCAAACCGATATTTTTTTATTTAAACGCAACTTTTCAATTATGATAACTCTGTGACAAATGAGTTCACCTAGCGACATCTAGTGAGCAAACGATTATCAGCCTTCATTGGTGTATATTTCATATATTAAGTTAAAACTGATATATTCAAATTTAATGATTTTTGGCACACGTTTACTGTATGTTGAAGAGTATAAATCTATAAGCTATTGTTTGTGCTAGGGGTGTACGCCCCAGACTTGTCTAAACCCACTTTTGTATGTCCGAGAACAGTTTTGGGAGATGGTAAGGCCGGTGTTAATGAAATGTAAGACAAATGAAAATATTGTTATGTTAGGAGATTTTACTGGAAGGGTTACTGTAAAGAGGTCTTGTTTGGAAAGGATATTGAGAACGTTTTGTTAAGAAAGTATAAATGAGAATGGTGAAAGCCTTCTCAATGTATTTATGGAAAAAATATTTTTGAGACAAACTCTTTCGTCAAGAAGTTTCACATGGGAAAGAGGAGATGATAGATTTCATAATCGTGGATAAAGGAATGACGCAGTGGTAGTTACAAGGGTTTACCGTAGATCCAATGCAGGGTCGGATTATTACTTGAGCTTATGCCGAATTAGTGGTCTATTAAGACGTTGGCAGCATCGGACATCTGTGTCTACCACCACTATACCACTGCATTACAGCGTATAAGAATAGAAAAGTTATAAGATGAAGGTGTGAAAGAGAAGTATATATAAGAAGAGAGGAAATATTTGTGATTTGGATGAATTGTGAATGAATGATTTAGACTTGGAGACTGTGTGGGATAATGTTAAGAAAGGTTAACGTTGAAAAAGAAATTTGGGGTATCAGTAAGAGGACGAATGACAGGAAAAATTAAATGTTACGGTGGACTTATGCAATAATAACACTCTGAGCTCAATAAAAGTTAGTTATTTCGATCTGTAATCGAACAGACACTTCGATTTTATTTATATGTATTCAAAATAACGACTTGTCGATAAGAACCAATGGTATGATATTGCAAATAGGAAATTTACCAAAATATTTCGGTTTATTACCTTAACAGTTTTGTATTAATATAGCTACATTAATGAGTTAGCCAATTGGGAACCGGTTTAATTTGATTAATTGTAAAGGGATTTCCCCAAGAGCCGCTGCCCTTTACGTGTTTACTAATGACAGCCATTTTAAATTTGGAACTGTTTTAAGATAACTTTATTCTGAGGTTCTAAAAATTACGTCACTTTATACGGGGCATAGAATTATTACGTAATAATAGTAGTAACTGGGTAATAATTCTATGATACGGGGGTTTTAAGCATTATGTTGACGTCACCAACTTTTACCAGGTGAAAAACAAGTGAATGGATAGTACGTGGTCAATTAGAAAACTTTTTTTCATAGGGAAATGCCTTTGAACATTCGGCTTGCGGGGGTATATGGGTAATGTCGGACTTTTCCCGACTAAAACCCCAGAGTGTTTCACCTCTGGCATCGACAGGGCCACGGCCAAATTCACAGTCCCACTAGCGTCAACTGCCCCTTGACGGTCCCAACCTCCATATCTTTTTTATAAAATAAGGGTGAAAACGAGCACACAGTCCACCTGATGGTAAATGGATGCTGTGGCTCATAGGCATATACACTTATCCCCGAGTAAGAATCAAAATGCAGACGCGTTGCCACCCCTGAAGATTAATAAACATTAAATAGAAAATAAACTACACACTTTTAGAACGTATATTTTTACTGACACCTAATATGAAGATCACAATATATGCGCGAAACAATTTTTGAGGAAAACGTCTTTAACAGAGATAGACAGATAAAAACGCTTTTGTACCACCAGCACTCGTTTTTACTAATTATCACACGGAAACAAAGGTAAAATGTCTCTTAACAATAATAAAGTATGCTTGTAGAAGACACTGGAGTACGTAGAATAGACGTCACAGCGTCTATCGCAGTCTTAATAATGTATAATATTATTTTAATCGTTTTAATCATCATTGCCAACCAGTTTGCGTTTGCGCATAACCTCACTTCAAGACGCGCTTCGAAACCTATATCTATCTGCGTCTTTCTTACTTTATCTCACGTCGCACTCACTTGGCGATCGTAAACTTGAACTTTATATATCATTATTTCTTATTTCTGTATTTCGCCATTATTCTTATAGAATCGAGCGCGGGATCGCGCGTCGCGTTCTACCGGGTGTTATAATTGTTTACGTCAATTTTTTTTCTTAATTAATGACAATAACATCGTGCAGATAAAAATGGTAAGAGAAAAGTTAAAAAAAAAAATAAAACAAAGAAAAAAGTTTTTATTCTGTGTGAAAGTGCCAGTGTCAACATAATTATGTTTTTTTTTAATAATTAGAAATTTCTAGTTTTTGTGTGTGTTTGTTAGTGTGGCCCAATTATGATTTATGTTGGTTTTTAATACAAAATGGAGGACGACCGGTTTGTCCAGGTGACTGGTAGGCGAATATTCTTACTATGACATTTACCAATGAATGCCAACAAGGTAAAAATTTTTGGACGTTTCAACGCAATTAAATAATTTGCAAATTGTTATTCTAAAATGTATAAGTTTTCCTCGACGCGCCATCGTCGGTTCCGGCTACTTGGCCAAGGTTGATGTATGAGATTGAATCATTATTGTAACTTAGTGCGAGGAATTTTACAAATTGGTTTATTTGTAAAACGATTACAAATCGTTGGAATTGGATACTTTCGCATAGATTTTGCATTAACTTTACACAATCTTAGATAAAAACAATCACCATCATATGAAAGGGCTCGCTTGATTATTTCTTCGAGTTACATAAATAGCCGGCTCATTGCAGCTTCAGCTTACTGATACGGTAGCCCATGTCATCTTCTCAGTTCTACTGTAGATTTATTTATAAATTACATATTCTATCTCGTATAGACTTCGACCATATAGCAATAGCTCGCTGGTAAAATCCAGCGGTGAAAGGCCACGTTGAAATTCCGTTTGTTATCACTGGCCAAACGCACTGTTTGTTCACTTTTTTTTAATAATTAAAGTGACAGGTGAGCCAACCATCCACTTGATGTTTACTGGAGCGAAACAGCTGGCAACTATTTTGGTTCTTTTACCCTTTAAACTAATTCGTATTAGAGAGTGCGCTTCTTGGTGGTAGTGAAACAGACGCTAGGCAAGTACACCAAGCAGCTATAAATCTTTCCTAAAATGGGTAGGTTCATATACCGTAACAAAAATACAACAATACACAGGGTTGTCAGGATTTTCAAATAAATCAAGCTATCGCTTCGTAACAATTTATCAATTGTAACACGCGTAAAAAAACATACAGTTGAATTGAGCACCTCCTCCTTTTTGAAGTCGCTTGAAAACGAACCAGTGGTAAAATCATACATAATTTTCAATAAGTTTTACTTGTAATTATCATATCAGCCTAACAGAGGTCCGCTGCTGAACATAGTCCTTCCTCATAGATTGTTATTAATATTTAATGAATTTTTTCTTTGTTTATACTATTATAAAGAAGAAGAAGTGTTAATTTATTTCCTGTAGACGACATTGTAGAACAGGATTAAAAATAGAAAAGATAAATAGGCAAAAAAGAACAAATGATTATATTACAAAACATAGTTGTACTGACTGTCATTGTAGTCGTGTTTTTTCTACAATTTACATCAATATAACTACAGTAAAATTCCTAACGTTGTTTACACAAACTTTACGGCCTACTGCATTCCTAAGTGCTTATTCTGCAGATTCGAACGTCCTTCGCGGTCAGTGCCCCCAGTGGCGAAGCAAGGGCTGGGCAAGGGAAGCTGCACAAGCAGGGCCCCGGGTGGCAGATATTGGGGGCGGCCATTTTACGAAAGAGAAATCAGCTCTCTGCGTTAACTATTTATATGATGCCAGTAAAATGTGAAAAATAGCTCTCACTCATTTATTTTGGATTAAATTAAATAGAACACTGTTACATAATCTTACACACGCTATTATAAATTGCCAGCTCATGAGGTAACTCGGGGACCAACAGCTGATTAATGAACGTACCGTCTGCTTCAAGAGCGCTCAGTTGCTTATTTTCTAGTATACCTGACTCATAAAATGGGCGTAGGCAGTTGTCTAAGGTTGAGGTCTTGACGATAAGCTTGAACATAGCGAAGACGAAGGGGATGGCACAGGTGTTTCTTTCGAAGGTTCTTTCCTATTTGCTTCTGGAGAAATTATGCAATTTGATCGACAGTTTTCTTACAAATTGAAGCATCAAGATCGTAGTAAATGCTGGTGTTCCACAAGGCTGCGTGCTATCGCCTACGTTGTTGCTTCTACATATCTATGATATGTTGCAAACCAGTAATATTTATTACTATGCGGATAATAGCACTGGTGATGCTTTTTACATTGGACGTGCCAATATTTCGTGGGAACACGTCGTCGAGTACCAGAACAAACTTGTGTCTGAAGTCGAATCCCTGTTAAATAAAGTGGCGGATTTGGGACGACTAAATCTAATTCCAGCTTCCAGCAGTTTAAAAGAACCCATTTGTAGTATTATACGTGGTATGCAGCTATATTAGTAGTATAGTTGTAGCACGAATGGATCGGCTCGACCGGGGAAGGACCACGCTCTCACAGAATACCAGCGTACCAATACCACGTACGTACGTACCAGCGTATACAATAAGAATGCCTGATGATGGCAATAAGTGAGTGTGATGATCAGAATGTGTCTGAGGTATGGATACGGGTTTTTAACTCATTCATAACTCATGAGTAACATATCTAGCCCACACCTCAATTAGTCAATGGTGTGTTCCAAATTCGCACTTCAGGTCTTGGACGTTGAGAACCGTGTAAATACGTGGGTATAGGTGTGGGTAGGTTGAACATGGTGTGGGGAAAAGAGCACATCCGGTGTGGGGAAAAGAGCACATCTTATGTGGCATTCCTATTTGGAGCATTACACATAAAACAAGTTCTTAACGTTGACTTAACTTTATTCTTTTTTTCTATTTTGTATCAGAATTTTTCCGACTTTTTTCCTTATTAGTGCAGCTTAGGTTAGTTCCAATTTATACTTCATATAATGGTCATATTGAGCTGCCAGTGCCCACCATAATTTGTAAGGAATTGTGAAAAAAACATCTCTTTCTTTTCTTTATTTCTTCTTGAATTCGTCGATACTGTGAGACGGTGGCCTATAGAGAAATCCAAAACAAAAAAGTTGCAGGCTATATACATAGTTATTAAAGCTAGGCACTGGCCTCCTCTCGAACTACTGGGAAGGTTATGGGTACACTACACTACTATATGGGTCGTGCATTTTCAGATAAGGACACAAATTATCTGTTCTTGTATCTACGATTGTCCGCCAAATCTAGTTGAAAGCTTGACTGCAGCTGTATTATGGATGCAGCACGATGGTGCTCGACCGGGGAAGAACAACACTCTTAAAGAATACCAGCGTAAAACAGCCACATGAGCTGTTGTTTTTTTTTATGTTGAGTAAAGTGAGACCCCTTTTCACCGATAACGAGGAATTCCGTGTTAGTCCTCTGAAGTGACAAAGCATATGGATTTTGACTCTTAATCGAGGATAGAAAACGGTGTATGAAAGCATTGAAGTAATATGTACTATACAATAGAACAGACACCGCGACAAAATTTGTGTGGAAGTGCGGGTCGCATGGAAGAAGGCACTGAGTTCCATTTTATGGCACAAAGTAAGCTTGAGCCCATGGACTCTAATGCACGTTGCACAACCAAGTCTCGGCGTCTATTCTAGTACGTGGTGGAGGACCGAATTTCGGTGACGGCGGCCAACCTCAACGGAGACTAGCCGTCGGCGCAGGACATGATTATAGTGCCCAAGTGTATGCGCAAGCACAGGTGCACTCTCTATTCCCTCACTCTCATAGTCCGATGGAACGTTATGCCGACACGACCGGAGAGAGATCAGGCGCAGGACCAACGGCTTTACGTGCTTTCCGAGGCAGGGGGGTAAGACACCGCCAACTTCCTGACTCCGGACAGCTACTGAGAATTTCTTGACGGAAAACTAAATAACTGATGTTTTTTGGCCCGATCTAGGATTCAAACCCGGGACCTCATGATCAGCAGTCGCGTTTACAACCACTAGACCAGTAGACAGTCAGTACGTAGTGCATATAACTTAAATGTCTGTCAGGTGAACTGTGTGCTCATTTATTACTTATAGGAAACATATTAAACACTTACTGTTCTCCGAGACTTCGTCCGCGTGTAATTTAGGGTTTTAATTTTGCTGCGCGGAACCCTAATTATTTTTCTATAATATACGAAGCCTAAGTTACTCCTTATAACATAAGCTATCTACCAGTGAAAGTCCCGTCAAAATCGGTCCAGCAGTTTCGGAGATTAGCCGGAACAAAAAGACAGACAGACAGACAAAAAATTAAAAAAATGTGCTTTACGTGCGTCCGGGGAAGTACCCACTGGTTTTTTAATAATTTTACTTGCGAATACATAATACTCGTTTATAAAATGTATGAACAATTCTCTATAAATGGCCATACAGTCACCGTCGCGTGTCCTATGTTTATAACGAATAGGTACTTGCAATGTATTTATTTAGTTCATGCATTTTTTTATTCTTTGGATCGTTAAACTTGTTAGAAAAACAGATTCAGGAACATTATCTGTCTCATTTACCTATATCTCTATCTCTATCTAAAATTAACGATGTAAATAATATTTTTAAGTTTTTGTTCCAAACGCTTCAACTTAATGTGATAGATGTATATTCTAGAAAATGTTTTATTCATTTTTAAATTTATTCTACAATTACATATATTTTATACGAACAAAATCATGTACATTTACCACAGTAATTATCTCACTAAGCTATCAGTCAAATAAGTTGGCAGTACACGCTCTTAAAACTAAGCGATCGTAGCCTTAAGGCCAGGTTGAACAAACATATAGGCACAGTTTTGCCGAAAAAAATAAATATCGTCGATGAAATAAGCGACAGTAGTCCTTAGTAGACATGGAACGAGTAGTGATTCGCCGAGTACTCGGCCACCGGGTACTCGGCCTTGATTGGGCCGAGTACTCTGCCGAATAATCGGCTTTAAAAAAAGCGGTAGCGGGCGGCGTGCGGTTATTTCCATTACAAACTAGACCCAAATAGGGCCGAAAAACTGGCGTTTTTGCATCACAATCTTCCTCTCTTAAATTTTAAATATTAGTAATAATAATTTCTATTATAGATTCTTATGTAAGTTCTAAATATTTCTGCTGCTTCTCATGTTCCTGATGCTTTAATGTATCTAATATAATAATAATGATAAAAACTGGCTTTTTGTGTAGTGTTCGCGTAAATATAAGAAATCATTATGGCTTTTTGTCTATTTTTCTCTGGGATATAATTAAGGCCGAGTACTCGGTACGACTATTGATCATGAGGTCCCGGGTTCGAATCCCGGGTCGGACCAAAAAATCAGAACCAGAAGAAATTCTCAGTAGCTGCCCGGAGTCAGGAAGTTGGCGGTGTTTCACCCCCGTGCCTCGGAAAGCACGTAAAGCCGTTGGTCCTGCGCCTGATCTCTCTCCGGTCGTGTCGGTTTACCGTCCCATCGGGCTATGAGAGTGAGGGAATAGAGAGTGCACCTGTGCTTGCGCATACACTTGGGCACTATAATCCTGTCCTGCGCCGATGGCTAGTCTCCGTTGAGACTGGCCGCCGTGGCCGAAATTCGGTCTGGAGGACATTATTATTATTATTACTCGGCCGTTAATACTCGGTACTCGGCCGAACCCTAAAACAAGGCCGAATCCGCCGAGTACCGAATTCAAACCGACTACTCGTCCCATGTCTAGTCATTAGTATTTTTGGCCATTAATCCAGATTAATTATTAATTAATTTAATCGTCGGGAAAACGCTTTGACCTTCGAGGTCTTGTTTTTTTAAGGGATAGCCATATATTTTCCGATTTTATAAAAGTCATGTTATTGAATTAGATTCTTAATCAGCTACAGTTTTATTTGTATCCTTTATTTCCAGATTATAAGCAAAGATTTTTCAAATAAAGTAACTTTTTGTCCACCAAATGTCGCACGCTTCGTCCTGGAAAAATATGCATGTAGCGGAGAAGGGAGCGCTAAAAGACTTTTAACGTCAGAAATCCTCGCCTTAAATACAAGCTGTTCGACTCGACATTGTATTAGTAACAACGAGATGCGACTACAACCGCTGTTATCTTTACCGTAAGCTTAATACTCGCTCGTTGATTAGGGCCTTTAGAGTTTGTTGACCACATGCCAAACTCACGAAACAGCAGTTTGGCTGTGATTCACCAACGAGCTTTACCAGCATGCTTTAAGACCGCGGTAACCTCGCCCCTTGATCAGGGGTTAAGGATACAGGCTTAATCCAAGTTTAGAAATCACTAAATCCATTTGTTTGTAACTTAAACCTAAGACGGATACGAAAATTCGTCCCCGTTTCGCACAGGTGATTTTTGGATCTCGACAACATATACATATAATATATATGTAATAAACTTTCTCTTAAATTTTCCTGTTTATTGATGAAAACGGCATCAAAATTCGTTACTTCGTTTAAAAGATCTAAGCGTACAGACAGCGGGAACCGACTTTCTTTTATACTACGTAGAGATGGAGAGGAATAAGATTTTTCTCAATCGTAAACTAGTTAGTTTCATAAGCATATGCGAAAAAAGAAATGTAAATTACGAAAATTTTTACGGATACTATTCCGCAGGGGAATTTCTTTCGTGACAAATACTCTTTTTTAAACGTGGACCTATCAATAAACCACGTTTTATACGACAGTTTTAATAAAAAAACATATTCCATCCATCCATTACAACCTCTAAAAGTCCACTGCTAAAAATAGGCTTGCCCCATAGATTGCCTACTATGGAGGGTTGTCACGCTAGGCAAACAGGTTGGCAACCGCAGTTTTTTATTATTTTGAGTCGAGGAAAATACTGCTGTCCATCTATTTCAGTTTCCCACTGCCGCCTGCACGACACCCTCGAGTCGACATAGGGTGATGGATATTCTTACACCGCCACTGCATATTTGAAAAAAAAATTATTATTAAAAAACAATTAGTATGAAATAACAGGCGTAATATCGCGTAAAACGATTTAAAAAAAGAACGTCACAAGCATGATCGTTACGATTTTCAACATGACCGCACAAACCACAGATCCAGTGGAATATTTATTTAAAAATAAAAGTAAAATAAATTGTACAAAGGTTCACACTGACATTGTACTTGACTTTTAACTTAATAAAGCGTGTTCTTTTATATCTTATATTCTATTTAACAGTAATAGTAATCGTTTTCTTTTATTTATTATAAAACATTAATTGTTTTTGCCCGTGGAAGGAAAAGGGAGATCTCCCGCCGGGCAAGGTGATCGGCCCCGGGAACGGCCAACGCTCCGTGTGGTAGTCTAGTTTCTTGCTGTTAGCCTATGCGGCTCTTACAGCTTAATCGAACTCATAAAAAGGAAGGGGAGGGGGGGTGATTATTTATTATTTATTTTCGATAATCTCGAGGGAGTGGGCTAATATTGTGTTCAGTGATCACATTATCGTTACATCAACATAAACATCAAATACTCCTTGATGTCGCCGAAAGCCGCAACATGACATGGGTGAGTTGTCTAACATATTAACTTTAGCATCTCAATATATTTATGAAAATGTAAGGTATGTACATAAAAACATAAATAGCTTTAATAAGAATAAATATGTTCATACCTTAAACACTAGGAACAAACATAAGCTTGTAATGCCAGTTACTAGACTCCACAGAATCAGTGATTCATTTATGGGGCAATGTCCAAAATCCCAGAACATGTTCAAAGTTTGTCAATAATAAGTTTAAAAGTTTTATTAAAGAAAAACTGTACAAAAAGGGTTATAATATCAATGAATACACAAATGAAAATAACCCCTGGGAATAAGGTGATCGCCACCATGCTGATTCTATGAAAAAACATTTAAAATTGTATAAACAAAATTATTGTTAAGTGAAATTATGTTTAAAAAAAGTCCCGCTGGGTTTCTTGCTGGTTCTTCCCAGGACTGAGGTATTTTCCGAACCAGTGGTACATTAAAAATGACTTTCAATAAGTATTATGTAATAATCAATATTGAATAAAAATCATTCTATTCTATTCTATTCTATTCACCGTCCGAACAAGGGAGCGGACCCCGGCTCAGACGGCTAACTCGTATCGTTCAAATTTCTGGGCGGATAACCGCCCAAGGACGCGGGTGTACGGTGTATATACGGTGTAGACGGTGTGCGACACGCCAGTCTGCGGACTCGCTGCGTCCCGTCCGTTGCTATCCTAAAAGTGTTTGTGGCACTAGGTGAATGTGTAGTATTTAAGTGTGACTGGCCGGCGCGACTTGGCAGTTGATTATCAGGGAATCTGGCGGCCGTACAGGATGATCATACCGAACTTTTTCATGGGGTTTTTGATTTGAAAATTGAAAGTGGAGATCCTTTGAAAGCGTATTGCTACACTTTTCTCAGGATTCACTTCGACGATTATCCATAAGCGTAATTAATCGCCCAGGTGATTGACGGCTGTTTCGAGCGTCTTGGTGAGGTATCTTGTATTGGGATAAGCGACGAAATGTGCCGTGTCATCTGCGAAAAAAGCTGTATTCACTACTGGGTGCTTCGGGAAGTCATTCATGAAGAGTAGTGGGGAGAGAACAGAGCCTTGTGGGACTCCGGCCTTGAGGGGACGTTTTGTAAACCGAGTACCCTCTATTCGATAGCGAAAATGGCGTTTGGCAAGAAAGGCTCTGATGATGTATATGAGCCTATCAGGCTCGTTGAGTTTATACAGCTTGTAAAGCAAGCCGTCATGCCAGTCTTTGTTAAACGCTTTTGCGATATCGAGGAAGACGGCACCGGTTATTGTGGTTGAAGAGGTTGAAATTTTTGATTCACAGAATACATTCTAAAAGGTTAGAATGTATTCTGTGAGGTGATCTAACTGGTCGGTGCACGAGTGTTTGGGTCTGAAGGCGAACTGCTCGTCTGTAAGAAGTTTGTTGGTGAAGACGTATTTACGAAGGCGATTCAATATGACTCGTACCAGTGTGCTGAGGAGACTAATTGGTCTGTAACTAGAGGCTACGTTGCACGGTTTACCCGGTTTTGGGATTCTTATTACGTCTACCTCTTTCCATGCATACGGGAAGGAGCAGCTGGAAAGAAGAACGTTGAACATGCCTACTAAGAGGCATACTAATTTCAGTACTCTGTTCCTAATGCCATCGGGGCCGGGGGCTGATTTCTTTTTAAGCCTTTTGATAACTTCTGTGACTTAGTCAACAGTCACAGGTTCTAGGGAGTCGCCCGCAGGTGGTAGTGCAGACTTACGCTTGACCTCCGCTTCGACCTCTGCGAGGTGAGTGGGATCTATAGGTTCACTCAAGGGAGTACATTGGCTCTCTAAACTGTCAGTGAGGCATTCGGACTTTTCAGAGTCGTCAAAGGAGATCGGGGTTTCCTAGCCTGATTTGAGGTGGCATAGGTGAGGATTGGGCTGCTTTCAGAGCTCCTGTCCTGTCATGTCCGTCAGCAGATTATACCGCTTATCCTGTCTAAGCTCTTTGACGCGCTGTTTCGCCATGTTTTGGAGGCTGCGCAGTCGGAATTTATTATCTATAGTACGATAATGTTTGTATTGTCTTAGGGCCGCGATTCTTGTTCTAATTAGCTGTGGAATATCGTTGGGAAGCTTCACGTGTCGATTGCCCGACGCCCGAACCTTACGAGAGCATTCTTGAACTGTAGAGGTGAGGTGGGCCGTAAGCGCGCGAATCGCTTCATTGGCCTCCTCCGGCGAGTCTATCTTGTCCGCAATTTTGTATAAGCGCTGAGTGATCGTAGACTCGAGTTCGACCTCGAGTTTACGCCAGTCCACGATGATTTTGGTCTGAAAAACCTCACCTGCGGGCTGGCCCAGCTGCAATAGGACTCGTTTATGGTCCGAGTCGAGTTATAATATTGTTTCAAGTGATGATATCGACAAACGGACGTCTTTGAGTATCGTCGCTACGTCAAGGACGTCCGGTTGGTGACTGGTAGCGAATGGGTAGCGTGTTGGAATCTCAGGCGCAATAACATCGAAGTTTAGTCGCTCCGTGAGACCGAACAATGCATTGGATTTGGGACTGCTTGTAAGCGAGTTCCAGGAGGAATGCTTACTGTTGAGGTCTCCAGCTATTGTGACACTAGAGCCTAGATTGAATAATTTTGCATAGTTTGATTCAACTATGCGTTTGAGTGGCGGTAGATAAGCCGATACGATGGTAATTGGCGATGGCCAGAAAGAGCTACCTTACATATAGAAACTTCTATGTTGGTTAACAGGGGGGCGTCGATTGGTACACAGTGCAAGGACCTTATATAGTAGATCAAGGATGCCGCCTCTAGGGCTGGTCAACCTATCATTTCTAACTAGGGTGTAGTTTGCGATCTTAGAATCGCGATGGCTAGGTTTGAAAGAAGTCTCTTGCACTAACATTACGTCTACATCGTGGTTGCGCAAGAAGAGTGCGATCTCGTCTTTTTGGTCTCTGAGGCCGTTCGCGTTAAAGAACGCGACAGTCAGAGAGCGTGGTTTATTTCTAAAGAGATTTTGTGCTGCCATTCTGATATTTATCAGAGGTGATTAGGCTCACTGGAACGACCAGAGTGCGTCGATAAGTCCTATGTGCTCAATCGTAGCGTTCAGCTTGTCCTGAGGTGAGGTGGCTCAGCGGAGTTTGCGAGCCAAGGAGGCTAACTCGGCAATGTTAATGTTTCTGATGAAGCCACAGAAGCGAGAAGTCGGCGGCGAAGGAGGATGATCCTTGTAGGACGGGCTTCGATTTTGGGGCCTGGGCAGGCGGCACTGGCCTTGAGGCGACAAGTGCCGGTGGTTTCACCCAAGCGTTGGGTTTTGGCGCGGAAGGCGCGGGAGTGTTAGCACCTTGCTCGGCCGCTCCGGCGACTGGGGCGGGCTTGGTGGCGATTTGAATTGAGCAAGTGGGCACCGTGGACGATGTGGGTTTGGTTTCAGGCAGCTGAGAGCGAGACACACTGGCTTAACCCGCGCATCCGGGACGGCTTCTACCTCCGCGCTGCTTCCTTCGCGGCGCTTTGAAACACCCGCGATAACTCGCTGGGTGTCCCTCTTCGCGGCAGTTGACGCAGCTCGGGGGTTCAACTGTCTCAGGTGTGCGGGGGCAGTCAGTGGTGCCTTTTGCGCGTTTCGTTTATGAAGCAACGGCAGCGCCGCCACATGTCCTATATAAATAGGATATGATAATGGGATTCAAATAACTACTACTCACAGAATACCAGCGTAAAATAGCATATTAATGCTGCTGTATTTCGTATGGTGAGTGTAGAGACCCGGAGATCCTTTTACTGAAAACGAGGCATTCCGTAGTAGTCCTCAGGGGTGACAACGCATCTGCATTTCGATTATTAATCGAAGATAAATGTAGATGTCTATAGGCCACAGCACCACCTTACCATCAGGTGGACTATGCGTTCGTTTGTCACGCCCATTATATTTCAAAACAATTACCAGGTGTTAGGACTCCTATTCTGCCCAGGTGTCCGTCTGGAAAGATATCACCCTTTTACATTTTCTGTCACCAAATAGCAGTACTTACACTATGATTTCTTATATTTACGCGAACACTACACATTTAAATAAAACTAATTTTACGGATTTTATCACGTACATTAACTTATTTTATATTCCCGACGTTTCGAGCACTTTACAGCACCCATGGTCACAGGGGGGACTGAGGTATATGACGTCCCAATGTCATAGTTAACCACGGCTACCATCAGATTATAAATTATTAATTTTTATTCCGATCTACGCAGTATGAACTTACAGTATCATGAAGTCTTGCAGTTGTATGCTTGGGTTGGGATTTAATTTTATTAATTATGGGATCCCAAGCAGATGGTAGCACCCAGCCATCTTCTCAATTGAAATTAGGATGTTTTTTAATTTCGATAGCCTCGCGAATCATCCTGTGGAGGAATCGGTGTTCTTTAGCGAGGATTTGTGGTCTATCAAATCTAATGTAGTGGCGGGGGCGATCCTGTACGTGTTCACAGACTGCAGACTTCCCGGAACGTCGATTCTTCACATCAGCTATGTGTTCTTTAACGCGGGTTTTTATGGATCTTTTAGTTTGTCCTATATAAGAGAGACCACATTCATAATCAAGCTTGTACACTCCTGCATCTTGCAGAGGAATATTACAATTGACTGATGGTAAAAACTCACTAATCTTCTTCGGTGGCTTGAAGTAAGTTTTAATGGAAGCACGCTTCAAGATGTAGCCAATCTTGTCAGTGACACCTCTGACATATGGCAGTACAGCAGGCACTCGCTCGACTGTGGCCGGCTTCACTCGTTCACTGTGACGTAGGCGCGGGACCCGAAGCTTATTGTCGTGCAAAACTTGCTTGACGTGTTGGAGCTCGGCGGCCAGGTGTTTACTGTCACAGATCCCTCGTGCTCTCTGAAACAATGATTTACCCACGGTAGCTAACTGTGAAGGATGATAGTGAGAATCACCGTTTAAATATCTATCTGTATGGGTGTTTTTTCTATACACAGTGTGGCTCAAGGTGTATCAGGATTCCGAATTACTAACACATCTAGAAAAGCTAAAGAATCGTTTGCCTCTAACTCCATAGTGAACTGAATTTTAGAATTTAAAGAGTTAAGATGGTCTAAAAATGCAGTTACTTTATCTAAAGGTAGAATTGTGAAAGTGTCGTCTACGTACCGCTAGTAGATTCTTGGGTTTACAGGAGAAGTAAGCAGGGCTTTCTCCTCAAAGTCCTCCATAAATATATCGGCGACAATGGGAGATACAGGTGAGCCCATCGCCACTCCATCAACTTGCTTGTAAAACTCCTCCTTCCACAATAGGTAGCCAGATGTAAGGCAGTGTCTGAGTACACGCATACTGCATATTCTACGGGCATGTTGTTATCCTCTAGTCTTCTAGTATACAATCGAGATGCAGACCTCAACAGGTAAGCATGTGAACAGAGACTGCACATCAAAACTGACCATAGTTTCATTGTCTGCCAGATGTAGGTCTTTAATCTCGCTGACATAATGGTAGGAATCCTTTGTGTGTGCTCTTGTATGTCCCCTGAGCGGTGAGAGTATATTCGCTAAGTGTTGAGCCAATCTGTAAGTTGGTGAATCGATTTGGCTCACTATGGGACGTAGTGGAGCATTGGGCTTGTGTATTTTTGGTAACCCATACAATTTCGGTGGTTTTGCATACGTAGGTATTATCGATATTACGTCTAGATTTAATTTTTCGGGGTGTTTCTTTATGAGATCACTAGTTGCTTTAAGTGTGTTATTTGTTGGGTCATTTTTAACCTTTTTAGTAGTAGTAGTAGTAGTAGTATATACTTTATTGTACACCACACATATACAACGA
The DNA here is from genome assembly GCA_033319125.1 of Parnassius glacialis. NCBI lineage: Eukaryota > Metazoa > Arthropoda > Insecta > Lepidoptera > Papilionidae > Parnassius > Parnassius glacialis. The sequence continues at coordinate 3,211,369 of JAVANC010000003.1, forward strand.
ATAAATACATTACAGAGAAAACTTAATATATACGTATGTACAATAAGGCGGTCTTATCGCTAAAGAGCGATCTCTTCCAGACAACCTTTGGGCTAAAGAGAAACTGGAATAAAGAACAGTAGGAGGTGGTGCGTTTTATGTTACACTTACATACTAATATCTAAATAAACTAAACTCTATTTTGTTAAAATACCACAATAATACATAAAAAATAAACATACATTATTAATGAATAGGTATATATATATATATATATATATATATATATATATATATATATACTAGCTGACCCGTGCCCGCTTCGCTGGGGTTTTTTTCAAAATAAAAGATAGCCTAAAAGAAGTCCCTAAGCTATATTATCCCTGAGCAACATAAACGCAGAGATAATTAATTTATAATAATATTTATCATTAGGTAGGTACTCTGAAATCGCAACTGAACATGTATTATTTAATGGTTATCTCTTCCACCCCAAGGCATCTACAAATTGTTTGTTCACTCTTGTGGTCAATCACTTATATGTTCATGCACAGAATTAACCAATACTGAAACTATAAAATATCTAGGTGTTACTATAGATCAGCATCTAAACTTTGAAATAACACATTACTCTTTTAAAAACTAGGGTACGTAAACTAGTTTATATATTCAAAAATTTGCGTCATATTGCTGATTTTAACTTAATAAAAACAGTATGTTATGCATTGTGTCAGTCCGTTTTGACCTATTCTATATCTGCCTGGGGAGGCTCGTCGAAAACATCATTATTACTATTAGAAAGAGCCCAAAGAGCAATCTTAAAAGTAGCATCCTTTCGTAATTTTCTTTACCCTACTAAAGAACTTTACAGGGAATGGAAAGTACTATCTGTGCGACAGCTGTTTGTCCAATCGATTATACATAGACAACATCGCTTAGTTCTTTATATTAAAAGCAAAAAGCCAAGATATGATTTAGTGTGCTCGAGCAAAGTATTTAGGACGAAATTCGCACAAAGATTTTTTGATTTTCTTGGTCCATATTTATACAACCTATGTAACGGGAAAATTGATATATATTCTTTATCATCATACGAATGCAGAGAAAAGGTTACCTCCTGGTTACTGAACCTAAGCTATGATGATACTGAAAATTTAATAAGAATTATTAATTAGGTAATTGTTATTATCTTATTTAATAATTACTTGATGTAACTTCCATCATTTTTATATTGTCTATAAAATTGGTTAATTATTGAAGCAATCAAAGAGGTGATAATATATGTATATTATAAGAACAAAATTAAAAAATAAAGTATAAACTAAAAATAAGGTGTGATGATTTATAAAGTATATATATGTAAGTATATATATAAAATATCTATTTACATATATTTAACTATACTGTTTTTATTTTATTTATGTAACTCTATTTATTACTCATAAACACATACACAAATTTCATTATTCTGCTCAATTATATGCATCCTAAATAATGCGACCATTAATAGGTAAAATGAAGTACCTACCGTTGTAAAATGTTTAACTGTTGTCTCTGTTTGCTATTTAGTGAGACATTCCCCTGTTTTTGTTGTTCTCTTTCTTATTAGTTTTGTGCGTTTTTTTTTTATTATTAGAATATAAGTAAATCTCGTTGTATTGTTTTTAATTACGAATGAACCACCACGACCTCACAGAAAACCAGCGTGAAGTAGAAGTTTACCTCTGCGTTTTGCTTGGTGAGTGCAGGTGGCCGGAGGCCCTTTGTACTGGAAATGAGGCATTCCATCTTAGTCCTCACGGGTGACAACGCATCTACATTTTGATTTGTAATAGAGGATAGATGTAGATGTCTATGGGCCTCAGCAACCACTTACAAAAAACATCAGGTGGACTGTGTGCTCGTTTGTCACCCTTATCCTATAAAAAAAAAGTGAACGGTGCTATATCAAAATTTGTGCATTGGCTCAAAATTAAGAATTTGATTTTGAACGGTAATAAAACTAAATGTATTAAATCCACAATACCCGGTATTTAACACGTGAAAACCAATGCGCCTGTAAATAGGAAAGAGCTGAGTCTTGTCGAATCCACCATACATCGAAATAAGCCAGCAAACTTATTTTTGCAGCATATGCTGTAAAAAAAATTAGAAAACTTACTTGTGCTGAAACAGCTAGATGAAATTATTTTGGTTATTTCAATAGAATAATATGTCCTGCAATCTTGCTATTGGGTAATGAGACTGACATTGAACTTATCTTTGTTTTGTAGATAAAAGCCTTAAGAACAGTTCATAACCTCAGTCCGTATAAGTCTTTTTCAGAAAATTTTAAAAGAAATAATAATATTGGCTTCCCAGTATCATGCATTTTGTAAATAATAGGAACAAATATAAGCTAGGTATACCAGTTGCTCGTCTCCACAGAATCAGTTATAACTTTATGATATAATGTACACTACACACCGACTTCAAAAAAGGGAGGAGGTTTTCACATCAACTGTATTTTTTATGTGTGTTACCTCGGAACTTATTTCTAGGTAAACCAATTTTGATGATTCTTTATTTGATTTTTTATTTGAAAGCTGGTGCTTCTCATGTGGTCCCATATAAATTTCATCAAAATATGACCAGTTTTTGAAATATCCTTAATAACCCCTGGGAATGAGGTGATCGCTACCAAGCTATTTCTAATGTGTTGTGTTGTTAATTGTGTAACACACATGATTGTAAGTTATTTTTTTAAAGTTCCGCTGGGTTTCCTGCTGGTTCTTCCCAGGACAGACGTTTTTTTTCGAACCAGTGGTAATTAAACAATCGAGTAACTTTCAATAACTATTATTTATAATCTATATTGAATAAAAAAGTTTCTGATTCTGTTTCAAAAATGCATATTTGTTTAACTTCGACTACATTGATGATGTTCTCGTTTTATTTATATTGAAGTCGGTTGCACAAAAATTTTGCCACTTATTTTTAACAAAAAAATTACAGATAATATGCATGACCTATCCATCAAAATGATTAAATTTTTTATTGAACCAAAGTTTAAAAAGAAAGGTTATTATAATATAAAACATATCGTTGATAATCACTAATGGAAAGTGTGGTGATCGCTACCATGATATTTCTAAATGTTTTAATGTTTAATCGTACACCATATTATATTGTAAACTAGCGACCTATCCCGGCTTCGCCTGGATAAGAACTTCTAATGTGGTGTTATTTAGATATAAAATAATCAAAGATTATTAGCTATAGCAGACATTTAGTTATTATCTAAATATCATATATATTACTGATATAGTTGTAGCACGAGTGGGTCAACTCGACCGGGGAAGGCCCACGCTTCCACAGAATACCAGCGTAAAATAGCAGCTTAACGCTGTTGTTTCCTATGGTGAGTGTAGAGAATCGGAGACCCATTTTACTGAAAACGAGGCATTCCGTCTTAGTGCTCACAGGTTAAAATGCATCTGCATTTGGATTGGTCATCGAGGATAGATTTAGATGTTTATAGGCAACACACAACACATACAGCAACCACTTACAATCAGTTAGACTGTGTGCTCGTTTATCACTATTATCCTATAAAAAAAATCATATTTTTCCTAAAAAAAATCATTAAGCTTTCAGATAAAATATAGCGTAGATATATAAACTGTTTTCACGCACCAGAAGAAAATCCTAGTGTGGAGGTAAAGTTTTCAAAAGAAAGCATGACGAAAAAAACTCACAATACCATCCACACAATCTGGATGCTTGGCGGTCCACCACTGTGCGTTTTACTAGAATTTTTTTTCTCGTACGAGCTCTTTGTGGAATCACTTACCACCGGTGATTTTTTCGTACCAATACTACTTAAGGACCTTCAAGAAAAGACCTTACTCCTTTCTAAAAGTGCAAGTTTGCAATTCCCATGGTGTTGCAGTTCATAGGCTCTCACTCACTTACGATCAGGTGAGCCGCATTCTCGTTTGCCCCCTCTTCTACAAAAAGCTAAAAATTCTATAACGGAACTGCGTTATATTTATATAGGCTCGAAATAGATCGTCAAATAGATCATATCCGTGTCTTTCTCATTAGTCCTTCGATAACCTTTGTCGATGAGATAAAGTTATACATACGAACATTTCAAGAATATTATTATATGATTATTACATTTACTTACTACTTTATGGAGTGCATCATAATTAACTTAAATTAACTTACATTTACATATTATTATAAACTATACATTATTAAGAAATAATACAATAACACTTTAAAAATAACACTTAAAACAACACCTGTATATTAACGATTCATAAGCGGTACGTTCTTATTTTTTTTTATTTACCTAAAAGATTAATTTAGCACATACATAACATTACCTCATTAAAATTATTAATTTTCATAAGCAACATTACATATAAATATCCAAGTTCATTTCATATTACATTATTAAGTATGTCAATCGATTGAATCAAATAATAAAAAAATCGATAACTATTTAAATAAACCTGGAAACGAGGCATTCCATCTTAGACCCCACGGGTGATAACGCATCTGTATTTTGATTCGTAATTGGGGATAGATGTAGATGTTTACGGGCCACAGCAACCACTTACCAGCAGGTAGACTGTGTGCTCATTTGTCCTTTTATCCTATAAAAAAAATTAAATGAAAGTCAAAAAAATAGAAAAAAATAGAGGTCTAATAAATACAGACGAATACATAGCCAACAGGCAATCAAAGTCAAGAGAGTCAAATTACAAAATCAGAATTAAATTGATTAAAAATTTAGAATTAATGTCAATATCAAATGAAGACTTAGAGTTATCATACATAATTAAGTGCACATGTCATTTAAAATACTTCGGAATTCATTACAAAGGAGTCCTAAACAATCAGCACAGGTCTATTAAAGCAAATAGGTCGTTCTACAATGGCGGGTCATGTCTCGTTGTATGTATAAATGTAATGTTTTAGGATGTAATACTAAATTTATATATATATATATATATATATATATATATACAATAAAATTAAAGAGTCTGTTTATAATGTCAAAATTACAGATTTTTACTAAATACATATGAAAGTATATACGGTACTTATAACAAAAATACAATTTTAAAATTTTTGTCGGTCTGTCTTTCTGTCTGTCTGTTTGTTCCGGCTAATATCCGAAACGGCTGGACCAATTTTGACGGGACTTTCACTGACAGTTGGCTGATTTCATAAGGAGTAACTTAGGCTACTTTTATTAATAAAAATTAAAATCAAAACCCTAACATACACGCGAGCGAAGTCGCAAGGAACAGCTAGTATATATATAACATTGAAGTATATGTCCGTAATATTGATAAACTAGCTTCTGTAAACAGAAGCTAGTTTATCAATATTACGGACTCGAAAAGTTAGTTGCATGCTATTATGACATAAATAACTATTTTTAAAATGTCTATATGTCTGTCCAGGCTAATCTTCGGAATGGCTGAACCGTTTACCAAAAGATAGAGAGCAAAACCAGGAGGAATCTAGGCTGTATTTAATAAAAACCTAAAGATTTATTTTTTAAATAAAAAATGATAAAATAAACGGTTGATTTTTTTTAAATCTATATAATGCTCATTAATAGACATATTTTTTTCATAGAAATATGATAAAAAACGAGCACACGGTCCACTTGGTGGTAAGTGGTTGCTGTGGCCCATAGACATCTACATCTATCCTCGTATTCGAATCAAAATGCAGATGTATTATCAGCGTTGAGGACTAAGATGTAATGCCTCTTTTACAGTAAAAAGGATCTCCGGTTCTCTACACTCACCATACGAAACACAGCAGCATTAAGCTGATATTTTACGCTGATATTCTGTGAGAGTGTGGTCCTTTCCCGGTTGAGCCGATCCATTCGTGCTACAACTATACTATAAATCTAGCTACAGCTTGGCTCTACCACGTACAAATAACAATAGATCAATCCAGGCAACGCCAGAGAGGTTTGGTAGTATAAAATATAAATAAATAATTTAGGACTCCTTCCGTCGTCTGGGTTGGTGCCACCCTCTCACCTATTTCTGCCGAAAAACAGCTTGCTATGTAAGCCCTTTTGATCCAGAAATATAGAATTTCTAAACTACTTGACTATAGCGCCACCTGTCGGATCCTAGCATAGCTATGAACCGTCCTCTCGACAAAACAATCTGTGAATATGGTCCCAAGAGCAGCTGTGGTAGCTTAGACGGGGCCGTAGTCCACGTTACTAGCCTGTGCAATTCGGATTTAGCGTTTTTGTATGGCTTTCCGTCACCGGAAACCTTGGTAGGTCAGAGGTAGCCATGGTGGGTAGCACACGCTGCAAATTTCACAGTATGTAATCAATCTATTTAATAAAGAATATAGAAAGTAAATATAACTTAAAAAATTCTCTATGTCCATAGTCGTATGCCGGTTAAGAACTTCAATTTGCTTTGTTGAATTTCTTGTTACATTTTTATTTCTTTACTTTTTAGGTAGTTAATAAGTTTTATTTATTTTATTTTATTTTAATTTTATTTTATTTTCCTTTTTTGTGTTCTTTATAAGAGTAGTACATAAATATGTGTATCCACGATAACTGCTGCCGACAAACTGTGACAAACTGTGTTCACAGTTTGGCAGATTGTGATTGCATGTAATATGTACTTAGAACTGGAAGCAAATAAATTAAAAAAATCCGAGTGGTGGCAGTTTAAGAATATCCACTACCCCATATCATCTCGTGGGTGTCGTAAGAGGTGACAGAGAGATGTAAACAAGGAGACGGGCGACAGCATCTTCTTGATATCAACTACAAAATAAGAAACTTCTGTTCATGAACAAGTGCAACACCAGTAGAATTGCAGGTGCGTTGGCGGCCTTTTAAAAAGGAGTAAGCTTGTTTCTTAAACGTCCCTAAGTCGTATCGGTCCGGAAAAATCGCCGGTGATAAACCGTAACAAGGTAATCGTGCGAGGAAGAAAACTCCTAGTAATTTTTTTAACAGTGGTAGAGCCACGCGGCAGCTTTGCTGTCGCACGGATGGGCCGGCTCGAACCGGGGTGGTACCACGACCTCACAGAAAACCAGCGTGAAGTAGAGGTTTACCTTACTGGGAATGAGGCATTCTATCTTAGTCCTCACGGGTGACAACGCATCTACATTTTGATTGGTAATAGATGATAGATGTAGATGTCTATGGGCCGCAGCAACCACTTACCATCAGGTGATCTGTGTGTCTCGTTTCTCGTTTGTCACCCTTATCCTATAAAAAAAATCGCACAGTACTGGACCGCCAAGCGTCCAGATGATGTGGATGGTAACGTAAGTTTTGACGTAATGTGTGTTTATGAAATTTGGCGGCTGGAATCAATCCGAACAATTCCTCAGAGCACCCCCGTGATAAATACGATATACAATGCAAAGGGATAATATAAATACTAATAAGCAATAACCTGTTGGGAGGCCCATGTTTAGCAGTGGACCTTTTTAGGCTGGTACGTATAAAGGCTGTAACTTATCCTAACTAAATATGTTATAATAATTATAATCTTTATTGAGATAATATGGGGTATACAAATAGCTTATGAAGCCTCGGAATCCTAAACTAGGTAAGAACCTTTATACGTGGTAGAGCCATGCTGCAGCTATATTAGTAGTATAGTTGTAGCACGAATGGGTCGGCTCAACCGGGGAAGGACCACGCTCTCACAAAATACCAGCGTAAAATAGCAGCTTAAAACTGCTGTGTTTCTTATGGTAAGTGTAGAGAACCGGATACCCTTTTTACTGGACAAGAGGCATTCCATCTTAGTCCTTACGGGTGACAACGCATCTGCATTTTGATTCGCAAGCGAGGATAGATGTATATGTCTATGGGCCATAGCAACCACTTATGTAATATTATTTGATAATTTTTGGGGGCATTCAGAACAAGTGTGTGTATGTGCGTGCGTGTGCGTGTGCGTGCGCGCGCTGGCGTGTGTGTGTGTGTGTGTGTGTGTGTGTGTGTGTGTGTGTGTGTGTGTGTGTGTGTGCGTGCGTGCGTGCGTGTGTTCGTGCGTGTGTTCGCGTTGCAATATAATATGCTTCACCTATTTCAGTATTTTTTCAGTATCCTCATAGTTATAATAATATAATTGATTTAAAAATAACAGAGGCAGTCATAACTACTGCCAACAGAAGGGAAAACTCAAAACTACTGATATATACGTATACATGTACACAGGCCGCTATAATACACGTCGCGTAGTAGTAGATAGAGCGCAATACTTCACGAGCATGTCGAGGTCATCGGTGACGCGAACCCATAAGTTTTTCCCCTACCAAAATCGTTCAACGCGGCTAAAGAAGTTTTCACTTTAATAAATAAATAAATACACTGGCTTGCAAAACGTGATTTGATCACGTCCACATAGTTTAGTAACTTTAAACAGCGATTGCATTGGATCCGTCCCATTTAGAAGCGACACATCAATAGTAATGTCCCATTAATTGCACGTTGTCGGGGTCGGAGCGACCGCCGCTAATTGTGACTCCCATTAGTCGCAAATTTCTAATTACTAAGTAACAAACTGCCTAACACTACGACTAGCCATTCGATCACGTCCCGCTACAAGAGGAATAATGACTATTTAATGAATTCATAAAATGTAATATAAAATGTATAAGTTATACAAAATACAGTTATACAAAATTATATACCGTGTATTGGTAAATGTTGCTAACTTATTGGATTTTCCATAAAAATTGGTGGTATTGTCGGAAAAATTTCCCTGCTAGTGGAAAAATATTGCGTTTAGTGACTAGTGGTGTTTTCTAGTGGTTCACTATAATTCAGTTTCAATTAATGTCAAGACTACTATTCTTGTTAATTTTTTTTATAGGAAAGGGGGCAAACTAGCATACGGCTCACCTGATGGTAAGTGACTATCGCCGCCCATGAACAACTGCAACACCAGGGGAATTGCAGGTGCATTGCCGGCCTTTTAGAAAGGAGTAAGCTCTTTTCTTGAATGTCCCTAAGTGGTATTGGTTCAGAAAAATCGCCAGTGGTAAGATATTCCACAGAGAGTACGTACGCGGAAGAAAACTCCTAGTGAAACGTACAATGGTAAACCGCCAAGCATCCAGATAGTGTGGATGGAATCGGGAATGTTGCCAATGTGTGTTCGTGAAATTTGGCGGCTGGAATTAATCCGAACAATTCCTCAGAGCACTCCCCGTGGTAGATGTGAAATAAAATGCAAAGGGATGCAACATCTCTTCGCAGCGCCAGTGAATTGAGCCGATAGGAAAAAAGGACTCGGTCATCAACGATTCGAGTCGCTCTGCGCTGGATGCGGTTAAGTGGAAGAAGCTGGCACTGGGGAGCTTTAGCCCAGAGATGGGAACAGTATTCCATGTGAGGCCGAACCTGCGCCTTGTAAAGTTGCAGACGATGTGCCGGCATGAAATACTACTATTTAGAGGCCAATTTGGCCTTCTCTTCCAAGTGACAACGAAACAGCATGTTACTCGATATGTTGACGCCGAGGCTTCCGATACTGTCTGAGGTAACAATGGGAGTGTCTTGAAACTGAAGAGATACAACCAAGGGGTTCTTTTTAGCAGTAAACGCGCAAACTTGTGTCTTCTGAGGATTAAACTGAACTAGATTTAGTCGCCCCCAATCTGAGACTTTGTTCAGGAAAGACTCGACTTCAGGCACAAGTTTGTGTTTTTCAGATTTTGTATGTTCATTCATTTATTATTTATATAGAAATTTAATATTTTGTTACACAGTATGTTATATTAAGGTAAAGAAATGCTAAAATACCTATTGTTTTTCTTTCGTAATAAACAAAAAAAAATTAAATTAAAAATTTTGGGATTAATGCCCCTTTTTGTTAATGGTTTTCTGGTCGTTTTAGTAGTTGAATCTGGTGGAGAGCTAGTTTAAATGTTGGCAACACTGGTTAGGCGGCGTAAGAAAATCTATTACTCCATCTGTATACGCCAGAAGTAAGATCCCAGATAGACTACGGGCAGCAAAGATTTTGTGAAACATTGTAAGCAAAAAAATGCCAACTTTACACAAAATAAGGTTAAAGTAAAAAAAAATGTTATATGGTTTTCGGATAAACTATAGTTAAACCACTCATGACATTGCTCTATGCCTGTTCGTGAAGTTTCATCATTCAATTAGACAAACTTTATTAGCCCTCTAGACCACGCTTAACGTGGTAGAGTCACGCTGCAGCTATATTATGTTAATAGCACGCATAGGTCGACTTGACCGGGGAAGGACCACGCTCTCACTGAATACCAGCGTAAAACAGCTTAACGCTGCTGGGTTTCCTATGGTGAATGTAGAGAACTGGAGACACTTTTTACTGGAAACGAGGCATTTCATCTTACTCAGTCCTCGCGCCAAGCGGCACACAAGCGTTATAAACATCGATATACCGTGGTAGTGTAGTGGTAGATAAACAGTGATCGCTCGGATGGGCCGGCTCGAACCGGGGTGGTACCACGACCTCACAGAATACCAGCGTGAAGTAGAGGTTTACCTCTGCGTTTCGCTTGGTGAGTGCTGGTGGCCGGAGACCCTTTTTACTGGAAATGAGGCATTCCATCCTAGTCCTCACGGGTGAAAACGCATATGCATTTTGATCTGTAACAAAGTATAGATGTAGATGTCTATGGGCCGCAGCAACCACTTACCAAGTCTATTAGCAAGTTTAAATGTTTTGTTAAGTTGAAACTGTATAAAAAGGGTTATTATAGTATAAATGAATACATGGTTGAATAACCCCTGGGAATAAGGTGATCGCTTCCAAGCTGTTTCAAAAATAAATTTTGTACTTATATAGTTTGTATCACCAATATTGTAAAATTTGCTTTAAAAAAAAAGTCCCACTGGGTTTCTTGCTGGTTCTTCCCAGGACGGAGGTTCTTTTTCGAACCAGTGGTAAAGTAAAAAATGACTTTCAATAAGAATTACACATGTGATCTATATTGAATAAAAAATTATTCTATTCTATTCTATTCTATTCTACCATCAGATGGACTGTGTGCTCGTTTTTCACCCTTATCCTATAAAAAAAACAAGCCCACATTGAACGTAGAGTTCTTAAGCGTATAAGAGTGTTGAAAAGAGGTTGAATCCTTATAAGAGTGATTTATGAGTTATTATACATACATAAACGCTCACGGCTGTGACCCAGTCTCTCGCTTCCTCCACATCCATATATATACGCACACCCGCTCGTCGGTTAAAGGTACTATTAATTTGGTCCATTTTCAATATATCGCCTACTTAGTCGATAAACTTTCGCCTAGGGCGTCCCTTACCGACTCTGCCGTTCACCTCTGACCACAATGGAGTGTAGAACCCCATTCAGTCTATTTCCTGCGTTCATTCGTCGTTCTATATCCTTATCATATCTAGTTATAATATGATAACTTACCATCATCATTCTGATGGTAAGTCATTATACAGCTCAAGTTTAAATCTGTATTAAGGGATCTAAGTCAGTAAGTAAATGAACATCTATATACCAGCCCATATAGAACTTAGAGTTCTATTAGAAGCGTATAAGAGTGTCGAAAAGAGAATATATACTTATAAGAGTGGCTTATGAGTAATTATACATCTCAAGCTGTATAAAGTCTGTATTATGGGACTAAGCAAGCTTAGGGTTCTTAATCAGAATATGAAAACTCTACTACACAACTTTAAGTATTTTGTAACACTTCAATCTGATTTTATCATTAAAGTTTTATAGAAGCTTTTTTTGTATGCTGTCTCTTGCTTATACAGCTCAGTATAAGTCACAGAATATCGCATTTCGCATGCGTCGCGTGTTTATATTATGCTATTGAATAAAATAAATTTGTTAATATGTGGGAGAAAAGGAAAAAGATTTGGTGCAGTAAAAAGATCATGTTAAATCTAAATTTAATTTATCCAACCTTGTTCCCATGACAAGGTTTTTCATCTTTTTACGTATCTCTAAACTGAATTATATGTTATGTTGAAAAACTGCTACACAGCGTAAGTCATAAAAATATCCTATTATATAACTGATTATAAACTAATGGCTGCATGATATAATCCTTAACATACACAACAGTACAGCTACTAAGACTATAAGATCCTATCGTTAAGAATATCGTTTAGGCTGTTTAGAGAATTGTCGCCATTTTAATACTATAAAAACTAAATTCAAAATATATTTTGAGAATATTACACATTAGTCTAAGGTAAGGTAATGATAACTGTTGTGCCCCAATGTGCCTTGACTGTGCCACATTGGGGCACAGTTATCCAGGCCCTATATATATATATATATATATATATATATATATATATATATATATATATATATATATATATATATATATATATATCAGTTATATAGGGCCTTTTTACTGGAAATGAGGCATTCCATCTTAGTCCTCACGGGTGATAACGCATCTGCAATTTGATTCGCAAACGAGGATAGATGTAGATGTCTATGGGCCGCAGCAACCACTTACCATCAGGTGGACTGTGTGCTCGTTGGTCACCCTTATCATATAAAAAAATATCTATTAATTTAATATTTTCTTTATTCTAACCTGTACAACCAATATTAAGTTACCGTATTTAGTATTTTGTCCTTACATTAATTTGCTATTTTGCTGGCGCGCCAATTTTTTTATAGAAACAATATACAATTTTACCGTTGATCTAATTTTGCACTTTCAAGTCACCAATTATCAACGTCAAAACTCAACTCCAATCCGAATATAATATTAATATGTTAAATATATTTTAAGACATTAAATGTCGCCATCATTCAATCATATCATAATGTAATAGTTTCCTTGCACACCAAATAACAGCTGTAATACAGCAGTTGTACAGCCTCTTTTATGCTTGTACAGCTACTGTACAGCGATACTATCGCATAAAGTTGCATAATTTGTGCCAATTTTATACTTATAAGAACTGTGTAAGCGTTTATACAGCTTTTAAACAGCCAGAAAACACAGCCTCTAGTATATAATTTAAAATTAAAAATTTTGTACAGCCAACTTCAATATAGGTTGTTTAAGAATAACTCAATAAACATTAGTCTGACCTTGATCAAATGCATATGGGACCACACGAGAACTATCAGCTTTCATATAAAAAAAAATCATCGAAATCGGTTCGCCCAGTACAAAGTTATGAGGTAACACTCATAAAAAAAAACATACATTCGAATTGAGTACCGTCTCCTTTTTGGAAGTCGGCAGAAAAAGGAACTTCATTACAGCTCGTATTCAGCTGGCATATTGCTTGGGTAGTAGCGTTAAGCTGCTATTTAACGCTGATATTCAGCAGCGTGATAGGTTAGTGATAGTGAATATAAAATTAAGCCGGCCGATGGTCTTAGGATAATCTCTCGTCGTCTTTCGACAGAGGGCACAAACCGGAGATAGGCTGCAGCGCCTTCCTAATAACAACTATAAAACAAAACCTTCGGTTACCAACCCGCTTGCTAAGCCTTATGAGGCAAACTTTGGAGAAGCCTATGTTCCGCAGTAGGCTTTGATAGGCTGTAATTTTTTTTTATAGGATAAGGGTGACAAACGAGCACACAGTCCACCTGATGGTAAGTGGTTGCTGCGGCCCATAGACATCTACATCTATCCTCGTTTGCGAATCAAAATGCAGATGCGTTGTCACCCGTGAGGACTAAGATGGAATGCCTCATTTCCAGTAAAAAGGGCCTCTGGCCACCTGCACTCACCAAGCGAAACGCAGAGGTAAACCTCTACTTCACGCTGGTATACTGTGAGGTCGTGGTACCACCCAGGTTTGAGCCAGCCCATCCGTGCGACAGCAAAAGCTGCCGCGTGGCTCTACCACTGTTCAAAATGAATGTGTTAATGAATGAGTTATGATGATGATGGTGATAAATACTTAGACACAGAGACACAGCTCTATAAATTTGCCGCAGTGGGTATTAACACCGCTACTTCCAATACCAATACACTAGGAAAGACTTCACCGTCGATACTATTTTTATAGGATAGGGTAACAAACGAGCACATAGTCCACCTGATGGTAAGTGGTTGCTGTGGCCCATAGGCATCCACATCTATCCTTTTTCGCCAATCAAAATGCAGATGCATTATCACCCGTGAAGACTAAGATGCAATGCCTCTTTTCCAGTAAAAAGGGTTCTCTACACTCACTATACGAAACACAGCATTGTTGAGCTTCTATTTTACGCTGGTATTCTGTGAGAGCGTGGTCCTTCCCCGATCGAGCTGACCCATTCGTGCTACAACTATACTACTAATATAGCTGCAGCATGGCTCTACCACGTATAAAACTAGGATACGTATTTCGCCTCTAAGCGAGATTCTCTCATCATCAGGAGAAATAGACTGCGGTGGCTGACCGCTGAGTGAGTATTACTTACACTGAGTAGTACTTGGTTATACCACGCCATATTGCTTTGAATGGTGAAGGTATATTTTAGTCATTCACTTATTTATTTATATTGTCTCGATAAAAATCCAAACTCATTTACCCGTTGTTGGAAATAAATAAAAGTTGACTATCATATCGGTCTAGTGATCGCAAACGCGACTTTTTTGATATAGAAGTGGAGACAAACGAGCATGCGGTTCACCTGATGGTAAGTGACCATCGCCGCTCATGAACAACCGCAACACCAGGGGAATTGTAGGATGTGAATTACGGAAGGTGTAAACTCTTTTCTTGAAGGTCCCTAAGTCGTATCGGTTGAAATCGAAAATCCCGGGTTCAAATCCTGGGCCAAAATCAGTTATTGGATTGTTCTGTCAAGAAAGTCTCAGTATCTTCCCGGAGTATGAAGTTGGCGGCGTTTTACCCCGTGTCTCGGAAAGCACGTGAAGCCGTAGGTTCTGCGCCTGATTTCTGTGCTTGCGTATACACTTGGGCACAATAATCATGTCTTGTGTAGATGACTAGTCTTCGTTGAGGCTGGCCGTCGGACTGGAGGATATTATTATTAACTTGTGGGCGTATTTTTATAATGCAAGAGTGCGCTGTTTTATGTTTTATCGCCTCTCTCTTACATCGTGTAACAAAAAAATCTTTACCGCCGCCGTAGTATCGGGTAAATTAAAAAAATTCTGTTGTTCATTTTTAGACGTGCGTACTAAGTGTAATTCCTATCACGGAATACAATACGCCAAAATTAAAATCGCGCGGGGAAATGTTCTTTTAGGCTTTCTGCAGTCTCTAGCAAAGTGACCTCTTTGGTTGTAGTCGTAACCATGAAGTTTAACTTCATCGTTGTAACATACGACTCGATGACTTGAATCTCTTTGAACATGCGTTCTATGGTCCCCTTTCTTATTCAATTTTGGATTTCCTTTTGAAGTCATTAACGCATTCTCGCTAGTTGTATCATTATTGGTGCTTGCTTATTATTATGACCATGCTATTATCCTTGTTCCATTGCACTTGCGGACTGGTTTTTTGACGATTTACCGTATCTTTCAACTTTGTTTACTTATCTTTCTTCTGCTCTCAATGCATATTTTACTTAAAACTTCAACTGCTTAAAGTTTGGTCGATTAATTTTTTAAATATTATTTAAATTTGCGACAGCCATTTTTGTTTGAAATTTTCTTGAGCACACGCGTTCTGAACGCAACAATATTTGTGCTCTTTACTCAGTGTTAAAAACAAAATAATATTTACTTGCAATGCTTGGGCCCGTAACCTATTGCATTAGGGTATTGATTTAATGAAACTGAGTAGGATTTCTAATATTACGTAACGTTTATTTTTACATGAGCTGACATTTTGTAAGTGGTAGAGCCATGCTGCAGCTATATTAATAGTATAGTTGTAGCACGAATGGGTCGGCTCGACCGGGGAAGGACCACGCTCTCACAGAATACCAGCGTCAAATAGCAGCTTAACACTACTGTGTTTCGTATGGTGAGTGTAGAGAACCGGAGACCCTTTTTACTGGAAACGAGGCATTCCATCTTAGTCCTCACGGGTGGCAACGCATCTGCATTTTGATTCGCAAACGAGGATAAATGTAGATGTCTATGGGCCACAGCAGTCACTTACCATCAGGTGGACTGTGTACTCATTTGTCACCCTATACTATAAAAAAACCATGAACGCATGAACTTACAACTGAATATAAATAACATAAGACATAGATAAAACTTTAGAGAGCGCACTCTAACATTATAAAAATACGCCCACAACTTAATAATAATGTCCTCCAGACCGACGGCTAGCCTCAATGGAGACTAGTCATCTACACAGGACATGATTATAGTGCCCAAGTGTATGTGCAAGCACAGGTGCACCCTCTATTCCTCACTCACATAGTCCGAAGGAACGGTTATCCGACACGACCGGAGAGGGATCAGGCGCAGGACCAGCTTTACGTGCTTTCCGAGACATGGGTGTGAGACACCGCCAGCTTCCTGACTCCGGACAGCTACTGAGAATTTCTTGACGGAAAAACTCAACAACTGTTTTTTTGGGCCGACCCAGGATTAGAATCCGGGACCTCATGATCTAGACTAGACTGATCTAGACCAGACCTAGACCAACGGGGCATTCAAAACCACAACTTAACCATAAACACACCGGATACAAAGAGCCCCTTTAAATTTATTATTATCCAACAGAAGTTGCACAACCCTAAAATTATTTGCCGTCACTGAATGACGGCAAATAATTTTCTACTCACCAGATGTCGCTAGTTGACACTGAGGTAAAGTTTTTTGTTACACAATGTCATTTAATTGAGAAGTTGTTTTTTAATAAAAGTTTATCAGTTTCTAGAGTATTATATTAATACACAAAGTAATGCGTCAGTGGTTTACTCTTTAATTTTTTGCACTTTTTTTAACTTTTTTTTATTTTCCTACTGTTGTGAATATCTGTGGTTAGTTTTTTAATTTATTTTTAATGTTATTAATATAAAATATAGCTAATAGTACAGAAAGAAACAATAACCTTTACATTTTCCAAACAAATTAACTTCCCGCTATGAAATCTGTCAAATATTATACCTCACGTTGTAGTGACGCCGCCCTGGTGGCAGAAAAAGTCGTGGATGCCCTTATTTTATTTATTTGTAGTACATATAGATATCACTTATCACTCAAAGAAGACATTTTAATTGCTACTAATTACACGTATTAATCACTTTAATAACTATGTCAAATAGTCATTGACGAACTGTTTTAGTTACGGAAACAAATTGGCACATTTTCCTTGCAACTAAAAACTTAGTAGACCTAGTTTTTAGCTGTACTTATTGCCCGTTCCAGCCACTAATCAGCACACTGGCTTCTGAAATAAATCAAAAAGTAAGAATGTTTTTATTTGCAGCACCAACAAAGTACATCCCAATTATTTTAAAACAAAGAAAAACAATCTTATATAATATAAACACTAGCGTAAAATATGCTTTTGCTGCTATAGGGCCGGAACCAATCAGACCAATAGCCTTTGGTAACGTTCGTTCACTGGTACGTAGAAACTTCACAGACCAACACGCTCAGCTTTGGAAAAATCTAGCAGACTGTAGACAAGCTAGGAAGGCCCTGCCTGAAATAATACAGCTTAATGCAACTGTTTCGTAGTGTAGAGGCCCTTTTACTGGAAACAACGCACCTCTAGGAACAAACACTAGTTAGTTATACCAGTTACTCGACTCCAAACAGTTCTTTAAGAGGCAATATATTCGGTTTTACAAGTTAGTAAGTCCCAGATAATATGCAGGCCTTATCTGTTAAAAAATTTTATTAAGCAAAAACTATTAATAGAATCAGGAGTTACTTGGCGGAAATCATTTGAGCTTTTATATTAAAAAAAATATTTTATAATAATTGATACAATCAGGCGTTACTTTGCGGAAATCCATTATAATGGGGTTAGTAGACTCTGCGAGGCTAACGCAGAGTACTTCACCTGAGGATGCCTCGTGTAGAGGCGAAACACGTGTCGTATTTTCGAGAGTGGTGTGTCGTGCCTAGTGTGGTGGTGCTGGGGATGGTAGTGCTGGGATTGACGGCGACGGGTATAGTGCGCGCGATTGAGGAAGGGTGGGATGTCTCCTTAAAACTGGGCAGGATACTTCATTTTCTTTCTTTACGCGGAATTAAGCAAATTAATTTATAACAACCCCATTAAAAATCTTTTAATATAAATTTAAAGTCTCGAGTTAATATTATTTAAACAATATTAACACGAGTTTAGTACACAGATATAAACAAATTAATTTTTATATCTGTGTACATACCTGTAAATACCTTTAATAAGCAAATATTTGTTTAATACGGATATACTACTAAGAAGTACAAGATTAATAATAACCCCTGGGAACGAGGTAAACGCTACTACCATGCTGTTTCCGAATGTTTTCTTACTAATTGTATAAAATAAAATATTGTAGATTAATTTTATTAAAAAAGTCCCGCTAGGATTCTTGCTGGTTCTTCCCAGGACAGTGGTTTCTTCCGAACCGGTGCAGTGATAAAAGTAAAAAATTACTTTCAATAAGAATTACTTGTAATCTATTTTAAATAAATATATTCTTAATCGACCCTTTTTACTCGAAATGAGGCATTCCATCTTAGTCCTCACGGGTGACAACGCATCTACATTTTGATTTGTAATAGAGGATAGATGATGTCTATGGGCCGCAGCAACCACTTACCATCAGGTGGACTGTGTGCTCGTTTGTCACCCTTTTCCTATAAAAAAAAATCGAGGATAGATAATATTATGTAGATGTTTATGGGTCGCAGCATCCACTTACCATCAGGTGGACTGTGTACTCGCTTGTCACCATTATTCTATGTAATAAACAAAGAAAACTACAGATGCGTTTGTCTGTCTGTCAACTCTGAGTACTACGGTAAAATGCATCAGTCTGTAATAATAATGACTCTTGACCATTCCGACCGGAACACGGATTTCTAATATTTTAGACGAAATATGCGCGCGAGGAGCTTCATTAAGATCTCCAAACTGGTCTTATCTATAACCCGTGAAGAATCATGACCGGTTTTGCTTGTTGACGGATCTAAGTTTTATCATTTACGCAATAACAGGCAGTAATCATTAAAACCGTATTAAAGAATCACAATGAAACAAATTATATTTCGTTATTTCAAAAAGAAATTTCGTTTTTGTTCTTAATTTGGTGAAATGTCCTGTCGCGGTCGCGATTTCTCGTTCTGAATATAACAAGGGAAATAAAAAACAACTTAGAACTGTTACAAGTACATTTCCGACAGAATTACAGTAGGTATAATTAGGTTGCGTGATCGTTATGATATTTTGAACTTGTTGTAACGAAAGTACAAGTATGTAACATAACGTCATTATATATTTGAATTGAACCGCAGGTATAGAAATACAAGTAGAAACTTTTTTATTCAATATAGATTATAAATACATATTACTTATTGAAAGTCACTCTTATATTAATTTACCACTGGTTCGGAAAATACCTCGGTCCTGGTAAGGACCAACAAGAAAACCAGCAAAGATTGCTCTCGTATGTGTTTTGTATAGGATAAGGGTGACAAACGAGCACACAGTCCACCTGATGGTATGTGGTTGCTGCGGCCCATAGACATCTACATCTATCCTCTATTCCAAATCAAAATGTAGATGCGTTGTTACCCGTGAGGACTAAGATGGAATGCCTCATTTCCAGTAAAAAGGGCCTCCGGCCACCTGCACTCACCAAGCGAAACGCAGAGGTAAACCTCTACTTCACGCTGGTTTTCTGTGAGGTCGTGGTACCACCCCGGTTCGAGCCGGCCCATCCGTGCGACAGCAAAAGCTGCCGCGTGGCTCTACCACTGTTAAAATGTAACACAATTAAGAAAACAAAACAATTTAGAAATAGCTTGGTAAAGATCACCTGATGATTCCCAGGGGTATTATCATCCATTCCATCCATCCAAAGCCTAAAGAGTCGCTGCGACAAAAATTTAAGGAAATTAATATATTAACTTTGGCCTCTCAATACATTTATGAAAATGTAATTAATGTACGTACACAAAAATAAAAGTAGTTTTACAAAAATAAGTGATATTCATTCTGTAAATACTAGGAACAGACACAAGCTAGTAGTACCAGTTACTCGACTCCATCGAGTCAGTAATTCATTCTTGGGGCGATGTATTTTTTTATAGAATAAGGGTAACAAACGAGCACACAGTCCACCCGATGGTAATTGGTTGCTGTAACCCATAGACATCTACATTTATCCTCAAAAAAGAATCAAAATGCAGATGCGTCGTTACCCGTGAGGACTAAGATGGAATGCCTCTTTTCCAGTTAAAAGCGTCTCCGGTTCTCTACACCCACCATACGAAACACAGCAGTGTCAAGCTGCCATTTTACGCTGGTATTCTGTGAGATCGTGTTCCTTCCACGGTCGAGCCGACCCATTCGTGCTACAACTATACTACTAATATAGCGGCAGCATGGCTCTACCACGCACGAAAATATATGCTTTACAACAAAATTCCAGAAAATATACAAAATTTGACCTGCTCAAAGTTCAAAAACTTTATTAAACTAAGTTAGTATGAAAAGGATTATAATAATATCAAGGAATTTATAGATGATAATAACCCCTGGAATTGAGGTGATCGCTACGAAGCTATTTCTAATTTGTTGTGTTGTTAATTTGTGTAACATACATGATTCTAATCTGTTGTTATTTAAAAAAAGTCCTGCTGTGTTTCTTGCTGGTTCTTCCCAGGACAGAGGTTTTTTTTCGAACCAGTGGTAATTAACCAAAAGAGTGACTTTCAATAGGTATTATTTATAATCTATATTGAATAAAAAAGTTTCTGTTTCTGTTTCATGATTTCCTTGATATTATAATAACCCATTTATACAACTTCGTTTAATTAAGTTTTTTAACTTTGCAGAGTTCTTATTTTGTATATTTTTATAAATAATTGTTATAAGCTTAATGCTTATGGGTTGTAGTACCTACAATATGCTATATATTATTTGTTACATGTATAATGTATACACAGGTTGGAAAAAACGAACCTGTTAGTGAAGTACATTAAATATTTTACTTTTAAAACAAATTTATTTACATAATACTTATTTTTATCTACAATACTAAAAACTATAATAATAATTTTAAAAAAAAACTAAAACTAGAGACTTAAATATCATATAGTCCTAGTCCCCGCGGTATCGTGCCAAGAACGCTGGCTGCGTTTCCCCGCTGAATGGCTATACTTAGCCATTGAGCGAGGAAAGAACCAGCCCTCTTATCAGCAGCAGCAACGACCAGCCGCGGATGGAGTTTCTTTAGGAACTTCACTGCACGTGGACCCCACGGACCGATAGTCTCTACAGCAAATGGCACAAATATGTAGTCATCTCTCAGAGACTCATACTTACGCCACTTACTCAGTTCAGTTGCCTCTGATGCCGCCCCGGCTCTAAACGAGTCTGTGCAAGTAGCATCCCACACTAGGGCCTTACCTCTCTCCCAAGGGACCAATGTCATACAGTCGGGTCTCTAAAATATTGAATATACATATTAAATTTCGCTCATAGGAAACATTCCTTCGTTTTTCAGAGTAAGAATAACCACGTTCAAACATTTTTACCACGTTAAACACAGCAGTGTTAAGCTGCTATTTTACTCTGGTATTCTGTAAGAAAGTGGTCCTTCCCCAGTCGAGCCGACCTCTTTATGCTACAACTATAATATAGCTGCATGTCTCTACCACGTATAAAAGTTTAATCTATTATCATAACTTCTTACGCAGATTGGAGCAGTCACGTGTCTTCTAGTCATAGCTTTGGCGGTGCCGACATACGAACAAAGCACCCCCGCCTCACCATGTCCCAACGTGTTCATGTACGAGCCGTCCGGGACCGAGCCGGGCCGGTGGTACGGAGTCGTCAACCTGTCCACAGACAGCACCCTGCACTCGTTGTGGCTCAACATTGTGCTGGACAGCAAGGCTGATATACTTGGTGTGAGTAAATGACAAAGATTATTTTCTGATCAGATCCATTACGAGTATAACTTTTACCAATGGTTTATTATATTTAAGGCGGCTCTTCACGTTGGCCAACATAGTGGCGAATGTGTTGGCCAGTAACGATGGTCATCGTGTAGAGCTGGTGTATATGCTTACGTTGGTATCTATTGGAATGATGGACCACAAGTTAGCGCGAGATCCGTGTGGTGTCGGTTTCATCGTCTGGGGTCGATCACAAATTCTTGGCCAATATCTTTGCCAACACATTTGCCACTATGTTGGCCAACGTAAAAAGCCGCCATTACGCGAATACTACACATAATCCAAGCCTAAGCATACCACTGCACAACTTCAAAATATTGTAAGCTCGTTCTGTATAGATCGGACCAAAAATTAATATCCAAAGGCTAAAGGTAGTTGGGCTAACTATGAAATTGAAACGGACCTCAGTCCCCCCCCCCCCCTTCCCCAACCCATGACCATGGGTGCTATAAAGCACCCGAAATTTCGGGAATTAAAAAGTTAAATTAAACGCGATAAAATCCGTAGAATTAGTTTCATTTAACTTTCACCAATTTCCACTGCTCGGTAATTTTCCACTAAAAATCACCTTTGTATGATTTTCACAAAAAGTTCTTTATGAGCTATACAGTCCATCTCATGTTAGTTGTGGTAGCTCTGAGACTAAACGTTCGCTGCAAATACCACAGTCTACGAGCCACCTGGGTTCGGATTGGAATTTTATGTGCTGATTTACTACGTGATCCGCAGTGAAAGAACAGTGAGAAGTGTTTTTGGTAAACTAAATATTTCACGGAAATATGAAGTGCATATTCACGCACTGCGTCAGGATGAGGTACATTCCCTTTCGAGCCTGATGATAAAATATAATACTTAAGAAATCTTAATAAGAAAGTGAAATATTAAATTTTCAAAACCGCCGAAACAAAAAGAGCTGATGATCTTCAAACGGCTGAACAGATTTTCTTGAAACTTATACGTGATAGAGCCATGCTGCAGCTATATTAGTAGTATAGTTGTAGCACGAATGGGTCGGCTCGACCAGGGAAGGACCACGCTCTCACAGAATACCAGTGTCAAATAGCAGCTTAACACTGGTGTGTTTCGTATGGTGAGTGTATAGAACCGGAGACCCTTTTTACTGGAAACGAGGCATTCCATCTTAGTCCTCACGGGTGGCAACGCATCTGCATTTTGATTCGCAAACGAGGATAAATGTAGATGTTTATGCGCCACAGCAACCACTTACCATCAGGTGGACTGTGTGCTCGTTTGTCACCCTATACTATAAAAAAGGTAGGTACCACCATTTTACCTATTTTACGCTGCAGTGTTCTCACTACTGGGTTTCGGTTTGAAGAGTAGGTACAGGTTATAAGTTATTCCATCTTAGTCATTATACGTGGCAACACATCTGTGGCCTCTTTTAGTTGCATGGGCTATTCTAATAGCAGTCACTTAGGCAATTACGATAGATCTATCGCGTATAAGAAAATATGTTATCCTATTTCATCCCGTGGGTATCGTAAGAGGTGACTTTTGACAATGGCCGAAAATCTTATAGTCTCTGATAGATGGCACTTTTACCTTTCGGTTTACATTAGGCCAAAAATACACTATACAGACTAAGTACATGTACACATAGAGTCAAGAATTTCATGTACACATAGAGAGCCATGGTAGCTCAGATGGGTAGCGCTCGCTGTAAAATTCACAGTACGCGCGCCGTACCACGCACCACAGTACCGCGTATAGCATGGCTCTACCACTACCTACCTAGACGGAATCGTAGACAGAACAGAAACACTACCATGTGCCTGTAGGTCTTATAATGAAATGTTTACTCACTTTTCTTTCTTTTTCAGAATTGGGTGGGAGACGTAACTACGACCGACAACATAGACTTCAAGGTAGAGAATACAAAGATGAAAATCCACCCAGGCCCCGCCGTAGCGGTGCGCTTTTTCGTCCAATACAATCAATTGAAAACACCAATCCCTCGTCTCCAAGCAATAAGACTTAACGGGCGAGAGATTTGCAACGCAAACAATCCTCAACCAGCAGTCGATAGACCAGAGACGAGCTCGTCGAGACCTTTATCGAGGCCGGACTCAACGCTGAATCGTCCACAGACTGGCAGACCGGAGTCCAACCAGGAAACAATAAGACCAGTCGCGACAAGACCAGTCGAGAGTAGACCACAAAGGCCGTCAATCAGACCTGAGGACACGCCAATAACCAGACCTGTGCATGGAACCCCTTCTAACTCTGGGCCTGTGTACATTCCAACATCTAACCCACCAATTGATCAGATCAATGTCAACCCCTATGGAATGTGAGTGCTTTCATTTAACGTTCTTTCCCACACTGATTTAAAAAGTTAAAGAGAGCTTTGCGAAGGTAGTTACTTGAAATATTTTTTTTTCTTAAAAAACGTTACATCTACACTAGGATTTTCTCCTGTATCGTGGGGGCGGTTTACATACATAAATTTCTCAAGGACAAACATCGTGCGGGATTCGAATACGCAACTCTTAGCGCTGCAACTCTTTGCTAAGCCACTACGCCACGGAGCCGTCTCTGTTCAAGTTAATATTAATACATTCACAATTTCATAAAATGTACTCAGTGGTCAGTTTAATAAATCGATTTCCTTTATTTCCGCGACTAATAGGCATTAAATAATACAAATTTTACAAAGGTTGGTGATAGATATGCTGCTGGCAGGCAAATAGATTATTTGAAAACTAAATGTATCACGCCCGGGTTGTAACTATAACGTTAAATATATCACTTGTCAGTAAACACAGCAGGGATGTTGCGGATATTTGTATCCGCATCCGCCTCCGTTACAGCGTTACCTTTACAGCGTATTAAAATCCACTGCTGAACATAGGCCTTCCACATAGATTACCTCATACTTGCCATAGTTGTCTAGCTTGGCAAGCAAGTTGGAAATCGCAGTTTTTTTTATTTTTAGCCATTATTAGGAAAACGCTACTGCCCATCTCCTGATATGTTTCCCTCTGTTGCCCTTTACAACACCCACGGGATGACATGGGGTAGTAGATATTACCACACCGCCACTACTCGGTACATCCGCATCGGCATCCGCAATGCGAAACTTCTGCATTGGAGACATCAGCTTAAACAGTTATCAATGCAGAGTTATTTTTGATGCGGATGTGATTCAATTTGGGATTAGAAATTGGGCGGAGACTAGCGAGTGGTACGTGTCGTGCGCGTGTAAGATACTTTCAATAAAATTATGGTCTAAAAACTCGAACAAAATAATAGGTATATTCTTTATTTTTATGAAAGTGCGCCGTTCTTTATAAATTCAATGATAATATTACTTTAATTATAATATTTTAAATATTTTGCTACAAGTTTGAGCTTTCAAAGCATATAAAAATTTTACGGCTTAAATGTGAAGTTGGGTGCAAAAGAATACAATTAAATCCTCTGTCGGGAAAAAACGAAATGACTTTCCGAACAACCCAATAGCTCACGAACATCATAAAATGTTAAAATATTTATGTAATCATCATTTCGATGGCTGGCGGTCGACTACTGTGCGGTTTACGCGGAATTTTCCACCTCGCACGAACGCACTTAGGAACCTTCAAGAAAAGACCCTACTCTTATCCTCCGGTATTGCAGATGTTCAGGGGTGACCATCAGGTGATCTGTAAGCTTTTTGTCTCCTATTCAAAAAAAAACCCTTTTTGTTTTTTTGTGTATTTAAATTCGAAAATTAAACCTACCCAATTTTACAAAATGCAAAAGCAAATCTTAGATACGAGTACATAAAAAGAACAAATCAAGCAATAATAACGTTAATATTTATATGTTACCGCGGTCTCTTGAGAACGAGATGGAAAATTTAAGGGTCATTGCCTTGAGACTTGACTTTCAAATTACCATCGCATGTGAAATAATAAGTAAAATATGCCTCCGTGTTTTGCTTACTTGCTAATTTCTTACTTCAAAGAAATGAACAGTATCACAATTGGACTGTATGTTTTTATCTGTAGTATACGAGATATCTTATATATATATATCTATATATATATATATATATATATATATATATATATATATATATATATATATATATATATCTTATATCTTTACGCGATATCTTTATCGAATGTAAATCGATTTTATTGATTCTCTTTTTAAATAGGTTACATTTCAGGGGTGGTCCCATATAAATTTGGAGAAAAATTCTACCTCCAAGGATTGCAAAATGGGGGGTGAAGTTTTTAATGTAGCTATTTAGAATTCCAATCTAAATAAAGATATAGCCGATATAGAATCTAATTCAATAACATGCATTTCATAAATATCTATCGAAAAAATTAAAATAACCGCTTTAAAAAACGAGAACGCTAACGCCATAGCTTTTTCCCGGCGATTAAATTATAATTTTTTTTATCTCAAATAATATAAAATATATTGGTAAATCCAATTGGGCATACCTTAAGCGCATTAAAAAAATTACGTATAACATGATTATACGGAATTATTAAAGTAGTTTAAATACATTTCGACAGCACTATCGGCTGCAACACCTTCGAAAACCATGAAAATGACACCCATGATGAAAAAATTGATACCTATTGCAGCCGCCACCTTGGATTTACATTTCGACAACCCTATCGGCTTCAACTCTCTCGAAAACCATGAAAATGACACCCATGATGAAAAAATTGATACCTATTGCAGCCGCAATCTTGGATTTACATTTCGACAGCACTATCGGTTTCAAAACCCTCGAAAACCATGAAAATGACACCCAAGATGAAAAAATTGATATATTTTGCAGCCGCCATCTTGGATTTCCATTTTGACAGCACTATCGGCTTCAACACCCTCGAAAACCATGAAAATGACACCCATGATGAATAAATTGGTACCTAATTCAGCCGCCATCTTGAATTTACATTTCGACAGCACTATCAGCTTCAACACCCTCGAAAACCATGAAAATGACACCTATGATGAAAAATTATATACGTATTGCAGCCTCCACCTTGGATTTACATTTCGACAGCACTATCGGCTTCAGCACCCTCGAAAACCATGAAAATGACACCCATGATGAAAAAATTGATACCTATTGCGGCCGCCATCTTGGATTTACATTTCGACAACCCTATCGGTTTCGACACCCACGAAAAGCATGAAAATGTCACCCATGGCAAAAAAAATTATACTACTTACTTTTAGTACGTACTACTATTATTTATTCTGTGCTTTTAAATATTGTAATAAAAAAATCTCTTATTATTATTATAATCAAGTATTTAAGAAATTTGGTTATTCGAATATTGTGTATTTGTGTAGCGATCTTTTTGAGCCGCTGAAAACAACCGAAACAATGTCCACTCACGACGGCGACTTTCAGTATATAAAAAGTACTCTGTGACGGCGACTGAAGCCGAACTAAACTTAATACAAAGGTACTCTGTGAACTAAACTACTCTGTGGCTGTAGATCCCCATTTACAGAAACAATTTATATACGAGGCAAACAAATCAACGAAAATTTCGCCATTTTGGAGCCGAAAAAAATTAATTATAGCTAAACAAAACAAAATTACACTGCCATTTATATTCAGTGGCTTCCCACATGATAGATGAAGAGGTTAAAAAATAGATTGAGTTAAACAATTGATATTTTCAAAAGTTATAGTGTTTACAAGCCACAGGGACATGATAAATCCACACCTTAAGCCACTAAAACCCTTTTTTTTATTTAAAAATAGCAATTAATCGATTTTAAAAAATTATTAATAAGTTCAACAATCATTTATCTTTCTAACAATGTGCTTTTTATATCATTTATATGTATAATATGATTGCTAGATACGATTTTATTCGATAAAATGTTGGAATTTTAATTTTTAGGCGATAGTAGAACATTACCTTGCGCTTTCGCTTAAGGTATGCAATATTTTAAAAATCCATTCAAATAAGAATTTAATTTTCCAAGCATTATTTCAAAGAGTATAAATTCTTGCGCGTCAAAATTTTATCTTAAATACGATTAAATACGCACAAAATGTTCAACCTGGTCTTATTATGCCGCCAGTGCTATGATAGCATACAGTAATTAAAAAATATCATTGGGCATAGATCCTAGACCTAGAATGATATTTTTTTACTTACTTCGCGTACGAAACGTTGCAATGCCTCTTTATTGTCAGAAAAAATAACGATCCCGCGCGCTATAATTTACCGAAGTTTCATCGTAACCGATTGAATGGTAGGAATACTACAGAATAAATAATAGTACAAGAAAGAATACTTAGAATCAGAAAAATGTTTACAAATATATGTTTATTTTTTATTAAAAAAACCGCACACAACAAAAACTTTCATCGTAATCGAATGAATTAATTATAATTTATATAAGAGGTATGCGCATACAAACAAACATTCCTTTTTATAATATTCATATATTTATGTGACGCAAAATTTTATATTACGGAAGACTTGTTTTTATCTTGTTTACGAGTTGATAAATTACTTCATCTGCCTTTTTTCGTGACTGGCAACACTGATCGGCGGCTTAATAATCTTGTTTCGTCATGCAAAATGACTTGTGGATTTGACTCGCGAAATAATTACAACATGATACAACAAGACATAACTGTTTTTACTTCACTTACCGTTTCTTGTATTGTCGGAGGACCATGTTAGATTGCAGATACCGTTACCACCTGTGATATTGGCCATAGTCGTTACTCTTAGAAAGCGGTTTGTCAACCGCAGTTTCTTTCATTATTATCCAGGTCATCAGGAAGATGCTCCTATCCATCTCCTGTTACAGTTTCCCTCTGTCGCCTCTTACGACACACACGGGCTGATATGGGGCAGTGGTTATTCTTACACCGCATCTACACGGATTTTAGATTGCAGTTAAATATGGTAAATCTAATATATAAAATTCTCGTGTCGCGGTGTTTGTTACCAAACTCCTCCGAAACGGCCGAACCGATTTGTATGAAATTTTGTGTGCATATCGGTTAGGTCTGAGAATCGGCCAGCATCTATTTTTCAAACCGCTTAATCATAAGGGTGATTCAACCCCTAAATATTTTTTTTTTGATTTTTGACAGACATTTTTATTTTTATATTATTATGATTTAGCATTGAAAAATACATAAAACTTTAAATTTTCAGCCTTCTACGATCAACCCCTGTTTTTTAATCGCGATTTTTAAAACTAAAAAATATTTCTTAGATATAATTTATTATGGCAAAAGAAATCAAATCAAATTCATTTATTTGCATAATACAGGTATAAAAGGTGTTTCAGAAAATTAGAATATGTACACTGTATTATTACCTTATGAGGTGTGCAAATATAATATTGGGCTACGCATTACTAATTAAATTAACAACTTTTGCCGGGTCAGCTAGTCTAATATATATATAATTTAAAATTAAAAATTTTGTACAGCCGACTTCAATATAAGCGACTTCAATATAGGTTATTTAAGAATAACTCAATAACCATTGGTCTGACCTTGATCAAATTCATATGGGACCACACGAGAACTATCAGCTTTTATATAAAAAAGAATCATCGAAATCGGTTCGCCCAGTACAAAGTTATGAGGTAACACACATAAAAAAAAAACATTCACTCGAATTGAGTACCGTCTCCTTTTTGGAAGTCGGCAGAAAAATTCTCGTGTCGCGGTGTTTATTACGAAACTCCTCCGAAACGGCTGAACCGATTTGTATGAAATTTTGTGTGCATATCGGGTAGATCTGAGAATTGGTCAACGTCTATTTTTCAAACCCTTAAATAATAAGGGTGACCCACATCTAAATATTTTATTTTATTTTATTGACAACATTTTTTATTTTTTCTGCCGACTTCCAAAAAGGAGACGGTACTCAATTCGGGTGTATGGTTTTTTTTTTCTTTTTTTTATGTGTGTTACCTCATAACTTTGTACTGGGCAAACCGATTTCGATGATTCTTTTTTTATATGAAAGCTGATAGTTCTCGTGTGGTCCCATATGAATTTGATCAAGGTCAGACCAATGATTATTGAGTTATTCTGAAATAACCTATATTGAAGTCGGCTGTACAACATTTTTAATTTCAAATTATATTTTATTATGATTTAGCATTGAAAAATACATAAAACTTTAAATTTTCATCCTTCTACGATCAACCCCTGTTTTTAATAGCGATTTTTAAAACGTTTGCGGGGTCAGCTAGTTAACAATAAAACAAATCCCGAGGAAATGTATGTAAGTTTACTTCGTCATACCAGTTACAAAGAGACCTAAGACAAAGAGAATGTACAGAGTACAGTTTGACACTTTTTATTATATTGCCATGAAAGAAATATTATTTTAAATGACGCTTATACGTTAATAATAATATACTACGAAAGGAACTTCGTTCCAACCGAATGTTCCACGACACTCACGCATGTTTTATTTTACTATAGTTCCTCATTGGAAGACGAATTATTGATATTGTGGACATTAGCGGCATCAAAATGGAAAAGGAAACATTGGGTGTGCCCAGAAAATAAAAATAGAAAACAAGATGGAGAATTTTATAGACTGTTTTGTAAATGGCTTACTGATGAAGAATTGTTTTTATAACTCATTTTCGGTCCCCATTTCTCTGTCAATTTCTAACCATGCTTCTGCTACTTTTCCTCGGTTTTTATAATCATCAGTTCATCGTAGTAAACATTGCATGAACTCAACGCACTTTCTCATATCATATTTTTTCTGTTACCATTATCTGTCAGCATTGTATTAACGTATTCATGAAGACACTAACATTCCTTCTACACAACAGTGATAGCCGGCCACAGTCTAGCAACAGGCCAAACAACGGATACGGCCTGACCACATCATCGTACGGTACCACCACGGAGAGTGATAGCAGCGAATTTGATGATTTCGATTCCGTAAGGTGAGTGAATTACTGGCAACACTGCTTCGACGCCTTCAGCAACTGTCGCTTGATCCATAGAGTAATTAAAGTAATCACATACACATATGTATGCACCTGATTTCTCATTTCACTGCAATTTTTAACTATTTCTGTGTGTGTTAATGTAGCCGTGTGTGTGAAAAATTATTGCTATTACAAATTCAAGCGATAGCAAAGTAGAAACTATAAAATCTATTGCATATTAAATAACATTTTTTGGAAATAAACATCAATTTTGGAAAAGATGACAAAAATAGAAAGAGATAAATAACACGAACTCATAGCCACAAAAGGAACTCTACCTAAATAATAAAATACTTAAGTTAAAATAATAAACCGCAAAATAGGAATGCTACATTAAATTTCTTTTCCGCAGTAAGCCAGACCCCAGCGTGTATTTCACTGGTGGTCTGCAGACCATTATAGTGCCGGACGACTCGAATGGTTCCAAGAACAACAATTACAATGGCAACAGCAACAACAACAACAACAACAACAACAACAGCAACAACCGTAAACCAAGGGTAAGTTAGTGTGCAATTTTTTTTTAATAATCTTAAGTTTTTTATATAGAATTAGGATGACAAACGAGCACACAGTCCACCTGATGGTAAGTGGTTGCTGTGGCCCATAGACATCTGCATCTATGTTCGTTTGCGAATTAAATTGCAGATGCGTTGCTTGTCACCCTTGAGGACTAAGATAGAATGCCTCTTTTCCAGTAAAATGGGTCTCCGGTTCTCTACACTCACCACACGAAACACAGACAGCATTAAGCTGCTATTTTACGCTGGTATTTTGTGAAAGCGTGGTACTTCCCCGGTCGAGCCGACCCATTCGTGCTACAACTATACTATTAATATAGCTGCAGCATGGCTCTACCACGTAAAAGTGACAAACAACCTAAGTGTACGATTTATATTTTGTTTTATTTTCTAAAGCTAAGAGCATATATAATAACAAAATATAGAAAATGCATAAAGATTAAAAATAAATGTGTACTTTTTTCCTAAGTTTCCGAAAAGTACTATAGTTTTGCGTCTTTTTTAGTAAAATACCATATTTATTCAAAACAAGATGGCAACCCTGTCCGTGATAAGATAGCTCTTCATGGGAGTTTTGGCGGGAACTTGACCTGAGGCGGTTTGTTGCTCCTGTATTATTGTTTAAATAATGGTTTGAAGTGGACTTTGATACATAAAAGTGGTGCGATTTTGTGTATTAAGTGTCTGCGCATGTGAACTATTAGTGGAAACTGTGAAACAAGTGCTCTGATGGTGATGGATTCTCAAGATAAGCTGTTACGCGGCAGCTTTTGCTGTCGCACGGATGGGCCTGCTCGAACCGGGGTGGTACCACGACCTCACAGAATACCAGCGTGAAGTAGAGGTTTACCTCTGCGTTTCGCTTGGTGAGTGCAGGTGGCCGGAGGCCCTTTTTACTGGAAATGAGGCATTCCATCTTAATCCTCACGGGTGACAACGCATCTCCATTTTGATTCGCAAACGAGGATAGATGTAGATGTCTATGGGCCGCAGCAACCACTTACCATCAGGTGGACTGTGTGCTCGTTTGTCACCCTTATCCTATAAAAAAAAATAGGCGCCTTTAGATACCATCGCCAACTGTCAGCTGCCTGCTGGCTCAAGTTGCCGTCAAAATCTCCCAAGAGCTGCACAATGTGACGCATCAACATATTGTGAAGCAGTGAACTATGAAGAAATTATAATAAACCGAATAAAAATACTCAAGACTTGGCCTAAAGGTCTAGATACCAGGCCATAAACACCAAAAAAAGATAGCTCTTCATCAGTCAATCAAATAATAAAGGGTCACTGCTTTATCGACACCATTTTGACGGTTAACATTATAGTAAATATTTTTCAATTTTAGTAGTGTGTAGTGTTTTTTAAGTTAATTTTTCAGAGCGTTCCTAATCATTGCCAAAGCTTATTTAAATTTTTAATAGTTATAGTACACGACTTTGTGTTTATGTCTCCGTCCTACTCCTAGTTTTAGTTTTGTAGGGCGGCAAAGCTTAAGGTGACCATATTACCCTCACGTACCTTAGTGTTACACCTAGTGGGTAACCTTACTGAAGATCGGCAAGTTCCAAATAAAGTCTGCAGCACCATATGTCTATGTTCTAAAAACAACTCACAGTAACCATTTTATGTCAATACTTTCGCGCGGCAGGTCAGAAAATACGGACAATATTTTAAAACCTCGGAAATATGGAACAAAGATGTGGTACTTATTCCAAGAAGTTTTAAAATAAATTATATGCTTACCTAATTTTTAAGATTACGACGAGACGGTAGTATTGCCTTTATTGCTTGATTACGAATTAATTTGAAGTTATAATTTGCATGAAAATCGTTTTCTCAGCAATAATATCATAATGCAAAATGTAGAATATTAATGACGCACATTCGAGTATCCAGTCCATTTTTATATAAATCCAGTCGCGGAATATATTAAACAGACGTTATATTTTATAATCTAATGAAAAAAGTAGCGTCTCTAATCACTTGACCTTTATCAAGGATTATTAACATTTATTTTAATTTTCATAGTATTCAATGTATTTTTAATTAAAATGTTTTTCATCGCAAAAGCGTTCCGTGTATTTTTTTTTTATTAAAGATGTTAAAATTAACTAAGATCCGCGTAAAAATAAGAATGATGTTTCATAACTAGTTTGAAGAACACTTCCCCCCCCCCCCTCCCCCAATTATGTGCGTATCCCCGTCACCACTACACAACTGCAACAGCACTATTTGGCGGTAGTAATGGGTTTTAGCAGGGGTTCCCAAACTTTTAAGGTATTGGAACACTCACCAAATACCTTTTATATTATGGAGCCCACATCAAATGATTACATATTATAGACAGTGCAATTTATATGATATTATAATATAATTCTCGCTAACTACCTACGAGTTTATATATAACAGTCATGGGTTCGTCTCATCCCATATTTTACGCCAATTCAAAATAGTATTTGACTAAAGTGTGCACTTATTTAATAAGCTAAATATACGACTTTACGAAACCCTGGTGACTTTTCCCTTACCCTTAGGTTCCGCGGATGCCACTTGAAGAATCTCTGGGTTAGAGAGTGACATCACCCAGACTAGGTAGGGTAGAAAAGAAGTCCTACCACCTTGCACAATGATATTTGCTCGCTAATATAAAACAATTTAAGTTTCAGATCAGACTGTTAGCTGCTATAATAACGTAAATCATCATCATCATTACAGCCCTTCACAAGTTCACTGTTGCACATAGGCCTCCCCCAAAGAATGCCACAAAACACGGTCCTTAGCCACCTGGATCCATCGACTTCCTGCATGTCTTACCAGGTCGTCACTCCGTCTAGTGGGAGGCCACCTCATACTGCCTACCGTTACGAGGCTGCCACTCGAGAATCTTGCCACTTACCATCAGATGGGATTGTAGTAGAATAGAATAGAGTAGAATGAGTTTTATTCAATACAGATTCAAAGAATACTTATTGAGTCATTTTTTACTTTTACCACTGGTTTAAAAAAAAAACCTCAACCCTCGGCAGAGCCAGCAAGAAACCCAACGGGATTTTTTTTAAATGAAATAAATTTACAATATATTATTTTATACAATTGGTACAAAGACATCAGAAACAGCATGGTAGCGCTCACCTCATTCCCAGGGGCCATTATCAATCATGTACTCTTTAGTAGTAGGCATTATTAACCTTACTAAACAATTTTTGCTTAATATTTTTGTATCTTTTTGATATAATAGAATAAAATAGAATCATTTTTATTCGAAATAAAGCACATGTGTAATTCTTATTGAGTCATTTTTTACTTCAACACTGGTTCGAAAAAAATCCTCTGTCCTGGGAAAAACCAGTAAAAAACCCAGCGGGACTTCTTTTTTAAAGTAAATTTTACATCAATTAGATAAGGCTAGCACTATCGTTCTAAAGTGTTTATTGAGACTTTGAGCTTATTAGATTTTCAAGTCAATTGGTCAAGCCGTTTCAAATATTTTCAAAAAATAAAAACAAAAAAAAAACAAAAATGAAATAAATTTTCGAGCGTTGTGTGTCTCACATAGAAAGAAAACTTTTTTCGCAGCTTTCTGCATGGCATATCATATCCAAACACCTGTCTCTCCGCCACCATGTGTAAAATAAAGTTAAAATTAAATGCGATTAATTCTGTAACATTTGTTTTGGCCAATGTATTCGCGTTTATATAAGAAAACATTTTTTTCTCTTCATTATCACACATATACACAGCTATATGTAAATGTGATTTTTATTTTGTTAATATTCGCATTATAAAGGCTATTTAGTACTCTAAAAGTTGAGGTCACAATAAATGTCACAATCACAATAATATTTAACAAAATATTTAATTATAATCAAAACCTTTATAAAATATTTAATATAAAAAAATTTGAAAAACGGTTGACCCTGAATGCCATTCCTGGAACTTTCCGCTAATTTTTTAGCACAACGCTTTTTTTATTACGCTTTTTTATTTCATTTTTATTTTTTTTGGTTTTTATTTTTTGAAAATCTTTGAAACGGCTTAACCAATTGACTTGAAAATGTAATAAGCTCAAAGTCTCAATAAACACTTTCGAACGATAGTGCAGGCCTTATCTAATTGATGTAAAATTTACTTTTAAAAAAAAGTCCCGCTGGGTTTCTTGATGGTTCTTCCCAGGGCAGAGGATTTTTTTCGAACCAGTGTTGAAGTAAAAAATGACTCAATAAGAATTACATATGTGCTTTATATTGAATAAAAAATTATTCTATTCTATCAAAAAGATACAAAAATATTAAGCAAAAATTGTTTAGTAAGGTTAATAATGCTTACTACTAAAGAGTACATGTTTGATAATAACCCCTGGCAATGAGGTGAGCGCTACCATGCTGTTTCTGATGTCTTTGTACCAATTGTATAAAATAATATACTGTACATTTATTTTATTTAAAAAGTCTCGTTTTTTGCTGGCTTTGCCGAGGATTGAGGTTTTTTTTCAAACCAGTGGTAAAAGTTTTTAAACAGTGGTAGAGCCACGCGGCAGCTTTTGCTGTCGCACGGATGGGCCGGCTCGAACCGGGGTGGTACCACGACCTCACAGAAAACCAGCGTGAAGTAGAGGTTTACCTCTACGATTCGCTTGGTGAGTGCAGGTGGCCGGAGGGCCTTTTTATTGGACATGAGGCATTCCATCTTAGTTCTCACGGGTGACAACGCATCTACATTTTGAATTGTAATAGAGGATAGATGTAGATGTCTATGGGCCGCAGCAACCACTTACCATCAGGTGGACTGTGTGCTCGTTTGTCACCCATATCCTATAAAAAAAAGTAAAAAATGACTGAATAAATATTCCTGTAATCTATATTGAATAAAAGTTATTCTATTCTATTCTATTACTATCCCACCTGATGGTAAGTAGTGATTCCGCCAAAGATGGTAAAGTTTACTGACTTGTAGGTTGCAATAAAGCCTCGAACCAGCGAGCCGTGTTACCAACAAATGGGCTATCGTCTATATTATACTAGCGATTCGCCCTGGCTTCGCACGGTTGATTTCTGGATATCGACAACAACGCCACCTACCGGGTCCAATTGTGAATCTAAACCTTTCTCTATTCAACTTAATCACACACCCAAAATTTAGAAGGAGGAGGAGTTCAGTAACATACACACGGACAGCAGAATTATATAATATATAATATGCGTGTATTATACATATAAACCTTCTTTTTGGGTCGTTCCGTCTATTGATGAAAATCGCATCAAAATCAGTTGTGTAGTTTAAAAGATCTAAGCGTACAGACGGCGGGAAGTGTTGTGTTGTGTTTTATACTATCTATATTATATCATCTTTATATATAAAAATTACCTGTCACGTTGTTTGTCCGCGATGAACTCCTAAACTACTGAACTGATTTCAATGAAATTTGCACACTCTGTGCAGTTTGGTCCAACTTGAGAGATAGGATAGTTTTTATCCTGATAAGTGACACTCGGTATGTTTTTATTACGAACTAGCTGTTCTCCGCGACTTCGCCCGCGTGTAATTTAGGGTTTTAATTATGTTACGCGGAACCCTAATTCTTTTTCTAAAAAATAAGTAGCCTAAGTTACTCCTTATAACATCAGCTATCTGCCAGTGAAAGTCCCAACCAAATCGGTTTAGCCGTGTCGGAGATTAGCCGGAACAAACAGACAGACAGACAGACAGACAGACAGACAGACAGACAAAAATTTAAAAAAATGTGTTTTTGTTATAAGTAACGTTTATACTTTTATATGCATTTAGTAAAAAGCTGGTATTTTGACATTACAAACAGACACTTCAATTTTATTTATTTGTATGTAATGTATGTAATATAGATTTAAGGATTTTTATATGAAGGGTCGTCGAAAAGGGCAGAACTAGTATAAGTAGAAGTCTTTGGTTAGTAAACATAATTTATTTCTCTCTAACCATATATTATTCCAATCTTAAAAAAGAGCGTTTTCGAAAACACGCGTCGGTAAAGTCCCGTCACCGGCCGCAGAGCACTCAGATCAATTTATTACAGAAATCCGGTTTGCATTCTGCGAATTGCGACGTCAGGATCGGATATGTTCTAAACCAAATGATTAATAGGGCATTATTCAAAATGTCTATACAGTTTGAAAAATGCCCGATAATAGTAGGCAATATGATTATATGATACAAACTATTGAAATAGTTAAATTGACCGGGCTTTGTGAATAATATACGTGGTAGAGCCATGCTGCAGATATATTAATAGTATAGTTGTAGCACGAATGGGTCGGCTCGACCGGGGAAAGACCACGCTCTCACAGGATACCAGCGAAAAATAGTAGCTTAAAACTGCTGTGTTTCGTATGGTGAGTGTAGAGAACCGGAGACCCTTTTTGCTGGAAACGAGACATTCCATCTTAGTCCTCACGGGTGACAATGCACCTGCATTTTGATTCGCAAACGTGGATAGATGTAGATGTCTATGGGCCACAGCAACCACTTGCCGTCGGGTGGACTGTGTGCTCGTTTGTTACCCTTATACTATAAAAAAACAATAGAGTCCGTTACTTATTGGGTACAGAAATAATAACTTAAATTAAAATATTAAAAAAACCCTGAAAAATATAAGAGCTGATGATCTTCAAACGGTTGAACAGATTTTCTTAAAATACAGCTTAGAACATTCTTGATTAAGTCACCTTTCAAACGAAAAAAATTAATAAAAATCGGTCCATCCGTTCAGGAGTTATGGTGCCACAGAAAGGCACACAGATACATAGAGACACACTACAAACATGGAACACCCCTCTGTTTTTGTCGGGGGTTAAAAAAAACAAGATAAGTAAGATTGGGTTATGAAAAGACAGTGTTTTAAATAATGAAGTTTAAATCTTGTCATTATTTATATTGCCCGGGCATTATAAATAGTGCCCTGAATAACCACTTTATCCATAACATACACATTCTGTGCGATTGTACTACTCGCAGAGTAGTGTCAAATATAAATACGGCATACTGTCGAACGACTCAGGAATAATTAGCTTAGTGCTTAATAATTTTGACAGTACACGAGCAAAACGTGTTTGATCCCCGCCGCCACTGAAATCATACTTGAAATATTACGTGGCAATTTCCCGCGTTATAAATATTGAAGAAAAACGTAACGTGCCTCGTTAAGTTTTTCTCCATATTACTCTCGAGTGTGATAATGCATCTGCATATTGATTCTTAATCGAATGTATATGGACCATATCCACGTGGTAGAACCATGCTGCAACTATATTATAGTAGTGGACAAATGAAACACCTTAACCGAGTCAGTACCACGCTTTCACAGAATAGCAGCTTGATGCAGCTGTGTTTCGTACGGTGAGTGTAGAGAACCGGGGAACCTTTTATCTTAGTGCTCGTAGGTGACAACACATCTGCATTTCGATTCTTAACCAACGATAGATGTAGATGTCTATTGGCCACAGCATCCAATTACCATCAGAAAAAACATCAGGGGGGCGGCGTGCTTGTTTTTCATCCTCGCATCTAAAAATAACCGGCCAAGTGCGAGTCGGACCCGAGCATGAAGTGTTCCGTACGTTTCTAGTAGGGGAGCCTCTTTTAATTTTTGTTTTATTTTAATTTCTGTGAAACATTCTGTGAAAATTTCAACTGTCTACCTATTACGGATCATGAGATACAGCCCGCGGACGGACAGTAATAGCGTCCCGTTGGTTACCCTTTGGGAACGGAACCCTAAAATGGCAAACTTATATACATATATAGACCCAATAGACTTTTTATGTTATGTAGGTATGACTATAATTAAAAAAAACATGAGGAGTGTCGTGGAACACTCGGTTGAAACGAAGTTCCTTTCGTAGTATATTATTATTGATAAACGTATTATATTATTGACTAGCTTTTTACCCGCGGCTTCGCTCGCGTGCGCTTGAATTTAGGAACATCATTAAATGCTGTTTCGTGCCAAATTTAGAAAAATTCGATCACTTTTAGTCACCTCGGTGTCTATGTCTCTATGTCTGTCAAATATTTTTTTTTCATTCTAAAATACTATTAAACGTA
This sequence comes from Parnassius glacialis, assembly GCA_033319125.1. Lineage (NCBI taxonomy): Eukaryota > Metazoa > Arthropoda > Insecta > Lepidoptera > Papilionidae > Parnassius > Parnassius glacialis. Next base: position 3,251,013 of record JAVANC010000003.1, read on the forward strand.
GATGATTAGTACCATGCTACAGAAACACGTGAAAATATACATATGTCTAGAAACACCTACTATTTTTTATATCGGGCGTGTCTTCCGATTCCGATGTATCCATAAGAAAGGTAAATAGTCTTGAAATCAAAATGTATTATTATTTTTTACATTTTACTCTTTACATTTATTCATAGTTAAAAGTTAATTTAGTTTTAACAAAGTAATATAAGGTTTATTTGAGACATTTTATTCATATCATTGCTCTTATTAATATTTAATATTGATTGGCACCATAAAATAAATGTAGATATTTTTTTACTTGGAGTAGACTTGAAAATTTCATAAATACAGTTTCATAATAATGAATACTACACATGGATTAAAACTAAAGTTACGAGTTTTTTTTACGCATCTTGGATGAAAGTTCCGAGTAAAAAAACATATCGTTGATGTGAAGCACCGAAGCTCCGGGAAGTCAAGTATGTATGTCAACATGTTTAGTATCGTCCCAACCATTAAATCGGATCTGATAGATAACAAATCCTTGCAATAGAACACCGAATCCTACCAATGATGATTCGCGTGGCTATTGAAATTAAAAATATCCTAATTTTAATAGGGAAGATGACTGAGTGCTATCATCTGCTGAGAACCCCATAATTAATAAAATTAAATTCAAAATACTACTGCATTTATTCTATTCTATTTTAATGACGACATCAGGTCGTCAAACATCCCAGTTCTCCAGCCCCTCCCGTAACCATGGGTGCTGTAAAGTGCCCAAAACGTCGGGAATTTGAAAAGTTAAAATGAAACGCGATAAAATCCTTAAAATTAGTTTTATTTCTTATTAATTTTATTCAAAGTGAACGTGAGAAGCACTAAACTCATGAACGGGAGTAGAAAAATGTACGCCCTGTTGTGGCGGTGAAAGAAAATCCACCACCTCATATCGTCCCATCGTAAGAGGCAACATAGGAAAACAAACTGGAGATGGAATGGGCTGCATCATCTTCTTGACAACAGATCAAAATAATAATAGCTGCGGTTGCCAACCCGCCTACCAAGCGTGGCAACTATAGCAAATCTCCAACTACTTGACCATTTATGGGGGAGGCCTATGTTCATTTCTGTGGACTTTTGATAGGCTGACGTTAATGAGTTCTACACACCTTTGCAAGCCTTAATATTTGCGGCAGAGTGAAAACAAAAAGCAATATACTCGAAAACACGAATGAAATAAAAACTGCATATATTCCCCATGAAAAATAAAAAAGTAGCAGCTTACATACATATACTGGGCACAGGCCGCAGAGTTTTTGGGCAAAAAGTGTTCGCTGCGCTGATTCCAACGCGGGATGAATGTGATGTAAATGATTCAATTATTTAAATCGTATATTCAGTAGCATTGTATTATTTCATTTTATCGATGACTTGCCATTTTAGTTTATTTCGAAGTAAGTAGGTGGCGCTAATATTAGATGAAATAATGAAAGCTAAAACCATACTATCTAGTAATATCAGCAATTTATTTATTTATTTATTTATTTAGGCTTACCAACTAAACACATACAAAACATTATTATTAAACATTTGCAGTTATAAACAAAATTATAATATATATCTATTTAACTTAAAGGTATGCACAACATTTCAACATAAAACTTAAAATTAGTTTTGAAATTAACAGATAATAAAATGCAATAGAAGCGAACATTTATTTATTATATCGATAAGGGAAAAAGTGATGTCAATTCTATTAAATGTTCTGTTTCTGTTAAAAAATACGCTATCAGCGCCGCTAGCGGTGAAAAACGATTTAATGATATCGTCATATGACCATATTATGAAATAGCAACGTTGTCTTTAGTTATTAATATTTTCAAACGACTTCTATTCATTAATTTGGTCAAGCTATACCATGACATGATCATCAAATAGTGTTAAATATCATAAAACGACCACACAATTTCACGAAATGATAGACTACTTTATGATATATGATCAATTCTACGATCTGGCCACGGCATACATGAAAATCTCTTTAATAAAACTATAATGATAATGAAAATTTTGCAACAATTGCAGACAGACCACTTTTAATCACTTTACATATATATATTAATAATTAAAATAAATACCTTATCAATTTTCATATTTTTGATAGACATCACTATTATCTATTGAAATTATTACACTTTTAAAATAAAATAACAAAAATACTAAACAAACTAAACGTTAGAATTTTGTGAACTCAAGACTTCTCTGGGTTCGCTTTAAATTGGGACTGACGAAGTTATTCCTTTTGGCTGTTTATGCGCCGGTAGCTTCGTCGTCCAGGGCTGAGCTGGAGGAGTTTTGGGAGAATTTAAGAAAAGTTCTAGATTTGGCTAGGGGAAACGAAAGAATTGTTGTGTGTGGTGATTTGAATGGATGGGTTGGTACCGCTCCACCAGGGTACGAGTCGGTGCTTGGAAAGTTTGGCGATAAAAGGGTTAATGATGCTGGCAAGCTTATATTGGCGGTATGCAAGGAAAAGGGTCTTCTTATGACAAACACTATGTTTAATCACAAGAAAATCCATATGTATACTAGAGAAAGAAAGAATGAGAGAAGTATGATCGATTTGTTTCTGGTGGATGACCGACTGCGAAAACAGGTGATGGATACGCGAGTGTTCAGGGGTGCTAACCTGGGAACGGATCACTATCTAGTGATTACTAGATTTAGGGGTCTGTTCGCGGGTTGGCGCTACCGGACGGCAGTAACAGAACCACAGTCGGTCTGTCGCATCCGAAGCTGGAAGCTTCAGGAAGCGGATACTAGGGACAAATATCATGCGAGGGTAACCGAAAAGCTTGACACCATCGATGGCAGAAAAGAATGTGTGGAAAGAACATGGCAGAACCTTAGGGATGGAATGGTAAGTGCAGCGGAAGAAGTGTGTGGAACAATAAAAAGAGGCAGTAGTAAAAGAAGAGATGCATGGTGGAATGATGAAGTGAAAGAAGCTGTAGAGAAGAAGAAGAAAGCATGGTTAGACTACTTGGCCTCTAGTAATGATAAGGATATAAGAGAGAAGATGAAAGAAAGATATAAGCTGCAGAAAGTTCACACGAAATCATTGATTGAGGAAATGCGTGAAAGGTGTAGAATGGAAGCGGACGAAAGGTTGTCGCACAACTTTAAGGAGAACTCCAAACTCTTCTGGAAAGAGGTTGGAAGGAGCCGAAGTGGTGCGACGGCCTTAAGAATGAACAAAGTGCTTTCGAGAACTAATGACGTCCTCACAGAAAAATCGGACGTCATGCAGCGATGGAGCGAATTTTATAGAGAAATGTATGTGTGTGATGATCTTAGTGAGGGATCCGGGGATGACGCCGTGACTGGTACGCCAGACCCGGACCTCGATGACACTGAGGTCATCAGTATGAAAGAGATTGAACGTGCGATTCGAAGTTTGAAATGTGGTAAGGCTGTGGGACTAGACAGAGTTACTGCTGAAATGGTCAAGTATGGTGGGCCTCGCGTCTGGGACAGCTTTTATCTGCTGTGCAATTTGTGCTGGCGGACGGGGGATGTCCCGGATGATTGGCAATCCGCAGTCATTGTGCCTTTATATAAAGGTAAAGGTTCACATTTTGACTGCGGGTGCTATCGGGCGATCAGCTTGACCAGTTTAGCAAGTAAAGTTTACTCGAAGGTTTTGACACGTAGGATGCAAGAGAAATCGGAAAGATTTCTATGGGAGGCACAATGCAGATTTAGACCTGGAAGAGGATGCACGGATCAAATGTTTTCTCTACGCATGATCACGGAAAAGCTTCTGGCTGCTAACCAGAAGATTTTCTGTGCTTTTGTGGATCTGGAGAAAGCATTTGATAAGGTTGTAAGGAAGAAAATATAGGAACTGTTGCCGGGGTATGGTGTGGATGGTCGATTGCTAAGGGCTGTGCAGTCACTTTACTGTGACTGTAAAGCCTGTGTGCGGGTAGGACATGACCTGTCACCCATGTTTAGCGTCCAAACGGGCGTAAAACAGGGTTGTGTCATGTCTTCCTGGCTGTTCAAATTGGGTGACATAAAAGTAAATTGTCTGCTGTATGCTGATGATGCAGTGCACCATCAGAGGCAGAACTGCAGGCATTAGTCACGTGTATGAAAGAGGAATGTGAAATTAAAGGTCTCCGCTTGAATGCTAATAAAACTAAGGTTCTGGTATTTGAAAGGGACGAAGAGAGAACGAAGTGTGAAATATGGGTAAATCAGGAATGTCTAGAACAGGTAAATGAAATTGTATACTTGGGAAGTGCTTTTAGCCGGGATGGAAGATGTGATTTAGATGTGGACAGGCGTGTCGCTGCCGGGAACAAAGTCAATGGTGCCCTGACTGCGTTAGTCAAAAGGCAAGGCGTAGTGAAGAGTGCACGTCTTGCAATACATAACGCAGTGTTGGTACCGACTTTGTTATATGACAGCGAAACCTGGGTATGCCAGAAGAATCATAAAAGCAAGTTGAATGCAGTGGAGATGCGATCTCTTCGTAAAATGTGCGGTGTTACCATGGCCGACGGAAAGCGAAACGAAGAGATTCGCAATATGGCAGGTTTGAAAGATGACCTTATCACAAAAATTGATAAGGGCGTGCTTCGATGGTTTGGGCACGTTGAGCGAATGAGTGAAGACCGAATGGTGAAGAAAATATATAGCGCGAAAGTTAATATTAAAAGGTGTCGAGGTAGACCGAGACTAACTTTCGAAGACCATGTGAGCAAACTGCTCGAAGAGGGGAGGGTCAAGAGTACTCGGATACCTAGACGTGCATGTATGAAGAAGATAATGAATCTGAAAGAAGCGAAAGAGGTATGTAAGGATCGTGACACTTGGCGATCTGTTCTCTCTGGCTACCCCGTCAGGGATTGTGCGTGAAGATAAGTTAAGTTAAGTTAAGTTAGAATTTTTAATAATTTTTAAAATCTAATCATTTAATCATATAAATGTAAGTTATTTATATTATTTCGTTTATTAGTAACTGAAGGCAAAATATACTACTTTTCCATTTGATGATAGATGGCGCTGTTTTGAATACCAAATCGGTGTAGTTTCAAATTATTTTATCAAGATTGTAACTATATTTTAAACTTTATTTACAAATATGGTTTTTATTTCAAAAACACCCGTCATCCCGCCTATAACTAAGATATAATAGAAAACTAACATCTAAAGGAAATAGAATACTTAACCTTCTTTTTTGAAGTCCCGTAATCGGATAAAAAGTAGCCTATAAGTTGTCCCGGGTTACTGACTACCTATATACAAAATTTCATGTAAATCGGTTCAGTAGTTTTTGCGTGAATCCGGAATACACAGACAAACAGAAAGACAGACAGACAGACAAAAATTCTAAAAACCACTAATTTGAATTCAGAACCCTTTATTTAGTCCTCTGGATTTGTTTTTTCAAGAATATATTAGAATTACAGACACGACTTTTCTACAGATTTATTATATGTATAGATTAACAAATACAAATAAAGGAATTACTAACGTCTATTAAATTGAGTCATTTAAAATAAAATAATATTTCTTTCATGGCAAGATAAGAAAAAGTGCAAGGGACATGGATATTATTCCATCTCGCTCGCACTACAAAAAGGGGTCGTGACGGAAAAATCATACAATTTTTCTCACCTAGCCAAAAGGTTCGTTGTCACTTCAGCTTACTGATGTGTCATCATCTATTGGTCTAAATTATCTGATGTTCATTATCTAATCTATCTAATTATTATATTCACAAATATTTACCCCAACGAGGCTCAATCGGGCATCTTCTATCACGGGCAGAATCACTAACAACTCGATTTTCCAGTTCCTTTGAAACTATTCTTAGATTTTATACAAAAAACAAATATTATTATCTATGTTGCTTATACCGGTTTGCGGTTGGTACGATTGGTGACTTACCACCTGCTTGTAAACTAATATTTGTAACCATTTATTCTATTAAAAATTAAAGCTTTTTTTAAGAATAATCGGGGTCGGAATAACAATTTCCATTATTGGAATATAAAAGAGTAGAGTTTTTAATTAAGACGTTTTTATTATTATCTTTAATTGTCTGTATGTTAACAATGGAATTTTATAAAACCACCTACGCCCAAACGTCCGTATAAACATAATTTTTGCAGACGTATACAGGCTGTGGCGTAATGAATGGATAATATGGTACCTGCGGGTAGAGGACGTTGTGACGGTTCAGAAAAATATGTATCATGTTTAATAAAAGTCCCTCGGTTTTCGAGATAATTCGACATTTTTAAAAATTCAAAAAAATTACAGCTTTTGCCACTCTTTTTCGTGGCAAGACTTCAAATGAAGGAATTTTTTCAATCTATTTTTTGGATAGTGTTCCTGGATAGATGCCCTATCGAATGTAAATTATGATTTTTGAGGCGCATGCATAGTTTTTTTTTAACAAAGATCTCAAGAACTCAAATTTCTATTCCAAGAATTATATTCTCTACCTGGCAAAGGGGTCGTTCCTGCGAATTCAATGGGCTATGCAGGCCGTTGTTCCAAACAATTTTAAAAACAAGGTTTACATTAAACTAGGCCTTTAACTCATTGTAATAGGAATTTATTTTGTATTAGATGCTGGAAATACAGTGAGTTATACCATTTCGGAATCTCAGTGACAGGCATGTTTTTTCTTAAATTGGGCACTCAGGTGACCATGTTTTTTTTACACCACGTTAGGTTAAACTTAGGATAAAAAATAAGCAAATCATGAAATTTGAGTTAGATTTTGTTAAAAAAAAAACTATGCATGCGCCTCAAAAATCATAGTTTAAATTCGATAACGCTTCTATCCAGGAATACTATCCAAAGAACAGATTGAAAAAATTCCTTCATTTGGAGTCTTGCCACGAAAAAGAGTGGCAAATGGTGTAATCTTTTTGAATTTTCGAAAATGTCGAATTATCTTGGAAACCGAGGGACTTTTACTAAACATGAAACATATTTTTCTGAACCGTCACGACGTCCTCTACCCGCAGGTACCATATAATCCATTCATTACGCCACAACCTGCATAAACCAATTACAATACAATAATTTCATGTAGGTAGTACCATTACAGCTCATAGTAGTGCGTGTTGTTTGTGCTTCTTTTAACTCTTATAGAAATAGATTTTTTTTTTATCCAATATAATAATACTTATTGAAAGTCATTCTTATGTTTAGCTGTTCCCCGCGACTTCGCCTGCGTGTTATTTAGGGTTTTAATTTTTTTGCGCGGAACCCCACTTAGTTTTCTAAAATAAAAGTAGCCTACGTTACTCCTTATAACATCAGCTATCTGCCACTGAAAGTCCCGTCGAAATCGGTCCAACCACTTCGGAGAGTAGCCGGAACAAACAGACGAAAAGCTGTTATTTTGACATTACAAACAGACACTTTAATTTAATTTATTTATAAATATATATAGATTTACAACCAGTTCGTTAAATATCTCTGTCCTGCCTACATCGCCCCAAGAATGAATTACTGACTCGGTGGAGTCGCGTAACTGGTACAACTAGCTTGCTAGCTAGTTCCTAGTATTTACAGAATGAATATCACTTATTTTTGTATAACTACCTTTATTTTTGTGTACGTACATTACATTTTCATAAATGTATTGAGAGGTCAAAGAATTTTATAATTTAGTTTTCACCCACTTCCGCCTGAATTATCTGAAATTTTGCATACTTATATGTAGGTATATGAAGAAAGTTCCTCAGCAGTGAACTGGTAAAGAGATGTAATGATAATGATGATTAAGAACTGACATGTGCAGCAACAGCAAATGACAATACGTATAACTTCATGACTATGACCTAATGTTCTCACTTGGATCTTCACAATTGATGATCAATGCGTATATACGTTATTTTATTTAGCTTTAGCTCTGTTATTAAATTGTATCATTGATTTTTTTCAACAACAAAAATTTGCCCTCGTAGAAATTCACGTGAAATAAAAGTGCATTAAATATTTTGAAGAGCAGCCTCCCCCACCCCCCAACCCCATTTCGTGTCCTATCATAGCAACCAATGAAACTACGAGACCGGCAATTCAGAAATAAATTTACTAAAACTTGTTAAGACAGCGATGTGTTTATACGTAGTAGAGCCATGCTGCAACTACATTTCTGGTATAGTTGTAGCACGAATGACAACCGGGGAAGGACCACGCTCTCACAGAACACCAGCGTAAAATAGCAGCTTAACGCAGCTGTTTCGTATGGTGAGACCTTTTTTACTGGAAATGAGGCGTTCCATCTTAGTCCTCACGGGGACAACGCATCTGTAATCGAGGATAAATGTGGATGTGTATGGGCCACAGCAAACACTTACCATGAAGTGGACTGTGTGCTCGTTTGTCACCCTTATGCTAAAAAAACAATAAAGTCAACACCACGCAGAACTTAGTTTATTAATTTTCAGATCTTTAAGCCAACAATCAATGATAGGTAACAGTGATGTTTACCACAGGCTTAATAATCTTTGAATAAAACATGGGATTCTCTTTCAAAATCGTAACAGTTGGAAACTTCAGAACCTACAGGGAAGCGAAAACTAAAGCTATTTCGTTATAATATAATGAAATTCTATGTTATTTTCAGAGTCAATGTGGAAAGGTGACAATAAACAAGCCTAACCCACTAATTGTGAACGGCAAGCCGACTTTGGAGGGACAGTGGCCTTGGCAAATAGCACTTTATCAAACTCAGGTAATTTTATAATTAAATACGTGTAATATTTATTTTATTAATTATTTAATCTTAATAACTAAGGCAACAAAGGATGGACTTAATGCCGGCATTCTCTACCAGTCAACCTGTGGAGTGATGAGATTTTGTGACAGGTGCAAATACATATATACACATACGTACCTACTAAGATATACATATAATATACAACAATTTTACATAAAGTGTATGTAAAGTTTTTGTAAAAAATACATGAACAAAATATGTATGATACGTGGATATATTCTCAGTAGCTGCCTGGAATCAGGATGTTGGCGGTGTTTCATCCCCGTGCCTAGAAAAGCGCTTAAAGCCTTGCTCCTAATCTCTCCGGTCGTTTCGGTATACCGTCCCATCGGACTATGAGAGTGAGGAAATAGAGAGTGCACCTGTGCTTGTGCACTCGGCCACTATAATCCTGTCTTGTGCAGATAGCTAGCCACCGTGAGCCAAATTCGGTCTCGAGGACATCACATTATTTTCTGTGCTGTAACACCTTATTTAACCCCCTCAGGGATTGAATTTTCCAAAATCTTTTCTTAGTGAGTGTCTAAGTCGAGAAATAAGTATACCTTCTGTGTACTAAATATCGGGAATTTGTCAATAAAACAAAAAATACAAATTATTCATCTAAATTTATTTTATCGCCTTCAAAGTAGGCCCCATCGCTTGCAATACAACATCTCCAACGCTTCACCCAGTCTTCCATACATTTTTCATAGGCTATTTGCGGTATGGCCTTTAGCTCATTCAGCGAATTTTTTGTTATGGCTTCTATCGACTCAAAACGTTTTCCTCGAAGTGGTAATTTTAACATGGGAAATAAAAAAAAGTCAGACGGAGCCATATCAGGTGAATACGGTGCTTGGTCGAGAACTTTTGTTGAATTTTTCGCTAAAAACTCTTTCACTATAATGGCTGTGTGTGATGGTGCATTATCATGGTGCAGCATCCATGAGTTGTGTTGCCACAAATCTTGACGTTTTCGGCGGATACTCTCACGCAAACGCTTCATGACGCCTAAATAATATTTTTTATTCACTGTTTCTCCCTTTGGAAGGAATTCGGAGTGAACCACACCACGGTAGTCAAAAAAAACTGTCAGCATCACCTTGATTTTGGAGCGACTTTGCCGCGGTTTTTTGGGTTTCGGCTCGTTTTTGAGACGCCATTCTGAAGACTGTTGGCTTGTTTGCATGTCGTACTCATAAACCCATGTCTCGTCGCCAGTTATTATACGTTTCATAAAGGTCGGATCCGCAGAAGCTTGGGAAACCATGTCTTCAGCGACATGCTTTCGCTGCGCTCTTTGAACAAAATTGAGCTCTTTTGGAACTAGTCGAGCAGCGACGCGTTTCATGCCTAAAATGTCAATGAGAATGTTGTGGACGGACTTAAAAGATATGTTCACCTCACTAGCCAACTCTCTCAGACTCATACGTCGATTTTCGAGCACTAGCTTCTTGATTTTGTCGATGTTTTCTTTGGTCGTAGCGGTTGAAGGTCTACCAGAACGAGGCAAGTCTACTACTACTTCTCGGCCTTCTTTACTTACTTACTTACTTATCGTCACGCACAATCCCTGACGGGGTAGCCAGAGAGAACAGATCGCCAAATGTCACGATCCTTACATACCTCTTTCGCTTCTTTCAGATTCATTATCTTCTTCATACATGCACGTCTAGGTATCCGAGTACTCTTGACCCTCCCCTCTTCGAGCAGTTTGCTCACATGGTCTTCGAAAGTTAGTCTCGGTCTACCTCGACACCTTTTAATATTAACTTTCGCGCTATATATTTTCTTCACCATTCGGTCTTCACTCATTCTCTCAACGTGCCCAAACCATCGAAGCACGCCCTTATCAATTTTTGTGATAAGGTCATCTTTCAAACCTGCCATATTGTGAATCTCTTCGTTTCGCTTCCGGTCGGCCATGGTAACGCCGCACATTTTACGAAGAGATCGCATCTCCACTGCATTCAACTTGCTTTTATGCTTCTTCTGGCATACCCAGGTTTCGCTGCCATATAACAAAGTCGGTACCAACACTGCGTTATGTATTGCAAGGCGTGCACTCTTCACTACGCCTTGCCTTTTGACTAACGCAGTCAGGGCACCATTGACTTTGTTCCCGGCAGCGACACGCCTGTCCACATCTAAATCACATCTTCCATCCCGGCTAAAAGCACTCCCCAAGTATACAATTTCATTTACCTGTTCTAGACATTCCTGATTTACCCATATTTCACACTTCGTTCTCTCTTCGTCCCTTTCAAATACCAGAACCTTAGTTTTATTAGCATTCAAGCGGAGACCTTTAATTTCACATTCCTCTTTCATACACGTGACTAATGCCTGCAGTTCTGCCTCTGATGGTGCAATAAGCACTGCATCATCAGCATACAGCAGACAATCTACTTTAATGTCACCCAATTTCACACCCAAACAGCTATCTTTCAGCTTCTGTAAACAGCTGTCGAGATACAGTATGAACAGCCAGGAAGACATGACACAACCCTGTTTTACGCCCGTTTGGACGCTAAACATGGGTGACAGGTCATGCCCTACCCGCACACAGGCTTTACAGTCACAGTAAAGTGACTGCACAGCCCTTAGCAATCGACCATCCACACCATACCCCGGCAACAGTTCCCACATTTTCTTCCTTACAACCTTATCAAATGCTTTCTCAAGATCCACAAAAGCACAGAAAATCCTCTGGTTAGCAGCCAGAAGCTTTTCCGTGATCATGCGGAGAGAAAACATTTGATCCGTGCATCCTCTTTCAGGTCTAAATCCGCATTGTGCCTCCCATAGAAATCTTTCCGATTTCTCTTGCATCCTACGTGTCAAAACCTTCGAGTAAACTTTACTTGCTAAACTGGTCAAGCTGATCGCCCGATAGCACCCGCAGTCAAAATGTGAACCTTTACCTTTATATAAAGGCACAATGACCGCGGATCGGCAATCATCCGGGACATCCCCCGTCCGCCAGCACAAATTGCACAGCAGATGAAAGCTGTCCCAGACGCGAGGCCCACCATACTTGACCATTTCAGCAGTAACTCTGTCTAGTCCCGCAGCCTTACCACATTTCAAACTTCGAATCGCACGTTCAATCTCTTTCATACTGATGACCTCACTGTCATCGAGGTCCGGGTCTGGCGTACCAGTCTCGGCGTCATCCCCGGATCCCTCACTAAGATCATCACACGCATCGGCCTTCTTTAAAAGCCTTATACCATTCATAAGCCCTTGTTTTCGATATACACGATTCGCCGTTGGTATTTCGCAACATTTTTAGTGATTCACTACATGAAATATCATTCGAAACACAAAATTTAAGGCACACTCTTTGTTCAACAATATTTTCCATTGTAAAAATCGCCGAGAACTCAAAACTATGACCAACAAAAAGTGTAGTTTAAAACAAATTAAATGACAGATCCCGCTCAAACTTTGCGCGCTAAATCAGTACAATGCTACCAACATGCAGTAAAAAAATTAGAACGACCTCTTTTACGCGGGTCTTTTTATTGACATATTCCCGATACTTTTTACACAGAGTAGTATATGCCAAATTTCCAGTCAATCGGGCGTATAGTTTTGGAGATCTCATGATGAGTGAGAGAGTCAGTGGTATTTCGTATCATCATCATCATTATGACAGGCCTCCCTCAAGTAATGCCACAAAGCACTGTCCTGAGCCACTTCCACATGTCGTATCTTGTAACAGATAATAGGTCAATAATAATGTGTGTCACTTCAGACGGTGGACAGCAAGTACATCTGCGGCGGGACGCTGGTGACGCACCTGCACGTGATCACGGCCGCGCACTGCGTCACGCGCAAGGGCTCCAGCAGAGTCGTCAACAAGAACACCCTCACGGTGTACCTGGGGAAACATAACTTGAGAACTTCTGTCAAAGGCGTTCAGATTAGACTGGTGAGTAAAATACCAAGTTCCCGATCCTTCGACTTTAACCAGTCAGTGGCGTAACCATAGATATAATAATAGAAGGAGATATGCCCCGTAGTTGAAAATGTATCGAAACCCGGTGTCTCCAGTTGGCCCCTACCACACGCCTACTACTACACTTGCAGATCAGTAAAAGCAATAGATACGCAGTCGCGCACACACCCGCATTTTATAAATCAGAACGTTCTACACAATCAATTATAAACCGTATCTCTACAGAAACAGCGTGCATTTACCATGCACCGTACTACTTACTCACACAAAGATATCAGTTGCTATCGTTCTGCTGTGCATTTTAAAAACAAAAGCCATTTATTTTACATATACATTAGTGATTGACTAAATTGGAAAGTTATCGATTCTCTTCTATTTATACTAAAATTGAACTAAAATTGAAAATAAAATAAAATAAAAACGATATGCACACGAAATTATATAATAAAAATAAACAGTATGTAGCTAACCGTAAATTATTAAGTACCTAACCTACCTAACAAATACAATATAAAAATCATATAGTAGTCATAGCGTATTGAAAAAGTAGGTATTTTGGCATATGGTACTAGTTTTTGTAGGGAACTAGTTTGGTGCCTTCCTGTGGCATCAATTCATTTCTTTTTTAAATTAGCATCTTTTGGGAAGCTGAAAATGTACGATAATAATTTATTTATTATTTACATATATCCTACACAATTTCTTAACCTCACCATGTACCTGGCAAGCCTTTGTTAAAAAACCCCTGGTTGGTTAAGATATTGTTAAATATATGAAAACAAACACACACTTATGCATAACAAATAAATAACCAAGAGAATTATGTTGACTTATTTTTAGCAAAAGTCACTATAATAATATTATCTGAATTCTGAATTTCTGAACCATGCCAACTAGGTATAATAACACATTCAAAGCTTTTGAAAACATGAAAGTATGGAATTAATACGAAGATAAGGCATAATATACTATAATACAACCCAAAACACTTCACCGATGAATACCTAATTATTTAAGCAACTTACTTTATGATCGCTAGTTACGAATTCAGTGTAGTAAACGGTGAAAATAATCAAAATAATTAAATACCATTATGTCACATCAGTCTTCCCACCGGGCGGAAACGGTTGACAAATTGAAAGAATAAACTATAATAGCAATTCGCCAATCGACATTGTTGTCGATAGCACAACACTAACTTATCGCAAGACACAGTGGCCGTACTACACGATGCATCCCCATAAATAAAGTATCGTTTTGTCATATTTACATTGCTTGTTCAGTCGCTTAGCGATATACATAAGTAGTGGTTAAGGAGCAATGTATTTACTACAAAATAGTACTGTTGCAGTGATATTTGAAAACAAAAATAACGCATTAAGAGCAAAAAATATTTTAAGATTTGTTGTTTTTCATGATTATATAGATAAAGATAGTAAAATACTTGTTCTTACATATGGTAAGTGATTCCATGATCTACAAAGATTTTGATTTGGCTTCGGTCTTTACACGAAACCACTGAATAACAAGGCATTCTGATATTGTTTCACGATTACGGTTGAAAGTATACTAATACGCAAAGACGGCCATTTCAATAGAACCTGAGCATTTTGATCATATCGTGCGGACACAGACACGCCCCCTTGCCACTTCTCCTCTATTTAATATTTCTATGGGCGTAACAGTGGAGCTTTTCTTTATATAATAATGGTGTTACGGCCAGCAGCTGCTTATCCTAGGAGTAGGGTCCCCCGCGGGCCCATAAACGGAGAACCTACAAGCAGATGCTGGTCGGGCCTGCTACAGGCCAAAGGTGAAAAGTTTCTAATTACAATAAACAATCAGGGGGGAGCGTTGTTTTCTAATAAGGGGAGCTTACTTACCTCTATCCAAGGCGACTGGTCCCTCAGGATTCGGTCAGGTCGCATGTAGTTGTATAGTGCTAGGAAAGTAAGGGTCAGTGATGTGTATCTGGGTGTGGCTGGTAGTGTTATTGACCTTATTAGACCGTTACCATCTGCAGCAGTTCGGACCTCAGCACCTCTCCACCTTACGTCACTTTCTTCGTTAGTCACGATGAAGGTCCAGTAACTCTGTCGTACGATTAACTACCTTACAGAAGCCACTAACTCTCGTTTGTTATAACGTCTAATTCGCGAAATGAACACAGAACGTACGAATCAAAGGTCACAGTTATTTCTAGAATATCAAATACCGCACTAATAACTAATACAGTCGAATCCGCTTATACAGATTCTGAATTAGACACTAAATCCCGGGTGAAGCTAACAAAACAGGAATGCGCGTTACGTATGGTAAACCTTATATTTCCTAGATGCGCGTGTCGTATTCCGCTTCCGACTTCCCGACAAAAGAACGCGTGCTATCTCTCGCCGCGATGAATTTGGACTCGCTATTTTTCTAGGGCGTTCTCGACTCCCACCGTTCAACACGCTCGGACGTTCAACACGCACGAACTTCATCCCGTATCGCGCCGAGCCGAGTGCCATCTAACGTCGATGCTTGACATTAGCGCTTTTGCGCGAACAAATGGTGAAAAACGAGCACACAATCCACCTGATGGTAAGTGGATACTATGACCAGTAGACACGTGTATATATCTTTGCTTAAGAATTAAAAAGCACACAGCAGCTATATTACAGTTGTAGAAGGAATAGGTCTGCGCTGCCGAAAGGCCCGCGCTCTTTCAGAATACTAACGTAAAATAGCAGCTTGGTCCTGTTGTGTTTCGTATGGTGAGTGTAGAGGACCGGAGACCTTTTTACTGGATAGGAGGTATTCCATTTTAATCATCGGGGGTGACAACGCAATCTGCATTGTAATTCTTAATCGAGGGTAGATGTATTTATAGATGTCTATGGGCCTCATCATTTATTTACCATGAGGTAAACTTTGTACTCGTTTGTTATACCGTATGTTATAAAAAAAAATATTATATATCTCAAATTAAAAGTTGATGTAAGATTTTCATTGAACATTTTCCGTTTAAATGAGATTTAGTGAAATTTTGCCGGACCCGTTTCCATTTTACGATTACGTAATTAATAGACGCCTCCGATACATCGTGAGGAAACTTGCATGTTTTAGAAATCTCGAAGACATGAGAGAACCTTGTGCCCAATACTGGGGCACGTATAGGCTGCAAATATACTTTCTTTTTTATCAAGTCTTCTGTCGGCTAATATATTGCCCTGGCATTTTTGGCATTGGCATTACTCATGCGTGACTTTTTCGACAACCTGAGGTTTTGCGGAATTTCCCATACCGCTAGTACAATGAAACGTATATATTACATAATTACGTGGTAGAGCCATGCTGCAGATATATTAGTAGTATATTTGTAGCACGAATGGGTTGGCACGACCGAGGAAGTGCCACGCTCTCTCTGAATACCAGCGTAAAATAGCAGCTTAACGCTGCTGTGTTTCGTATGGTGAGTGTAGAGAACCGGAAAGCCTTTTTAGGAAACGAGGCATTCCATCTTGGTCCTCACGGATGACAACGCATCTGCATTTTGATTCTAAATCGACGGTAGATTTAGATGTCTATGGGACAGCAACCACTTACCATCAGGTGGACTGTATGCTCGTTTGTCACCCTTATGCTAAAAGAAAATTACTTATATGTATATAATGGCACACTTGTTAACACAGCACTTTATGCACAATACTCGTCGATCAGTGCACTACAGGCATTCAAATCAAGCAATCGTTTTTTTATCATGCTAATATCATATCAATTATCATAATATAGCAACCTTCATATCATCTTATTGCATCAAGCGTGGGAATTACACCCCACGCTGTTATAATCTTGGAGTATACATCAGCATAGCTTGCTTATCTAAACATTGTTGCTAAGGCTATATCTATACCAACAATAGTTTTTTTCTTTTTTTTTAGGTAGAAGAAATAACTGTACACCCGCAATACAACGCGTCGTCGTTCAGTCGCGACGTCGCCATCTTGAAGCTGATCGAGCCAGTACAGTACACTGACTACGTGCGGCCGATCTGCATCTGGCCAGACAACCAAATCGATCTCAACAACGTTATCGGGAAGAAGGGCTCCGTGAGTCATCATTAATTATTACATTATCAAAAGTCAACTACTGCCACTGATGACCTATGGAACTGAGATGTGGTCCTTCACTGCTGGCCGAATGAGGAAGCTCAAGGTCGCTCAGCGAGCTATGGAGAGGGCTATGCTCGGAGTTTCTCTGCGTGATAAACTTAGAAATGAGGATATCCGCAGTAGAACCAGAGTGACCGACATAGCCCAAGGGATTAGTAAGCTGAAGTGGCAATGGGCTGGCCATATAGCTCGAAGAACGTACAACCGATGGGGAAAAAAGGTTCTCGAGTGGCAACCTCGTACCGGCGGACGAAGTTTAGGGCGTCCCCCCACTAGGTGGAGTGACGACCTGGTAAGACATGCAGGAAGTCGATGGATGCAGATGACTCAGGACCGTCCTTTGTGGCATTTCTTGGGGGAGGCCTATGTTCAGCAGTGGACTTGTGAAGGGCTGTAATGATGATGATGATGATGATAAACTGCTGAAAATAGGGCATACAAATATTACACCACTTTAAAGGATATCGGGAAAAAATAATATTAATTGCAAAAATATTCAACCAGAAGGAGTAATTTTAAATAAATACGGAGGATGCAGAATCTTTAGAAAAATAAGTCGGCCATTTGTAAAAATAATGGCGGGAAGTTGTTAGCTATTAATTAGTGGCTTAATTAATTGGCTGAGTGGATGTTGCGGACGCGATTGGTTTATTTTGCGGACGGTTGGAGTGGTCTCGCTGTTTGTGTTGGGATTTGGGAATTAAGCAAAAGTTTCAATATATCAGGACTTTTGCTAAAATATAGCGGGAAATCAAAACAGAAGCATTTTTTAAATAATAATAAACATTTAATTTCTCTTACATATAAGTACTCTAGGTATATTTATTTTACATAACTAAAACAATTTTCAGTTATTGTGGGAGACCGAAGCCCAAACTTGGTTACCGTGTGCTATGGGTCTCCTGGTTTTATAAAAATGTTATATTAATATAAACATTAAGTGGGCGTTGTTTGTGAAGAGCTAATATAAGATTTAAATCATAATCTAAAATATAAATGACAACAAAAGGAGTATGCAATGTGTTTGAACTTTAAGTAGAGATAATAAAGTTATAATATAAATTATTTAATATTTTCCTTGTGTTTTCGAATTATGGTACGTTATGACAAATGCAATTAACAGGTTGTTTATTTTATTTTTAAAGATGTATTTGAAACCACTATAATTTACAAAACATATTGGTAGCATATATTTTAAGAGTAGATACATTTTAAACTGAAATTCTAAAATTTTATTCAACGTAGGCTTGCTTCTTTCCGAACATGAGAACTTTAGTTCTCATGTTCGGAAAGAAGACCTTCTCAGAGAATAACCGACAAAAAACTATGTGTGCATTGATATTTTTTAATGCCATGTTACTACTTTACGTGTAGAAACCCTTTACACTTTTACCTTACCTTATACCCTTATTATCCTAGTCCCTGGATAACCTTTTTACTGGAAACGAGACATTCCATCTTAGTCCTCAGGGGTTACAACGCAGGATAGACGTATGTCTATGGGCTACAGCATCCACCAACCATAAAGCCGCGTCTCCCCCAAAGTTTTGTTGCCAACATAACACTTGGTAACAAAACTTGAAACAATGTCGGGAACCGTGTTTTCATTTTCGGCGGCAACATCAAAGGAATACGCATGTTGCAAACATTTGTTCCCTCGGTGGAGACCCTTGTTGGAAACAGTTGGAAACATAACTGTTGTCAACAGTTTTGGTGGATACGCGGCTTTAGGTGAACTGTGTGAACGTTTGTCATCCTTATTCTATAGAAAAAAAATACAATCCCTCTTCACCTTACATCCGTTGATTTGATAACAAGTATACATTGCTATTATATTCCCGATTAGGTGGTAGGCTGGGGCTTCGACGAAACCGGCGTTGCAACAGAGGAATTGACGCTTGTAGAAATGCCAGTCGTCGACCAGGAAACATGCATCAGATCGTACAGCGACTTCTTTGCAAGGTTCACGTCGCAGTACACCTACTGCGCCGGCTACAGAGACGGTGAGTACTTGCTGAAGAACGTAACTGCCAAAGACTTCTGTATATACTGCTATGCCGGCAATTCATAACAAAATCTGTGTCATAGGCGAGTAGCTGGCACGGTAAATATGCCACGCGGTTATATTTTCATTTACAACAGTTACTATCTATTTTATTTTAGGCAAATACGAAATAAAGATAAATACTTATCTGAAATAAACATAAAATCACGTTGACAAAGTGCGCACAAAAATAATGACAGCGTTTTCTTAATCACATCAAAAAAAACAGTGTTATATTGTCGAAAACAACGTTCGCGGTTTACAAAATAATTAAAAATTAAAAATTTTGTCCAGCCGACTTCAATATAAGCGACTTCAATATAGGTTATTTAAGAATAACTCAATAACCATTGGTCTGACCTTGATCAAATTCATATGGGACCACACGAGAACTATCAGCTTTCATATAAAAAAGAATCATCGTAATCGGTTTGCCCAGTACAAAGTTATGAGATAACACACATAAAAAAAAACATACACTCGAATTGAGTACCGTCTCCTTTTTGGAAGTCGGCAGATCTCCTTTTTGGAAGTCGGCAGACAAAGAACTAGTCTTCCCGCCCGCTTGTAGTAGACTAAAAGAGTTACGGGGAATTGACCGCAACTTAGTGCGCAATGTATTAAAGCCACAGAGTCCGTCTGGAAGTATACATAGAAGTCTTTGGTAAAAACGTTTAAAATGATGTTTACACATACAGTTCACAATGACCAAAAATATTGAAAGCTACCCGTACTGGTTTTCTATAGTGGGTTTACTTTTATTTCTTAGGGCTGCCACCTGTCTGTTCAATAAATTCTTAAAATCTATTGTAATTTGTGTATAGTGTAGGTAACCATAGTTTTATTCAACATCATAGGTAAAGTTCGACAAAATAATTTATTTACAATATGTAAATAAATTATTTTGTCGAACTTTAATTGTTAATAAGTAGATTTTATTAATTTTGATAAAAATTTGAGATTGGATTGTCGAAAACACAATCTGATATATAATTAGTATAGCCAAGGACAAAAAAAAGCTTTTTTCGATGTCAGTTAAGAAATATCTTTCAAAAACAACTGTCCAATATTCTTGGCAGTAAGGTGGCAGGCAACACTATCCACGACCGGTGCAGTCATAAGGCTTTATTATTATCCCTATTAGTTTGGGCCTCATTAAAATCTGACAGAGGTGATGATTTTCATGGTGTTAAGAAATTTCGGAGAACAGCAAGGACATCGCTGAATATTGTTTAATATATTAAATTATATTTATGTAAACAAATTAAAGTTATTCATATAGGCAGGATATATGTACATTATCTTCAATACTAGAGTAACACTATGAATTTTCTATATGGTTTGAGGTATATCTTTTTCAAATGCTTTTATTATATATTCATTACAGGGTCCATCGATAAACGCACCGGATACAGGAAAAGTAGGTCTTTACAAATGATAAACAATTACTAACAACCTAACTCGTGCTTTTCATTTCAGGCGTAACAAGACCTAAACTTGCACGTGGAAATGTTAAAAAATATGTTCAAAATATCTTATCACTGCCTACTAATATTTTCAATTATATAATAATTATTAAGTTTCCTTTGTCTTAACAAACTGGCCTAATTTTAAATGTAATTGGCTTTATTCTTCAGTTGAATTTCAGCTTAAATTTAACATTGGAAATAGGTGTAACAATACGCCGCTCGGCATCTAAAATCGCATCACAATACACAAAATGGTATAACTCATAATATCTCCCAGCATAATACTGGATTCAAGTTATCTTATAGTATGCAGGCTACTCAGGTTACACGGCCACTTGAACGTCTTTCATATAAATAAATGTAACATTAAAAAAAACATATGAGCAGTTCACATGCGGTAGGAGTGAAACCTTCGGAAAACTAAACTTCGAGACAATGAGACGAATATAGGAAATACTGTATACTCTATCTCGTTCTCTCGCAGGCTTAATCCTATAGATGTATATGTATGTCTCTTTTAGTGGCGCTTTTTCGTTCCATCGAGTTTCAAATCACAACGATTCTAAAGAAATTTTCACTTCAAAATTATACAGAAATTTTAATATATTAATAATGTATATATTACAGTACATATATACAATATTAAAAACTATAATAATAAAAAAAATTAAAACTAGAAACTTAATTATCATGTATGCGTAGGTATATGGATGTGGAGGAAGCGAGAGAGGTGTGTCAGGATCGTGCCAAATGGAAGTCCATAGTCTCTGCCTACCCCTCTGGGTGACAGGCGTGAGTGTTTATGTATGTATGTATGTATGTTATCATATAGTCCTACTTCCCGCGGTATCGTGCCAAGAACGCTGGCTGCGTTTCGCCCGCTGAATGGCTATACTTAGCCTTTGAGCGAGAAAAAAACCAGCCCTCTAATCACCAGCAGCAACGACCAGCCGCGTATGGAGTTCCTTTAGGAACTTCACCGCACGTGGACCCCACGGACCGATAGTCTCTACAGCAAATGGCACAAATATGTAGTCATCTCTCAGAGAATCATACTTGCGCCACTTACTCAGTTCAGCTGCCTCTGATGCCGTCAAAGATATCCAAAACTTTTCTTTGTCACCAGTATCGCAAGGCAATAAATGGCATATTCACCCTTCGTTTTATTCTATTTATAAATATACTAGTGATCCGTCCTGACTTCGCCTGGGTAGGACCTATTAATTTAAAAATTTAAGATAGTCAGAGCCAAACACATCTCCAAGTTTTCAGATAAAATATAGCCTAGAACCTAGATCACTCCTGACATTACTCCATTGAAATGGTTTAGCCATTCCGAAGATTAGTCCGGACCACAAACTAATAGGGAGTGCCAGCGCAAACCGGACAGAGAATTTTTTTTAAATAGTTATATTTAAAAATGGTTTATTTTATTTTTTTGTTTAGTAGTATAGTTGTAGCACGAATGGGTCAGCCCAACCGGGGAAAGACCGCGCTCTCACAGAATACCAGCATAAAATGGCAGCTTAACGCTGCTGTGTTTCGTATGGTGAGTGTAAAGAACCGGAGACCCTTTTTACTGGAAATGAGGCATTCCATCTTAGCCCTCACGCGTGACAACGCATCTGCATTTTGATTTGTAATAGAGGATAGATGTAGATGTCTATGGGTCACAGCAATCACTTATCATCAGGTGGACTGTGTGCTCGTTTGTCACCCCTAACCTATAAAAAAAAACTTGACATAAGGCAGTTATTTTGACATTACAGGCAGACCTTTCAATTGTGTATATATACTTATATATAGATATGTAGATATGTATGGACACAATATTGTTTATATTAATAAGTGATATTTGGTTTTTCTTTTAATTAATTATAGTTATCACATTACTTTAATATTTTCAATTACTATATAACAAAAAGGTTGCAGATTTTCATGCTCGCGGTTTTGGATGCCGTACGACGAATATTTAATTATATCTTTCTATCTCTTTCTTTAGTCACACTAAGTATTTCTTAAAGTAGTTTTAGAGCTAACCTGAAAAGTTAATGAATATATTAACAATCTATTAAAATTGACAACATAACAATAAACCTGAAAGAATTACGTTAATAATTTTACGTGGTAGAGCCATGCTGCAGCTATATTAGTAGTATAGTTGTAGCACGAATGGGTCGGCTCGACCGGGGAAGGACCACGCTCTCACTGAATACCAGCGTCAAATAGCAGCTTAACACTGCTGTGTTTCGTATGGTGAGTGTAGAGAACCGGAGATCCTTTTTACTGGCAACGAGGCATTCCATCTTAGTCCTCACGGGTGGCAACGCATCTGCATTTTGATTCGCAAACGAGGATAAATGTAGATGTCTATGGGCCACAGCAGCCTCTTACCATCAGGTGGACTGTGTGCTCGTTTGTCACCCTATACTATAAAAAAGAAAAAAAAAGAATGACCATTACAGATGAATTACGATTACGACCACTCTACAACAATTTTTTTGATATAACGTTACCCCACTAGGAATTTTCCTGTATCTCATAGGCGTTTTACGTAGTTTTACGTACATAAACTGCATGCACTGACAAATATCTAGACCAGAACATTTTTGTTATCAGCTAGCTGAACCTACAGCTTGTGTTCAGCAACGTCTTATATTTTAGCGCATGCAATTTAATTATTATTCATTGCCGCGCTTGATTGATAAAAGAATTCATTATTTTTTTGTTAGTTTATGCATATACACCTTCTCCATTGAAAAATACATGTATAATATACCCATTTTCATGGTGATCGATCAAATAGATTTTGAGTTAAACGATTTCATATAGGTATATAAACATCCTCTTTTGTATGTATAGAAGAGCTAACAATCTTCCGCACACCAGATGTCGCTAGTTAACACTGAGGTGAAGTTTTTTTGTTACACAGTGACGTTTAATTGAGAAGTTAGTTTTAAATTAAAGTTTATCAGTTTCTATTGTTATATTTAATCCACAAAACAATGTCTCAGTGGTTAGCTCTTAAACTTTATGCAAATTTTTACTCCTTTTTAATTTTTTTACTTTTATGAATATCTGTGGTTTAGTTTTATTTTTAATTTAATTAAACTAATATAAAATATAACTAACGGTATAGAAAGAAACATTAACCGTTACATTTTTCGAACAAATTAACTTCCCCACTATAGAATCCGTCAAATATTACACCTCATTTTCCGCCCTGATAGCAGAAAAAGTCGTGGATGTCCTTTACTTGTTCTATGAATTATATGTCAAAATTTTAGTACAGAAAGATCTTCTCTGAAAAATGTTGCTTATCTACTAATTTAAATCAAAAAAGGACTGTAATAAAATAATTATCTCCGTCTAGTAAAGCACCTGCTGTCTAGAATTCCGCCTCCGTAATGTTAAAATAACTTGCCTGTTATTAGAGTTGCACTGTTGTGTTTTAGTTTGAAAGCTTGAGTGCCAATACAATAACAGTTGTAAGGCATTCGATCTTAATAATCATGGATGACAACGAATCAGTAGTCTCCTTTGATTGGTGTTTAAGTGCTGCACTAAACACTTAGGTATCAGGTTGATAATGTACTTGCTTGTCACGAAAGGTATTAGAATTATTTACGTGGTAGAACCATACTGCATCTAAATTAGTAGTATAGTTATAGCACGAATGTGTCGGCTTGACCGGGGAAGGACCACGCTCTCACAGTATACCAGCGTAAAATAGCAGCTTAACGCTGCTATGTTTCGTATGGTGAGTGTAGAGAACCAGAGACTTTTTACTGGTAACGAGGCATTCCATCTTAGTCCTCAGGGGTGACAACGCATCTGCATTTTGATTCCTAATTGAGGATAGATGTAGATGTGTATGGGCCACAGCAACCACTTACCATCAAGTGGACTGTGTGCCTGTTTGTCACCCTTATATTATAAAGAAAATGATGCATCAGATAACGAAATATCGCTGATATATTACGGCTTACCTTGTTCTTAATTGAAATACAAAGACGGGTGTCACCCGTACAGCTGAGTATGCCCAAATTAAAAGGTTTGTACCTCTGACGGTCGCCTAAGTCAAGCTTTCAATTAATTGGAAAAACTTATATAGGTATATAGCAATAAAACTAGTTGGAAATTCATAATGTTTATTAATGCGAATAAAAATAATCATGTGTAACGCACACTTTATATCTACTTAAATCAAATAAAATATTTTTTGTTAGCTTGAAAATATGGCTGTAATCATTGACCTACAATGGCGTTAATTCTTTTAATACATTGCTTGCTTCTTATAAGAAATATAAATATAAGATTAATTAAGTTGCTAAACTCCTGTTTGCTTCGACTTTATGAATTATTACCAGACGCATTATATACGTTATAATAAATATTATAATAAAATATTATATGCTTCATTCTTTTTTATTTTTCTTTTAAATTTAATATAAAATTTTACATTACAGGCACTTCAGTATGCAACGGTGACAGCGGCGGTGGCATGGTATTTGAAATTAACGACAGTTGGTACCTCAGAGGCCTTGTCTCGCTCTCCGTTGCCAGGCAAAATGAATACCGATGCGATCCCTCGCATTATGTCGTATTCACCGACTTAGCCAAGTTCTTGCCTTGGATACGAGAGAATATTAACAATTATTAATCTATTATATTTGAAATATGCAATGCAACTTCATTCAAATTTCAAATATTTAGTATAGTCCATTTTATACAGAATTAATTTTGTGACACTTGATGAGATCACATTATATGCTTCCATAAATCTTCAAAATCAAAATATATTGGTTGTCTATTAAATGTATTATTATTATTATACTGAAATTCGAAGGAACCACTTTAAAATATAAGTGATATCGTATCGATCTCTTTAAAGAATAGACTCAAGAAACTGCAACTTGTTACCGCTAATTAATCTGTCTTTCAGGAAGTACTCTGTGCTGTCAAATTAAAAATGTAAGTGTGACGTTCCCTTCTGTCACTGTGGCGCATCATGCGTAAACGTATCTATTACCTATAGTATTTTCGCTAACATATATGGTCGGCTTTGTATCGCGTCGCCCTAGCACATGCCGAAATTTGTCAAAGGTGCCGCCGCGACATCAAAGGTCGCCGCGTGCTTTGTACACCCGAAGGAGAATTTAGCATTTTAAAACGAAGCGCCGTAGTGAAAGGTTCTTTGCTACCCAATTTGTTTTTATTATTTATATTCGTATTTTATTACAATAACCATAAGAAATTTTATTCATCGGATAGAAAATCATTTATTTAACAATTAGTAAAAAATAATAAAATAAAAGCAAAGTAATAAGTGCGTCTCCGGGGGTACCGCCACTATATTAGCAAACAGACTATACAATAATTCTAATGTGATAATTATGTACCTACTGTCGCATGATATTGCTCTCTATTTCATTAGTTTCAGGGCTGATTTTTCGATCTTCAGAGTTATTTGTCAAATAGGTCTAAACTGAAGGAATATTTTAACTTGTTTTTAAGTTTTTATTCTATGAATGGTAGTAGTACGACAGTAATAGTGAGTATTGTATATTTGTTTACTTATATTATATTATGTAATTGGTTTCTTGGAAATATTAAGATATTGTAGGTAAGTACAATTAACTTCAATGTTCGAAAACGGTCTTATAAAATTTGAATGAAGTTTTTAGTTAGACAATGGTTTAATTTCCTTTTTTAGTATATCTAGATCATTGAGTTATATGTACTACGTACTAGAGAAGCTATTCCAAACAAAAATTGTGCGCTACTCGTCTTCACGCATGCACGGGAGATAGTAATAGTAGAGACGCGCATGCGCGAAGACTAATATAAAATAGATATAAGAATTTTATATAAAATACTAATATAAAATATATATAAGAATTTAACACAAAATACTCTTATTTTAATCTAAACAAACATATTTCTAAATAAAATGTAATAATAATTATCTTATGGAATTCACAAATCTTCAATTTACGCAATATTTAGTTTAGTGTACGGATTGCAGTACAGTTCAGTTGAACATAGTCAATGTTCGGAATGCGAAATCTAGTGCGTAGTATATCGATGATCTAGATAGATTCCATCTGTCAGATTTATTTGCCGCAATAGTCGGTCCAACAGATACAAAATACAAACTTTTATCTGTTGATTGAATTATCAGCTCTTATGAAACTGAATATAATTATACAATTATTTCGATCTATGTGAATTAATATTAATCTTTAATGTATAGGAATGTTATGTACTTGAATTATAGGTCTGTATTTTTAAATGAATTTCAATAGGTACATACTACATATGTTTTGAAACGTATTTGGGGGTAATAAAGACGGTGTTAAATCGATAGACTATTTAAGTTAGTGCATTAGTTAATTTACTGTATTATTTTATTGTTTACTTTTTGGCAATTTCTTAACATTTTATACTTTTTATAGTAAACTTAGCGTAAGTTGAGTAAGAGTTGCTATGTTTATAAAATTTACATTCTTTATTCTTTTTTCAAATTGTCTAAGATTTATTCTTAATTTCAAAATCAATAAATATCCACAAGTTATATTGCAATCGAGTGGTTTCTATCATAGCGAAAAAAAATTTTCAATCGAGGACGTAATAAAAGAAGTTATATATTTTGCAGTTTTATTGGTACTGATGCATTATTTAAATCCTATAAAATCCATCTTACAGAATACCAGCGTAAAATAGCAGCTTAATGCTGCTGTGTATCGTATTGTGAGTGTAGAGACCCTTTTACTGCAAACGTATGGTAGTGTTCCACCTCAGTCCTCAGGAATGACAACGCATCTGCATTTTGATTCTTAATCGAGGATAGATATAGGTGTCTTTGGGTCACAGCATCCACTTACCGTGAGGTGGACTGTGCTCGTTTATCACGCTTATTCTATAAAAAAATGTACGGTAGGTAGCCGTCATATATTACCTTTCCTTGCTTCTTCATTTTTACTTTAGGTAGTAGAGCCACGCTGCAGCTACATTAGTAGTAAAGCTGTAGCACGAATGGATCGGCTCGACCGGGGCAGGACCACGCTCTCACAGAATACCAGCGTAAAATAGCAGCTTAGCGATGCGGTTTCGTATGGTGAGTGTAGAGCACCGGAGACCCTTTTAACTGGAAACGAAGCATTCCATCTTATTCCTTACGGGTAACTACGCATCTGAATTTTGATTCGTAATCGAAGATAGATGTAGATCTCTATAGGCCGCAGCAACCACTTACCATCAGGTGGACTGTGTGCTCGTTTGTCACCCTTATCCTATAAAAAAGGTACAATATTAGATTCATCATCATCATCATTACAGCCCTTCACAAGTCCACTGCTGAACATAGGCTTCCCCCAAGGAATGATACAAAACACGGTCCTGAGCCACCTGCATTCATGAACTTCCTGCACGTCTTATCAGGTCGGGTCAGGTATATCTAGTCAGGGGACGCCCTACACTCCGTCCGCCGGTATGAGGCTGCCACTCAAGAACCTTCTTTCCCCATCGGTTGTCGGTTCTTCGAGCTATATGGCCGGCCCATTGTCACATCAGATTACTAATCCGTGGGGCTATGTCAGTCACTCTGGTTCTACTACGGATATCCTCATTTCAAGTTTATCACACAAAGAAACCCCGAGCATAACCCTCTCCATAGCTCGTTGAGCGACCTTGAACTTCCTCATACGGACACGTACACATACAGGACCACGTCGCCGTTCCATAAGCCATCACTGGCAACACGCACTGGTTGTACAGTCTCTTTTTTAAGTTTGGAGGTATATCTGACGAGAAGATGTGCCGTAATTTCCCAAACGCTGCCCAGCCGAGTTGAATCCGTCGATTGATCTCTCAGTCGAAGTTGGACTTACCTAATCGCACTATTTGTCCCGGGTAAACATACTCGTCACCAACTTCTTCTTCTATATGTGACATGGACGTTATACATGATCTTCGTTTTGTCCATGTTCATCTTAAGACCTATTCGTTGGGAGACACTATTGAGGTCATTGACGTTAAGTCCTTCAGCGATAGATTAGGTACTAATGTATAGGTACTAAAGATTCATCGTCTTCACCAGCCTGTATAAGTCCACAGCTGGCCATGGGCCTACAGTTGAAAGAAAGATTTATGTTAATCGCCACGCAAGGCAAGCGAATAAGGACTTGTGGTCATAGACGGCACGGCATGGCTCGACGCGTCAAAGGATTTTTTTCGTGGAATAAATATTTTAACCTTATTTTAATGATCTTAGCACTGAAATTCCATTATTTCAACACTAATAGACGTAAACACCACGGCATGCTGCTGCACGTCACTGCATTCAAGTCAAGTTTACCGGAAGCCGCTTCAAACGCGCTGCAAACTTGACGGTAAACTGGATCATGTATGACATCCATTATGGTCACTTGTTCGTAAGTCCTTTAGTCAACTGCGAGCAACGGAGAAGACTGTACTAGAATTATTTTGTGCGTGCAGTTTGGTTCATAAACCATCGGAGTATTTCGCTTTGTCTCCCACTCACGGGACTTAGGGACGAGCATAGTGATGCGCATTATTGTTGTCGATAATGTATTTAGTTTTATCATTATGTTGGTTAGTGACAAAAATGAAAAAAAGGATAAAACAAAGTATTAAAAAAACTATAAGTACAAATGTTTGGAAAGTAACAAGTTATATTAAAAATAAATATAAAGATAATAACTTATATCTAAAATTAAATATCTTGTTATCGATAATGGCGTTGCGCCCGCGCAACATGCTCACCGCCCTAGCCGGGCTGAGGCCGAGTTATGATTTATGACCCCAACTGCACGCACAAAATAATTTTACTATAGCTCTGTTATGTAAATCTTATTTTCCAAAGTTGCCACGCTTGGCAAACGGGTTGGCAACCGTAGTTTATAATATTCTGGTTATTATTAGGAAGACGCTGCTACCCATCTGCATTTTTGTTAATAAAAGCTTGTAAATAAAAGATAATGAAATGAAAGATTACAAAATGGTGGAAAATAAAATAATACACAGGTTCTCACATCTATAATAAAGAAACTTAAAATAACAAAAAAAAACAATATGTTTCAAATGACATTTCAGAGCTTCGGAGACATGAAAAATTATAAATACACAGATAAAAAATAAAATTACATTTTACGGCTTTGAACGTGAAATGAAGAAAGTTGGGACGAAGTTTAAAAAGAAACGTAATGCAACCAGGGCCAAATTTCAGATCGTCGAAGCTAAGAAAGAAATGCAGGCTCGGAATATTTTTTCAAACAACACAATTACAATCTTCCTTCTTGAGGGAGCCACAGTATCAGCGTTAACTCGCATTTGATAGCAATTGTATTGTGTATAATAACTGGTATGCGCTTACTTGTTGTAGCGCGAATAAGTTGACTCGACAAGGGAAAGACCACGCTTTCGCAAAATGCCAGCATAAAATAGCAGCTCAATGCTGCTGTGTTTTGTATGGTGAGTGTTGAGAACCGGAAACCCTTTTTATGGAAACCAGGCATTCCATCTTGGTACTCAGGGGTGGCACCTGCATTTTGTCTATGGGCCAATGCACTTACCATCAAAGTGAACTGTATGCTCGTTTGTCACCCTTATTCTAAAAAGAACTATTTGCTACAGATTATGTACTGATTACTTCATTTATCGATTATAATAAAACAGTCAAAGTCAAAAATAACTTTATAACAAAACTATAACTTTAAATTAATTAAATAAAATTCTATTACAAAACTAATTTTACTTTTAAGCTTTCCTCTCATGCAAAGCACTATTATGTCACTATAGGGAGAGGAAAACTTTCGTGATTTCTTATAAATAACTCAGCCTACCATTAGAGTTCATTGATAATGGGCCCTCTACTGAGCTAACTTCGAACGAAACCTGAAAACCTAATTGCATTACATTTCAGATTATTAAGTGCATAATGAGGGCTTCCAAAACTTTTTCTGCCACCAGTGCGGCGCCACTTGGCATTGAAGTGAAATATTTGACAGTTTTCATAGTAAGGGATGTTAATATGACAGAAAAGTGTAAAGATTAATGTTTCAGAAAGAAACATTAGTTATATTTTATATTAATTATATTAGAAATTAATAAAACACACATAATTGTGTACAAAATAGCACTTGGGCATTGTTTTGTGTATAAGTATTTACATACACTAGAAACCGATTTTTTTAAGTTAAAAGGCAACTTTTCAATGGTGACGACACTGTATGACCATCTGCATAACAAACTTAGTCCCAACTAGCAACACCTGGTGAGCGTAAAATTTTTTACCCTCATTTCCCGCCATCATTACAAATCAAACATGGCCGCCTAAAATGCAATACTAGGCGATACTTTTATATGTAGCTGTCGTTTTTGTTGTTTACTATTAATTTAACAAATTTGCTTGCTATTAAAAACACTAACGATAGTAGTCCATTGATCGTCGCAGCCATTTCTGATATTGGATTTTTCATAATTGCCATTACCAAGCGAATTGATAAATGCAGTAGGCCCTAGACACGTAACAACAAGTTGACAGCTAGCATATAACCGAATCGCCACAAATAAACACAACTAAAACCGCTCTTCAAACATGAAAAATACTTGAACACAATAAACATAAAACTATTCTTAATCATACATTTCAGTAAATATTAATGTAATAGACAAAATAATCAAAAGAGACGATACAAGGCAGATGATATGGTCGCTATTACCCCGATTTTACACATTCCCACAAATCCATTGTTAAAAAAAAATTATAGTCTTCGAAATACAAGTTGGCAATAATTTACAATGAAGTTTAACCAGTTTCGTTAAGTCTTCCATAACCACTTGGAAAGCGTATCGTCTGATCGCCTTGGTTCATAATGCCAAGTACGACGAAAACCAACATTTGTACATCACAGTTTGTCGTTGGTTACGCTAAGGCTTCTCAAACTCTCTCCCCGAACAGGTTCCCGCCTTATCATGACGAGGGGTCTTAGTAGTCGTGGATTGATCACCCAAGGTGAACAATGTGGAATTCACTTGGCTGGCCCGAGGTGGCCGCTTCGAGTGGGCTTGCTTAGCTGACTTTCGACACGTGTTGGTGGACTATGGCGGAAGGGGTTTACTCAAAGACCTCCCGGCCGAGGTGAAATCGCGGGGGAAGAGGAGTGTTGGTATGACCTAACCCGTACTTATCCCCGCGAGACGGGCATGCATAGGCATTTCCCATGTTCTGGCTTCTCAAACTATCTTAATCGGACCTCATATCAAAAAAGAAGGCACAGTTAAGAGCGTGGCCGTTTTTGGTCAGACATTGTTATGACTTATGGAAGATTGCGACCAAGAAGACTTCCGTATACTACATGGAAGCCCTTCAGAGAGATAACTCGTACATTGTAATAATGTCCTCCAGACCGAATTTCAGTCATAGCGGCCAGTTTCGACGGAGACTAACTATCGCCGCAGGATAGGATTATAGTGCCCAAGTGTGTGCGCAAACACAGGTGCACTCTCTATTTCCTCACTCTCATAGTCCGCTTGGACGGCAAACTGGCACGACTGGAGAGAGATCAGGCGCAGGCCCAACGGCTTTACGTGCTTTCCGAGGCACGGGGGTGAGACACCGCTAACTTCCTGACTGCGGGCAGCTACTGAGAATTTCTTCACAGAAAAACCCATTAGCAAAGTTTTAGCCCAACTCGGGACTTCATGATCAGCAACCACGTTTATTGATTACTAAACTAACGAGGCAGTCATTTTATTGCTTACTGCATAAATACCGCCTCCTATTTCACTGGAAAAACCGAGAAGAACATAGATATATGTAATATATAATTCATAATCTAGTCATTTTAACTTAATCGATTTGAGGGTAGGAGAGACATAATAAATCGGTTCAACGATGAATCTATATCTTCACCGAGAAATAATTTCACAACAATGTCAATAATTCTAAAGCCGTGTCTCCACCAAAGTTTTGTTACCAACTTTTGTGTTGCCAACACGTGTTGGTAACAAATGTTTCTGTAATCACCTAGTGTTGGCAACAAAACTTGAAACAATGTCGGGAACCGTGTTTCCATTTTCGGCGGCAACGTCAAAGGAATACTCTTGTTGCAAACATTTGTTCCCTCAGTGGAGACGCTTGTTGGAAACATTTGTCGGCAACATCGGAAACAAATGTTGGTAACTTTTGTTGAGTTGTAAACAGTTGGAAACATAAATGTTGTCAACATTTTTGGTGGATACGCGGCTTAACACAGTAACGTTCGCTTTCGGACGTAGGAAAGAATTAGATAAAAATTTATATAATCTACATATCCGACAAAAACTAGCAAGGAAAGTGTCAATCCAGAAACTGATTCATTTCTTTAAAATACACAAAAAATGTATAAAACTCCGTATTTCATCAATTATCAGTCGTCCAAACAAATCAATATCATTCAAAGATGGCGGGGTTCTCTATTCTGCCTACAACCTCTACATCTCTCTTCACGTTCGCATATCCTAAAGCAGTTTGTTACACAGTGAAACATTTTTACAACCGTAATATTTACAATAACTGAAACCAATTAACCTTCCAATACCACTACCAATATGGCGCTGTACCATTCCGACATCTCTGACCTTTTAATCGTTCATCCGGGAAAGCTGGAGCCCAAGGGAGGTTCCTTGCCGCCCTCGGAGGCCTAGGGTTGCCTTTATTTGGTATATAGTTTGGGTATGCGACCCTCGCGTTCACACAGACTCCAGGTCGACAACCGTTGCGTGGTGTGTTGGGATGACTTCCGCCTAGAGGGGGATTCGGGAATTTGTCCCAGGGATCCGGCATCATGCAGTTCCCGCAACTCCATGAATAATCACCTGTGCAACCAATATAACTAATGAAATATGAAAAAATGCATATTATTTCAAAATCAAAAAATAAAAATCTATAAATTACATGTTCATAATACACATATAATACAAATCATAAGAACATAATTATTACATAAAAAAAACATCAATAGTTACAATAGCAAACATTAATTTAACAAAATCGATTTCATTCAATCGACTCATTCGTGCCATCGATTCATCCACTCAAACGATATTTCATTTTATATGAAGTCGTATATAGAAAAATTTAAGTGATCATAGACACTAATAAAATACAAATATGTTTCAATAATATATTTATTTTCATACGTCTACCGTTTGGCCAGCATTTGGAAGAATACCTTTTACATTTTTCGATCCATCGACACACAAGTACACTTTATGGGAATCACATTATTAATGTCTGACAACTTGCAACACTGTGGTAAATGCAAGTGGAGCAAAAAGGGAACTTATACAAATAATTTTCAAAACAACAAACTTAAAGAAACTGTCACTTGCCCAGTGCTGCATGAGATCTGACAATGTTTCTACTACCCA
Organism: Parnassius glacialis; assembly: GCA_033319125.1. Taxonomy (NCBI): domain Eukaryota; kingdom Metazoa; phylum Arthropoda; class Insecta; order Lepidoptera; family Papilionidae; genus Parnassius; species Parnassius glacialis. The sequence continues at coordinate 3,284,863 of JAVANC010000003.1, forward strand.
CATAATTGTCGAAATTATTATAAACATACATGTCTAATAATAGTGAGCTGGGCTTACAATCTAAAACTTAACACAGTTTAGGTGCAACAAAATTATTAAACATTAAATAATCATACAGATATTACACCTTTCATGTAAAATAAAGATTTAATGAAATTTATATCACGGTCATGAGATTTTAAAGAAGAAATTATTCCTAATTACATTCTGCAAACTATACAATATATATATACGTATAACAATACAACATATAATTACTATGTACTATTTATTGATGTTTGTTATAAATTCCTAAATATTACCAAATTTCTTAGCCAATTTTATTTTGATAATAATTATTTCTTTGTTGATAACAAAATTTAATGTATTTTTTTAATCCACAGACTTTTTCCAAACTATTCTAGATTTCGTGATTCTTTTCTCATCTTGCATATGCCTCAACTGAAACCGGATACTCAAAACCATATTAAAGGGCAACTGAACAATCATGATGATAGTTAAAAGCACATATTTCAACATTCCAACGACAAAGTGTACGGTATTTTGTCTAAAAAATAATTTTTCGATCGTAATTTAATATGTAAAAGTATTTTAAGACATTTAGAACCTTTTTAATGGTAACTCTACAAATATAACAAGAATCAATTATTCGCCATTGTTATTAACATATCAGCCTACATAATGTTAAAATTCTTCACAAAATGTAAACTTTATAAATATAACCATTAGGAATAGTTTAGATTCGCAACTGTTCTCTTAGTGGAAATCTATAAACACTACGAGTGTTTCCGTTCCCCCATTTTTAATGTTATACCTTCTTAACTCGTTTTCAATTATTGTACTAAACACCTAAGCAAGAGTGGGTCGGCTTGACCAATCTAGTTTTATGGAACAACGGTGTGTTCCTTGTGGAATCGACTACCACCAGCGATTTTTCAGGACCGATACAACTTAGGGACCTTAAAAAAAAGAGCCTACTCTCTTTAAAAAGGCCGGCAACGCACCTGCGCAATTCTCTTGGTATTTCGGTTGTTCATGAGCGGCGGTAGTCCCTTACCATCAGGTGAGCCGCATGCTCGTTTGCCCCCTCTCATATAAAAAAAGAAAAAACAGTAATGTCATTACGCTTTATATGATGTGTGATAAAAACAGGAAATCCTTTTTACTAGAAACGAGGCATTCCACTTTAGTCTCCTTTGTTGACAACGCATCTGCATTTTTATTCTTAATTGAGAACAGATATAAGTGTCTGAGTCCAGCATCCACTGACCATCAGGTGACTGTATCTTTTTAATCAGTACTCATCCATTTTTAGTATATAAACGTACCACCAATACCAATATTCTGGATCAATACCTTGCAAATGTTTGTCATCAAATGGCCCATAAAGTTTAACATTTTGTAATTTTAACTAACTTAACGAAATACAAAGAATTTTCAAATTAGAAACACCTTATTGCCATAAAATTATTGTGAATTACAATTATATTATATTGTTTTCAGATGTATTTCAATTAAATTCCGTTAATACTAAATAAAGCAAAGTTACTTAAAGCTTATATAGAACCGACAGATAGTATATATACTTAGGTATAACTTTTATTTAGGCACAATTCAAATATTCAAACTAGATCTAGCATTCTAGGCCTACGGTCCGAGTTCAGTGAGAAAGTCCACATAAATTTCAACTATAACACCCTACGAATAGAGACCATAATTATACAACTTCAAGTAATACAGAACAGCAGAAATCCCCACCGAACGTCTTAAGAAGTTGCTACCATTTTCATTATCAATTATAATACATTAATGTACATAAAATTAAATATTTGTCTAACCCAAGAAGGGTCATATCATTTTTAGACAGGTGTCAGAAAGTAGTGTTGCCAATTTTGTGAAAAATTTTATGTTTGCCACATCCCGGAATTTAAATTCAAAATATATCTTCTTTAGCTTTCAGTAATTTAATTCAGAAACTTTATTTAATTAAAAACAAAAATTGTATTGCCTTGAATTTTATTAATTTAAAAGCACCGACAGAATGACTCTACGGTTTTGGTAACACACGTAATTATATATACAAAATGTAACAAAAACCCTGTAGTTTCAGTTAAGTGCGTCATCAGAATCAGTATTCAAACGTATGGAAATAAACTTTACTTCAGTAAACTCGAGCATATTTTTTTTTATATAATACTAGCTGACCCGGCAAACGTTGTTTTGCCATATGTACTCGTACATTACTCGTATTTCTGGGAAATATTTTTTACTTTTAAAAATCGCGATTAAAAAACAGAGGTTCATCGTGGAAGGGTGAAAATTTGAAGTTTTATGTATTTTTCACTGCTAAACCATAATAAAATTAAAATATTTTTTTTTGCAAAAATAAAAAAATATATTTAGGGGTGGGTCGCCCTTATCATTTAGATTTTATTTTATGAATTTAGAGAGATTAGAGATTATGAAAAATAGATGTTGGCCGATTCTCAGATCTATCCGATATGCACACAAAATGTCATACAAATCGGTTCAGCCGTTTCGGAGGCGTTTGATAACAAACACCGCGACACTAGAATTTTATATATTAGATAATAAATAAATTAACCCCTGCGCTATCCCGTGCACTACATAATATAGGTCATTGCTATTGTCTTACTACTGTGTCTGAAAACCGGACAGTGAAATTGTTAATATAAGATGCCAATTGCAAGTGGTTTTATTACCTCTGCAAGTTTAAATACCAAATACTTATGACGCACTTTAGGGCACGCACGCACTTTTACCACAGGGTTTTTGTTAAATGTTGTATATCTCCAATGACTCTTGTTTGCTGCAATCTATTGCATTTAATAAACATAATTTTTTTGTACATTTATCTTGTGATACGAATATTTTTTCCTTTGTTGTCTTTTCTCTTTCTTACACTAAGTTATCTCGTTCTGACACCCGTGCAACACTGGCTACAGTTAGGAACAGACACTGTAACAGGAACAACACTAATAGACTCCGCAACACCTACTGAACACCCGAATCACCGTTGATATTGTCAATGTAACCATCGGACACACAGCGGACGCGTTCGCGGACCGTTCAGTACAACAATACGTACAATTTTGAACTTTACGACGTTGAAATAAATCTATCAACGATATACATATTTTTTTACAGAATTAAGTTGACAAACGAACGCACAGTCCACCTCATGGTAATAATCAAAATGCAGATACGTTGTCACCACTGAGGACTAAGATGGAACATAACTAAGGAGGAAATACCTCGCGAATACCAGCGAAAAGAGTCGCCGGTTCTCAACACTTACCATACGAAACACAGCACCATTAAGTCGCTATTTTACGCTGGTATTCTGTGAGATAATATTGCAAAGTAATTCATACTAAAAACATAATAAACCTAGCAAGCTAACAGCATAGCAAAGTGGCGAAGCAATCAGCTTTATAGCGGTTTCTAACGGTTGCCGTTGAGCAATCAGTTTCAAAATAGGAGGTTCAGATGCCTGGGTGATCAGTAATCGATTGCTGAAAACAGAATTTGAAAATTCGAAACCGTTCTCGAGATAATCGTGGAACAGGCGGACAGACAGACAGACATCGTGAAATCAATAAGTGTCTTCGCAAACTTCGCCACTTAATAATCAACAATTTCATTTTGTAAGGCATGTTTTATACATGGTAGCAAAATGCTGCAGCTATATTATGTAGTACGAATAGGTCGGCTCGACAGAGTAACGACCACATTCTCACAGAATACCAGCTTAAAATAGCAGTTTAATGCTGTTGTGTTTGCTATGGTGAGTGTATAGAACCGGAGACTCTTTTCACTGGAAACAAGGCATTCTATCTTAATTCTCGTGGGCTAAAATATCGAGGATAAATGTGAATGTGAATGTAAGATGTCTATGGGCCACAGCCTCCACTTACCATCAAATGGACTATGTGCTCGTTTGTCACTATTATTTTATTTAAAAAAAAACTATGCGAAACGTTTACGTCCAGCGGTGGACTGTTTTTAACGGACTACGGACTTATGATGGTGACTTATATTGTTTTGTATAGAGTCAATAAACGTGTAACAGTGCATCTAATTTTAAGTGGCAACTGCAACACGTAAAGACCTACAACCAACTTCAAACAGATGCATTGCTAACTCTGAAGACTAAGAAAATTTGCTTTACAGCTCGTAAATATATTTGTATATTAATATTTATAATAATTTAATAACCTTTATATGCCAGTTTTTCCAACGGTACATCAATTTATAATATTTATCGAATCCAACAGTATATATGCGAAAACGTAACACTGGCTATTATAAAGTCAATTTGAGGACATCTTTCATTTTATATAGGAACTGAAAAAAAATAAAGATTAAAATTTTAAATAATAACCGCAAAGAAGGGGAAAGTAACCAACCAGTCTACGAGAATATTATATAAATGAGTATATTTTTATTTATAGAATAAGGGTGATAAACGAGCACACAGTTCACCTGATGGCAAGTGGATACTGTGGCCCATAGACGTCTTCATTTATCCTCGGTTAAGAATCAAAATGCAGATGCATTGTCAGCCCAGAGAACTAAGATGGAATACCTCATTTCCAGAACAAATAGTTTTTTTCTTTATAGGATAAAGTTGACATCTGAGTCTCCGGTTCTCTAAATTCACCATACGAAACCTACGCACCTTAGCCTTAGCACTTTAGCACCATTACGCTGGTACCTTACGCTGGTATTCTGTGAGTAGCAGCAATACCAGCAGTACCACCAGTGTGTATTGTAGAATGTATAATTTGTATTTTCAATAGTGATGAATTTTTAACAGTGGTAGAGCCACGCGGCAGCTTTCGCTGTCGCACGGATGAGCCGGCTCGAACCGGGGTGGTACCACGACCTCACAGAATACCAGCGTGAAGTGGAGGTTTACTTCTGCGTTTCGCTTGGTGAGTGCAGGTGGCCGGAGGCCCTTTTTACTGGAAATGAGGCATTCCATCTTAGTCCTCACGGATGACAACGCATCTACATTTTGATTCGCAAACGAGGATAGTTGTAGATGTCTATGGGCTGCAGCAACCACTTACCATCAGGTGGACTGTGTGCTCGTTTGTCACCCTTATCCTATAAAAAAATATATATATTTGTATGATATAGCTGCTTTTTTATTTTTGTTTGCATTGCTGTCCTGAGAGGATGCCACGCATCTGTAGCATTTTTGTAATAAAGTTAACACCTGCAGTGTCCACTATAGAAGTCACATGACATCTGGTGGACTATTAGTTTGTTACTTCAGTTTCATTTAAAAAAAAACTCGCGAGACAAGCATATTTTAAATTAATCCCCCGTAAACTTGGAGCGATGAAAATATGTCTAAAAAACAAGGAGTTAAATCACTTATACGTCATGTAAAACAAAACAATAATAAAGAAATAATTATCCTCTACTAAAACAAAAACTCGAGTGTTTTTACTAGAAACGAGACATTCCACCTTAGTCTTCAGGAATGACAAAGCATCTGCATTTTGGTGCTTAATAGATGTAGACGTCTATGGGCAAGTACATCCACTTACTATCAGTTGGGCTGTGTGCTCGTCTGTCACGCTTTTATTTATATATAAAAATTGCGTGTCACGTTGTTTGTCCGCGATGAACTCCTAAACTACTGAACTAATTTCAATGAAATGTTTCACAATGTGTGCAGTTTGGTCCAACTTGAGAGATAGGATAGTTTTGATCCCGATAAGTGAGGCTCAATATTTTTTTATTACGAATTTAAGGATTTTTTTATATGAAGGGTCGTCGAAAATGGCAGAACAACGTCTGCCTGCCGAGCTAGTTCTATATAAATAATCACCACCATTAACGAATAATTAATTATATCATTACATAAATAAATAAAAATACGACAATGATGTCGAATGATGTCAGTATTCCTATCTATAGCTACATCTGAACTTACCAAAAGGTGGGATAGTGGTTAACTACTCTTGACCAAAACAATTAGGCGCATGACAGGAATGCGGTTTCGGCGCCCGCACCCCGTCTCTATCCCCGCACTTTCAAAAGTGACCAATCACCGTTCCTTGTTCCCTCCATAGTTCTAATGACATCTCAGCTGTCTCAGCTGTCATGTGCCTAATTTTTTTGGTGACGTAATACACGTCGCGTCCGCTGTGAATCAAGACTTCAAAATACGCACAAAACTAACACCGAATTATGAATACAACGGAATGGCTTACATTCGTTACAATAGAAATCGGAACTCCCGCAAAGTTTTGTGATATTTTTAATATATTTTCAGTCAACAACTTCAACACAGACTGTCGAATATTATCACTAAGATACATTAAAAATTAAAAATATTATTGTTCAAAAACTTAAACTATATATTCAATTTAAATGTTGACGATAACCTTTATTTGGTAAATTTGACTATATGAAAGATCAAATTATTATCTATCTTATCAAACTGTTAGTATATCGTCTTTGTTACTCACACTTCAATGGATTAACTTTTATAGTAGCATTTTATATCAAAACTAAAAGTTTCACAAACTTTGCAATAGTTAACGAATTCATATTTTTAAGTTACATAAGATATATTTTCCCGCTTTACGAATTACATCTGTAATGACAATTATTTATTACTAATAGAATCTAATTTTGATACTTACAAAACAATCTATGGTTTACAACAATAATAATAAACCACAAACGACGAAGCGAAATATACACACCTATTAATAAAGCTGTTTACAGACATTTTATTCTATTGAGCACATCATTATTCATAAGCTGTATTATGTTGATCATCGGCACCTAGACTACAGAGAAAAAAACTGACTCCTGAATGTAGTATGGACAACAATACAGTTCTAGTAGTAATCAAATTGACATAATATGCACAACTTTAATCAAGATAACATTTACATGCTTCAGAGGAAAATAGACACTGATTTGAGGTGTTTCTATTAGACTAAATAAAAAAAACAAACATGAATAGAATTATAAGTTAAGTTTTACCCTGGGGTTGTGATTACTTTTATGCAAGCTTGCTTTCCTTGTCATCCATATCATCTAATCTCTCACTCTTTCACACTCTTACAAATTTATTGAGTGTATTAAAATTAAAATATATAGACAATCCCTAAAAAGTTTTTCATCTGTTGGAGCAAATAATATTTATATATCATTGTATATTTTTAAATAAACACATATAGGTAAATAACTTCCATTATCACAAACAAAATCAACATATTACAAACATATGTAAGTGAATGAATCTCCAAAGTACACTAGTATCATTATAAACTAAAACACCTCTTCATTTTATATTTTACTTTATCTGTGATATTGAAGTACATAGATAACATTACACGATATCAAAGAATATCCTAGAAACCTCTAAGAGTCAATAACAGTGGGTTTGTGCTGAGACGGGGTCCCTTAGTTGTACAATTAGATTTCAAGATCAACATAGAACAAAAATATTAAAATACACTGTGTTCAAAGAAGTACAAATAACTTTACCACTTCTTTAACTAAAACTCAGCACAAAATTAGGATAGATTAAAACTTTTTGATTTTTCAGTCTAGATCTTATCCGCAAAACTTTGTGAACATTTTTAATTTCATCTTACGTTCATGTCAAACTTGTATGCAGCTATATTTGCCACGTTAGGTAGGCCAGTTAGATAAGGCATTTTAAATATTAATCAAGACGGTGCTGATGCATATATTTTCATTTCCCTGTGTCACTTCTCACACACCCAAATGATGATATGGGGTGGTAGATTATTTCATGCTGCTTCACGGCGTATATTTTTTTTTTTATTATATAAAACTACTAACATATAACCTATAACAAGAGATAGATTAATGGTAATTTTCTGTAATTGTCAAAAATGTCCACAAAATTGGCAGCCCATGTAGATTCTTAAATACAATAAAATATTAATTTTAACATTCCTAACTGTTAACTGCAACGATAGTACGTATATATAATTTAGACGAAGCGTTAAGGAAGATAACAGTGGACAGGGTATCTAGATGCAAAGAAATGTACAAGATGTAACTTTCGGTGTTGAGGGAGTATGTTGCGAACGTAAATAATGTTGCCATATAAACGGCCGTAGAAACTACAAAATACATTTGGAAGCTAACGTCGCTCCTTTTAAATTCATAAAATTCTATAATTACCTAAAAAATTTAAATCTTGATTACTTTATACAGTATTAATTGACACGCATGTTTTTACATAAAAATATGAGAACTGTGATAATTCGAATACGCAATAATTAAAGCAAATATTAAACTATTAACTACAACGAATTTAAATAAATACTTGATACATAATACTGCAAGAAGCCAGCTAAAGGTGCGCGGGACTTTACACCACGACCCCCCCCCCCCCCCCCCCTTTAACATTTATTTTACAACAAAAATTGAACTCTGTTCTATCTATTTAGCATGTTTTACAATAAAAATCAAGTCTGTTCAATCTTGTTCAATATTGTAAAATATATGCATTGTCAATATCACTTTCTTTTTATCAATATTACTGATTATATATTAAGGTCTGCAAATAAAAAATGATAATTGCATAATATGTAACATTTTTAAGAATGAATAAAATCTGTTTTACTTTTCTTGGCATTTAATCAATTCCTTTTTTGCTTACAATATATTTAAAAAAATACATTGAACTATCGATAATTTAATAAAAACACAAAATGGTAACATTACAATTCTGTCACTAGAAAAGCCTAAATACCTTTTAGAACTCTCTCCGAATATATATGAAGCAAGTATTGAATGAAATAATTAGAGTTATTCAACTTCCCTAACCCAACTCTAACCCTCCTTTTGCTAGGAATAAGACACACCCCAGCCCGTAAAACATTGCAACTATTTCTAAACGATAAAAGAAGCGCGGGAGTTCGTTATCTCAGTGACGAGGACATCCACGACTTCTTCTGCCACAGGGGCGACGCCACTTAGTAATGAGGTGAAATATTTCATGACGGCGAAAGTTGAATTAAAATAAATCTAAAAAATATAAGTTATACTTTATACTAATTACATTAGAAATTAATAAACCAAACTACGGATATTCCTTAAAGCAGAAAATTTGTAAATAGTATGCCACTAAGCCAGGGGTAGCGAACCTTTTATGTATCAACGTGCTATTTTTCTACGGAAATATTTAATGAGGCCACAGACGTGCCGTAAAATAATTTTGACTTTGTGATTACAGCCGCCTCGCGCACCGCGACCAATCACCCCGTAGCATAGGATTCCTCGCATTCGTTCGTAATATAATACTTCATTGTGAACTTTGTGATCGGTGGCGTGCCCAAAATATTGTGGCACGCGTGCCATTGGTTCGCCATCCCTGCACTAAGGCATTGTTTTGTGTATTTGCGTACTCTACAAACCGATTAACTTATATTTAAAACGCAACCTCTCAATTGTAATAACATTCCGTAACAAATAACTCCACCTCAGTACCCTACTAGCGACATCTCGTGAACGGAAGATCATTAGCCCTCATTAGATGCGATGTAGCCGCTCTGATCTGTGCTAATAAATTAATCAAGCGATTCCAAGCACGAAACGAATACGTAATACAGTTGAAATCGTTTATAACGACATTGAAGGGACTATTCAACGAAGGATACTACCTAGTCAGATCATAAGTATTGTCACACAGTAAAAACTTTTCTTTTAGAATGCTGGCCACAAAAAAGTTTATTGAATTCAAATTTCGAATTGTTCATGAAAATAAAACTGTATACTTTTTAGAATTTTACTCATTTTTAAATATGGAGTGGACGCTTAAAGAAGACCGTGTTGCAGTTATTGCACTGCATCGTCGCGGTTACGCGCCAATTCAAATTTTTGACATACTGAAAAATTTGAATATAACCAAAAGATTCGTTTATCGTACCATCAAACGATACAATAAAGACTCTAGTGTAGATGACAGGTCAAGAAGTGGTCGCCCTCGGTCTGTTAGGACTCCAGCAGTAATAAAAGCTGTGAAGGCGCGAATTCAAAGAAATCCCCAACGTAAGCAGAAACTGTTGGCCCTTCAGATGGGGTTAAGCAGAACCACGGTGAAAAGGGTATTAAATGAAGACTAAGAGCTTCGGGCATATCGAATAAAAACAGAACCTCCTTTGAATGCTCGTCTAATGGACTTGAGACTGAAGAGATCCCGCGCTTTGTTGAAGCGATACGCGGGAAATTCTTTTTTCGGATGAAAAATTTTTACCGTGGAAGAGAGCTACAACAAACAAAATGATAAGGTGTACGCACACAGTAGTGAAAAAGCGAGCAACCGTATTCCGCGTGTCCCAACGAGGTCATTTTCCATCCTCGCTCATGGTATGGTTGGGAGTTTCTTATTGGGGCTTAACAGAGGTACATTTTTGTGAGAAAGGTGTAAAAACGAATGCAGTTGTGTATCAAAATATAGTCCTGACGAACCTTGTGGAACCTGTTTCTCATACCATGTTCAATAACAGGCACTGGGTATTCCAACAAGATTCAGCGCCAGCTCATACAGCGAAGAGCACACAAGACTGGCTGGCGGCGCGTGAAATCGACTTCATCCGGCACGAAGACTGGCCCTCCTCCAGTCCAGATTTGAATCCGTTAGATTACAAGATATGGCAACACTTGAAGGAAAAGGCGTGCCCAAAGCCTCATCCCAATTTGGTGTCACTCAAGACATCCTTGATTAAGACAGCCGCCGATATTGACATGGACCTCGTTCGTGCTGCGATAGACGATTGGCTCGCAGATTGAAGGCCTGTATTCAAAATCACGGAGGTCATTTTGAATAAACTTTAGTGTCATAAGAATCTATGTTTTGTTAAGTTCATTTTGGTATATAAATGGTTACATAATGAATAAACTTGTTTCAATTATTTTATATTAAACATGTGACAGAATTTATGACCTGACTGTGTATATTTAAGAGTTCTTTTATGCAATATTTAGATAGATAGATAGATAAATCGTTGCTGAATTTAAAGTTAAAGTTATTACAATAACAGTAATTTTATAAACTAAAAACGGCGGTATCGCGTTAAGCGATTTCCACCCGACAAACCGAACGTGAAAGGACATTGTAATTTTATATTTTGACGGAGAAACATTTACTATTATATAAATATATGAATATTATACAGTGTTATTTTTCAAAGAGTAGCCAAATTTTAAACTTAAGTTCAAATATATAAATAATGATACACCGTTATTGCAGTTTTTGAAAATACGATCAAATAAGGCTTCTACTTTTATTTCAAATTATTCCAAATTGAATGTGATTTATGGGCAACAACGTTTTTGTCTACACATTGATCATTACAAATGTGTACGTGCGCAGTAAAATCAGTTAAAATAATGCATTTTGAATTTAAAAGATAAAAAGGACAGAATGTTTGAGGTTTTTTTTTTAAATTAAGTTTTCTTCGCCATTTGCCTATACCTATTACTTATTCTGAACCTTCTCTGCAAATTTGGCCGGTTGTTGAAACATAACACTATATAAAATAAAAATTAAAACTATCACTTAAAACTAAAAACAATTAAAACTAACTTCTCAATTAAATGACATTTTGTAACAAAACTTTAGCTCAGTGTCAACTAGCGACATCTGGTGAGCGGAAGATTATTAAATCCTTAATGAATTTGACATTGATTGAAATTGGTACCTGTTAAAATTTGTCAATTTGTTAAAAAAAAAGTTGTCTTGATTATTCATAAGAGCTTGTAAATGAGCCATTGTGAATAAAAACAAATAATTATAATATTACTTATATGGGAACTAGGCTGGTAACTATTCATTTCATCACAATAACTCATCCCTCGTTCTAAGCGACGTCGGTATATACGATTTCGACTGTAATTTCAAAATTTCACTTCATATTTAGTCATTGCAAATTTATATTCAACTCCAACAAAATACAAATCACACTAAATAATAATACTTAAAATAATATAATTCTTTAAATTCATGCAGAGAAAACCCGACCAAATTCAAAATACTCCTCTACAAATCCCGCAACACCAAAAGCACCTTAACTCTAAACCCACTTCTCAAACTACACGAAAAAAATTAAAATGTCCACGAGCGCCTCAAATCCGAGTGTCGGAAAGGCGGAACTTCTTGCAGTAAAGCCCTTTTCAAAACGGGCGATGGTGGGTGTTATAAGACGACTGGTTGTAGAGGTCGCGTCGGTAGAGTCGATTTGTGGCCGCCGGGTACAAACTGTAGCTCGTCGTATAATCGTTGCGACTGTGCAACATATCCAATTGGTCTAGGCTGTGATGACGTTGAGGTAGAACGGGTCCTGATTATCCGTTTAGGCAGCGTGCGCAATTTGCATTATGTCAGTTTAATGTGCAAAATAATATCGATAATCGATTTCAAACATCGATTCTTATATCTATACAAATCGATTACGTATTAAAAACAACTAGGATCGCTGATAACATTGCTAAAGCTGTGTTCGCGTGCATTTAGTAACATTTAAAATTGTATGTATAGTTAAAATATACTAATATTTGAGTGCAAACAAAATCAATTCATTCAAGAAAATCTCCTGCAGACTCAGTCAAGTTTAGGTTCTACAATTGTTAACGCAAATATAACAAATGGAGCAGGTAGCGTGACCTTGTCAAATCAACAGTACAGCCCAACCTCTCCGATTTGCGTGCGAAAAGTGATGAAGAATTGATTGTTGAGGCCCTTAGACTTCTGCATCTATCTTCGATTGAGAATCAAAATGCAGATGCGTTGTCACCCATGATGACGAAGATAGAATGCTTTGTTTTCAGTAAAAAGAGTCTCCGGTGAGATATGTCATTCGTCATTCGCATTAATTTTCATAGTTTACAAAATTGATTATACGTGGTAGAGCCACGCTGCAGCTATATTAATGATATAGTTGTAGCACGAATGGGTCGGCTCGACCGGGGAAGGACCACGCTCTCACAGAATACCAGCGTCAAATAGCAGCTTAACACTGCTGTATTTCGTATGATGAGTGTAGTGAACCGGAGACCCTTTTTACTGGAACCGATGCAATCTAATCTAATTCTATCTTAGTCCTCACGGGTGGCAACGCATCTGCAATTTGATTCGCAAACGAAGATAAATGTAGATGTCTATGAGCCACAGCAGCCAGTTACCATCAGGTGGACTGTGTGCTCGTTTGTCACCCTATACAATAAAAAAAAATATTTTTGTATTAAATACTTCAGGGGTGATCATATATAAATATAAAGAAAAAATCCTTCTGAAAAATAGGGAATGAAAATGTTAATGTGCTATTGCAATCTTGTGATACTCCTTACATCACTAAAAAGGGTAAATAATTAAAATATTAGTAAAAAGTAAAACTGACTTTAAACATTTCTGAAGTCGCACCGACTTTCCACAAAATAGCTTCGGAAGTCGGTGCTAAATTTAGTTTTTGAAGTCGGCTTTACTTTTTATTAAAAATTGCAATATAATTAGCGTTAACTAGCTTCTGAAGTCGCGCCGACTATCCACATAATAGTTTCGGAAGTCGGTGCTAAATTTAGTTTTTGAAGTCGGCTTTACTATTAATTAAAAATTGCATTGTAATTAGCGTTAACTAGCTTCTGAAGTCGCGCAGATTATCCACATAATAGCTTCGGAAGTCGGTACTAAATTTAGTTTTTGAAGTCGGTTTTACTTTTTATTAAAAATTGCAATATAATTAGCGTTAACTAGCTTCTGAAGTAGCGCCGACTATCCACATAATACCTTCGGAAGTCGGTGCTAAATTTAGTTTTTAATGTCGGTTTTACTTTTTATTAAAAATTCAATATTATTATTAGCGTTAATATTTTAGAAAGTTAACTTGACTAACACTGCAGGTCGATTTCGCAGAAGATGTAGTGCACAAGTGTATGTGCAAACACAAAAGCACTATCTTGTCCTAACACCTGGTGTGCAAGATTGTAACGTACTCATATATGTACAAACACAAAAGCACTATCTTGTCCTAACACCTGGTGTGCAAGATTGTAACGTACTCATATATGTACAAACACAAAAGCACTATCTTGTCCTAACACCTGGTGTGCAAGATTGTAACGTACTCATATATGTACAAACACAAAAGCACTATCTTGTCCTAACACCTGGTGTGCAAGATTGTAACGTACTCATATATGTACAAACACAAAAGCACTATCTTGTCCTAACACCTGGTGTGCAAGATTGTAACGTACTCATATATGTACAAACACAAAAGCACTATCTTGTCCTAACACCTGGTGTGCAAGATTGTAACGTACTCATATATGTACAAACACAAAAGCACTATCTTGTCCTAACACCTGGTGTGCAAGATTGTAACGTACTCATATATGTACAAACACAAAAGCACTATCTTGTCCTAACACCTGGTGTGCAAGATTGTAACGTACTCATATATGTACAAACACAAAAGCACTATCTTGTCCTAACACCTGGTGTGCAAGATTGTAACGTACTCATATATGTACAAACACAAAAGCACTATCTTGTCCTAACACCTGGTGTGCAAGATTGTAACGTACTCATATATGTAATGAGACCGCAGGTAAATTAGGAACTGGGACTGCCATACAATACGACTATTATGTAACCAACACTGATTATGTAATACTGATAGGAATCGTGATTGCCTTCGTGTTGATATTCGATGTTTCATTTTTTTTATCCTCACAAGGTTTCTACTGTATTTTGAAAGCAGTTTACACGTTTATACGTGGTAGAGCCATGCTGCAGCTATATTTTAGTTGTAGCACGAATGGATCGGCTCGACCGGGGAAGGATCACGCTCTCACAGAATATCAGCGTAAAATAGCAGCTTAACGCTGCTGTGTTTCGTATGGTTAGTGTAGAGAACCGGAGACCCTTTTTACTGGAAACGAGGCATTCCATCTTAGTCCTCACTGGTGACAACGCATCTGCATTTTGATTCATAATCGAAGATAGATGTAGATGTCTATGGACCACAGCAACCACTTACCATCAGGTGGACTGTGTGCTCGTTTGTCACACTATCAAAAAAAAAGAAACATAAATAAATTGCACAAGAACAAACATCCAAGCCCGGAACAATTGTTTTTAGGCCATACAAATACTTGTTCCGTGCGGGATTCGAATCCGCGGCCCGCAGCGCCGTAACTCGTTGCTAAGCCACTGCGCCACGAAGCACACAAAGAGAAATTTCGTTGTTTTGTGTATCGATTAGAAAATGACATATTAAATCTTATTTTAGATTTTTCATTTTGATTCATTAATTACAGACTATATAACATCTGCTGCTGAACATAGGACTCCACATAGATTGCCGCATAAGGGCTATATTGGCAGACGGGTTGACAACTGCACTTTTTATTACGTTGAGTTGTCATCAGGAATTTACTGCTGCCCATATTCTGTTTTATTTTCTTCTGTCGCCTCTTACGACACCCACGAGATGGTATGGGGTATTTTAGTGTTGTAATAATGATGCTATGTTTTCAGCAGTAAACTTGTGAAAGGCTATAATGATGATGATGGTGGTGATTGTGGTGGTAAGGAAGATAATGATGATATTAATAAAAAATTACAACAGGGTCGCGGGATGACTCCCACAAGCAAACGGTTCCAACCAGCATTACACAATCGCACTGCATATCCGATATCAAACAATTTGCATTTTTGCACAAATGTTGGCTCCAACTGGATCCAACTCTGACCACTAGGCTAGTTGTGGCCGAACGGTTACTGTTCACACATGTATACTAGCACCTTCAGTTATACCGGTCCCCGACCCCTCAAATGGTGTTCTTGTTTTATGTGGCCTCATAAGAGCTACGGGTTCACAATTAGCGTACATCATGCGATATTTAATGTACCTCCCACGTAGTGTTAGAAATTGTGGTAATGATAGTGCACGTGAATGTGGTTCGTATAGTGGTATTCCTTAAAAAAAGTGGTGCAAAACCATATTTTATGCACATGAATGTGGTTGGTATATAAAAAAGTAGTGCAAACTCAAAAACTTATTTTAAAATCACACCAGTCAGTTTTTTAGTCTAGTTTTTAGTTGAATCATTATACTCTAGTCATATATTCAGCAAGTAAATTGAATACTGCCATTGAATTTGACAAAAGACGATTTTAGAACTACCGTGTTATTTCTACGTTGTCAAACGACTTTGCAAAAGTGTCGAAGTAATGAAATTAAACGCGAGAAGTATTCGTAAAATTAATTTTATTCAAAGCCCATATAACTAAGTCCAGGTTTCATTTTACGTGCTGATTATATAAACAATACTGTACACTTGTGATGTGAATGATGGTTTGAATCTTTGAAATCAATCCTTATTCAACTAACTATAAAATTCGTTTTTGATTGGCACCACGACTTAATAAACAGTTTTAGATAATAATATTATGTCATGTGTAAGATAACATTCTAAGGTACGCGTAAAGAAATAAGAATTATATGTCTTACCTATTTGAAGAGTTTAACTCCTGGTTCTATAATGTCTATACTGGATTATTTTTCAAAGACTAGCCAAATTTTATACTTAAATTGAAATATATAAAAGAGTAAATAAAGCTTCATCTTTTTATTAAAATTATCCCAAATTGAACGTGATTTATAGGCAACAACTACGCGTACGCACGCTCCCCTGTGTGCGATTCAATTCATAACGTTTTTGCCGACCGATCGACACTTACAAATGTATACGTCCACGGTAAAATCAATTAAAATAATGCATCACCACGCATTTTGAATTTAAAAGATAAAAAAAAAACAAAATGCTTGAAATTTATTTAATTAATTTTTTTTCACCATTCGCCTATATGAGTTATTCTGAAACTTCTTTGCAAATTTGGCCGTACATTGCAAAATAACCCTGTATAAAGCCTGATTCTATTAAAGTCGATTGTATTGTTTTAATATTATTTTATAAGCAAATCTTAGATCATTAAATTTTAAGATCATTAATATAACAGTGTTATTATAGCGGTACAGTTTAAACATAATAATTGAGCGGTAGCTGGTGCTAAAGCGGAAAGAAGTGATTACATGACTTATGTATGGGTAAAGCATATCTTTATGGGTGTAAGATGAAAATAAAAATGTGACACAGGCCTCTATTTAGAAACAATAAATAAAATATAGCATATGGTGATAAGCTAACAATTCAGTAAGAGTGAATGACTATTGTGTTTTTTTTAAATTGTCTATGGTAACTTTATTTTAAGTCAATGAGAGCATCCACAACTTTTTGCCGTCAGAGCGGCGCCACTGAATGAAATGAAAAAAAAAACACACGGAAATGAGGTGAAATATTTGACAGATTTCACGGAGTGCAGTTAAATTGTTAAAAAAATATAAAGATTAATGTTTCTTTTTTAAATATTAGATACATTTTATATTAATTAGATTAAAAACGGATAAAAAACCTACACATATTCCTAAAAGCAAAAGAATTATAAACAGAGTTATGAACGTGAATAAAATTAAACTGCAACCACCGAGGCATTGTTTTGTGTATCTAGTTACAATTACATACACTAGAAACTGACAAACTTTTTATTTAAAACGCAACTTTTTACTAATGGTAACACTGTGTAAGAAATAACTTCACCTCAGTCCCAACTAGCGACATCTGGTGAGCAGAAAATGATTAGCCCTCATTGTTAACCTGTCAGTTTTTACAGTATATACTTTAATTTTTTTGTTAGTCGCACATTCAGTCAAAATATTATTTTATTAAAAAGTTAATATCCATATAGCCCAACTTTACACCCAAGACATAGAATACGTCCACATATAAAAAATAACCGTTAAGATGCCCTTATACTAAAAATAACATAAAAAAAACTTGTGACAGTAGGAACATTCAAGCGTAAAGGGGATATCCAAGTACAAAATACCCACGAACCTTGTGTGGAGCAGTATGGTTGACTAAGCCCCAATATTTTCTTTGTTAGAGGCCTGACCCCTGCAACGGTATGTCATTGTCACCTAACATTACTATTGATGTTGCCTTAGAATATACATTATCAACTTCTTGTTTCATATTTTACGTGGTAGAGCCATGCTGCAACTATGTTATGGTTGTAGCATGAGTGGGACCACGCTCTCACAGAACACCAGCATAAAATAGCAGCTTAATACTGCTGTGTTCAATATGGTGAGTGTTAGAGAACCGGCGACCCTTTTTACTGAAAACGAGGCATTCCATCTTAGTCCTCACGGGTGACAACGCATCTGCATTTCGATTCTTAATCGAGGATAAATGTAGATGTCTATGGGCCACGGCATCCACTTACCATCAGGTGGAATGTGTGCTCGTTTGTCACCCTTATTAAAAAAAATAGTAAAAGAATATACGTTATGAACTAAATTCCTTGTCTAGTATTAAAACTAGTGTTCTATCATTTTTGTGTTCTGTTTAACTTTCTTTTGTTGCTTTCAGTTTCTTTTTTATGGTTTTATTTTAAAATAGAGTAAGCATGTTACATTCATAGAAAATTGTACTGGTACTTAGTACATATGTTTGTACATATCGTATGGTCTTACAATTTGACAAAACAGATCTCATGTAGGATTTCACATGAACAATGCATCTAAAGCTAAAAACAACAGAATGCCTAGAAAAGAATATAGAGTAATATTAACAAAAATTTTAAAAATTCTAAGCATAAGCTAAATATAGTCTATGATATGTGTTATAAATGTTGGGAAAATATGATATGATTGTACTTTTTGTATATATATTTTATAAAACTAGTAACGGTATTAAAATTACTGACACTCCCATTATGTACTCCTAGTAAACTTAAAATGCTTGTATTAGCAGCTTTCCCCCCTCCCCTCACCCCAAACAGGTTCCCTCCTCCGTTGGGTGGTTGGGGGGGGGGGGGGAGTTAGTAGCCGTTACTTGGTGGTGAGAACTAAGAGAAACCCAGAAGGTTGGCCTCAAGATGGCCACTTCAGATGTGTTGGTGGGACCTCTTCTAGTGTTCATAATAGCCGAATGGCAGATTCGAACCCATGACTTAGTTTTGCAGTTCCGACCCTTAACCATAAGGCTACTGTCGCTACAAATATTTTAGTTGTAACCTGTTTTTATATAAATAAAATAAAATGTTACCTTATTGTTTATTTAAGTACCCGACTGTTCCAGATAAGTGTTTTAAAGTTATATATTTCGTAATGATTTCTCACATTTACGAGAACACTACACATTAAATAAAACTATCTACAATAAAGTAAAATAATGATTATTCAATACGCATATGAATTAGTGTTGTGTCTATTATATTATATGCATTGTGATGACATGAGTATATATATATATATATATATATATATATATATATATATATATATATATGTATATGTATGTAGCTCACCCCTATTGTGGTGGAAGCCCGCCGCCCAGCCGGCATAGTACGCCGCCTTTTGTTTCCCATGCTCTTCTGCTACCTGGAAATAAGAAAAAAATAACTTTATTACAAAGTTTATATTTATGGCAAGGTTTCTAATTTAAATTTTTAAGTGGTAGAGCCATTCTGCTACTATATTACGGCTACAGCACGAATGGGTCGGCTCGACCGGGGAAGGACCACGCTCTCACAGAAAACCAGCGTAAAATAGCAGCTTATTGCTGTTTTGTTTCATATGGTGTGTAGAGAACCGGAGAGAGACCCTTTTTACTGGTAACAAGGCATTCCATCTTAGTACTCAATGGTGATATCGCATCTGCCTTTTGACTCTTAATCAAGGATATATATAGACGTCTATGGGCCACAGCAACCACTTATCATCAGGTGGCCTGTGTTTTTATATATATAGGATAAGAGTGACAAACGAGCACACAGTCCACCTGATGGTAAGTGGCTGCTGCGGCCCATAGACATCTACATCTATCGTCTATTCCAAATCAAAATGTAGATGCGTTGTCACCCGTGAGGACTAAGGTGGAATGCCTCATTTCCAGTAAAAAAGGCCTCGTGCTCGTTTTTCACCTTTATTCTATAAAAAAAAATCATATTGAAGTCCTTTGTATATTATACTATATATACTGCATAACCCTTTGAAACAAATAAAAAATTCCATTTCGGTTCAGGCGTCTTAGAGTAATCAGCTAATCGGTGAACATACAAAAAAAAAAGATTCCGACGAATTGAGAACCTCCTCCTTGTTTGAAGTCATTTGAAAAATAGACGAATAAACGCACCTTTACACTTAACGGCTCCGTACCTCCCTCTGGTATGACATTGTTCAAAGCCGCTATTGCCTCTTGCGCCTCTTCTCGTTTGTCAAATCTGCAAGATTTAAATGACATAATGTTTACACATGCCAGACCCTGTGATTGCGACTTAAATAATCAATATAAAGAATCGAGCGAAAGGTTTCTTCGTATTTTATCCTAGCTGCTATCCGGTTTATATTGTTTAATTAGGAATAATAATACATTTATTGAAGTTGAGTGATATATAACTTTCAAATAAATTTGATGGTATGGCGCCACCTATTGTAAGTTAATTGTACTGTGCCTATAACCTCGCAAGTGCAAGCAATAAGTTGATAAAGTTTTAGCGCAATCTGATGAATAGTATGGCAGTGCATAAAATACGAACAAACAAAATTTTTTTTTTTTTTTATATATTAAATATATTTTTCTTTTTCTTAATGTCCTATATATATTAATATTAAAACCAGCCATATACAAACAGTACAACCAAAGATATTTATTTTCCATTTTATACAAACAATATATGAAGAAACTTTCCCCAACCTATTAATTAAATTCTTAGTAGTTCTTGAAGTTGGCTTTTACAATTGCCGTAACCTTTACAGCCTATTAAAGTCCACTGCTGAACATAGGCCTTTCGCATAGATTACCTTATAAAGGGGATTTTCTCCATAGTTGCCACGCTTGGCAAGCAGGTTGGCAACCACCGTTTGCTGCCCATCTCCAGATTTGTTTTCCTCTGTCGCCTCTTATGACATCCACAAGATGATATGGGGTAGTGGATATTCTTACACAATCGTCTAACCCTATATTTCACCCTTAGGGTTGCGATTTTTCTCTAAATCATTAAAACTTAATAACTGCTTAATAAAAAAGAACTTTAACTTTTTAATTCACCATAAAACCACCTGTTCACGTGTACTGTTTTCGAGAGTCATTACGAATCGTCTCGCATCCAGACTCGACGACTTCCAGCCTCCCGAACAAGCCGGTTACCGAAAAGGCTGTAGCACCATAGACCACATACATACCCTTCGGCAAATTGTATAGAAGTCCAAGGAGTACAATATGCCACTTTGTCTTTTCAGCCAACTTGAAACATAGAAGGCTGCAGATGCCTTGTCATCTCTGAGTACTAAGATGGAATGCCTCAGAGCCTTGAATTAAACTAGTTCTATACCCACATATAGCAGCATCAGAAACAAAACTAAGGTCCAGGACATAACTCTAAAAATAAGAAGACAAAAATGGAAATGGACAGGCCACTTGATCAGAGGAAAAGACAAATGGAGCAAAATAATAACACAATGGTACCCAAGGGATGGAAAAAGAAGGAGCGGTAGACCACAGAGAAGGTGGGATGACGATATTAGACACGTCGCAGGAATTACATGGGGTAGAGTGGCCATAGAAAGGCCAGAATGGAGAAGATTGGAGGAGGCCTTTGCCACCTGGCAAACGGACACACAAATATGGAACAAAAGAAAAATATACAAATAACAAAGAAATACTATTTTTGTCCGATTAAAGGCTTATTATTATTATTATACCCACATATACCCTTCAGATTGGATCACAATAGTTCAAGCACTGTTATTTGCAGCAGAAATACATAAGAGGGTGACAAACGAGCACACAGTTCACCTGATGGTACATGGAAGCTGTGGTTCGAAGAAACCTAAATTTATCTTCAATTAAGAATCAAAACACAGATGCATTGTGTCACCCGTGAGGACTAAGATGGAATACCTCGTTTCCATTAAAAGGGATCTCCAGTTCTCTACACTCACCATACGAAACACAGCAGCGTTAAGCTGCTATTTTACACTGGTATTCTGTGACAACGTGGTCCTTCCCCGATCGTGCTGATCCATTCGTTCTACAACCATAATATAACATAGCTCTACCATGTGGTGTCCTACCACCCAGTAAAAATATTAAATATAGAAAATAATTTATAATATTTGTTTTCAATAACAACGACAATCATTCATTAATTCATCCTATTCATTCGTGTAACCTTTTTTATTTAAAAAAATTACTAGTAATACTATTAAACATCACTAAATTCCATTTAACCACTTCTGGTAAACTTAAAATACTTGGTTAGAAGTGGTTCACGACAGCAGTCGAATGGCGGATTTGACCCCACGAACTTTCGAGTTCACGGTCCGCACCCTGCCATCAGGCTACTGACGCTTTCACATGTCAGTACATGCTCACCTAACAAACGCGACTCCTCTAGGCGTGCCGTTATTCTTGTCGCGCAGTATATGCTTCTGCACGATGCGGCCGTACTTGCCGAAGATTGTCTCCAACTGTTCCTCGGTTATCGCCCTGGGCAGATTGCTCACGTACAGGTTCGTGTCCTTGATATCGTCACCTGACGGCCGCGCGTAAGATACCTGGAATGTGAATAATTATAAATGATAGATCTTGTTTTACAGTTAACAATAGGTTTAGGATACATTTATTTCAAAAAAATAAACATGTGTGTGTTGTGAGTTCACAAGCTGTAGAAGTGAAATCTTCGATAAACTAAACTTTGAAAAACTGAGACGAATGCAGAGAAACAGAAGTAGGACAATTGTGGGTTTCTTTTTCATATACCTATATAATAACAGTGACCAACGAATACACAGTCCATCTGATGGTATGTGGATACTACTGCTATATGTGGTGTAGCTATATTATATTGTAGCACATATGGGTCGGCTCGATCGGGAAACACTCTCAAAGAATACCAGCGTAAAATAGCAGCTTAATATTACTGTGTTTCGTATGGTGAATGTAGAGAACCGGACACCCTTTTTACTGGAAACGGGACATTCCGTCTTAGTCCTCATGGGTGACTACGCATCTGTATTTTGATTCTTTATTGAGGATAGATGTAGATGTCTATGGGTCACAGCAACCACTTACGATCAGGTGAGCTGTGTGCTTGCATGTGTCACACTTATTCTAAAAAAAAGTGTGCCCCATTGACAGTTAAGAAACAAAATGCAGATGTGTTTTCAGCCTTAAATGCTAAGATAGATTCTTTATTGAGGATAGATGTAGATGTCTATGGGTCACAGCAACCACTTACGATCAGGTGAGCTGTGTGCTTGCATGTGTCACACTTATTCTAAAAAAAAGTGTGCCCCATTGACAGTTAAGAAACAAAATGCAGATGTGTTTTCAGCCTTAAATGCTAAGATAGATTCTTTATTGAGGATAGATGTAGATGTCTATGGGTCACAGCAACCACTTACGATCAGGTGAGCTGTGTGCTTGCATGTGTCACACTTATTCTAAAAAAAAGTGTGCCCCATTGACAGTTAAGAAACAAAATGCAGATGTGTTTTCAGCCTTAAATGCTAAGATAATACGCCTTGTTTCCAGTAAAAAGGGTCAACTATAATACAGCTGCAGCATGGCTCCACCACATATAGTTTGAAAACATTAGTTACCTTTAACCGTTTGTTTCTGAGCCGGTATCCGTTGAATGTCTCAATGGCCCTCGCGGCGTCCTCCTCCCTCGTGAAGTTCACAAACCCAAAGCCGTAGCTGTAACCAGTCTGAAAATTTCAAGTTACCATATTAGCAACATTTGTACGTACATATAAAATTGAAGTGTCTGTCAATTATACAACGAATATCAACGAGGATATATGTACATTTCTATACACAACAGCATCCTATAATGTTATCTGCTATAATAATGTATATGTGATATATTAATACGTGGTAGAGCCAAGTTGCAGCTATATTGTGGTTGTAGCACGAACATGTCGGCTCGAACAGGGAAGAACCACGCTCTCACAGAATACCAGCGTAAAATAGCAGCTTTATGCTGCTGTGTTCTGTATGGTGAGTGTAGAGAACCGGATACCCTTTCACTGTTTCCAGAGGCATTCCATCTAAGTCCTCAAGGGTAACGTAACACGCATCTACATTTTGAATCTTAACTGAAGATGAATGTATGTGTCTATTGGGCAACAGAATCCACTTACCATCAGGTGGCTCACTTGTCACTTTTACCACCGAATAAATAATAGTGCTATGTATAAAAGTTGCTCTTATATAATATACCAGCGCAACTTGTCTATCTCTTCTTCCAGCTCTAGGATCTTCTCGTCAGTCCTCAGGGTGCGTGCCGTTGTATGTTGCCAGATCGAGATTCGATCGATTAGGTTGCAACCGAACCTCCACCGGAGATGCTTAGCACCACCTGCCCCGCCGTTACCATGGTCGCCACCGTAGCCAGGAATAGCGGGGCCGTTGGGGACTGGGGGCCGCCTCTTCGTAACTTTCATCATGGGGGGATATTTGCCATAGTTGCCACACTTGGCAAGCGGGTCGGCAACCGCAGTTTTCTGCCGACTTCCAAAAAGTAGACGGTACTCAATACGACGCGTATGTTTTTTTTTTATGTGTGTTACCTCATAACTTTTTACTGGGTGGACCGATTTCGATGATTCTTTTTTTTATATGAAAGCCGATACTTCTCGTGTGGTCCCATATGTATTTGATTAAGGTCAGACCAATAGTTTTTGAGTTATTCTTAATAACTTATATTGAAGTCGGCTGTACAAAATTTTTAATTTTAAATTATTTTATTGTAATATTGCTGTTATCAGAAAGATGCTGCTACCCATCTCCTCTGCCTGTTTTCCACAGTCGCCTCTTACGACACCCACGGGAAGATATGGGGTAGTGGATATTCTTAACCGCTACTATACACGGTTACGCTACACAAAACTAAATACACTAAACAATAAATATAAATAAACCTAGCAAGCTAACAGCATAGCAAAGTGGCGAAGCAATCAGCTTTGTAGCGGTTTATAACGGAAAAAAAAATTCAAAATAGGAGGTTCAGATGCCTGGGTGATCAGTAATCGATTGCTGAAAACAGAATTTGAAAATTCGAAACCGTTCTCGAGATAATCGTGGGACAGACGGACGGACAGACGGACAGACGGACAGACGGACAGACGGACAGACATCGTAAAATCAATAAGTGACTTCGCAAGCTTCGCCACTTAATAAAGTATTTACAAAAAATCTATTTACCTAAACCTTGTTAAAAAAATCTTTGAAATTCAAAAGTACTTCGCTCACCTAAAACGCGCTAGCCCTGACTACGTATGTAACCTGAGGTTCCACCCGATTTGTAGGTATTTAAGTCACGCAAGTAGTAAGAATGACAGAGGCTTGCCCTTACTTTACAAAAAAATATATTTAAAATAACTTAAGTATCTCCCTATCCCATTAGGTAGCTCATCCATTAAAATACAAAATGAACAATTTTAGTAAATATAAACAGATTTATGTTCTACAGAAATAACGAGAAAGTTTTATTTTTACGTCAAAGCCATTTAAAAACTTCGGAACCAGTTGTCTTCGATCGGTATGGCGATATGGATAGGTTCCAAATTCATTTCTTTTTACCTTGACCTGAAGAGATACGTTTTACAAATTATTGTATTACTGTACGTTTATATTTTTTGACAATATTTTTATGTTCCGCCTTAAGAAGGCAGTGTGATATTCATCTTATCCCATGAGTATATCCACTACATGCATATCATACCCTGGGTGTCGTAATAGGCGACAGAGGTAAACAAACCAGGGGATGGGCAACGTCTTCCTGATAACAACAAAAAAATACAATACTGTGGTTGCAAACCCGCATGCCAAGCGTGGCAAAATTGACTCATAGGGATCCCTATGAGCCAATTTATAGGGGAGGTCTATTTTAGGCCTTAATGGTAGCCCAAGGACGTGATTATGGAAAATGCCAGAAAAACTTCTTGGCCTCCACTATACATTTCTTATTCTTTAAATTTTTAGGCATAAACAAAGTTGATAAACGAGCACATACTCCACTTAATGGAAAGTGTATGCTGTGACACTTATGCCCAAATAGCTACTCAATTTTAAAATGTCGTTAAGTCTCTTGCTGTCTTTATCACTTTAAATCAGTGACTGTGATACCACGAGACCTAAAGACATCTTAAAATTGAGTATCGTTTGAGTATTTGGCCATTAGACACATAAATCTATCCCCGATTAGGTGTTCTTGAGAATTAATATGGAGTGTCTCGTTGCCAGTAAAAAGGGTCTCATCACTAACCAAAGGAAACACAGCATATAATAGAATAGAATAGAGTAGAATAGTATAGAATTATTTTATTCAACATAAATTCTTATTGAAAGTAATTTTTTATACTTTGATTTCAGCAGCACTTCACGCTAGTATTCTATACTTTAAGAGCGTGGTCTCGGTAGAGCCAACCCATTCGTGCAAATATAGCTGTGGTATGGCTCTATCATGAACAAACATTGCTTCTGACTTTAAAAAAAAACATGGATGGCCTTCGGGTCAGTCACACAAAACTGTGAACAATAAAACTCTTAATGATTTCTTATATTTACGCGAACACTACACATTTAAATAAAACTAATTTTACGGATTTTATCGCGTATATTAACTTATTTTATATTCCCGACGTTTCGAGCACTTTACAGCACCCATGGTCACGGGGGGTCCCCCGTATAAAATAAGTTAATATACGCGATAAAATCCGTAAAATTAGTTTTATTTAAATAAAACTCTTTTTACTGGGAACGAAGCATTACATCTTAGTTCTCAGGGGTGACAACGTATCTGCATTTTGATTCTTAATCGAGGATCGATATAGATGCCTATGGACCAAAGTATCCACTTACCATCAGGTGGACTGTGTGCACATTCGTCACACTTATTATGTATAAAAAATATAGACCTACCTTAAAATCTTTCATAACCCGGCAGCTCTCGATAGGTCCAATAGTCATGAACATTGCGTACAGGTCCTTCTCGGTCATCGTCTGTGGGAGGTAGTTGACGATGAGGTTGGTCTTGCACGTGTCTCCAGCTGCGGAGACCCCCCCGCCTTCGGACATACTGCCCCAACAACGTCCCGCAGAGCCCACTCGACCTCTGTATTGTTGCTGGATTTGCTGGAAGAAACGACAACATTAGATCCCAATATACCATACCATACCATAAATCATGTAGTGACAGTATTTTTCTTCTTTTTATTTATTTAGGGGCTTTTATAATATATGTCAGCTCCATCATACCCTAATCTAAATGGCACATAGTTGAAAAAAAGACCTTGTCAAGAATTATTGGTGTTTCATAATTATATAAAACAAAAATATTGCAGCATCTGACAGCGGGTCTGCTAACACAATTGAACAAACTCCTAAATTTCAAAAAAAAAACTTTATACGTGATAGAGCCATGCTGCAGCTATATTAGTAGTATAGTTGTAGCACGAATGGGTCGGCTCGATCGGGGAAGAACCACGCTCTCACAGAATACCAGCGTAAAATGGCAGCTTGACACTGCTGTGTTTCGTATGGTGAGTGTAGAGAACCGGAGACCCATTTTACTGGAAAAGAGGCATTCCATCTTAGTCCTGACGGGTTACGCCACATCTGCATTTTGATCCTTTATTGAGGATAAATGTAAATGTCTATGGGTCACAGCAACCACTTACCATCAGGTGGACTGTGTTCATTCATCTTAAAAGTTTGCTTAAATAATTCTCTTTCTCTCTTGAACTTAGTGGCGGTATTGGAATATCCACTATCCCATATCGTCCCCAATCCATGAGAGTCCTAAGTTCAGCAGTAGACTTTCATAGGCTATGATAGATATCATATCATTACAGCTTACCTCTGATAAGTCCACTACTGAACATGAGTCTTCACTATATATTGCGTCATAGGGTGAATATTTGTCATAGTTGCCACTTTAGGCGTAAATTAAACGCGATGAAATCCGTAAAAATAGTTTTTTTTTCAATGTGAAGTGTGTCAACGTAGTCTTTAGGGTGACAAACGAGCACACAGTCCACCTGATGGTAAGTGGTTGCTGTGGCCCATAGACGTCTACATTTATCCTTGTTTGCGAATCAAAATGCAGATGCGTTGTCACATTGTCACAGCAGTGTTAAGCTGCTATTTTACGCCGGTATTCTGTGAGGGCGTGGTCCTGCCCCGGTCGAACCTACCCATTCGTGCTACAACTATACTACTAATATACTTTCGGTGGACGTGGAGACGCAATTTTTATCATCTCTAAATCACCTTCCAGATTAAAATTACCTTTTGATATTATACAATCAGTATAAACTTTAAATTTAATTTTTTTAAATAATTTATATTATTAATTTTAGGCAATCTTAACTGAATTTCTTTGGGTTTTTAAGCCCTCGGCTTCATCGGCCGAAGATTGCGGGACAGCCGATTAATCGGCTTGGGCTTCAGCCAGAAATCGGTCTTCGGTCGGACACTACCTATCACTATCTTAAACAAATACATCAAAACAAAAACCAACTGTTATTCATTAATATATTTATACGAGTACATAGCTAATAAGAGAACTATGTTTTTCCAATGGTCTGCTAAAACAAAGCCGCCATGATCGGATAAGCTTAAATAAGATTGCTCAAGAGTCTCGAGTGCGGTACAAGGGGCAACACATTGTTTGCTCATGTCAAATCTATAGATAAATAAACCGGCCAAGTGCGAGTCGGACTCGCGCACAGAGGGTTCCGAACAAATCCGTAGGTTAAAATTATTAAAAATATTTTTATTATATGATGTAACTAAAATTTTATGGGTTTCGCAATTTTTCCTTTATCTGTGCTATAATACGTTGCTTCGTACCAAATTTTAAGATTCTGAGTTCACGGGAAGTACCCTGTTGGTTTTGATTCCCCTGCGGCATAATATTTGCGGCATAAACGGCTGTATCTTTTGATTGCATTGGCTTAGAAGTTTGATTTTTTCACAGCTCCAAGGGACAGTAGACTTGAGTATTTGATATGAATTTCAGCTTGATACATCCACGCGTTCCTGAGAGACCTTCCAGACAGACAGACAGACAGACGGACAACAAAGTGATCCTATAAGGGTTCCGTTTTTCCTTTTGAGGTACGGAACCCCAAAAATTAATGTTCATTTGTTTGTCTCTATACGTTGCTATACCATACGTTCGATTACGTTTATACGATTCGTCCGAGTAAATAGCCACGCGAAGGTTTCTAAAAAAATTAAACTTTTAATAACAAGCTTAAGAGTTAAAACAGGGACTAAAAAAATTCGGCTGAGTAAAATTGTTTACTGAAAAGCGGAAAATGTTATACCCTATGTCACTTCCATAACTAAGACGAATAAAACGACATCCTATTATGTTAAAATCCTTCAAACCTTTTTGGCTACAGAGCGTACCAAAATAAATAGACAAATCTCGAAAAACATTACACTCTTTCTAAGACAGTCAGGTAAAAAAGTTGACAGTAATTTCCACAATAAATAAAGAGTTTCAAAGCAAATTTATGTTGCAGGAGTGAACCGCAGTCAGCCAGTGAAGCCCTAGACAAAATTATATCGACCAAATTGGCGATATATTGAAGATGGGCCAGATTAAGAGTATCCTTAACCGACGAGCATGTTTGTGTAGATATATGGATGTAAAGGAGGCGAGAGAGGTGTGTCAAGATTGTGCCAAATGGAAGACCGTCGTCTCTGCCTACCCCTCTGGATGACATCCGTGTTTATGTAATTTCCACATAATAGCTTCCTCCAGTTGGTTCTAAGGCACAAAGTTCGTAGTTCGTAAAGAATTAAAACTCAACTTTTGAACATATGTATGTTTAGCTATACATGTTTATGTAAACACTCACGCCTGTCACCGCGAGGAGTAGGCAGAGACTACGGACTTCCATTTGGCACGATCCTGACACACAATGATTATGGCCGAAGAAATCGAGTAACATACATACATACATAGATTAAACATAATTATATTAAACTAACAACTCGGATACATACTCGAATCAGTCGTTCGACCGATCTGCATATTGTATGAGTATGAAGGCGAGTGGTCTGTGTTGGTAAACAAATCCGTAACAAAACGACCGTTATTATTGTATAAATTTTAAATCTATAAAGAAGTAAATAGCAATAATGTGATTAAAAATTACTTATATGAAAGGAAGGAAAATGTGAAAGATGACCTTATCACAAAAATTGATAAGGGCGTGCTTCGATGGTTTGGGCACGTTGAGCGAATGAGTGAAGACCGAATGGTGAAGAAAATATATAGCGCGAAAGTTAATATTAAAAGGTGTCGAGGTAGACCGAGACTAACTTTCGAAGACCATGTGAGCAAACTGCTCGAAGAGGGGAGGGTCAAGAGTACTCGGATACCTAGACGTGCATGTATGAAGAAGGTAATGAATCTGAAAGAAGCGAAAGAGGTATGTAAGGATCGTGACACTTGGCGATCTGTTCTCTCTGGCTACCCCGTCAGGGATTGTGCGTGAAGATAAGTTAAGTTAAGTTAAGGAAAATTGACGCGGTAGATATTTTTTGCAGCAAAAAAAAAACTGAACAATTCCGCATTTTTGTAGGACGTCGATTCATCCGCGCAACTAGATTTAGCAATGCGACGGCAACTACTTTTATTGTACGCTTTATCGGACTTGTGCTTTGACAGAGGAGAACACCAGCACATGGCTACTCCTCTCCGATCCGTCGGTTGCTCGTGTTGCACTATGTACTCATGCGGAGTTTGCATTTAAGTAATTGTATATTCTAAAAACACAAGGATATCCGCAGTAGAACCAGAGTAACCGACATAGCCTAAAGAATTAGTATGCTGAAGTGGCAATGGGCCGGCCATATAGCTCGAAGAACTGACAACCGATGGGGAAGAAAGGTTCTCGAGTGGCAGCCTCGTACTGGCAGACGAAATGTAGAGCGTCCCCCCGCTAGATGGAGTGACGACCTGGTAAAACATGCAGGAAGTCAATGCATGCAGATGACTCGGGACCGTGCTTTGTGGCATTTCTTGGGGGAGGCCTATGTTCAGCAGTGGACTTGTGAAGGGCTGTAATGATGATGATGATATTCTAAAAGGCCATCTGCCATTCCCCTGGTGTTGCGGTTGCTCATGGGCAGCGGTAGTCACCATCAGGTGAACCGCATGCTCGTTTGCCCTCTTTTATAAAAAAAAATATACTATTATGTGTTAAGTGTTAACAATAGTCGGTACACCAAATAAAAGAGAAAAAAAGAAAAAAATTCGTAGACACCTCTTGAGGAGCAAGATGGAATGCCTCACAACCTGTAATTATATGTATAGTTACTAGAGCCCAATGACTTCGTCAATCTTACTTAGCGGTACCATGTAGCGACATCTATGGAAATGTATTAAATAAAGAACGATGTATTTAGCGCGTCAAATTTTCATATCGATATACATCGCAACCGCTTCCGTAGATAGATAATAGATGGCGCTAGAGTAGTCAAGTGAGCTCGGCCACGGTCCTTATTGCTTTGTAAGAGAGATACTCTCTATACCCTGGAGACTAAGAGGGACAGAAATAGTTAAGAGGGTGTGGACGTACCCAGGCAGACTCCTAGGCAAAACAGGAGTCCACCCATCTACTAATATGTATTACTTACTATGCATGTACGTAAAAAAATACCTGTACGGGAACTACATAACTTTGCATTTGTAACAAAAGCGGGTCAGATACAAAGTGGGTCAAATTATTCCACAGGCGAAACTTTCAGTAAAATGAATGACGAGTTAACAAGGAAAGTCAATTACCTAGTAAATAGAATAACACACGCGTATCTGAAAGCTGCTTTTTATTAAATGTGTTGTGAACCGTAGTACCTCAGGGTCTAAGCGCTTCCCATACATTTCGTACGTGAGCAACCTGGGTTCGACTCTCGCCGATACCAATGAAATTATTACATATAAAATTTTTATCAAGATAAAATTACACTGCTACCATGGGAAAAATCTTTGTTTTAGAGAGCACAAGGGATCTGTAACAATTTACCCCTAGCCGCCGAGCTTTAGCACGTCAAGCAAGCATAGCAAAGGAACAAGGGTCTCGATAAATAATGAAGTTTAAATTAGTATTCATTACGTAGCCCAAGTTGACTTGTCATTATTCATATTACCCGGGAAGCAATCACTTGATCCATAACATATATAATATGTATGCTGAGAGAGAAAAGTTAAATACATCTTGCTTAATATACAAACTTAAAAATTTAATTAATTACGGTCGAATTTCGACAACTGGATGACCACTAGAATGTGGCGACGCTGTTGTCGCGCCACAAGCGAAACACACCGAAGCCTAAATCGCGCTATGAAAGTTCCGAAGTACTGCGTTATATATAGAAAAGCTCTGTACTAAGACACCTGCGCCACGTTCTTCCCAAAGAGGTTCGCTTCCGACTCGGCAGAAAGGCCACAAAAGCCAATGCCAGTCTCACAGGTGGTGTTTAGTGGGTAGTCACTTAGGTTAGTCGCAGTGAGTTCCACGTAACCACGACAGCCGGCTGTCGTGGTATACTTATAGCATTCACCACCTCCCTTCCTTGCTTCCCGGAGGGTATCCCTCTCCATTGCGTCTGGGCGCAAAAAGAACTAACACACGGAGCATTGGCCGCTCCTCGGGCTGTTCACCTTGCCCAATGGGAGATCTCCCTTTTTCCTTTCACGGTCAAACTGGTAACCAATCGACGTGATGTGAACACGCAAGCAACAAACACCCTCCAGAAGCTACAACTTCAAGTCTTCGTCATTATCCTCAAGTACCCCATCCATTCGCACCTGAGCAAATATTGTCTGCAATCTTCAGATCCTGCAAGCCATCTAACTTTACAAGGTTCATCGCAACACTGGGTAATTCTTCCTGTTTCTTCAAGCTACTGTCTGCGCTACAGTGTTCGGCACGGCACTGAGCCTTACTGCTCGCCTCTGCTTCACGGCACTTTCACAGATTACTTGCCTTTTTCTCGACTCACCGCAGACTACAAGGCAATCCCTGGCGCTTACACATTCATCGCCAACTAGACTGCACTATCGACCTCCGGTCTGAGCAGGAGGGGGGTGGGGGTGGGGGGGGGGTCAGTGCTGTCGTTTCACCACAAGCGAAACACGCCGAAGCCTAATTCGCGCTATCAAAGTTCCAAAGAACTGTACTTTATATAGAACAGCTCTGTACTAACTCAAGAATCATTGGCCGCTCCCCGGGCTGAACAAACCTTACCCGGTGGGAGATCTCGCCCTTTCCTTCTCCTGCCAAAAGTATATTATAATTTTTTTAATAGGATAAAGGTGACAAACGAGCACACAGTCCACCTGATGGTAAGTGGTTGCTGTGGCCCATAGACATCTACATCTATCTTCGATTACGAATCAAAATGCAGATGCGTTGTCACCCGTGAGGACTAAGATGGAATGCCTCGTTTCCAGTAAAAAGGGTGTCCGGTTCTCTACACTCACCATACGAAACACAGCAGATTTAAGCTGCTATTTTACGCTGGTATTCTGTGAGAGCGTGGTCTTTCCCCGGTCGAGCCGACCCATTCGTACTACAACC
Source organism: Parnassius glacialis (assembly GCA_033319125.1). Lineage (NCBI taxonomy): Eukaryota > Metazoa > Arthropoda > Insecta > Lepidoptera > Papilionidae > Parnassius > Parnassius glacialis. The sequence goes on from JAVANC010000003.1 coordinate 3,318,633, forward strand.
ATAATATAGCTGCAGCATGGCTCTACCACGTAGGTATAAAACCGCTTATAGCTTTTCTTTTAACTTTTCTCGAGCCAAGTGGTTACCGATAGAAAATTAGTAATTGATAGTAAAGTATGAACAAGTGATTCTTCGAAACTGTATCAGTTGCGAGTACATGACACAGATTCCTGACACTAATACGTCACGGGGCTCAAATTTAAGCCGGATTATTCGCTTATTGGAGATACCTTTTCGACGGTTAACAAAAAAGGAAGAGGTTCTTAATTCGACTTAAGGTTATTTTATATTGTATGTATGTTACACTAGACCATTTATTTTTAGGCCTATTGGTTGTATAGTCTAAGGTATTACATGAATAAAAGAATGAAATATACTTTATTGTACACCAAAAATACATATGAGAAAAAAAGAACATAATTTATTTAAAGGTACAATTGGCGGCCTTCTCGCTTGGGAGCGATCTCTACCAGGCAACCACATTGCAGAGGATAAAATGACCTGTGAGAAAGGGTAACGGAGTACGTAGGTTGTTAGAAAATACACACGACATATATAATATAATCCATAAATACATTCATACTATAATAAATAAATATATTTTAAATACAAAAATATATACATACATATACGAGAGCAGAAACAAGTGAAGTCAAAGACTAAACGTAAGGAAAAATGATTAGGTAGTAATTTTTTAGAGGAATGACTATTTAAGGAGGAAAAAAGTGCGCTTTGACAAGTTTTTTAAACTTATCAATAGACTGCGCACTTCTAATATGCAGCGGTAGGGAGTTCCAGAGCCTAACAGCTTCAACTGAAAAGGATTTAGAATAGAAGGAAGTGTTATGAGATGGAATTTTTAGGGTGAGGTTTTTATCAGAGCGAAGAGAGCGACAGTGAGTGTCACCAAGAAACTCAAACCGCTCTTTAAGGTAAGTGGGATTGAATAGTATACAGTATAAAAGAGAAAGAATGTGAGTATTCCTGCGAAGACGGATCGGAAGCCACTTGAGTTTTTCGCGATATTCGGAGACATGGTCATATTTTCGAAGTCCAAATATGAACCGTATGCATAGATTCTGAATGCGCTCAAGTTTATTAAGCATCCCCTCATTTAAATTGAGATAACAGGATAAATGATATATTCGTCAACCGTAAAACGGATTTCGATAATTTTTTTTTATCAAACAGTTTTTACTTTAAGGGTGGTCTCATAGACCCCTAAATCTATCATCGATTAAGAATCAAAATGCAGTCTTCAGAGGTGGCAACAAATTCGTTGTCACCTCTGAAGACTAAGCTGGAATGCCTCGTGATCTGTAAAAATGATTTCTGACTCTACACTCATCATACGAAATACCTATCATTAATAATAGCAGCATATATAATAGCAGCATAATGATAGGTAGTATACCTATCATTATGCTGCTATTTACTTTCTACTTTCTATGAGAGCATAGTCGTCCCTCGGCCACAGCTCAGTCGGAACACGCTCTCACAGAATACCAGCGTGAAATAGCAGCTGTTGCGTTTCGTATGGTGAGTGCAGAAAACCGAAGACTTTTTTTACTGACACCGAGGCATTCGATCTTTGTCACAATCACATCACAAGTGACAACGTATCTGCATTTTTATTCTTAATTGGGGATAGATGTAGATAAGTGTGTGGGCTAAAGCATCCACTTACACATCAGGTGTACTGTGTGTTCGTTTTCAACCGTATTCTTAAAAAAAAAAGCTACCCACTGTACAACCAACCAGGATTGCATTAATTATTAAAAATAAGTCCCCCTTACGTTCGGTTGGCTTATAATACTGCTGTTTAATATGACCCACCTATTGTTGCTGAGATGTGCGGCGTGCTTAACGGTGCAGATCGCCGGACAATAAAACACCGAGATGCGAATTAATGAAACAAGTTTGTAACTTCAACGTACAGGGTACAGTTTAAACGTGGTAGAGCCATGCTGCAGCTATATTAGTAGTATAGTTGTAGCACGAATGGGTCGGCTCGACCGGGGAAGGACCACGCTCTCACAGAATACCAGCGTCAAATAGCAGCTTAACACTGCTGTGTTTCGTATGGTGAGTGTAGAGAACCGGCGACCCTTTTTTACTGGAAAAGAGGCATTCCACCTTAGTCTTCACGGGTGACAACGCATCTGCATTTTGATTCGCAAACGAGGATAAATGTAGATGTCTATGGTCCACAGCAACCACTTAACATCAAGTGGACTGTGTGCTCGTTTGTCACCCTATCGTATTAAAAAAAATACAGTGAACATTACTTATGTTGGCAACGAGCCAATTTAAATGTCCATAATCTATACAAATAAATAAAATTGAAGTGTCTGTTTATAATGTCAAAATACCAGCTTTTTACTAAATGCATATGGAAGTATATACAGTACTAATAACAAAAAAACAATTATCAAAATGTTTGTCTGTCTGTCTGTTTGTTCAGGCTAATCTCCGAAACAGCTGGACCGATTTTGACGGGACTTTCACTGGCAGATATCTGATGTTATAAGGAGTAACTTAGGATACTTTTATTTTAGAAAAAGAATTAGGGTTCCGCGCAAAAAATGTAAAACCCATGAAATCGTAGTAAATTCCACACGGGCGAAGTCACGAGGGACAGCTAGTCTATAAATATAAATGAAATTGAAGTATCTGCCTGTAATATCGAAATGCATTATATGTCATTAAGACAACTTTTCACGTGGTAGAGCCATGCTGCAGCTATATTACTGGTATAGTTGTAGCACGAATGGGTCGGCTCGACCGAGGGAGGACCACGCTCTCACAGAATACCAGCGTAAAATAGCAGCTTAACGCTGCTGTGTTTCGTATGTCGAGTGTAGAGAACCGGAGACCCTTTTTACTGGAAACGAGGCACTCCATCTTAGTTGTCACGGGTGACAACGCATCTACATTTTAGTTCGTAATCGAGGATAGATGTAGATGTCTATGGGCCACAGCAACCACTTACCATCAGGTGGACTGTGTGCTCGTTTGTCATCCATATCCAATAAAAAAATATTTATTTTTCGGATAAAATATAGGTCTCTCCTGGCATTACTCTGAATCTGTTCGTGAAGTGACATAATCGCGGCAGTTCCGAAGATTAGCCCGGACGGACAGACAGACTAAAAAATTAAAAAAAGGTTATTTGTTTTTATGACATGTAAATAAGCCGTGGTAACTCAGATGGTTAGCGCTCGCTTTAATTTCACAGCACGCGAGCAACCCGGGTTCGATCCCCGCCGGCGCCAATGAAATTGTTAATTGCAATTTTAAGTGCTGATTTACCACGCGCTCGGCGGTGAAAGAAAACGTCGTAAGGAAACCTGCATGTCTGACAAATAAGAAAAAAAAGGGCAGCGTGGTGGACATTTCCTTGCCCTAAAACCCTCTCAGAAATGAGGGGAGGCCTGTGCCCAGCAATAGGACGTAAATATAGGCTATAACTTTAAATAACCTCCAGCTCAGTATAAGGCAGTTATTTCGATATTACAGACAAACACTTCAATATTATTTTGAAGTTTTTATATAGATAAAAAAATTGAACATCCATAGACTGAAGATAGTGTCTACGCGTACAATGAACTAGCAAATTATGTAAAATCCATGTTCGATACTTTCTGCCAAATAATTACTAACATAACTTCAATATTCTACCTACATATGTATTATATTTAAAACCTTTTCTCCAAAACGCATTATGCTCTACACGAATAAAAAGAATTTCGTGTTGTCGCAAATACCGCGGTATACGAGACCGAAATAATATCACAAAAAAACCGAGCGATTCACTTCTTCATTCATACATAGAGATGGGCTTAAGAGAGTTTTTCAACCGACTTTTATATCGTTCCATAGGTTTTATTTAAAGTGTGTTACCTCAGAACTTTTTTCTAGGTGAACCGATTTTCACGATTCTATATTATTTTTTATTTGAAAGCTGGTGCTTCACATGTGGTCCCATATACATTTGATCAAGATCTGACCAACAGTTTTTGAGTTATTCTTAATAATGCTGATTCATTCAACTGTATTGATGTTCTCATTTTATTTATATTGAAGTCGGTTATACTAAATTTTTAAAAATAATAATAAAATTAAAAATAATTTTTTTTAAAGGAATCGCGAGTGCCGTCGAACTGTTTCGCCTCGCGAAGAATAGAGCGGAGTTCTCTAAGCTGACTGCCAACCTTCGCTAGTCGGAGAGGCACTAGAAGAAGAAGAAGAAGGTACTAAATTTTTAATTTTACCACAGGGAGCAATTAAAACAGACGGGAATTAGATAGAAGAGAATATAATAAAAATAAAAAATAATTATATTAATTCCATATTGATAACAAGAATACTTCCTAAATATCAATTACGCCATTACCACAAGCTCTCCAGCAACCATTGATTTAAAAAGTTTATAAGTCAACGAATTTAAACAGATCTATTGTCATAGGGTTGTGACACCCTATTGCACGAAAAAAAAAACAGTTTCGGAAAAACCTGTCCTGGGTATAGAACCAGAAAAAAACCCAAATCACGGCGGCCAGTCTCAAAAGAGCAGCGCTGGACAGGGTTATAGTGCCCAAGTGTATGCGCAAGCACAATCTATAGTCCGATATCTACCTCTATCCTCTCGAACACTTACATCTATCCTCGATTACGAATCAAAATGCAGATGCGTTGTCACCCGTGAGGACTAAGATGGAATACCTCGTTTCCAGTAAAATGGGTTTCCGGTTCTCTACACTCACCATACGAAACACAGCAGCATTAAGCTGTTATTTTACGCTGGTATTCTGTGAGAGCGTGGTCCTCCGCGGACGAGCAGACCCATTATATGATGGTAGAACACGATAAAGTTAAGCACAATTGAAGTATAAATAAGAACAATAGAATTAGTTTTATTCAATGTGAACCACTTACCAAATTCCAAGCACCGTTCTGGCTTGGAATCTAAAATACTTCAGAAATCAGATTACATTTTTAAATCAGATTTACATAAATATTCGGGTACTTTTCAACTTAACTGGATAAAATAATAACTAAATAAATCGCGAAACTGAGCTTGTATTGGCTTTGAAGTGTTATAATCGTGCCCTAATTAACTGAGGGTATTACAAGAAGGCCATTTTGGGCGTTATTTTGGTTTGATTCAAAATTTTTTGGTAATTGGTAATTCAAAAATTTGGTAAATTGGTAAATCCAATTGTCTATGCCTTAATCGTATTAAAAAAATTACGTATAACATGATTATACGTAATTTTTTAAAGTAGTTTTAAACAGTGGTAGAGCCACGCGGCAGCGTTTGCTGTCGCACGGATGGGCCGGCTCGAACCGGGGTGGTACCACGACCTCACAGAAAACCAGCGTGAAGTAGAGGTTTACCTCTGCGTTTCGCTTGGTGAGTGCAGGTGGCCGGAGGCCCTTTTTACTGGAAATGAGGCATTCCATCTTAGTCCTCACGGGTGACAACGCATCTACATTTTGATTTGTAATAGAGGATAGATGTAGATGTCTATGGGCCGCAGCAACCACTTACCATCAGGTGGACTGTGTGCTCGTTTGTCACCCTTATTCTATAAAAAAAAAAGTTTAGTTACACACAAGTTTTTACCAAAAACCTTATAATTATTACTATATTTCAAATTTTCCGATCATTTTATGTCAAATTTCAATTAAAAAAAAAGCTTGGAAAATTCAAAATTGCACGACTCATAGTACTCATATGATCGTGAAAAAATAAAAAAAAATGTAAATTGTAGTTCTATTCGTCAAAAAGTTCCAGTAGCAGTCACCGAAGTACACTTTCAAGTCACTCTATCAAATCCGGAGGTAAGGTCTCATCATAACTCACAAAATGAGCCCAAACTCGGCACATCTAATTCTCCTTGTCTAGGAGTTCCAGAAGTAGTCATCAAAGTACACTTTCAAGTCACTCTATCCAATCCGGAGGTAAGGTCTCATCATAACTCACAAAATGAGCCCAAACTCGGCACATCTAATTCTCCTTGTCTAGGAGTTCCAGAAGTAGTCATCAAAGTACACTTTCAAGTCACTCTATCAAGTCCGGAGGTAAGGTCTCATCATAACTAACAAAACGAGGCTAAAGTCGGCACATCTAGTTCTCCTCGTCGAGGAGTTCCTGTAGCAGTCATCAAAGTACACTTTCAAGTCATTCTATCAAGTCCGGAGGTAAGGTCTCATCATAACTAACAAAACGAGGCTAAAGTCGGCACATCTAGTTCTCCTCGTCGAGGAGTTCCTGTAGCAGTCATCAAAGTACACTTTCAAGTCACTCTATCAAGTCCGGAGGTAAAGTCTATAATTAATGAAATTGAAAAATAAAATTAGTAAATGACATTATCAACTTTTTCCTTATAATTTTTTTCTCGATTACGCTATCAACGTCAATAATATAGTTGACCGTGTAAATAATTTTATTTTTACAGCTGTTTCGCCTAAAGGACAGTTATATCGATAGCAGTCAGTATCACAGTCCCATCACTACGCACAATTTGAACATTATAGAACATTAAGATCGCAGCAAACTCGAAACAATACAGATGCGAACGATATAAAACTCGGAATAACCTACGCTGTGTTCAACATTTGTTAGTACACGACTATGATTTAAAAAAAATGTAATCGTTTCAGATGAAAACGGAAAACAAATGAAAATCGGTTCGCCATACATTGCTACGACAATATGAATATTTAATTAACCATATAAATTCATATGGTATATCAAATCTATCAATAATATTTACTTACATTCGCGGTTTATGCAAAATCGAGTTCTTATAAAAACTCGTGGTTGCAATCGGTGACAGTGGATATCCACTACCCCATAGAAGAAGAAAGAAAGAACGAAAGAAGGGAATAAAGAAAGAAAGAAATTCTTTACCCCATATCGTCTCGTGGATATCGTAAGAGGCGACAGATGGAACCACACCTTATTTTTCGTGATAGAGCCATGCTGCAGCTATATTACTGGTAAAGTTGTAGCACGAATGGGTCGGCTCGACCGGGGAAGGACCACGCTCTCACAGAATACCAGCGTAAAATAGCAGCTTGACGCTGCTGTGTTTCGTATGGTGAGTGTAGAGAACCGGAGACCCGTTTTACTGGAAACGAGGCATTCCATCTTAGTTATCACGGGTGACAACGCATCTGCATTTTGATTCGTCATCGAGGATAGATGTAGATGTCTATGGGCCCCAGTAACCACTTACCATCAGGTGAACTGTGTGCTCGTTTGTCACCCTTATGCTATAGAAAAAAAGACATGCCAAACGTGGCAACTATCTATACAAATAATTAAAATTGATGTGTCTGTTTGTAATATTAAAATAACAGCTTTTTACTAAATGCATATGAAAGTATATACGGTACCTATAACAAAAACACAATTTTTAAAATTTTTACTGTCTGTTTGTTCCGGCTAATCTCCGAAACGGTTGAACCGATTTCGACGGGACTTTCACTGAACGATAGCTGATGTTATAAGGAGAAACTTAGGCTACTTATATTTTACAACAAGAATTAGGATTCCGCACAATATAATTAAAACCCTAAATTACACACGGGCCAAGTCGCGGGGAACAGCTAGTATCAAATATGGGAATGCCCCTCATGAGGTAATCCAATAATGAATGTTACCTCATAAAATTATCCTTGACCGTTGAGCACGTGGACGTGGTAAATCAGCACTTAAAATTGCAATTAAATTTTCATTAATGCCGGCGAGGATCGAATCCGGGGTACTCGCCGTACCGTGCAAATTACGGCAAGTGCTCAACCCCTGAGCTACCGCGGCTCTTTTCTGTAGTTTCAGTTATATTAAGTATGTTTTCGTCGGTGCTAGTTCGCCCATTCAAAAGCCATTCGGCTAATTAAAAGCTCTTGTTAACGTCGAAAACTACGCTCGGTTCGAAAATTACACTCGGACCGAAAAGTTAGTGTAAATAAATATAGAAGCACAACTTAATAACATAATTAATAGAACGTGGCGTAACTTTGTGAAAATCTTTAATCCGCGTAATAAAGTAAAATAACGTCGCTCACCTCAATTATTAAGATAATGTTGAGACACATCTGAGCAACGCACATCGACATAATCAATAATCGGTAGAATAAGTGACTGGACAAGTAAAATAGACAAGACAAGTCTAATATTGGTGGGAAGAAAGTTTTTTAATCGATATAGAGACCGCAAAGTTCCAGTAGTTTTGCGAGAGAATGGTATGACATTATTATTAAACATAATTGATGGTAGGGTGGAAATATGTAGTTTGGATAGTAAAATATATAGTTATATTTATTAATATAATATATAAGAAATAAATATAATAAATAGGTGCTCTTCAAATTAGGTAAGAGGTAAGACACATTATTTTATACTATTGCGCAGACGTTAATTAATAAATTTTTAACATATTAAAATTTTCGGGTGTTTTCTGTCGACTTGCAAAACGGAGACGGTACTCAATTCGACTGTATGATTTTTTATGTGTGTTACCTCATAACTTTTTACTGGGTGAACCGATTTCGATGATTTTTTTTTTATTTGAAAGCTGGTACTCTTCTCGTACGGTCCCATATGAATTTGATCATGGTCAGACCAATAGTTTTTGAGTTATTCTTAATAACTTATATTGAAGTAGACTGTACAAAAATTTTAATTTTAAATTATTGGACCACAGCATCCATTTACCATCAGATGACCTTGTGCTCATTCGTTACGCTTATTCTGTGAATAAATCGGGAGCTTATAAATTTATAAAAGCAAGGTGGATAACTGTCCCGGATTTTGTGTCTCACAATAATAACTGAAATTACAATTTACAAAAAAAAAATGAGGCCTTTTTAAATTAGATCGGCCGCATCTTTGTGTACCGTTGACACCTAAAATTAGTTTTCATGTTGTTTATTTTTATCTGCCGTTGTCACAGATAAGAATTTTTAATTTCCGCTTCTTCTCGCTTAGACGAGGGTATAGTAATAGTATATAAAGTATATGATGTTGTTCTTTATTCGTTTTTGCGAGTATTGTTACGCTTATGATTATTTATGGGGTAAGCCAGAGACTTGGAGACACATTTCGATTTTGATTAACGAACGATTTGATATGATTTTTCGACGAAGCAGCGTGTATGAGAGCATCCACCAAGTGGTGGATGCCCTCCAAGTGGCGCTGCATTGGTGCCACTTGGAAATGAGGTGAAATATTTGACAGATTTCATAGAACCACTTACTATCAAGTGGACTGTGTGCTCGTTTGTCACCCTATCCTATAAAAAAGAAGAATATATAGACAATTAAATTACATTTTCAATTTAATTTTTTTTAAAACTTCGAAAGAAAAAGAGCTGATGATATTCAAACGGCTGAACGGATTTGATAAAACATGTCGAAGAGCCGCCACTAGCCTGCTTTTAAATTAAAAAATAAGCTGCAGCATAATCGGTTCAACTTAAGAGCTACGGTGCCAAAGATAGACAAACACACATAGCGGTCAAACGTATAACACCCCTCTTTTTTCCATCGGGTGTTAAAAAAATCATCAAAATCGGTTCACAATTAACGAAGATAACGTAGCATACATAGAAAAAAAAACATACAATTAAATTCCGCCTCCTTTTTTGTGATCGGCTGAAAAGGCATCGCACGCTCGCCATACTCCATTCCACAAAGGCGCAATGTATGAACAGTGCAAAGAATCACTTATATCCCGCGACACGCCTACAAACATCTTGAACTAACAGCGAGTCAACAAGAGCCCCTGGCACCATGCCAATGTAAATGGAACTTGCTCTTTATAAAGTTACCAGCGCGTCACTTACCGACTTCATAAATATCGATCACACATAAATTTTAAAAACTTGAAGGTTTTTTTTTAACAAAACCCTTCATAATGATGGCAATAATGTTTTTTTATAGGATAGGGTGACAAACGAGCACACAGTCCACCTGATGGTAAGTGGTTGCTGTGGACCATAGACATCTACATTTATCCTCGTTAGCGAATCAAAATGCAGATGCGTTGTCACCCGTGAGGACTAAGATGGAATGCCTCGTTTCCATTAAAAAGGGTCTCCGGTTCTCTACACTCACCATACGAAACACAGCAGCGTTTAAATTGCTATTTTACGCTGGTATTCTGTGAGAGCGTGGTCCTGCCCCGGTCGAGGCGACCCATTCGTGCTACACCCATAATATAGCTGCAGCATGGCTCTACCACGTATAAAACGTGCGGGTAAATTTGCAAACGCAAGTCCATGAGTATTGACTTCGCAGGTTTACCAGGTTCAGCAATCTCTCAGAACCATCTAGGTGACCCCATAAGTATCCCATACACATTTCATCAAATTCGGTCTAGCCATTCAGGAGGAGAAAAATTACGAACACACATACACAGGAATTTTATATATAAAAACTAGCTATTCGCCCCGGCTTCGCACGAGTGATTTCTAGACCCCGACAACAGCGACACCTACCGGGTCCAATTGTGAATCTAAAACTCGAACGCACAAAAATTTCATCAAAATCGGTCCAACCATTTAGGAGTTTAGTGCCACATACAGAAGAATTAAATATACAAAGATGTTAAATAGATTGTTCTCTTTGTCATGTATTTATTTAAGCTCATTTTAATATTTGTTACTTCTTGTTTCATTATCTTTTTATTTCTCAATTGCTACCGTCTAACTTATGAACGTGCATTTTGTATTTTGCTCACTGACCGGAGATTGCAATACACAACTGCCGCTCTGAATCGCTGCCATAGAAATTAATGCGTAGTACTAACATATTAAAGTGTTGCGTGGTACTAGACCAAAAAAGTTACAAAATATATCAACACGTTAGTGAAGCGGGGCGAATGGTTAATAACTATAATTACATAAAAAATTTAAAACTTTTAGTAAAAAAGTGAAAAAGGTCTTCTCTTTATACGTGGTAGAGCCATGCTGCAGCTATATTAGTAGTATAGTTGTGCCTCGAATGGGTTGGTTCGACCGGGGAAGGACCACGCTCTCACAGAATACCAGCGTAAAATAGCAGCTTAACGCTACTATGTTTTGTTTGGTGAGTGTAGAGAACCGGAGACCCTTTATACTGGAAATGAGGCATTCCGTCATAGTCCTCACGGGTGACAACGCATCTGCATGTTGATTATTAATTGAGCATAAATGTAGATGTCCATGGGCCACAGCGTCAACTTACCACCAGGTGAACTGTGTGCTCGTTTGTCACCCTATTTTATTTAAAAAGAAATAACTAAAAATAATGAAATAATTTGCACTAGCTTCAGAAGTCGGTGGTAAGATATAGTGTATCGAAGTATTCAAACACCGACATCAGAAGACATGGATATCAATTTCATTCTTTTTAGTTATTGAAGTCAGTTTTTACTTTTATTAAAACGTTTTTTTAACCTTTTGAGTGATCTTAGGGATATTACAAGTTCAAGGTAACAAGGTTCAAGTTCAATGTGCCGTTTAATTAGTTACGTTAAAATTATTCGTCCTTAACTAAACCACCCTAAGGGATGAAATTTTTTCGTCAAATTTATATGAGACCACACCTGGAGCATAACTTAGGTATTTATTTTAAAAATAATAATTATCAAAAGATTAATAACAAAGAAGTTATGCCCGAACATATCATATCGTTACCGTCACAGCGGAAGTCCACTGCTGAACATAGACCTCCCCCATATATTGCCTCATAGGGGGGATATATTTGCCATAGTTGCCACGCTTGGCAAACGGGTTGGCAACCACATTTTTTTTATTTTTAGTCGTTTAGGAAAACGCTGCTGCTGCTTTCCTGATTTGTTTCCCTCTATTGCCTCACAACACCTTCGGGATGATATGGGGTAGTGGATATTCTTACCCCGCCAGACCGTCACTACACAGGGTATATCTAATATATTCAGTACAGAAGAATTGACAACCTCCTCCATTTTTTGTAATCGGTTAAAAGGTAAGTTCTTAACTGGGCTGTGCTTTGCGGCATTGCTTGGGGGAGGCCTATGTTCAGCAGTGGACTTGCGACATAAAAATAAAAATTGATAATTCTTACCAGCGTAAAGTTCGGGAACGTTCACCGGAAGCTTATTATTATATTATCTTAAATTACAACACAACGTAAACAATAATGAAATTAAAACAAATGGAATAATAATTAAATAAAGAAATTTTAAAAAATAAACGTGTGATCACATTGAAACAACAAAAAGTGAGCTTCAGTTAAGCATAGCCCACTTGATTTGTCCAAAATCTATATGGCTTAAATTCTAAAATTAAATGGTTGTGTTTTTTTTGTAAATTATTAATTAACTAGCTGTGCCCCGCGGTTTCACCCGCGTCATCACGTGTCGGAAGTGCGTGACATGACCTAGTTCAAGCATTTTATAATTATTTTTATAACATGGTATAAAGAACAAAGTTTATCTTCATAAAATTGTCTTGATGATGAAGTAACTTTCGTTCGTAAGGATAAATAGGCCATGCCTATTTATCCTTAACGCTCATAAATCACTTTTTAATTTTCAATATTTTTGTCACAAAATACCTAATTATGGTTTATGTATAAGAAATAGACATATGGTATCGCGGACTTTTGTTTAGACGGAGTAAAGATCGATATTTTTCTAGAACATTATATTTACGTATCCCTTACGATAACACCAGCGTACGCAGATAAATCATTTCGGGAATGCTTTTTCTTCTGACTTGCTTAACAAATATCCATAATTAAGGCTAGCTGAGTTATAGCTTACTAATCCGTTGGGCTATGTCGGTCACTCTGGTTCTACTGCGGATATCCTCATTTCTGAGTTTATCACGCAGAGAAACTCCGAGCATAGCCCTCTCCATAGCTCGCTGAGCGACCTTGAGCTTCCTTATCCGGCCAGCAGTGAAGGACCACGTTTCAGTTCCGTATGTCATCACTGGCAACACGCACTGGGTGTACAGTCTCGTTTTCAAGTTTTGAGGTATACCTGACGAGAAGATGTGCCGTAATTTCCCGAACGCTGCCCAACCGAGTTGAATCCGTCGATTGACCTCTCGGTCGAAGTTGGACTTACCTAGTCGGACTATTTGTCCCAGGTAAACATACTCGTCAACAACTTCGAGCTTAGTGTTCCCAACAACTACCGGCATAGGTGTGACATGGACATTAAACATGATCTTTGTTTTGTCCATGTTCATCTTAAGACCTATCCGTTGGGACACACTATTGAGGTCATTGAGCATAGTGCTTAGGTCCTCCAGCGATTCTGCCATAAGGACTATATCGTCGGCAAATCGAAGGTGAGTGATGTACTCGCCATTGATGTTGAAACCGTATCCTTTCCAGTCCAGAAGCTTGAAAACGTCTTCCAATGCAGCGGTGAAGAGTTTCGGGGATATGACGTCACCCTGTCTTACACCTCTCTGCAATTGGATAGGTTTCGTACTCTGGTTCTGTACTCGGATAGCCATCGTAGCCCTACTGTACAAGCACTTCAACACTTCGATATACCGACAGTCAACTTGGCACCGCTGAAGGGACTGCAGCACCGCCCAAATTTCGACGGAATCAAAGGCTTTCTCATAGTCCACATACGCCAGACATAGTGGCAAATTGTACTCCTCGGACTTCTGTACAATTTGCCGTAGGGTATGTATGTGGTCTATGGTGCTAAAGCCTTTTCGGAAACCGGCTTGTTCGGGAGGCTGGAAGTCGTCAAGTCTGCGCGCGAGACGATTCGTAATGACTCTCGAAAACAGCATGTAGACGCGGCTCAGAAGGGAAATCGGTCTGTAGTTCTTCAAGAGAGCGTTGTCGCCTTTCTTGAAGAACAAGACCACCGCACTTCTGCTCCACGCCTCCGGTGTAATGCCACCATGGAGGACGGAATTAAAGAGCTTCTGAAGGACTTCAAGTACCGGTTTTCCACCCGCTTTCAGAAGCTCCGCTGTAATCCCATCCTCGCCTGGGGCCTTGCCGTTTTTAAGGTGCTGGAGAGCCATGCTAATCTCGCTCAGACTGACGTCCGGGATATCTTCGGAACGGATTACGGATTAGTAAGCTGAAGTGGCAATGGGCCGGCCATATAGCTCGAAGAACCGACAACCGATGGGGAAGAAAGGTTCTCGAGTGGCAGCCTCGTACCGGCAAGCGAAGTGTAGGGCGTCCCCCCACTAGATGGTGTGACGACCTGGTAAGATATGCAGGAAGTCGATGGATGCAGGTGGCTCAGGACCGTGCTTTGTGGCATTCTTTGGGGGAGGCCTATGTTCAGCAGTGGACTTGTGAAGGGCTGTAATGATGATGATGATGATGAGTTATAGCTTAATGCTAAATAGCCTATACTATTCCACATGAATCTGGCTATAATATACAAAAAGAATTTTTCAAATCGGACTGGTAGTTCCAGAGATTAGCGCGTCTAACAAACAAACAAAAAACTCTTCCGCTTTATTATATTAGTATAGATATACAATATACTAGCTGACCAGGCAGACGTTGTTCTGCCCTTTCCGTACGACCATTTGCTTTCCCAAAAAAACTCCTGAAATTAGCAATAAAAAATTGAGGGTCACTTATCGGGATAAAACTAACCTATCTCTCAAGTTGGACCAAACTGCACACAGTCTGCAAAATTTAATTGAAATCGGTTTCATATGTTGAATACTTAAAGCAACACGTGGTGGTTATACTACTAAATTGTAAAACAATAAAATAATATTGTATTGCGACTATAAATTGAGATGTAAGCTATCCTATCTTTTGAGTTGGACCAAAGTGCACATTGACCAAAAATTTCATTGAAATCAGTTCAGTAGCTTAGGAGTCCATCGCGGACAAACAACGTGACATGTAATTTTTATATATAAAGAAGATAGATCAATCTATAGAAATAAATAAAATTGAAGTATCTGTTTGTTGTGCATATGAAAGTATATACGGTACTTATAACAAAACACAATTTTTTAAATTTTTGTCTTTCTATCTGTCTGTCTGTTCCGACTAATCTCCGAAACGGCTGGACCGATTTCGACGGAACTTTCACTGGCACGTAGCTGATGTTATAAGGAGTAACTTAGGCTACTTATATTTTAGAAAAAGAATTAGGATTCCGCGGAACATATATAAAATTCTATGTGGTAGAGCCAAGTGGCGGCATTTGCTGTCGCACGGATGGGCCGGCTCGAACCGGGGTGGTACCACGACCTCACAGAATACCAGCGTGAAGTAGAGGTTTACCTCTGCGTTTCGCTTGGTGAGTGCAGGTGGCCGGAGGCCCTTTTTACTGGAAAATGAGGCATTCCATCTTAGTCCTCACGGGTGACAACGCGTCTGCAGTTTGATTTGCAAACGAGGATAGATGTAGATGTCTATGGGCCGCAGCAACCACTTACCATCAGGTGGACTGTGTGCTCGTTTGTCACCCTTATCCTATATAAAAAAAAAACCCTAAATAACACGCGGGCGTAGTCGCTTGGGCGGGCGCTACACTTCACTTTTATTTATTTGTATAGATATAGATATATAAATTATTTATGTAGTTTCTTAATTTTTAATATTCAATACAAGCCGCCAGTAATTAATAACTATAACATAAAGTGAAGTACCTGTCTGTACCATCGAAATAACTGCATTTTAATGAGCCGACGGGGTTATTTGCATTCCATTTTTAAAATGTTTGTCTATCTTTTTGAGCTAATGTTCGAACCAATGGTAATGAAATTGGACTAACGGCTAAAGAGCAATGTCAGGGGTGACCTAGACTACATTTTACCCTAAAAATATGGAGATTTTTGAGAAATCGGCAAAATGCTAAAAAAATTATGTTTGATGATTATCTTAAATCGAAATAACGTCACATTAATAGATTCTACCCAAGTGAAGTCTTGACGGGTCACTAGTACAAAATAAAATTAAGTGATAGAGCCACACTGCAGCTACAGTATAGCTGCAGCAGAAATGGGTCGGCGTGACCGGGGAAGGACCGCGCTCACAAGGAATACCAGCGTAAAACAAATGATTAATGCTGACGAGTTTCATATAGTAGCTATGGTAGCCAGGAGCTAAGCGCCCGCTGTAAATTTCATAGTATGCGAACAACCCTGGTTCAAAACCCTCCGGGGTAATTTAAAATTGCAATTGTTAATTGCAATTTTAAGTGCTGATTTACTACGTGTTAGGCGGTAAAAGAAAACATCGTCAGGTAAGCTGCATGTCTGAAAATTTAAAAATCCGTAGAAATGTGAAGTGAGCCAACACGCATTGGGGCAGCAAGGTGGACACTTCCTTGCCCCAAAACCCTCTAAGAAATAAGAGAAGGCCCGTGCCCAGGAGTGGGACGTATAAAAGTACTTTTCTTACTAATAACAAAGCATTAAATTCCTCTGGGGCGACGACGCATCTGCATTTTTATTCTTAATCAATGTAGGTTTCCATAGGCAACAGCATCCAATTACCATCAGGTGGACCGTGTGATCATTTTTCACCCTTAATCTATAATGAGTGATGCAACGAATACGAATACGAATATTCGTATTGGGCGAATACTGATCACAAATGTTTAAAAACTAATATTTTTGCACTCAACTCTAATTACTGGCGGACTTGGATGACGCGCGTCGTCGGCGCGATAAAATACGTGTGTTTTGGCCCTTAGCCTCAACGACGAGGACTCCCAAAAATATTTTTCACTGACACTATGTACAGTCGCCTCGGAAAGACTTTTTTCAACGGCTGGGAACATCCAAACTGAAAAAATAAATCGCCTAATACCAGAAAATCTACAAATTTTATGTTTTTTAAATAAAAAATTGCCTATTGTAAATTTTAATTATTAGAACAATAGAAAATTATCAAATAAATTAGTTTTTATTACCATGGCGAGATATTCATATTCATATTCGCCGAATAGTAGGTTTGTTATTCGTATTCGTATTCGTAGAAGTAGTATTCATTGCATCACTAATAATAATATATAATTTAAAATTAAAAAATTTGTACAATCAACTTCAATATAAATTATTAAGAATAACTCAAAAACTATTGGTCAGATCTTGATCAAATTTATATGGGACCACATGAGAAGCACAGGTTACACATAATAAAAGAATCATCAAAATCGGTCCACCCAGTAAAAAGTTATGAGGTAACACATAAAAAAACATACAGTCGAATTGAGTACTGTCTCTTTTTTTTATAGGTTAAAGGTGACAAACGAGCACACAGTCCACCTGATGGTAAGTGGTTGCTGCGACTCATTGACATCTACATCTATCCTCTATTACAAAACGAAATGCAGATGCGTTGTCACCCATGAGGACTAAGATGGAAGGCCTTATTTCCAGTAAAAAGGGTCTCCGGTTCTCTACACTCACTATCCAAAACACAGGAGCATTATGCTGCTATTTTACGCTGGTATTCTGCGAGAGCATGGTTCTTCCCCGGTCGAGCCGATACATTTGTGCTACAACTATATTACTAATGTAGCTACAGCATAGCTCTACCACATACAAAACGTTTTTGAAGTCGGTAGAAAATGAAATTATTATAATTCTCATTCAATAAGAATATTACATGACAGAAAGAATTTTTTCAAAAAATGGATCTATTCTATGACAAAAACAAAAATTTTCGATCATCTTAAGACGTCTGCAGATCTACGAATATTTTGAAATAGCATGTACAGATTTCTACAGAATTTTTTATACCAATCTAAAGATTTGGAAAAATTCGAGTTGGTAACACTGAGTTCACAAGTCATAATTACTGAAATACATTATTTATGCTTTAACAGTTTATCATAAAAAAAAAATCCTATGCCCTGGGAAGAACCCAAGCACAATTTTTTTTATAATAGTTTAAACTTTATGTTGTACAGTTAACTATAAAAACATTAAGAAACAATAACAATAATGTCCTCTAGACCGAATTTCGGTCATGGCTGCCAATCTCAATGGTGACACTATTTGGTCTTTTGCTCAATAAAACAAAGAGCTTCTGAGACAGACTAGAAGATCTTCGCCGTATTATAAGAATTTCTGCCCAGCACGACCGCTTTGTGGAATTTACGGTCATCAAAAGTTCTTCAGACTAATATGATTAAGGGAACTTCATGAAAAAAGCAAATCCTTTCCCCAAAGACCAGCAATGCACCTGCAATTCCTTCAGTGTTGCAGATGGTTATGTGCAGTGGTAGTAGTAGCTTACTATCAGGTTAGTTGTATGCTTGTTTGCCTCCTCTTTTATTTGAAATAAAATTATTCATTGCAATTTACCATTGGTAAATTTCAACATGAATTAATATTATATATTATGGGTGTCTTCAGTTTGCTTCAGATGAAAAATTCTATAATTTTGTTCATTTGATTTTTCTTTTATATAATAACTAGAGCCCAATGACTTCGTCAATCTTACTTAGCGGTACCATGTAGCGACATCTATGGAAATGTATTAAATAAAGAACGATGTATTTAGCGCGTCAAATTTTCATATCGATATACATCGCAACCGCTTCCGTAGATAGATAATAGATGGCGCTAGAGTAGTCAAGTGAGCTCGGCCACGGTCCTTATTGCTTTGTAAGAGAGATTTTGATTTGTTCTATTTGTATGGTATTCTATATATTTTGAGATATAGTTCTTCACTGCAGGCTATATGAGGATTCTTAATGTCGCTAAGAAAGCTATTGAGGGGGTTATGCTGGAAGATTCTGTGCTAGATAGAAACTGTAACTATGATACTCATAGTCGAACAAGATTAACCGACATAGCCCGACAGATCAGTAAGCTCCAGTTGCAGCAGGCTTATAACTCGAACTGGCAATGTTTGAAAAATAAAAAAAAAAAATTAAACATTATTATGTGAACTTACATTCTCCAATGAATTAAAACTCCTGTCCCAGCTGCTGACAGGAGTGCCCCCGAACAGATATCCCGGGTATCTCTCACACATTTATTAGTTTTATATATACAGTATATACTTGAACAGTTAATTATAACTTATAGACTACTTTTAAATTGAGCAATAACTTTATAATAACTTCATGGTGAAATAAGATTAATATATTTAGATTAATGTTATGTTGTCTGCTCCGGGAACAGACTTGCTACCTGAAAAAATAGAATGTTTTTTTGTTATTTATGAATTTATTTAGTTTATTTAGACTTAGTTTGATGTGTTACATGGTGATTGCTTATGAGAATCCACCACCTTATTTCATCCCATTGCTGTGATGGCTGAGACAACTATATATCTATTTAAAAAAAAAACAGATTTTTTCGAACAGTGAAGCCCGTGTATTTTTTTAAATGTTACCTCCACACTAGGATTTTCTCCTGTATCGTGGGAGCAGTTTACTTACATAAATTTCACAAGGACAAACATTCAGACCCGGTACAATTATTTGTAGGCCATACAAATACTCGTTCCGTGCAGAATTCGAACCCGCAGTCCTTGGTGCTGCAACTTATTGGTAAACCACTGCCCCACGGAGCCATCTAAGTCTAATTTATTTAAAGTGTCTATGTCTCATGTAGTACATGGAATATTCATAATTGAATAAACTATGACAGACAATGGTATAATATTATCACAGATCATAAGTTACACAAACATATCCCTAGGCTAAACTTGTACTTAAAACATTCATTTTTTTATACAATAAAAATGACAAATGACCACACAGTCCTCCATTATGGTAAGTGGATGCTGTGGTGGCCCATAGACACCTAAGTCTATCATTGAATAAAATTTAGAATCAAAATTCTAATGCATTGTCACCCCTGAGGACTAAGACATAATGTCACTAACATGTCACGTTACCAGCAAAAAGGTCCGGTTCCCTGCACTCACCATATTAAACAGAACAGTATGCTGGTGTTGTAGAATAATATAGTCCACTTCCCCAGTCAATCCAACACACTCATGCTATTACTATAATATAGCTGCAGTGTGGCTCTACCATATAGAGCCAAGGTAGTCAATTAATATGAAAATTTAATTACTGATTGTGAATTTAATAGAAATTTTATTTTCACAACATGCAAGTTTTACCATTTTTATTCATCAACCTGCAAGTAGTGGGCCTCACAGGCAAGGCTTATAAAAATTGTATAATGCATTACTAGTTAAGTATAATTATAAACATTTTAATCAAGTTTAAAAACAATCCGAATTGTTTTACATTGTGCAAATTTTGTTTAGTTATAGAATTATCGTTTAAATTTTAAATCCTTAAACCCATAATTTATAATATTATTCCAATATTTTTTGATGCCAGTCTCTGAACCGCAATCAATAATTTAAAAATACAGTACTAAATTAGACCTTCATATGTTGTAAGATAATATAAGCATAAAATATTTTTTATCGATTCATTGAATTAGGAATCCTTAGAAAATCGCACAGTATTTTTGCCTCGCGTAGTTCTAAATTAAGCATATATTATTTTATAGGCATTCACAAGTTCAGTAAGATAGTTTCGAATGGAGCAAATGTATAGAAGCTCAAATAAGTCTAATTCTGTAGTAACTAATAAAAATACAGAAATATTTACGTGGTAAGTTTGACAATCACTACAATGGCAAGATATAGTGGTATTCGACTTAATTTTAATTAGAGTCTAAAATGGGAATACCGTGGTAATACTTACAATTTATTTTACACTTGCAGAACCCTAAAATATTATTATTTGCAATTACTAGGCCATTCGTTCAATTTTTCACAATCAAATCGTCGTTCCGATTCACGGATCTCTCACAGATATACAACAAACTAGGTTTGGGCAAAATATATCAACATATCGAAATATCGATATTTTTATGAAAATATATCGTCGATGTTTTTATCGCGATATATCAATATATCGATTTTTATTTTAGAGTATCAAATTCATATCAATTTAGATACATTTTAAAATATTGTATTTATGGACAAAATAAAACACAACAAACCGAGCTACAAACGAGCATTCATGAGTGGTTGTCGTTTTTTTTTTCGCCTTCAACCGTCGGTATTATTAAATTTTGGGCCTTATCTTTACATCATGCAAATGATGATGATTTATCGATACTACGATATTTATGACGCGATATATATCGATACTGGTTAATAATATCGATTCGTTATATAGCGATATATTTTTTCCCTTGTCCATCCCTACAACAAACAATCAATGTTGCCTAATGCCTAATACAAAGCTCTATGCTCTACCTAAACTCTAGTCAAAGATAAAAATTATAGTGTACTCTGTGAATAAAAAGCGTTTATTGTTTAGTCAGATCTTAAAACAGTGACTAAATAACTAAAATTAAATTAATACCATTATCTTTTCATTAGAGCTACTAGAGCTAGACGAAAATTAATAATTAAAAAAGCTAAAGGTACTCCGGGTTAACTATGACATCA
The DNA here is from genome assembly GCA_033319125.1 of Parnassius glacialis. Taxonomy (NCBI): domain Eukaryota; kingdom Metazoa; phylum Arthropoda; class Insecta; order Lepidoptera; family Papilionidae; genus Parnassius; species Parnassius glacialis. The sequence goes on from JAVANC010000003.1 coordinate 3,340,071, forward strand.
ATCAAACCGAGGCGGTTTTTATGAAACCCAATTACGTAGTGAAACCACGCGCCCCAAATCCAATTCTAGACCTTAATCAACCAAAAACCGGTCTCGCGCGAACTTCTGCAGCGATAGCCAAAACACTCGGCTTAACCGGATCGCTGCCAGCAAGCTACTCACCTACTGTCTCGCCCGACAGCGCAAAGATGCTGGGAAACTCCCTTCCGCTGCCCCCTCCCTGACACACGCGTGACACCTGGTACGATCGGGTGATTGGCAAAGTCGAACGTGATTGGATGCCGTCCTAACATGACCATTTTTGGCCTAAACACTATATAATACCTTAAAGTATACATTAGAATTGCTATCATTTAATACTTGTTTATTGCAAAGTTTCATAAAATTTGGAAGTAGCTGAAAACCTTCATCACCTATAAACACATGAAATTTTTTATTAGTATTTGGTAATTCATCTGGCTTTGGAATCTGGAACTGATTATCCTCAAAGCAGTGGCAAAATTTTGTATTTTTAATTACACTTCCATCTGATACTCTGCTATTTCTACAGACATCAACCATAATTAATTCATAATTTGCATTCGCTATACCCATGAGTACTGTGCTGTATGTTCTTTTATAGTTATAATAATTGAAACCGGAATGCTCAAGTTTTTGTAAAGTGATATGGCTTTTTTTATAAGATAAGGGAGACAAACGAGCACACAGTCCACCTGATGGTAAGTGGTTGCTTTGGCCCATAGACATCTACATCTATCCTCTATTAAAAATGAAAATGCAGATGCGTTGTCACCCGTGAGGACTAAGATGGAATGCCTATTTCCAGTAAAAAGGGTATCCGGTTCCCTACACTCACCATACGAAACACAGCAGCGTAAAGCTGCTATTTTACGTTGGTATTTTATGAGAGCGTGGTCCTTCCCCGGTCGAGCCGACCCATTCGTGCTACAACTATACTACTAATATAGCTGCAGAATGGCTCGACCACGTACGTTTGCATCTACAGCCCCAACACCTGACCTCAACACATTCTCAACTTTACGGCCTATACAAATCCACCAAATGCAACCAAAGAAGGAGAAAAACGAAGACTTACTTTAAACCTAATAATGAATATCAAACAATGGCAGGAATCTGGGTCTTTAAACTGGAAAGGATGTCTGCTGAACAAAGATGACTGGCAGAAAAGTTCAAAAACCAAATACTCTTTGAAGAACAAGAAGGAAATCTTCTTAGACATTCAAAAATTATTAATCCAAGCATTTAATATAACATTTCTTCAACTCCATTTACCGTTCCATAAAATCAATCTCGTATCTCTCACTCTCAGTCACCTGTTCTGAAAACTCCATCTCCCGTTCCGTGCATTCCATCTCTATCTATTACACTCGGTTTCCTGTTCCGCAAAGTCCATCTTTCGAACCGTACATATAATCTCCTACCTCTTACACACAGACTCCTGTTCCACAAACGTCATCTCCTGGTCATTACATACAATCTCCTATCTCTCATACTCAGACTCCTGTTTTGCTTACTCCACATTCCATTTCGCACACTCAGTTTCCTACATCAAATACACAGTTTCCCAAGCACCATTTCCAATAGAACAAGCATATCTGTCGAATACAGAGCAGCATGTGATGGTTCATATTTTTAATTAATTATTTTTTTATTCTGTATTGTGTTACACTTTAATATAAGTATTACAATGGGCGGACTTAATGCCTTATAGTATTCTCTACCAGTCAACCCTGAGAGAATTAAACAAGAAAAAGTTAGTAGGTGTCAAAATATGTTAAAGATTACTAGACATGCATTGTATATAAACATAAAATATCTTCGCATACGTTCTAATAATACGTATAGAAAAATAATATATATAATTGATAGAATCAGGAGTTACTTTGCGGAAATCCATTATAATGGGGTTGTTATAAATTAATTTGCTTAATTCCGCGAAAAGAAAGAAAATGATGTGTCCTGCCCAGCTTTAAGGGGGCCCTCCCACCCTCCCTCAATCGCGCGCACTATACCCGTCGCCGTCAATCCCAGCACTACCATCCTCAGCACCACCACACTAGGCAGGACACACCACTCTCGAAAATACGACACGTGTTTCGCCTCTACACGAGGCATCCTCAGGTGAAGTAGACTCTGCGGAGGCTGGCCGCTAAGTGAGCGGCGAGCTGAAACTACTGCTATTTATACTACTTGCTGACGCAACCGCGCTCCAATTACGTAGCGAGCGATTACGTCAAGCGATAAATCACCGCCTGACGTACGCCGATTTTGCTGTGAAATTAACAACAAACTACTGCGAAACGTCCGCCTACCCTACAACCACGCAACCAAATGCTGACCACCACACCGTGAGGGTGACAAACGACCATGTTGCGAGGCTATATATCATCAGGAGCAGGCTTAAACATGTTTAAGAGAGGCGAGTTGGAAACATTTGTTTGTCCAGTGTGAAACACTGAACACAGCCTTGCCAATGACCACTCCTTTAAAGTCTTACATACTTGTAATAAAGGGCTACGACTGTGTGTGTTGAAACATTTAGAGATATTAAAAAATAATAACGGTAATGTTGCACTGCTGAATGAACAAACAAATGTTTCAAACTTGCCTCTCTTAAACATGTTTAAGCCTGCTCCGTGATGATATATAGCCTCGCAACATGGTCGTTTGTCACCCTCACGGTGCGGTGGTCAGCATTTGGTTGCGTGGTTGTAGGGTAGGCGGACGTTTCGCAGTAGTTTGTTGTTAATTTCACAGCAAATATCGACGTACGTCAGGCGGTGATTTATCGCATGACGTAATCGCTCGCTACGTAATTGGAGCGCGGTTGCGTCAGCAAGTAGTATAAATAGCAGTAGTTTCGGCTCGCCGCTCACTTAGCGGCCAGCCTCCGCAGACTCTACTTCACCTGAGGAAGCCTCGTGTAGAGGCGAAACACGTGTCGTATTTTCGAGAGTGGTGTGTCCTGCCTAGTGTGGTGGTGCTGAGGATGGTAGTGCTGGGATTGACGGCGACGGGTATAGTGCGCGCGATTGAGGGAGGGTGGGAGGTCCCCCTTAAAGCTGGGCAGGACACATCATTTTCTTTCTTTTCGCGGAATTAAGCAAATTAATTTATAACAACCCCAATAATAACATATATATTAAAAAATTACATATATAATATATAAAATAACTAAAAATAAAAATATTTTATTTACCCCACTGACCTCACGGCTGACAACGCATCTTAATTCGCAAACGAAAATAGATGTAGATGTCTATGGGGCACAGCAACCACTTCCCATCAGGTGGACTGTGTGCTCGTTTGTCACCTTTATTCTATAAAAAAATAGAAGTCGATGCTCAAATGCAATTTTCCTTAAGATAATGTTGTCGGACCAGTCTCTTAAACGCATACTTATTTGGTGCTTTCCTTATATCAACGGGCAGGGCGTTCCAGAGAAGTATTGCCTAAACTGTAAATGAAGAGTTAAAGAAACCAGTATTATGCTGAGATAAATGAATCTTAAGGACGTTAGTGGAGCGATGTTCACGCTCAAGAGTTGAATACCGAAATTATCTTTAAGATAAGAAGGATACGTCGGATCATTTAATATAGAAAAAAGTGTTAATGAAATTCTGGAGCAACGCCTCTAACGAACAGAAAGTCATTTAAGCTTGGAACGAAAAGGAGTGACGTGGTCGTATTTTCGTAAGTTGAAGATAAATTTTATACAGTTGTTGAAAAGGCGCTCCAACTTGTTAAGAAGATTTTGCGATAGGTCTGGGTTGCACACGTCTGCATAGTCTATAATAGGAAGTATAAAGGTATTACCCAGCAAAAGCTAGGTTTTAAAGGGTAAGAAATTTTTAAAACGATAAAGGGAACGTACCGTGGCAACAACTTTACGTCTAACATCCGAGATCTGTACTCGCCAGTTCATAGAGTGATCTATGTGCAAACCCAAATTAACTATGACATCAGAAAATGGAATTTAAATTCCATCGAAAACAATATTGGCGATATTATACCGCATTGCGGTACGCCACTTTTAACGTCAGCCCAAGTAGAAAACTGCTCCCCTGACCTAACCAGCTGCTGACGACCGCGGAGATAGGATGAGAACCACTCCAAGGCTGAAGATGAGAATCTGAGATAAGTAAAAATGGATAGGAGGATATGGTGGTCGATTGTGTTAAAAGCATTTGAAAAGACAACAAGCGCCACCACTGTAACTTTTCTTTCATCCATCCCTATTCTAATGTCATCTGTGATCTTAATCAGTGCAGTGGTGGTACTGTGACTAGAGCGAAACCCTGACTGAAAAATATCCAGTAGGTTATATGTTTTTATGAAAATAGATAATTGCTTATGCACACAGGCTTCCAGAACTTTGGAGAGATATGGAAGAATAGAAATTGGACGATAGTGATTAGGTAGTTCAGGATTAGGTATTTTTCGGAGATGAAGTATATGAGCTCTTTTCCATAAGGTTGGATACTGACCTGAATCCAGTGAGTAATTAATGACATGTTTGATAGCTGGCAGAAGGAAGTCAAGCAACGTAATAATCATAAATTTACTAATCTCATCACAACCTACCGTCTTGGAGTTAATAGCTAATACGGCTTTAGCTATTTGATCTTGAGTTACAGAAGAAATTTTGAAAAAGGGAATAATCAGAGGTTGCATAGAAACAATAGAAGTAATAGTTTCTGATATAACAGCAGGGTCCAATGTAGAAGTTGAGACAAAATGACGATTTACATCATCCAGATTAAGGGAACTATTATCAGATGACAGTGGCTTAGTAATGCCAAGACATTTTTAGAATTTCCACATATCAGCGATCGAAGTGTTGGTTATATTATCATGAATGTAACGGCGTTCAGCATCTCGTACCATCTGATTGCATCTGTTTCTTAGCAATTTAAAGTTAGATCAGTTATCTTCTGTACGTACTCCTTTGTATTTCTGATATGCCTGTTCTCGTCTCAGCATTGCCGCTCGTATGCCCTTAGTCATCCAAAGTTTTTTTTCTTTTTTCTTTGCAGGAGAACGCTTTAATCTTACTTGATGAATTGGAGCATGGACTTATAAAAGGTTCAGAATAGTTTAGAAAGGAAATTTTATCATCTATTGAAGAAGCAGCCCCCAATGGAGCTAGATCAGTAAGAGCAGCATCCCTCCTGAGTTGGTCAATATTTAGACTTTTTTTTATAGGAGAGGGGCAAACGAGCATGCGGCTCACCTGATGGTAAGTGACTAACGCCGCCCATGAACAGCTGCAACACCAGGGTCGGAATCGCAGAAGCGTTGCCGGCCTTTAGACTTGACAAATTGCGTAAATGTAATATAGAAGGAATATGTTTGGGAGATTTAATCCTATAAGATAAATAAATTAGATCATGGAATGAAAAACAAGGGACTGAAAGCTGTCCGTGTTTGCCCACACGGTCGGGAGAAGATATTATTATGTGATCACTCAATGAATCATCTGTGTCAAAGTTATGATCAGTGGCCGCTAAAGGAAGAATGCTGAAATTAACTGACTCCACGATTGATCGAAACTTATGAGCACGAGCAATGTTTCTCAGTAAATCAGTATTGAAGTCTCCCATTATCGTATAGTCCTATATCATATTCGAGACTCAAACAAAACTAAAGCAACGGAAGCTGATGCATCAGTACAATTCTTACAAAATTTTTATTCTTTTGGATATTTTTACGAGCTTGGGGTTCGAGACAATTAAAAACTGCCGATTGAATTACCAAAATTGACACTTTAATTACAGAACACTAATTACAATTTAAAACCACACTAATAATAAAACACATTTGTACTACTGATCACTTTAGTTTGCAGTTATTTCGCTTCGAAGTATTCGCTTGTATCATCACTTCAATACTCTCCCGGTCGCAGTCTATACCGGCCTTATATAGGGGCCTCAGAATGTTTCCAGAATCTTCTACTGTAGAAACATCTAGAATGTTTGAGTACATATCGGTCCCGAAATATCTAGAAGGATCTTGTCTCTCCTAGTTCTGCTATTCGACACTAGAGGACGCTAGTGGTAACTAGTGTTGCCATGTACAAGACATTAATAGTGCCGCGCAACAATATGTTATGTGAATTTTAAATTAAAACCTTACCTGAATATTGTTGCTTGGTGTTTCATTTATTGCTTCACAAGTTTCAATGATAATGTCGCTCAATGTACGAGGTGCAATGCAGGCAGGGGCGTAGCTACCGCCGTATCAGCCGTATCAATGATACGGGGCCCCCAGGCTACAGGGGCCCCGAACGTGTGTAAGCAAAAATTTCAAGGACTTCTATGGGACAGGAAAGGCTATCACTATTGTCTATAGAAGCAAAGAATTTAGTAAAACTGAAATCATCTTCAGCTATGAATGCCGCCGAATTCTTCAGCTACACTGAACAAAAGGAACGAAAAGTATATTATTGATTTGAATTGTTTGGCTAGCTTAGTTCCTAATTGTAAGTAATATCATTACAGCCTTTCATAAGTCCACTGCTGAACATAGGCCTCCCCCAAGGAATGCCACAAAGCACGGTCCTGAGCCACCTGCATCCATCGACTTCCTGCTCTTACCAGGTCGTCACTCCATCTCGTAGGGGGTCGCCCTACACTTCGCCTACTGTACGATGCTGCCACTCAAGAAGTGTAAGTAATAACTTATAATCAATATATAATAATTTTAATTCAATGCAAGCATTTTTGTTCCTTTTATGAAATCTTTACTCTTCATTAGGGCCCCTCACCAAATTTTGATACAGGGCCTATCTAAGGCTCGCTACGCCACTGCTTGGAAGGGAAGGCCAAATTGGCCTCTAAAAAGCTTGGCGTGCTCAGCAGAGCGAGACAGTATTTCATGCCAGCACATCGCTTGCAACTTTACAAAGCGCAAGTTCGGCCTCACATGGAATACTGTTCTCATCTCTGGGCCGGGGCACCCCAGTGCCAGCTCCTTCCACTTGACCGCATCCAGCGCAGAGCGATTCGAATGACCGAGTTCTTTCTGATTGGCTCGATACACTGGCACTGCGTAGAGATGTGGTATCTCTTTGCGTATTTTATCGCATCTATCACGGGGAGTGCTCTGAGGAATTGTTCGGACTAATTCCAGCCGCTCAATTTCACCATCGCACATCGCGACAAAACTTGCGTTATCATCCATACCATCTGGATGATTGGCGGTCCACCACTGTGCGATTTAGAAGAAGTTTTCTCCCTCGCACGACTTCCTTATGGAATCAATTACCACCAGCGAATTTTCCGGACCGATACGACTTAGGAACCTTCAAAAAAAGAGCTTACACCTTTCTAAAAGGTCGGCAACGCATCTGCAATTCCCCTGGTGTTGCGGTTGTTCATGGGCGGCGGTAGTCACTTACCATCAGGTGAGCCGCATGCTCCTTTGCCCCTATTCTATAAAAAAAAATTAGAATAAGATGAAGAAATAAACAAGGACCGACCAATCCGCTTGGTTTTGTACTACTTAAATAGTTGATAGTCATGAAATTTTTTAAATATTTGAATTCAGCTGACTTAACTCCGTTGACAACAGCTATCTTCATATCGTAGTTTTTCAGACGCCAGCGCTATTGTGGTAGGTTTTGGAACCTCTATTTTCAGTAAATAGAAGGACACTTTTTCAATTTTCGCCCCTTATAAGATGGTTCTCCTTATACTCTACACTCCATAGGCACTATACTATGAAATTGCTTGGCTCAGAAGGGGTAGAAAGAACCCAGAGCCCATAGATTATTACTAGAGCCTATAGATGGGCCAATTTGGAAAAATTACAACTTGAGTTAACACCAGTTGAAATTCACGCAACTCGAGCTTAAACTCGAGTTACTCAACTCCAGTTAGCAGTGCGGAACAGAGTAAATGATTTGTTACTAATAACTTTTTATAAATTTGTTTTTCTATCTAGCTCTTTGGTGGGTTTGGATAACTATAATTAGCAAACTTATTAATATATTATATTGTATTGTAGGATTGAATATATATATTTATATTGTAGGATTGAAATAAAAATGTATATTTAGTATGTATCACATACTTATGTTGTATTTTTGGTTTTAATATTAGTTAAAGTAAGTACCTGTATTTGACAACAAAATTAGCTATATAACGTGCAGCAACAGTGGTGACTTTAATTTAGCACACATATACGTTTCCCGTTTTCGTTTCATAAAGTAATTATATTTCCATTAAAAGTTATTATTATGAAAATTAAAAGTATGAATGATGAGATTGAAAGGAAAAAGGCAGACTTTAGACGTATAAATAAGAGGAAGGAAAAAGCAAGAAAGGATGGATAAGAATGATAGAAGGATATCTGATAACTTCCAGGCAAATATTAAAATGTTCTGGAAACTCGTAAGAACTGCCAGGGGAAATTCAAGACAGCCTAGAATGAATGCTATACGAGACGAGAATGGCTGCATGCTAAATGATGAAATTTCGAATTTAAAGAGATGGAAGGAATACTTTGAAAGCATGTTTAAGAGTGAAGTGTCGTCTGAAATAAGTGAAACAGAAATTCCGGAAGTAGTGGAGAGAGGTACGGAGATAAGTGTAGATGAAATAATGAAAGCAATGAAAAGCATGAAAGCAGGTAAGGCAGCCGGATATGATAGAATAGCACTCGAAATGCTAAGGGCTGGAGAGGGTGTGGTTGCAGGCCTGCTGTGCACCTTGTTTAAATTATGTTGGGAACTGAAGCGGGTACCGGAAGACTGGTGCAAAGCCTTTATAGTCCCAATATATAAGGGAAAGGGCTCGCACCAGGACTGTAAAAACTACCGTGGTATCAGCTTGCTTAGCATTGTGGGAAAACTGTAAAGCTGGATTTAGAAAGGGGATGGGGTGTACGGATCAAGTCATTTCCATGCGCATGATTGCGGAGAAGTTTTTGGCTAAAAACCAGAAAGTTTTTTGTGCATTCATGGACTTGGATAAGGCTTATGACAGAGTGAACAGGAATGTATTATGGCAAACACTGAACTCATTTGGGTTGAGCGCTGGCTTGATACAGGCATTAAGGTCTATTTATAGAGACTCTAGTGCTTGTGTCAGGATCAACGGGGTCTACTCAGACTGGTTTGGCATTCATAAAGGTGTCAGACAGGGATGTGTGGCTTCCCCATGGCTGTTTAACCTATTTATTGACAGTTGTTTGCAAACTTTGAAAGTTGAAGAATGTGGGTTGAGAATGGGTGAGTTAACCGTCAAATGCCTTTTGTACGCCGATGATCAAGTCATATTTGCATCGTCGGCGGCCGAGTTGCAAATGATGGTTACTTTAATGAACTGGTCATTGAAAGAAAGGGGTATGAAAGTGAACGCAAGTAAGACGAAAGTGATGGTCTTTGAAAGAGAAGAAAGTAAAACGTTATGTGAAATAAGAATAGAAGGGGAGTTCATTGAGCAAGTGGGTGAGTTTTTATATTTGGGATGTTTATTTAGTAGGGATGGTTGATATGATAAGGATATACATATACACGCTATTATGAGGAGTCAGAATGTGTCAAATAAGGCACGTATGGCAATTCATAATGCTCTGTTAGCCCCTAATTTAATGTATGATAGTGAAAGTTGGGTCTGGCAGAAGAAGCATGAGAGTAGAATAAATTTTGTAGAAATGCGGTCCTTAAGGAGTATGCTAGGGCTGTATCTGAATGTAGAAAAAATGAACGAGGGAAGAGTGACAAAGCAAATCTATGTTGCAGAAGCGAACGGCAGGCTCGGGAAGGGATGCCCTAAACGAAGGTTAATCGACCAAATCAGCGATACATTAAAAATAGGCCAGATCAGGAGTACCCTTAACCAACGAGCGTATATGCGTAGATATATGGATGTAAAGGAGGTGAGAGAGGTGTGTCAGGATCGCGCTAAATGGAACTCCGTAGTCTCTGCCTAACCCTCTGGGTGACAGGCGTGAGTGTTTGTGTTATTATTTACGGATCTATTTCAAATTTTAGAGATTTTTACTTAGAGAACTGTCGCGCAGTGGTCATTTGCCGGGTGACAGACTCTCGGATCATAACATCGCAGCATTGAAATTAAAACGAATAAGCAATACTATTGTAGGAAAGAGACATCACTCTGACGGCGCAGGCGACTCGTTCCCTCCTGCCCCGCTGCACCGAAATCGAATTCTTGTTTGCTTTTTTAATGCTAGCCGACTCCGTGTCATTGACACACTTCTTCACAGTACTGCGCATAATTACGTCGACAAATATTTTTGTGAATTTTTCCGCGAAAAAGACGCTTACCTATTGTTTCATTTATTAATTTTTGTGTATTTAGATTATGGTACTGCGATAAAGGCGCTTTGTTTTTTTTTTCGTTTTCTAATCTAGTAGGTACGTTTACATCTCTTTAACAGTTATTTAACTCTGTCGTACGATTAACTACCTTACAGAAGCCACTAACTCTCGTTTGTTTTAACGCCTGACTGGCGAAATGAACACAGAACGTACGGATCAAAGGTCACCGTTATTTCTAGAATATCAAATACCGCACTAGTAACTAATACAGTCGAATCCACTTATACAGATTCTGCGTTAAACCTAAAAGTCCCGGGTAAAACTCTCAGCAAGGGACACGCGCCACAATTCCCAGTGGTATATTTACTATACGCGCCTATCATAAACGAGCTCCCGACAAAAAAGAACGCGTGCGATCTCTCGCCGCGACGAATCTGAACTCCTAATTTTTCTAGGGCGTCCTCGAGACGGCGGGACGTCAAACCGATATCGCCGAGGCGCGCGCGCCCTCTGACGTTCATTATTGACATTAGCGCTTTTGCGCGAACAAACCCCCGTCCCGGACATAAGGATTTAGATCCGCGAGCAAACCGTTCAGCGGGACAGGGTCGCGACGGCAAGTTGCAAGACCGAATCTACAACCAAACTAGGCCACCTTACGCACCCCATCAGATCTTGCAACCCTAACCAACGCCTCAAAATTACAGCCCCAACGTGGGCTAGCCGGAGAGTTGAACTGGATGCCCTTCCTGGACATCGCAGCACATAAATAAGTCCTATTCCTAGACAGAAGTCCGACGACCTCCTTCAAACACCTGTCTGTGCTCCTATGATTAGTTCCGTAATCCGACCGGATCAGGTCTGCAAACAGCGACGCGACACGAAGCGGCCCAGAGGAACCTTCCAAGCTTCAGTGCAGAGAGCACCCCCAAATTCCCCATGAACGTCGTCTGTGGAGAGCCGAACGAAACGCACAGATAGTCCCTAGTATGAATTTTCAAACAAGTAGGCACAAACAAGCCATCCACCTATAATCATTTACCAAATGGTGCGACAGCTGATTTCCATATGATAATCTACAAACCAGACAGCCCCTAGGCAGGCAATCCTATGCTCATATTTCAACTAATTTTTCAAAAGCATCAATGTTCAATTATAGAATTAATTAAAACAAGTAATCACCGATGCACATAGGTCAACTTGACAAAGTAAACAAAACAATAAACGTAAGAGACAGCCCTATTTCTTATTTCAAATAAATATCTTAGACAGTGCCAACAAAATCTAAACCAAAAGAGAATTGACTCTTATTTCCTTCGGCACAAACAGGGTTATCTAATTTCAACCTTCCTTATCACAAAGCAAAATGATTAAACACTATCACAAAACATATACATAATTTTCAAAATAACGCGTCATTAAATTTCAAATGAATTCAAACTTTCCTTTCAGCAGCAGACGCGACAATCAAATACAATTACAAAGCACACGCACAAGCATTAAAAAGGGCACACAATTTAATCTCAATTTTCCGTGCAACAACAAACGCAGTGATCAAATGTATTTACAAAACATATGCAGCAGCATTTAAAGGAGTATTTTAAATTCAATTCTTTTAATCACAACCGCTACAATATAAATTTCGCGGAAACCCCAAAAGCATTTTAATTTTAATTTAAAGAATTTTTAACTAAGTGCTCGACCAAACCAAATCTAATACCCCTTGAGAGCGTGATTCAACGCTCCAGGGGGCCCTAATCTTCCCACCACCAAGTGGAGGCCACACCGCGTGAACCCGAGACTAACAGAGCGCAACCGCTAACAGTCGCCACTCGGGTTGTACGCCCTCACTGAGGCCGTCGGCAACAGAACAGCTTGACAAGTGGACTGTTGACGGCTTAAGGCTCAGTAGAGGCGGCCGTGGTGGGAGCTAAGGCGGCAGCTAGCTAGGGCCGCCTCTATCAAATGGGGTACAGTGGTACACCAGTCGCGGCCACTCAGCTAACGGGAGTGAGAAGGGTCCAGTGGACTGATGAGTGGCCGTGACGTTCCTCTCCGCACGCTGAGGGGGGTGATGACACCCCCGCCCCTGGGGGAATTACCCCCCGACTGGTCGGGAGAGGGACCCTTTTCAAACCTAGGGGCCTGTTTGCTAGCCGGCGGGCGCCGAGCGTCGCCCGTCAGAGGGCGTGGCGGAGCGCCCCCGCCCGTGGGGGTGGAGGGCCTGGCAGCGCCCCGAGAGGAGACGCCGTTCGCACCCAGGCACAGTACGGCATGGTGATTGCCCTGGCAAAGCAAACAGGGACGCCAGTGCGAACAGTCTCGCTGGAGGTGCCCTTCCACACATGAGTAGCACCAGCGGCGCTCCTTGGCGATAGTTCGCCTCGCCGGAACCGGCTTACTTAATAATTTCGGGCAAGACGTTACCCGGTGATCAAATGCTCGACAATAGGAGCAGGGGAGGGTTGACGACGACTTGCCCAGCGGGTTCCGCCTCTCACTGGGCACGGCTCTTAAGTCGTCGACGGTGCCCGCCGCGTGCACGATCTGTCGGCACTGCTCCTCCAAAAACCGCAGCAGGTCATAGAAGGGCGGAGAATATAGGAGGCCTCGTCCCCGCCGTACCTCTCCTCAAAATGCATTCGAAGGTCGAGAGGTAGACGGGACAGCACGATGCGGAGCAACAAGAAGGCCCATTCGCCCACTCGTAAATCCAGTCGCCTCAACATATTACAGGCCACCAAGACTGGATCCAACAGGTCCGGACGTAGTCTGGCCCGGTCACTAAGCAGCGGGAGGCTTAGAAGCTGCTTAACATGTTCATCCGCAATTCGCCAGACGTTGGCGTATCTTCTGGCTAGGAGGTCCCGGGCAGTCTGGTAGGCGTCGTCCGACAAGCTCAAATGGCTGACAACGCCCAGGGCCTCCCTCTCCAGTGAGGCCAGGAGGTACGCCACCTTCTGGCTCGGGGTCAAGTCACTCCGGGCGTCCACTAGGCCGTCGAAAAGACCAACGAAGGTCAGCCATTCGGAAAGGACCCCGGAGAACCTTGGCAAGTCCAGAGTTGGGAGTCGTCCCAACAGCTCCGGCTGAGGCTGCTTCCGAAAGGACTCGGGCAGGCCACTCGTCCGAGCTTCACGCGCCTCCTCGGCATACCTGCCTTCAGCCTCGATCAACTCGTCCGTGAGCGAAAAGAACTGCTCATAGTCTGCGAAGCAGGAGTCCAGGACTTCCTTTTCCACATCCGAATCCTCGAGCTCAGCGTAAGCCTCCTCCACTGCAGCCCTTCGAGCATCGACCTGCTCGAACCGCTTCATCAAGTTATGGACCCTATCCGGTCGACCTATCAAAGCATGGGCGCTGGTGGCCCAGCGTAACTCAGTCCGCAGGCAACGGATTAGCATCTTGGGCGAGGACATCACTACTAAATACAAATTACGACGCGGCTCGAGCACAATTACAATAATAACAAATAACAAATACAAAAAAAATTAACAGCTAACAAATGCAGTTCCTATCAAATCGAGTTGAATAGAAATTAAACAAATAAGAACCGCTACTTATCAAATCAAATACAAGTTAGTACAAAAGAAAAGACAAATCAAATTAACAATAACAAATACTAGTGCGATCAAATCAAGTTAAATTCAAATTACGCAAATACAAATTACTACTCTTTAGTTCAAATACAAATTACAATACGAAAGTTACATAAACGAAGACACACATCACGGTCGATCAACAATAAAAACTTTTTAAGAAAAAAATTAAACCGCCGAAAAAACTAAAAAGCAAAAAATAATAAACCTTTTTATTTAACCTTAATAACTAAGTTCTTAAACTAATTTAAGTATACCTAAGTATATATTTTTGTAATTATTTTGAGTTCTTAATTAACCTTAATAAATAAGTTCTAAAACTAATGTAAGTATACCTAAGTAATTTTGAGTCGGCGCCAAACAAGCAAATTAATTAATTATGTAAAGCGTGATGCGCGGCATTGTTAATTTGATTTGGTTATTTCTTTAAATTTAAGGTAATTTACTGGTCTTTGTTCATTGATTGTTTAGCGCCGACTCGAAATTACTTAGGTATACTTTCATTAGTTTTAGAACTTAGTTATTAAGGTTAATTAAAAACTCAAAATAATTACAAAAATATATACTTAGGTATACTTAAATTAGTTTAAGAACTTAGTTATTAAGGTTAAATAAAAAGGTTTATTATTTTTTGCTTTTTAGTTTTTTCGGCGGTTTAATTTTTTTCTTAAAAAGTTTTTATTTTATAATTTTTCGTGGCTATAATCTACTAATTACTACATGCTTAATTTTTTAATACTTTCAAATTAGTTACCTACCTTACTATAGCTATTAACTGTTATATAATCCTACTTTTACTATTATTTGTTGTAGAATATAAATACTTTAAAAAAAAACATGCTTTATATACCACCATGGGTAGGCCTCCAAAAATGCTGCTCGAATGAGAAAGAGATATTTAGAAGAATGTAATAATGAGAAAAAAAAGGTGGGAAGCAAATAGAAAGAGAATTAGATTAACACGTTAACAGGAGAGTATATATCATCGCGAGGAAAGACTGTAAGCATAAGAAGCAGACTAAAAGATAGCTATGGTTGTGTGAAGTGGTAGCAACTTTTCAAAGTACGAAGGGTTATGGCGACTCTGAGCGCAGGATGTTGCCGATAATTTTATGCTGAGGCGTCACGGTTCACAAATTACAAGGTACGACCCATGATAAAGCTGTAATCGACCTCGGAAAGAAAGTGTTTGCCAAAGGGCAAACACTGTATATGTGGCACAGGTATATGTGGCACTGAGTAGAGTACAAGAACTTGAGGGTATTGATTTATCTAATCTAGAGCCAAATAAGGTATTACACAAACCTCAGGATGAACGAGCTTTAGCAGAAATGCAGAGACTGTGAGGTCTACACACAAGAAACTGACAGATCTAAAGCTCATTCATCGTGAGGTTTTTTGTAATGTAATGTAATGTAATTATTATGTAATGTAGTAATACAAAACTCAGCATTAGAATATGTGTGTAAACAATAAATCACCCCTATTTTACCACCCTTAGGGTAGACGTTTTGTTTTCAAATTTATATGGAACCAATTTCGGGGTATACCCTATCTCATAAAAAAATTATCAAAATCGGTCCACTATGTAAAAAGTTATGCGTGGTCTAACAAAAAAAAATATACACGTCGACTTGAGAACCTCCGTTTTTTCGTCGGTTAAAAAATGCCCAGCTCGGAAATCGACCCTTCGATAAGTAATCCACTACAACTATCCGACAACGATAATTAACCGATTACGTAAAAATAACCATCTACCTACATGACGCAAACTCCCGCTTGTGCGCTAAACGGGCGCGGCTTTTCAAATTTACCCGCAAACAACAAAGCAAGCCAACAAAGAAAGGAATTTTATTATTACGTATATAATAAAAAAAAATATTTTTACGTATTACGGAAGGGCGTGATTGTAGACACAAAATTAAACCAATCAACCCAACGCTCCCTGCCACCAAAATTATTTAATTTATATCAATATTTATAACAGTGGTAGAGCCACGCGGCAGCTTTTGCTGTCGCACGGATGGGCCGGCTCGAACCGGGGTGGTACCACGACCTCACAGAAAACCAGCGTGAAGTAGAGGTTCACCTCTGCGTTTCGCTTGGTGAGTGTAGGTGGCCGGAGGCCCTTTTTACTGGAAATGAGGCATTCCATCTTAGTCCTCACGGGTGACAACGGATCTACATTTTGATTTGTAATAGAGGATAGATGTAGATGTCTATGGGCCGCAGCAACCACTTACCATCAGGTGGACTGTGTGCTCGTTTGTCACCCTTATCCTATAAAAAAAAAATCAAACACTATGGTCGGTGGATCGACCGGGAATCGATCCGAGAATCGCGCTCTGCTACCAAATGTTACGGCCAACAGCTGATTATCCCAGGAGTAGGGTCCCCCGCGGGCCCATAGACGGAGAACCTACAAGCAGATGCTGGTTGGGCCTGCTACAGGCCAAGGTTTAAGTTTCTAATTACAATAAACAATCAGGGGGGAGCGTTGTTTTCTATAAGGGGAGCTTACTTACCTCTATCCAAAGCGACTGGTCCCTCAGGATTCGGTCAGGTCGCGTGTGGATGTATAGTGCTATGAAAGTAAGGGTCAGTGATGTGTATCTGGGTGTGGCTGGTAGTGTTATTGACCTTATTAGCCCGTTACCATCTGCAGCAGTTCGGCCCTCAGCACCTCTCCAAACTACGGTCTCCTTCCGCAGTCACTTTCTTCGTTTTCTACGATGACAGTTCTTTAACTCTGTCGTACGATTAACTACCATACAGAAGCCACTAACTCTCGTTTGTTATAACGCCTGACTCGCGAAATGAACACAGAACGTACGGATCAAAGGTCACCGTTATTTCTAGAATACCAAATACCGCAAGCAAATCAGCAAGGGACACGCGCCACAATTCCCAGTGGTATATTTACTATACGCGCCTATCATAAACAAGCTTCCGACAAAAAAGAACGCGTGCGATCTCTCGGTCGCGACGAATCTGGACTCCTAATTTTTCTAGCGTTCTCGAGACGGCGGGACGTCAAACCGATATCGCCGAGGCGCGCGCGCCCTTTGACGTCCATTATTGACATTAGCGCTTTTGCGCGAACATATACATATCGTTTGTATATACATTTATAGAAAATTAGTTTAGGTAGTTCATTTATTAATGATTATTTAAGTTGGCGAATTACCTTCATAAATTTAACTAGGCTTAGTACTAGCAGAAAAGTTTTAAAACAAATGTACAAAATGCAAACAAATATTAGAAATATCACAAAAGTTATGTCAAAAATTAATAATTTTACAGATAGTTTCATAGTGAATGGCACACGCCACCAAAGTTAAGTGCGTAATTGTTACGTTTTGAAAAAAAATATCAAATTCTAATCCTTTTCTAAAACATAAACAAAAGTTGCCTAAATCAAATATAATGTGATCAAACAAATCTAAGTCTTGTGTCTACTGATCTAAAGATCATTTAAATCTGATCTCTCACAACTACACAAACTTAAAATTTAGGCAATTTTAACCATTTAAAATTCGACCTTATTGTTAAGAATCGTTATTATATCATTATCAGAATTATATTTCACTACGTGCACCGTTTTATGATAACTACCAAACCATCGCAACGAAATCCATATTCGCTTCATCTCTTTCATACGTATTTATGATACCGTCGCTAGAGCGAGAAACAAGGAATATCAAAGGACATCGGTTAGTTTTGGGCCGTTTTGGCATATCGTTACAGTTTGCGTTTTACGTTTCGTACGTTGGTTAGTTGGTTTTGAGTTTTGGTTGAATATGTGATAACGGTTATGTACTTAGGTTTATCGATATGATATGATACTTGATAACATAACGTTATTAGTTACGTTTTGATTATGGAGTGTAGAGTAGAAGGAAGACCATCTCTATATATGAATAGTGTCCCTAAAAACGTGTCCAATAAGGGTGGCGCTGCAGTAGCATAGGATAAATTAAAAAAAAAGCGCCAAAAGTAATTAGAATAAGATGGAGAAATAAACAAGGACCGACCAATCAGCTTGGTTTTGTACTATGTAAATAGTTGAGATTTTGTATACTGACATTTTACTAACTACGGAAATTTTTTAATTATTTCAATTCAACTGACTTCACTCCGTTCACAACAGCTACCTTCATATCGTAGTTTTTCAGACGCCAGCGCTATTTTGGTAGGTTTTGGAACCTCTATTTTCAGTAAATAGTAGGACACTTTTTCAACTTTCGCCCCTTATAAGATGGTTCTCCTTGTACTCTACACTCCATAGTTTTGATATATCGGTCTCATGCCTATACCCGTCATTTATAAAAAAAAATTGCATAAAATGATTTCTAAAACACAGAGTAGTGTTCATTAAACATCGATTGTTGAAGTATTCGATAGTTTCTTATAAGACAATCGATATATCGATAGACTATCGATTGTTTTTGAGCAGGTATCTCAAATAATAATAACAATAAGTAATTATTACACTTTTTTGTTTGCTTGTCTTTGAGGAATACGGAATTTGTCACTGGCTGTGTAGAACTGTGAAGGAAAGTCACAATAGGCTTTGTCTTCATCAACTGATTACTATTAAAATAATTTTTAAAAGAACTTCTAGATTTTTTTGGTTGCACTTCATTTTGAATTTTATGTTCAAACGATTCTCGAACGAACTCTTTCGATTCTTACCTATCTATTTTATCGGCCTTCTTCTAAAGTGATTGACTTCGGTTTTCTTTTCAAGTGATCTATTAGATTGGTCGTATTTCCTAAATGCTTATATTCTTGATTATAAAAGTTAATTTTACAAACGGACTATTATTGTCCACTATCTAGAAATAACTCCACATTAATGATTGATTTTTAGAATAAATGTTCGATTCATTATGAAGTCAAATACAAAACAAATCAGTAAACTATAAAACGCAAGATCAACCGCCAATTCTAGCACTCGCACAAATTGTGATTTACGTCAGCGTTACACATACTAATTAGCTATTCACACGCAGTTTATTTACAGGGATTTGTCTGGCCTTAGACTAAAGGGAGACATCTAATATAGACAAAATTACGATAAGGATGGCAATCGATAGTTTAACCAGACTATCGATAGTCTATCGATGTTTAAGGAACACTAAACTCCGGCCGCTGAGTTATTACCGATTTGACACATGACGAATTGACAATACTAGTGAAGTGACTGAACCAGTAACCCTAATATCATTTGGGAACTGTTTGTTTTTAAATATTCTAGTAAAGTGTGTAATTAAATAAAATCAACACAATAATAGTTAAAGACACAGGTTCTTTATTAGGTGGAGTATCCTTGATGGGCGTAGATAATTGGTCGAGGACATATCAAAATAAAACAAATTTGTAAACACTGTTACACATTTTAATGAATAGAGTAGGTACAAGATGTTTTAATAAATGACTACCTATCATTTATTAAAACAATTATTCAGACTCTGAACCAGATTCGCCAGAGCTGTCATCGCTATCAGTCACTTGTATGACAATTTCATTGTCTATAATGGTGTCTACTCTTATATCGCGTTCATAATCTTCTGTTATTAGTTTTCGAGTCTTTTCGACGACCTTGACCCAATCTTCTTTCGTTATTTTGCTGCAAGCATTTTTTAATAGACCCATCATTTTATTAGTACTGAATGGCGGAGTCGTATTATTACGAGCTGCGTAACCTGTAATATAAACATTAAATAACGTTAATTTATTACATTAAATAAACGAAATGTCACACAATTACCTACATGTAAGGGACATGAGATATTTATTTCTTAGTTATGTATCTTTTTACTTATATGCTGAATATTGGATGTTATAATAGTACAAATTATTCATATTCATAACTTATGCGATAAAAAACAATACCTTTGATTTGTGCCCATATTAGCTCAATGGCATTGTACTATCTCATCTACTTCATAACGGACTCTTGATGTTTTATTTTCGCGTACCAACTTTACTAAGTCAGACTTTAGCATTTCGGCAGTAGTTTCAATTCCATTTTGGTGTAGCCATGCTACGAGATCAGCTTTCTTGTCGGCCTGAGTAGGCGCTTTATTCACTTGTGTCGAGTGATATGAAGCGTTGTCCATTATTATGATAGAAGGCTCTGGCAGGCTGGGTAATAATTGATTTTCGAACCAATTCGTAAAAGTGTCTGTATCCATCTCCTCGTGGTAATCGGAAGTACTTTTTGACGCGAAAGCCAGCAGTCCATTTTCAAAGAAGCCACTTCCAGCAGAACCGGCGTGACAAATTATCAGTCGCGATCCTTTTCTAATTGGAACCTTTGAGGTTGATGCTTTTGTTTCGTCAGTCCAAGAGCGTGACACAGTGTGGTTCGCATTTAACCATGTTTCGTCAACAAAAACGAGGTTGTCCCAAGACTCAATTTTTCTGGCTTCTCTTAAAAACTCGCTCCTTTTAATTATTAAATCAAATCTTTCTATTAATATTTTCCTTTTATTCGTTTTTTTATATTCAAACCCAATTTCGTGCAATAGTTTTGACAACGCCGTTTTACCGCCTTTAAACAAGCCAGCTTCTTTTAAAGAGACCAAAAGCAAACGTCTAGTTGGAAACTCGTTCCTAGTATAATAACCATATATGTGGTTTCTTATTGCATCTGCATCAAAAACATCAACACCTGTCACGGGCTTTTGTCTTCGTTTTTTCTTAGGAGTGCGTAAAACATTATCTTCACTTCCAGAAGCACCAAATTTTTCTTTATTTATATTATATAGTGTTTTTGCACCAATTCCAAGAGCTTGTGAAACCCAATCTTTCACTTGAGTGACAGGAATCAAAGGGCCGCCATTTTGTGACTCACGCTCAAAGTAATCCTGTAGCTTTAGTACAAGCTCACGACATTGACTATTCAATGTTTTTCCTCGTTTCGGCATTTTCAACAAAATTACCAAACCCAAACAAAATTAGTCCAATAAAGCCCAACGATAAACAGTAGAAAGCCGAGTCAAAAAACAACGGTTACACAAGAGAACGTAGTCTGTGCGCACGAGAGTACGGAAGACGACTAAACAGATTAAAATAGCGGTGGTAAGGGTGTTGCCAGAATAGTATCGCCAATTACTTAAAAAAATACACCTATAACATTGCTTAATTGAGGGAGAAAATTATATTTATTAAATGTTGTTTTATATATTATGAATGTTAAAAATTATACACAATCATTTTAATTGTATTTATTTTTAAATCATAGAAAACAGTATTTCTGTCTTTGGATCACACATAAATCTTAAAAATCATAGAGATACTGGCAACACAGTGCAATTAGGAGACGCAAAAAATGGTAGCATTATAGTCTAGTTGCTCGAAGGAATAAGTAAAATAAAAATATCCAAATAAAATAAATATCATATCATATCTATTCCAATGAATTCGGACCGAATACTATCAAGCACATCACTATGAAAACTAGACGCACGATGTAACTTTGTACAAGCGCGCCAAAGAACAAAAAATTAATGTTTTCATATTATTTACAAACTATTTTAAGTTTTGAAACAGAGTTTATTGGAAAATTACTTGATTCTGACATTTTGACATAAAGTTTTATATTAAAGAGGTATTCTAAATCATTCGGCAAATGTGTCGCTCGTGCAAGGTTATATCGATTAATTTAAGAATAATCTGTCAAATCGGTAATAAGTAATAACTCAGCGGCCGTACTATAACCACAAACTATATAGAAACGCTACGCGACTATAACACAGAGTACTTTTTATATAGGAAAATTTCTAATTTATGAGTACATAATACATACATATTTGTAATTTGTATTGCCTTTTTATTAAGAGTTCAGCATGTTTAAATCAAAAATGAAATAAATTTCATTTAACGAGAATGTGGCTCAAATTTATAGTACATTTGTAATGTCGCTCAGAAGTATATGTAGATCTATATTATTCGGCGTCCCCATTGGTTTAACATTTTTGGACACTGTTGGATATGTGGCTAGAGTCGAAGGCATTTCTATGCAGCCAGCTTTGAATCCAGGATCCACTAACAAAGATTACGTATTTTTATCACGATGGGCTGTTAGAGATTACAATATCAAAAGAGGTGATGTAATATCATTGTCTTCTCCCAAAGATCCAAACCAGAAGATAATTAAACGAGTGGTGGCACTACAAGGCGATGTTGTAAGTACGATGGGCTACAAAAATCAATATGTGAAAATTCCTGAAGGTCATTGTTGGGTAGAAGGTGACCATACTGGCCATACTCTAGATAGTAACACATTTGGGCCAGTTTCTTTAGGATTAATCAACGCCAAAGCAGTTTCTATTGTCTGGCCACCAGCCAGATGGCAAAAACTTGAAGCCAAACTACCTGAAAGTAGAAAACCGCTAAGTATAGCTATGTGAATAAATTATTTATGAATTTTATTAATAAGCAATAGTCAGTGTAGCTTTTTTAAAATGACTTTTAATGTTCTCATTAAATTTTAGCAACAGTGCATACTTAGTTAATATTATTTATTACACTAGTAAGCAAGACAATGAAAAATATCATAATATTATATTTTTCGTTGTCTTCTTTACTAATATTACTACTATTATATTACTAATATATTGATATTATCAGTGATAAAATAAAATTCTTAAATTCTGTAAGAGTTGTGAAACAATTGCTTTGTACTGTTTCTGGACATAAGTTTATCTATTAGTAGTCTTCCTTTCCTTCTATGTTAGAGCAGACTCTTGTGCCCATAACCTGTAATAAATTTTCAACCATGTTCCTATTTCTGTATGGTTTGATATTATTCTTCATATTTATTTTAAATTAAAAATAGTTTTAAAACACATTTGCATTTTTAGTGTTAATCATTAAGCTAACCTATGATAGTGTTACCCACCATTTGTAGCATGACTAGAGCTCCAACCTCTAGGGTACTTTTTGCTGACATTGCAATTACAGCAAGGCTAACAGGTAGATGCAAGAGGGTTTGGAGTACCTGTGTTATCTTCTTTGAGCAGGTGATGTTGCTGAAGGATGGTGTGGAGAGGGGTAGGATGTCACTATACAAATTTGCAGTCAGTGCCAGATGAGAACATTTCAGACTCTTAAATCCCTAATAATTGAGGCTTAGGAGATGGGCAGAAATGCTTTTGTTAACAAAAATTTCATTTAATAGTTATGATGAGCAGAATTACCAGTTTGACAAAAAGGAGTGCCTGCACTGCTGTTCCAGTCTAAAGGGTATAGAAATCGAGTATAATTGCAGGTTGTGAAGTATTCCATCTTAGTCCTCGGAGGTGATAATGCATGTGTAACATTCTTTATTTGAAGTTGGCTGCATGATGTGTCCATGGGCTGCAGTAGTCATTATCATCAGATGGATTGTAAAAAATAACAATTGGTAACATTTTGTGTATTGTATATTCTTAGTAAGTCATGGTAGCTCATATGGTTAGCACTAGTAGTCAATTTCACAGTACATGAGCAACCTGGGTTCAATCCCCGCCAGCACCAATGAAATGGTTAATTGCATTTTTAAGTGCTGATCTACCACATGTTTAGCGGTAAAGGAAAACATCATGAGGCAACCTGCAGGTTTGTGACACGAGTCTGTGTCTGTAACATGTGAAATTCAGCAACATACATTGGGTCAGAGTGGCAGACATTTTCTTGCTGTAAAACCCTCTCAGAAATGAGGGGAGGGATTTAACTTTATATTCTATGTTGGAAAACTAATGGTAAAAACAGTTAAAGAAGGAATAAGATGTATATGAAAACTATAAAATATGAGTTTAAATAGTTTCAATTTAATATTGTTTAATATGAATAACAATGTAGTTAATAATGATATCTTATATTTACACATTTAAATTAAACTAATTTTTACGGATTTTATTGTGTTTGCTTTAACATTTTAATTCCCGATGTGTTAATGACAAAACTTGAAGGTAGCCGGGCTAACTATGACATCAGGACGTCAAACACCTTGGTGACCACCGGCAAAACGTCAGGAATTAACAAGTTAAAGTAAACACGATAGTATCTGTAAAAATTAGTTTCATTTAATATAGTTAATCTTAAATACTGCTCAATCCATGACTTTCTAGAGTTGCAACTATCTTCTCAAAAGACACACCTTTTCTTATAACTTTATATGTGCCTCTATTTGACAAATCTATGACTGTAGAACCTGTTCTATTCTGCTCCAAGCCTTCACTTAACACTCCACCATCAAATACAGCACCTAAATGACTATATAAATGTTCAAACTCTTTTATTGATAAGGTGGAAGGCTCATTACTGAAATTAGCACTTGTCAAGGCCACTGGTTTATCAAATATTTTAGTAACTTTATTCATAAACAAACATCTGGGTATCCGAATACCAATTTTTGTTGTTTTGGGATTTAGGTAAGGATTATCCAAGTATCTTGATTTCTCTAGTACAATTGTAACAGGTCCCGGAAGTAAGCTATAGAGCAAATCATCACATAAGTGCTCTGCTTTTCCCCATTTACGTACATCTTCAATGTAGGTAACACAAATAGCTACAGGTTTAGCTGAATCTCTTCCTTTTATAGCATATAATTTTTTGATTGCTTGTGGACAATTAGCACTACAGGCTAACCCATAAATGGTGTCAGTCGGTACAGCAATTACTTGACCACTTTCTAGGAATTTTGCAGCTTCAGCATATGCTTTATTTTCACATTTAAATACTTCAGCCATTTTATCAACCTTCATTTTTGATAATACAGTTTTATTTCTGGCCAAAAACTTATTTAGACCTTTTAATAAAATCATACTCTTAACTTAGTTTAACACTTTCTCGTGTTTTAATCGCGCCAGTTATGTGCACACTCGTGATTACAGCATCGGTAGAAAGTTGTCATAGGTTCGTCAGCAGAACGAGTTTGAAGCTGCATAAAGTAAGCTCTGCCGTGACCACACTTAGGGCAAACTGCATCTGTAGAATCCACGTTTTCCCATGCAGCAGCTCCTCCCATAATATAATCAAGCTCCTGGAAATATATAAACATGTATTTACAATTTAGTTATAAAAATATCCTCCAGCCTTCTCCAAGATTATAGTACACCAGGGTATGCATAAGCACAAGTGCACTCTTTATTCCCTTACTCTCATAGTTCAATGGGATGGTAATCACACAATGGGAGTGAAATCTAGCGCAGTACAAACGGCTTTACTTTACAGGAAAACACAGTCAAATACCTGACTCCGGGTTGCTAATGAGAATTTCTTGACAAAAAACTCAAAATTATAACTTTTAGGTTACAAGACTCCATTTCTGCCTAGGAGTGAATCTGCATTGATACCACCCTCATATCAATTTCTGCCACTAAATAGCAGTAAGCACTGTTGTGTTACAGTCTAAAGGGTATAGAGTCAGCATAATTACAAGCTGTGGGCTATTCCATTTTAGTTCTGGAGGTGACAACGCATCTGTAGCCTTCTTTGTGTGAAGTTAGTTGCAGGTGCCATTGACAACAGTAGCCACTTTCTATCAAGTAGGCTGTATGATCATCAGTCACTCCATTTTAATTTAAAATAAATAAAATTAAAGAACTAAAACAGATATATTTTTGTTCTTCTATCTGCATACAAATAACATGACTGGAAAATTGAAACAGCTATTGAAATGCAACTTAAGCAAACAAAAAAAATTGAGTGGTGAAAAACCAGGAATTAATCTAATTGATTTATATTGTACGAGTTAAAAATTGACTTGGAATTAAGACTCACAATGTAATGGTCATTTTAATTACATTCTATACAATAATTTTTATGCTCACTTTCAGTAGCGCAAATAAGTTTGTTTCATAAAAGTAATTTATTAATTATAAACATGTATAACTATACAAAGTTGTAACTCAATGTAATAAATATTTCTCTTTACATACGATACCTTTAATTTAGGAAATGACCGAGAAGATACTTTTTTCCTTATATTATAAACATACGGGCACGTGTTACATGCGTAACGTAATCCTGATTCCGGACGTTCTTCTACCATAAGAATGTTAGCACATGTCGGACAAAATAACATTATCTTGTAATGGATGTATTTGTGTGTAATGTTTATTATTAGACATGAATTAGTGTAATTAAATGTGAGGTGGAAATGAGAATATCTCTTTTTTTAATAAGAATTTAGAAGAACAATAATCAAGAAATGTTTCAAAATAACTCTCTTCTTATATCAATGCATATTATAGAGACATTTCAATGTCAAGCAGTCTGTTGTCATTGTCAAAAGACATTAGTTGTTTATATCCAGTGTTGCCGTTTTGTAAATGAAAATAATGCTAGACTTTGCCGGTGATAATGCTAAAAAAATGCTAAATCACACTTAAATATGATAAAAAAGCTAAATCTTGTTTAAAGTAATAAGAAATTAAAATAAATTGCAAGTAGGTAGTGTAACTAAAAATGCAGTGCTATTTTAAAGTAAATTTAATCATCAAGATAAATCAAATAATATTTGTAGATCATCAATATCAGCTTCGCCGTGTGCTTGTGCTTGTGCTTGTGAAGGGCCATCTTCAAAAGCAATAGTCATTGGCATCACAAGCGACTCTTTAATCCCTCTAATGTGTTTTAAAACATGTTCGGGAACGTTATAGGAATGACAACATTTTCCTGATCTTTTAAGGCCATATCTGCTGTGTAGGATCGAGTTTAGTGTATTTAGTGACATACGATTTCTTAATTTTGTTTTTACAATATTCATTTGGCTAAATACTCGTTCTATCTCAGCATTCGAGCGTGGAAAAAAATATATATAGATACGGCCAAAAAAGCTAACTCTGAAAATGGATTATTATCCGCCGAGTTTTTGTATTCATGAACCTCCGACCGAAATTCGACAGTTGAACATTTATTTTCCCAGTCGGTATGTCGAATATTCTTCCACTGTACAACTATACGTTCAATTTCATTGGCCTGGTACGTAAAATTCGAAAAATGCTAAAATATGCAATATGCTAAAGCCGATTTTTTCATGCTAAGAGGTTTAAAATATGCCAAATTTAGCATTAAAATGCCATATCGGCAACACTGTTTATATCTTCAATAGATATAAGAAAAATAGAGAGAAAAATATTTTTCTTATATCAATGATATCTTCGGTACCTGTCGGTAACGGACTCGTACCAAAGAATGGGATATTTATAGTGCAGTCCTAACCGAATTTAAAATACAGAAACCTACCTACCCAAGCTAATAAAAAAGAAGAAATGGTGGCTTGGTTACAAGCAAAAGGCATTGACGCAAATATGCAGATGCTAAAACCAGAGCTAATTAAATTAGTTAAAGAAAATAAAGCGGCAAATATGCGATACGAAATCGATGAACTGGCTTTGGAGTACGGTCATCGCGTTCTAAGAATTCCACCGTATCATTGCCAATATAACGCGATTGAGAAAGAAGAAAAAAACGGAACCCTTATAGGATCACTTTGTTGTCCGTCTGTCTGTCTGTCTATCTGTCAAGACCCTTTTTCTCAGGAACGCGTGGAGGTATCAAGCTGAAATTCTTATCAAATACTCAAGTCTACTGTCCCTTAGAGCTGTCAAATCAAAAAATCAAACTTCTAAGCCAACGCAATCAAAAGATACAGCCGTTTATGCCGTAAATTTTTGACATTCGCAAGGGAATTAACACAGATAAAGGAAAAATTTCGAAAAGCATAAATTTTTAGTTACATCATATAGTAAAAATATTTTTAAAAATTTTAAACTTATATACCTACAGATTTGTTCGGAACCCTCGGTACGCGAGACCGACTCGCACTTTGCCGGTTTTTTATTGAATTTTCAGACAGCATCTATAAAATAATTATTGTGGCGACTTCTTGTATTCATATTTGTTTATTTTTCGTCACATCCGGTATTGCGTTCATTCCGTTATAATATATATATTTTAAATTGTCAATCCTCTTAACAACTGTCCATTATTTAATTTATTTTTCTTATAATATTTTTTTCTTCTTTTAAATAGTAGGCCCAGCGGTGCGTGCATTGTAGCAGCGCACCGGCTGGCGGGGTCTCCATGTAATGTTTTAAAAGTGTTAAATGAGAGAGAGAGAGAGAGAGAGAGCAAGAGAGAGAGACGTGTTGTTGATACTAAGTCTTTAATTATACTGTTTTACTGATTTTACTCAACACTAATATATACTGTCGTGGAGGCTACACTACACTACTACGTCAACCCATTTCCCAGGGTCACATATGACTCTGGCCTCGAACTCTTTCAGAGCCCTACGAAGACCTTGTAATGAAGACTGGTGTAGGGCTACAAATATAATAAAGGCAAACCTGGTGCAGTGGGCTGTTGACTCCTTTAAATCATATAAGACAAGTGGGGAGGATGGAATAATGCCCCATCATCTACAGAGGGGTATCGTTATCCCTCTTCCTTATCTGGTAAAAATCTTCAGAGCAAGTTTTGCTTATACCTAAGTTCTATTTATACCTAAGGTTGGTAGAAAGGACTACGCCTTACCAAAGCCCTTTAGACGTATAAACCATTCTTCCTTTCTTCTGAAGACATTGGAAAATGTTATAGATAGATATATTGGGGATGTAGCTCTAGCTACGAGACCTATACACTACAATCAGCATGCTTACCGCAGATGTAAATCTACAGAAACAGCCATGACCAGTGTTATTGACAGGGTCGAAAAAGCGCTGGAGGATACAGAGATAGCTCTTTGTGCCTTTCTAGACATTGAGGGCGCCTACCACAGTATTCCTACATCACTGCTGGTTTTTGCGTCATGGACAGCTCAGACGAAGAGATGTTTTTATTTCAAATACTTTTGGTTGAAGAAGAGGAGAAAAGAAAAAGGAAACTGCGTGCCCTCAAATACTGGATACACGACATTTATATGAAAAGAAATAACTACGGCGAATTTCATCATTTATATCCAGATTTGAAAAGAGATCCTGTTATTTTTTTTTAATTTTTTCGTTTATCCTATGAAAGTTTAGATATTGTGTGACCAGTGATATCAATAGTTCTTCATTAATTTTTATTTAAACAAAAAATTCTTACGAAAACGATATAGAAATTAATAAAAAATACGTTAGCGCATTCACTTTTACTTTATTCACTTTCTAACAGTGGTAGAGCCACGCGGCAGATTTTGCTGTCGCACGGATGGGCTGGCTCGAACCGGGGTGGTACCACGACCTCACAGAATACCAGCGTGAAGTAGAGGTTTACCTCTGCGTTTCGCTTGGTGAGTGCAGGTGGCCGGAGGCCCTTTTTACTGGAAATCAGGCATTCCATCTTAGTCCCCACGGGTGACAACGCATCTACATTTTGATTTATAATAGAGGATAGGTGTAGATGTCTATGGGCCGCAGCAACCACTTACCATCAGGTGGACTGTGTGCTCGTTTGTCACCCTTATCCTATAAAAAAAAACATCGCACTTCGCACCGGCGATGAAATTTGCCTGTCAAGCATTTCGCGCGGTCGATTCAATGGAGAAGTTTCCATTTTTTTTAATGAATAAATTATAAAAAAATTGAGTAGAATAAAACAAAAATGTGAAAGAATCAGTAAAATATCTCTAGAAATGGTAAAGTTACGGGACTTTGAATTTGCGCTTACAAGAATAATTTTGTTTCACGCGGCGCTCCGTCGTGTGACGTCATTTGACCTAGACGACGTAGCACGTATTCGCCGAGTACGTATAAATTTATTGTTTTGTTCATTACGCGATGGTAGAAGTTTAAAAATACCTACAAATATTGTATTGTTCCAATGTGTCCAAAGCACAACAGTCAAAAATCCTAATAATTTTTTTTTGTATACCAAATAATATAACAATAAGTATAAAGTGGTGTGTAATGAACCGCAATTTAATTGAACCTAAAAGCACTAAATATGTGTGTGAAGATCATTTTGATATAAGTAACTGTTAATAAAAGCTGTCTATTTCTGATTTGGAAGTAATTGAAAGTAAAGACTAGTAATGAGTTAGGGGAGTGACTCGAACTTTATGCCTAGTCAGTATGAATAGCTTATCATGTAGAAAATGTCATGAGTGTCATGGTTGAATAGGGGCAAAAAGATCTCATTACACTCGTAGGGTGTCAAAATGGCCAATAACCAAAAAATTAAAAATTCTTATTTCGGCTGTAACGCCGACTCCTTCGGAGGTTCTTAGTCTTTACCATAGAGAAAAGCTTTACTTCCCGGATCCCACTTGTTGCTATACCTATTGAGTCGTAAGTAGGTTCGGAATAACATATTCAGTAAAAATAACTATATATTTTATGTAAATGTATTTGTTATTTACTTTATATCTGAAGCATCAGTAGCCTAATGGCAGGGTGCGGACCGTAAACTCGAAAGGTCGTGGGTTCGAATCCGCCATTCGACTACTTTCGTGAACCACTTCAACGCAAGCTTACCAGAAGTGGTTAAAGGGAATATTAGTAATGTTTAATAGTATTACTAGTATTTAAAAAAAATGTATGTAAGTAATTTAAAAATCAAATTTATTTACCGGTTGAAAATGACAGAAAATTTAATCAAACATCGACTAGTTGGGGGAACATTAAAATTGAAAGCCAACATATGTCCTCATAAATTTGACTGTCAAAATGCGGTGAAACATCAAAACGAAAAGAGGAGCATATGAAACAAAAGAAATGATAGTTGGCGGTCGGCGGCTTTCGTGGGCTCGTGAGCGTTTACCATGGAGTGACGAACAATGGTTTCTGGTGCTATTTACCGATAAGTCCCGGTTTGGGTTTGATCCGGATTCACGAAGAACATGCGTTTGGAGAACTCCAGGGAGAGTTAGCCTTCTACGGCACACTCAGGAGGTCCAGTCGAGCCTGATGCGTAAGCGAGTTTGGCGGGAACTTGACCAGCGACGGTTTGCTGCTCCTGTATTATTGTTTAAATAATGGTTTAAATTGGATTTTGATATGTAAAAGTGGTGCGATTTTGTATATTGCCAATTATACTATTTGCCTGCGCATGTGAACTATTAGTGGAAACGATGAAACAAGTGTTCTGGTGGTGATGTCATTCTCAAGATAAGGTGTCTGTCTGCTTAGGCGCCTTGATATACTATCGCCAATTGTCAGCTGTCTGCTGGCTCAAGTTGCCATCAAAATCTCCCAAGGGCTGCAAAATGTGACGCATCAACATATTGTGATGCAGTGTACTATAACGAATAATTATACATTGTAACTTCAGGCTCACAAGGGCTAAAACCCAGAACTGTAAAGCCAGTTTGATAAAGAAAGTCAAAACCAATGGATATTTGGTTTTATTCAACATAAAAGATTACATACATTATAAAGACAAAATACATTGACAAGTAATAATATATTAAGGTGACAGGTATCTTCGTTTATAGCAATTATGAATAAGGTTGTATATTATAACAAAGAGGTAAGTATACTACAATCACCCGTCCTTGAAGTTCCAACATAATCGCGCAGATATGATGGAGGTCGTCTGTCACGAGTGGAACGGCGAAGTCCGCTATTTTCTATATCATGCTCTGCACTGTTATTTTGAACATTTCCGGTTTGTTCAGATTGTACAGGTTCTACTGGCTCATTGTTTGTATTCATATCAGGGCAAATATTATTTCCATTATCTTGGCTATTTTCATTTTCCTCTTCACTAATCCGAATCATAGGTAGAGGCGCCAATTGCCTATTTGATACAGTGCATTCTCGGCCATCAGAGAGACGAACATGCGAGTAAGTTGGATTTGCGTGAAGAACTTCTGCTTCTTCAACAAGCGGATCATATTTGGATGTTCTCATATTTTTCTTTATGAGTACAGGTCCAGAGTTTATAAGCCACGTAGGTAAAGATTTTCCATTAGGCGAACGACGTGGATGATTGAACATTCTTTCATGGGGAGTGACGTTTGTACTCGTACATAAAAGCGATCGAAGTGAGTGTAACGCATTGGATAAGACTCTTTCCCAGTTTGAAATGTCCATATTCTTTGAACGAAGACTGAGTTGTATAGCTCTCCATAATGTGCCTTTAAGTCGTTCAACTTGGCCATTTCCTTGAGGATTGTAAGGTGTGGTTCTGCTTGTAGCTATTCCAAGTGGTGTTAGAAAATTTTTGAGCTCTTCTGATAAAAAAGCCGTACCTCGGTCGGAATGTACGTATAATGGAAATCCGAAAGTATGAAAAAGATCTTTCAAACATCGTATTACTGTAGCCGCCGATAAATCACTGCAGGGATACGCAAACGGAAACCTCGAGTACTCGTCTATAATTGTCAGTAGGTATCGGTTTTGAGTATTCGATGGGAGTGGGCCTTTAAAATCGATATTTATTCTCTCGAATGGAGCAATAGCTTTTATCAACTGGCCTTTTGATTGACAGAACCGTGGTTTTATTTCAGCACATACCTTACAAGATGCTGTCATTAATCTTATTTCTTCAACAGAATATGGCAGATTCTTTGATCTTATCCAATGTACCATTCTGGTAACACCAGGATGACATAGTTGGTCATGTAGTTCATACAGCTTATTTGGATTCATGAAAGCACATACTCTTGATAATGCATCAGCTACAGTATTTTGTCGTCCTGGACGATAAATTATGTCGTATTTGTAGCAAGACAGTTCTAAGCGCCACCGTTCGATTTTTTCATTTTTTATTTTGCTTGAATGTTTTTGATTGAACATAAAAGCAACAGACTGCTGATCGGTTATCAAAATAAAATTTCTTCCAATAAGATAGTGGCGCCATTTACGAAGTGCTTCCACAATTGCGCTTGCTTCTTTTTCTATAGATGAATGGCCGCGTTCAGTTTTCGACAAAGTTCTTGAAAGAAAAGCTACAGGGCGACCATTTTGAGAAAGGGTTGCAGCTATTGAGTGCTCGGATGCATCGGTTTCTACTGTAAAAGTTTCATCATTGTCAATAGCTGTCAGGGACGCTTTGGCTATTTCCTGTTTTAAAATTTTAAAACAGTTTATGGCTTCTTGGCTAAGTGGAAATCGTGTGTTATCAATCAAAGGCTTAATAAGGTATGAAAAGTTGTAAATCCACTTCGAATAGTGAGCTAACATACCCAAAGTACGTCTTAATGAGGCTGCATCTGTTGGAGTAGGGAGATCCAATAGTGGTTTTAATCGTTCTTTGTCTGGCTTGATAACGTTGTTCTCAATGGAATATCCTAATAGACTTATACTTTTTGATCCAAAAGTGCATTTCTTCTCATTTAACGTAAGTTTGTATTTCTTTACAGCATTCATAAATTGCTGCAAGTTTTTATCGTGTTCGTCTCTATTTTTGCCACATACAGTCACGTCATCTAAATAACAGAAGGTGCCTCTTAGATTTTCAGTCTCAATTATGAACTGTAGCGTTCTCTGAAACGCAGCCACGCCATTAGTGACTCCAAATGGTATACGAGTAAATTGATATAGGGCCCCACATGCTTCAAATGCTGTATATTTTCGTTCAGTCTCTAAAATCGGCACTTGGTGGTAAGCGCTTTTTAAATCAATTTGGCTGAAATAGTTGTATTTTGCAACGTTGGAAACCATACATTCAATGTTGGGTAGTGGATACGCATCGAGTTCAGTGAATCTATTAATTGTTAAGGAATAATCAATGACAAGACGTTTTCGATGTGTAGTGCCTCCTGTTACTAGTACTTGCGCTCGCCAAGGAGAGTTACTTGGTTCAATCACTCCATCCTTCAACAATTTAGAAACTTCTCCTCTAATAAATTGTTCATCAATTTTTGTATAACGCCTTGACTTTATTGCAATTGGCTTTATGTTTGGAGAAAGGTTCGTAAACAACGATACAGGAGGTACTGACGCTTCCATAACACATATTTTTAAGGTATCCCTTGAACCCCCAAAGTTGAATTCTAATGTCTTATGACTTTTCAATAAATCATGTCCTAGGATAACATCTGCACATAGGTTATTAACAATTAGTAAAGGTTGATGTGAATATGTATGCTTGTCTAAATTTATCGTTGCATATGTAATGCCTTCTACAAAAGAAATATGACTAAGGGAAGCCAAAGATATAGCTTGCTTATGAGGTCTCATCTTTAAGTTCATATTTTGGGCTAATGTCTTATTTATAAAACTGACAGAACTTCCGGTGTCAATCAAAGCTTCAGCGTGGAATTCATTAATCATAATAGGAACTGTCGCTTTGCTTAAGCTAGATGGAGATGCAGCAGATATACATTTGGTTTTAATAACATCCGCAACTTCACTGTCTACAGCATTTACAGTTGGTCTACCACTTTTGCAAACAGTAGCGAAGTGACCTTTCTTTGAACATAATTGACATATTGCGTTAAAAGCAGGGCATTTTATGCGTTGATGTAGATTTTTACTACCACAAAAAAAACATCGCTTGCGTTGACTTGCTGCAATGGCATTGCTATATTTCTCCGTACTACTTTCTGGTTTCTCATTGTAAGTATCAGTTACAGCATGTAATTGCATTTGATAATTATTGCAGTTTGTATAAGTTAAAGAATTTTTTTCAGCAGTTTCTAAAGACGTAGCTTGATTTTGGGCTTCCTCCAATGTCAAAGTTATGTTTTCTAAAAGCCTTTGTCGTATCTTCTGACTTGCGATACCAGATATGAAGGCATCACGAATATAGTCATTCTTATTTTGCTCCGCAGTTACGTTTTTGAAATTACAGTCGTATGCAAATTGCCTGAGAGCTCGAATATATTCAGTAATAGACTCCTCGGGCTTTTGTTTTCTGGTTGCTAGAGTATATCGTGCATGTATTTCATTTTTAGCTTTTATATAAATGCTATCAAGCAATTGAATGGCAGTCGCATAAGAAGAACAGTCACGTATTAGTGAATAGACTGTCGGCGACAGATGGTTGATGAGCAATTTTAACTTAGTTGAATCAGAAATCTGATTTGATTGTTCGTGGCATAAAAAATTTGAAAACGTGTACCGCCAGTGATTCCATTTTAGATCTGCTGCCGGTGTATCAGGCTCGACGTCAAACCGGTCTGGTCGAAGAAATCGCGACATCGTGTTTATTTCCGAAGAAGAACAGCTTGTATCGTTTATCGACATTCTAAAACAATTATGTTGAATAAATTGATAAAGAAAGTCAAAACCAATGGATATTTGGTTTTATTCAACATAAAAGATTACATACATTATAAAGACAAAATACATTGACAAGTAATAATATATTAAGGTGACAGGTATCTTCGTTTATAGCAATTATGAATAAGGTTGTATATTATAACAAAGAGGTAAGTATACTACACAGTTATAAAAAAAAATACAAACGGCCCATAGACTTTGTATCTTCCTCATCAATCCTCTATCTACGAAACGGCCTCTGATCCATAGATAAATAAATATGTAGCAATGGTATCTAGCAAGTGCGCTACATGGACCTAGAAAAAAGGGCGGACGCCGTCTCTTAAACCAATTACTGACGCACCCATATTAAGTCAGCTCGCTAATACAAACAAGCCAGCACGCACACATGCACTCCATAGTAAGTCTACCGCCCGCCATTACGCTCCAAACCGCGTCCGCGTAACATTGTAGTAAAAACCTGTCGAAATCATAGTGGTTCCATTAAAAAAAAGCCAGGGGATCACTTTTCATAGGTAAGTAAGTAATTTATTCACCTTATTTCTCGTTTTTACTTTAATTTATTTCAAACTTTATTATCAAAACATTTTCTTCTTCTTCTTCCCCATTTCTTGGCCAGCACGGTTTGTGCGTCAGCCATGTTTTCCATTTTTCAATATATAATTATCCTTCGTAGTACAATTGTATAATTAACCTTCATAGTACACTGCTTGCGACACATTGTGAAGTCCTCGGGAGATTTTGGCGGCAATTTGAGCCAGCAGACAGTTGGCAATGATATCTTAAAGCGCCTAAGCAGACAACCTTATGTTGAGAATCACATCACCATTAGAGTACTTGTTTCACCGTTTCCACTAATAGTTCACATGCGTAGACACTTAATATACAAAATCGCACCACTTTTACATGTCAAAGTCCACTTCAAACCATTATTTAAACAATAATACAGGAGCAGCATACCGCCGCCGGTCAAGTTCGCGCCAAAACTCCCAAAACATTTTACAAATAAAAATTATTATCAAAACACGAAACCAATCAGTGTTGCCAGTTATTAAATTTGCAAGTTACCTTAAATATGGGAGATTAATATCTTTTTGTTCACTTTGAATTGTTCCTTAATTCATTAATCTACCTCTGTATATACTTTTGGCGTCCCATGATACTAAACTACCAATATTATAAATTTTACATTTTATAGATTCCCCTCTGCTAATGATGTGTGGAAGAATGAATGGGTGCAAATAATAAGAGACTGTAGAAATAAAACAATTGGAATCCATTTAAATTTAGTGTAATCTGCAGTAAACATTTCGAGGAGAATGATTTATATACAACAAAAGGTGGACTTCTTCGCGTTGTTACTTACGCCATCCCAAAAAATACATAACATATTAAACATATTAAAACGTAATTAATTTTTTAGTTTTTATTTTAGACGTCAAGCGTTCCGGAGGAACAACTCGCTGAAGCAAATACTTCCAGTGCTTCGCATGGGGTACGTACTAATAAAGTATCATTAAAGAAAAACCTGTTGAGGAGAGAATAGTTTCTAATAGACTTGAAGAAAATGAGGTTTTCAGGAGGGTAAAAAAGGACAATCTCGAACCGTTTTCGATGATTCTTTTTTAGTTGAATAGGTTATTCTACAATGTTTTTCACCGATATGTATTTCTTTTCTTATATAAAAGAAATACATCCCTTTTGTTGTACTTGCGAGATGGTGATCCGAAAGCATTTAAGAGATAATACAACTATATATACTGAAAGACAACATCAGTACATGCTTACCAAAATTCTGGAAAAATTTATAGCTAACGACAGGATTTTTTTAAATTTAGAATTTGACCATGCATTTGCTGGAGTAGAACATAAAATCATCATCATCATTACAACCTTTCATAAGTTCACTGCTGAACATAGGCCTCCCCCAAGGAATGCCACAAAGCAGGGTCCTGAGCCACTTACATCCATCGACTTCCTGCATGCAGAACATAAAATAGCTCTCATTAAATATATAGCCGAAAAATATCTGAATATTCGTTTTCACCATATAGCTAAATTGAAGGGGATTTCTAAATCTTTTGACAGTAAAAGACAATATTATAAAAAATTAACCCAACAAAAGGGACTCTGAAAACCATTAATAAATGTAAATTAATTATAATATTAATGAATGTGAATATTTTTATATTCAATGTGTTTTATTACAATTTTGTTTTATTAAACTTAAAGTCCTGGTTCCGAGGGCGGTGACGAATGTCTTAAACGTAATTGAATTATTTTGTTTTTAATAATGGTTAATTTTCCTCCATCTGGCAACCCTCTACACGCTCACACATAGTTACGCGGCCGTCACTGCGACGCTTCAATTGTTTCTTAGCGAGACTCTGTTCGCCCTTTTTTCTAGGTCCATGGTGCGCTATTGAAAATGTGTTCTAATATTTACTGAAAGTAGAGGTTCCAAAGCCTACCACAATAGCGCTGGCGTCTGAAAAACTACGATATGAAGATAGCTGTTGTGAACGGAGTGAAGTCAGCTGAATGCAAATATTTAAAAAATTTCATGATTAGAGTAGTTAGTAAAATGCCAGTATACAAAATCTCAACTATTTACGTAGTACAAAACCAAGCGGATTGGTCGGTCCTTCTTTATTTCTTCATCTTATTCTAATTACTTTGGCGCTTTTTTTTAATTTACCCTACGCTACTGCAGCGCCACCCTTATTGGATACGTTTTTAGGGACAATTTTCATATATAGAGATGGTCCTCCTTCTCTCTACACTCCATACTCTGATCTAACTGTCTCTCTTGTCTCGTTTTGCCTAGGTTAAGATAACAGAATTAAAATAAACTTTAACCGAGACCAATAAGATTTATTTTCATATAACACATTTTTTTAATACGATTTCGAGTATTCAGTCCTGTTGTGTAGTACACGTCCATGTGCAGTGATTATGTGATACCCGTTAGTAGTTAGTAGTTTGGTGGCACATCACATAGCTATTTGTATTTGTGATTGCATGTTGCCGTATTTGGCAAAAAATTCGACGTACGGGCAAATAAGCAATACAACCGCTACACATGGAGCCAAATACCAAAAAATGAAACATGTTTGCTAGCAGAAAGTAGTTGTACCTACAAAATGGACGTTGCACTTGCAGCTGGATTTTATTATTTGAACGCATTTACTATTATATGGTATGCGTAAAAAATGCAGTGATGAAAAAACGACCAAGAGCAAGGCGATGGTGGATGCTGACCAAAAAGTATAGTAACTGTTTTATACAGAAATCCTATACAGGATGCTGACTGTGCATAAAAATCTAACTATCCATAAATGCAAATGCAAACGCAAACCAACTTGGTTGATATATATCGGCTGCACCTGATCGAGATCATTCGCTTTTTCTATATTTTGGTTTCGAAACCTCGATGCGCAGACATGAGCGACTCCTTTTTTTTAAAAACTTGCAGGGTACATGGTACACCCAAATTATCTTTAATGGTATTCCACGCGTCGTTTACTCGTTGCCGGTTTTTATGCCCCTCGTTTCCAGGGTTCCAAATGCATGGGTTCATTTGGTAAAGTTCTAGAAACCTTACAACGGTTTCTTTGTCCCAATTCATTTTCCGAAGGTATCTAAATAATCACTTATTAAGAGGTTATAAACAGGTCCGTCCATACTAGTTGACAGTTCGCGCGCTTATGAGCCCGACCATGTGTGGCCAGTATATTTGCGTATTTGCCTATTTGTCTCCTTTGATGAGTCTTGAAAAATCGATATACGATCGGTAAGCCGTATTTGTTATTGGCTATATTTGTCTTACTTACTTACTTACTTACTTATCGTCACGCACAATCCCTGACGGGGTAGCCAGAGAGAACAGATCGCCAAGTGTCACGATCCTTACATACCTCTTTCGCTTCTTTCAGATTCTATATTTGTCAATTGCCAAATAGGCAAATACGGCAATAAGTGTGGCAATAAATGGCAAATAATCCACAAATGGAAGTTATTTGTCAAATACAGCAAATACGCAAATACAAATAGCCACGTGATGTGCCACCATTATAAATAGTAGGTAAAATGCGCGCAAGATAACTCTGCGCGCGACTGATGGCGTGCTTAATGTTGCCAGCTTAACTAATATTTTCCTTCGTGTAATCTTATTACTAGAATTGTATAAATATATCAAATTACATAATTGATTACCAAAGCTCAGTTAAAAAAAAACTGTAACGTTCAGCTTAAACTTACAAAGACCTAATAATTTTATAAACCCTATATGTATTGTTTAAGATCTGCATAATAAATATATTTCTTGTTTCTAACTTTCGTAAGTTTGATACTACACTACACAAGTTTAACTACACAACTACAATTTTTTTTACATAATTAAGGACTAATACTAAGATTAATGACTACTAATATTTTGTCTACAATTAATTTTTCCAAAAAGGTATTTTGAGACAACTGAAATAGCATTATAATACTTATTATAAAGAACGAAATAAAAAGTCCAAGGAAACCTTGTAAATCTTTTATTGAATACCTAGTATTATCTTTATATATAAAAAATACGTGTCACGTTGTTTGTCCGCGATGGACTCCTAAACTACTGAACTGATTTCAATGAAATTTTGCACGCTGTGTGTATTTTGGTCCAACTTGAGAGATAGGATAGTTTTTATCCCGATAAATGACCCTCAAATTTTTTTATTTCGAATTTAAGGATTTTTATAGTATGGGTCGTCGGAAAGGGCAGAACAACGTCTGCCTGGCGAGCTAGTTATATATAAAAATTACGTGTCACGTTGTTTGTCTGCGATGAACTCATAAACTACTGAAATGATTTCAATTAATTTTTGCACACTCTGTGCAGTTTGGTCCAACTTGACGCTCAATATTTTTTTATTACGTATTGAAGGATTTTTTATATGAAGGGTCGTCGAAAAGGGCAGAACAACGTCTGCCTGGTGAGCTAGTATTATTTATAAATTTGGTGTAACAATGGTCCTGCAGTGGGTCAATGCCTTCGATTCGCTTATCTTCATCAGAATCAATGCTAGACTCTGCATCAGATGACTCGGATATGCCATCAGCCTATCTGATTGGAAATATTTATCTTCTATTTTTTCTACATGTAGACATACGTTGAACCATTCTTCTGTCGTAACTGTTCTAAACGCCGCCTCAGTATTAGCAGCTATTTCGCTAGGAGCTTGAGTGATATTTTTCTCTGCAATGCGTCCCTTTACTATTGCCCAAATTTTTTCTATGGAATTTAAATCGCAGTGGTAAGGCGGCAAACGGAGAATATCATGTCCATATTCATTTAACATTTGTTCTATTTCGTACTGTGGGTCTCCTTTGTGTTTTTTAATTAATTCGTATAATTGCGCTTTTGTCCAACAATCTTCTTTAATACCATTTCTCGTAAGCCGCTCTTGGAGCTCTGCTTTTATGTATTGCCAATTGTAGGCGCCTTGTTGATCTGTGTGCAGTGGTATGGCGCATTATCCATCACTACAATGCAATTCGTTGGAAGATTCGGTACAATTTTTTCTTTCATCCACCGCATGAATTTAGCAAAATTCATATCGTCATGATAGTCATTCGATTTGGAGTTAGACCTGAACAGCAGCAGTCCGTTTTCAACAAACCCAGTTTTACCTCCACCATGGGCTATTATCCATCTTGAACCGACGCTATCAGAAGCAAGAATACCAGGCTGTTCCTCTGATTGCCAACATTTTTGAAGATGGTATGAAGCATGTATATACGTTTCGTCAACATAAATGACCGGTCGATTTCCTTTCTGACGATTCTTGCGCAACCTCAGAATATATTTTGCTCTCCAAGCTACAATATCACTGCGTTCTACCAATACTTTTCGTTTAGACTGGCACCTTTTGTATTTGTAGCCCATAGTTTTTAAAATACTCCTCAATGATGTTCTGCCATATTTAAAACCAATATCAGTTTTCAATTCCAACCAAAGTTTATTTATGGTAGGAATCTCCTTCTTCACGACGTAAAACGATTAAATTAAATGCCTTATAGCAGACATATCGAAATCGTCTAAATCATAATTTTTTTCCTCCGGTTCCTTGTTTT
This sequence comes from Parnassius glacialis, assembly GCA_033319125.1. NCBI lineage: Eukaryota > Metazoa > Arthropoda > Insecta > Lepidoptera > Papilionidae > Parnassius > Parnassius glacialis. The sequence goes on from JAVANC010000003.1 coordinate 3,381,248, forward strand.
TCCCGGCGTCACAATTTTAGAAGATGAAGCTTCTGCTATATTCCCCTTTTGACTTATCTGGGTGACGGTGCGTTCAGAAACACCTTAAACAAAATAAAAAACAATGCATTATAAATACATGATATTAATGACACGAGGAAACTAAAAACGAACAAATAGAGAAAATTGGGGAATTTAATTGTTATAGCATCCCTAAAAATGAGGGCATCCACGACTTTTTCTGCCACCAGGGCGGCGCCACTTTAGAGTGAGGTAAAATATTTGACAGATTTCATAGCGGAGACGATAATTTCTTAGGAAAATGTAATCTTTTCGGTTTCTTTCTGTATTATTAGTTATATTTTATATCAATTACATTAGAAATGAATAAACCAAACTATAAATGTAACTAAAAGATGACTTTTAAAAAAATGTTATAATGTGCAAAAAATTAAAAATTAAAATTACTGACGCATTGTGTTGTGCATTAATATAATACTCTAGATAATGATAAACTTATATTTAAAACTAATTTCTCAATTAACTGACATTGTGTAATAAAAAACTTTACCTCAGTCACAACTAGCGACATCTGGTGAGTGGAAGATTATTAGCCCTCATTGCCTGTTAAATATGCAACGCGGGCTCTAACTTTGGAAAACTGTACTATAGGCCCGTTATTGTCTCGTTCTTCTTCACAAGCAAGTTTGACCTTCAAAATAACATCCCTGCCAGCACTTTTAATCACTTTCAACATAATGATAACGATTAATTACTGCAAAAACGAATAAAAACACGACACCTACCACTCTGTTTAGACACTTGCCATAAACAATAAGATGGCGGCACACGATTAGTTGCAATTTTGGCCGCGCGCAGAGTTATCTTGCGCGCACTATAATATATTAGTTAGGGAGGTTACAGACTAGACTACTTTTTAGTCAGTCTTCCTGTATGTATATATATTTATTATACTCTTTGAGTCAGTGATTATCATAGATATAAGAAAAATATTATATCAATGGTTATATCAATGGTGATTATATACTCTTTGGACTTGACGTTTGCGGCTTGTTCAATTCAGTGTTGCAAAAATTCCCGATTTATCGGGAAATCTACTGACTTTATTTTGTATCTCTCGATATCCCGATTTAGCGACCGTATCTCCCAATTATTTTACATTTTCAACTGATGTAAAATAATATTCATAAATAAAATTGAAAAGTAATATTCTAAATACTAAAATGAACCTTTTACACAAAATATATGTACAGGGACTTCCCGAAATTGCTCGCACCACGTCCTATGGGACCTATACCTATACCCTTGTTAGGTTTTTAACTTCTCGGTATGTTTAAAGCATATTGCACTGAAACATCTTAAAATAGAGTTCATTATTGTCTGGTAAGTGTACGGGGGAGATCCCTAAAGACTGCTTTGTTCGGGTTGTTTTACGAATTAGGTAGCTTAAGCCATGTATATATAGTGTTGTTCGTTCATAGAATTACATTCACTAATTACTTGCTTTCTTCTGTTGTGTTGAAAACTGTTGTGCTTTATGTCCAAATTTGTTAGGGAGCATTAACAAAAACAAAACAAAAACTTAATTTAGAGTGGCGTTTGCTTCTAAATACGAAAGAAATTAAATCATTCAGTGAAAAAACAGAAGAATTTTGGACAAGCGTGAATAGCAAAAATATATAATCATTAAATTTTAGTTTAAATTATAAAGACATTATTTCGATCACAAAAAAAAATTGAAACGAAGAAGTACGAAAATTAAAAGAACGTTTTATGATACATTTCTAAACCCATGGATGTAAATAAAAATCTCCCGATTTCTCCCGATTTTTAGCTGGCAAATCTACCGATTTTTTATTTTTAACTTTTGCAACACTGGTTCAATCAAATCAACCGCAGCCGCAGCTGTGAACCGCAGTATTTGATTATAAATAGTTGTATTTATGTTTATGAAGCGATTTCGTATTTATATCCGCTTATTTAGAAGTGAAAGTTTGTGAGGATTAAGTGTGAACGTTTCTGTGTATAAAATAAAAATTTGACAATGTTGCGATCGTTATTAGATAAATTTTGGGACGAAGATATTTGGCTCCCGGCGAATACAACTTGGGATGATTTAGCTCCTGGTCCTGATAAAGCTGTACTGTATAATGATCACAGTTGCCTTCTCTATCCTATACCAATGGCAATAGTACTCATAGGTCTGCGACATTTACTTGAAAAGTGAGTATTACACTTCAGTGATTTCCATCATTAAAATTTATGCCAGTATGCCGATATTTCACCTCATTTAATGTTCACTGCGTTAGTATGCTTTATCTATTAGATGTTCAGCAATGAGATTGCCCATATTGTCGGTTCGAACATTGGAACTTCAAAATACAATTACTATATAAAAATTTCAGACTACGCGCCAATATTTTATTTGCGTTGATTATTAATTGTTAATATGTATTTAGCAATAATAAAAATACGCATAATTATTTTTCGTAATTTCCGAATGATGGCAAATTATCTTTTATTATTTATAACATTTTGTAATACAAATTCCATTGAATTTATCTATCTGGTTTGTGGGTATGGCTACGGGTTTACCCTAAGTTACTAACATAAGGACAAAAGGAAAGGATGTTTTCAAACAGACATGCTTGTAACCAACCTGAGACCTATGCTCTGTGCCATATTTAAGTGTTTATTTTGAATTCCTATCTTATTTTGATCAATATCTTGAACTAGAGATATAATATCAAAATTAAATACATATTATTGATGGCTCCGTGGCTTTGCAATGAGTTGCAGTGCTAAGGGCTGTGAGTTCGAATCCTACATGGAACAAGTATTTGTATGGCCTACAAATAATAGTTCTGGGTCTGGATGTTTGTCCTTGTGAAATCTTTGTATGTAAACTGTCTCTGCAGTACAGTAGAAAATCCTAGTGTGTGGGTAACATTTAAAAAAAATATATTTGCTATGTGGTGATGTTATATGTTTTTGTTGGTACATTACTTAAATTGCCACTAGCACCAATGAAACTGTTAGTTGCAATCCTAAGTGCTGATTTACTACCAGGTTAGTAGTGAAAGAAAACATTGTGAGATAACCTGCATGGCTGATGAATAAAATATATCAAAGGCTAGTGTGTTGTACCAAGATGTATCTGAACACTATAGTAGACTAATATGTGCTAGAGCCATGCTGCAGCTATATTAGTAGTATAGTTGTAGCTCGAATCGGTCGGCTCGACCACGAAAGGACCACGAAGGGAAAGGCTCTCCCAGAATACCAGTGTAAAATAACACCTTAAAACTGCTGTGTCAATCAGGTGGCCTGTGTGCTCGTTTGACACCCTATCCTATATAAAAAAAAGAAAAAATTGCTCCACAATACTTTCAGAAATTGGAGATGCCTGTGCCCAGCTGTAGAATATACTCCAGCTGTAATATAAATTTTTGAGTTAATTCACTTCAAAAAATTATTCATTATTTAAGTAGCTGTAGACTGATTTAAATAGGAGGTTGTTATAATAACTCAAAAAGTAAAAGAAATAAAGTATACAAGTGGTAAAAAATTGAAAATTTTGTACAAACACCTTCAATATAATAGAATGAGAACATCATCAATACAGTCCATGTCAATTAAATACACATTATAAACACATTCAAGTGAGCAACGACTTACAACGTCATGTTGATAGAATTATGAAATGGCGTGACGTCATGGGACGTCCTCTAGATTGTTATATTTATTTCTGCGGATGAATGTTGTGTCATTTATCCTGGTATATCGGACCTGCGTGGTGGCGGCAACGTTTATAAACGTTGGACGTGAAGGAACGTTGCGCCACATAACACAGTTCTAAGACATACGTATCACGGCGGGACGTCTTGACACGTAGTAACTCTGTATGGGAAAAAAGTACAAACATTACACTGCAGCAGTACAAACATTACGAGATGAGGGTGCTCACGTGAACATGTTAAGGATATTTATAAAACTACTGGTCAGATCTTGATCAAATGTATATGAGACCACATGAGAAGCACCGGCTGTCAAATAAAAAAGGAATCATCAAAATTAGTTCACCTATAAAAAAGTTCAGAGGTAACACATTAAAAAAAAAGGTTGACCCTACAGGCCATCCCTGCACTTCCCGCTAATTTCCAAATGCAAAGCACTCCAAAGACTATATAAAGTTAAACTATATACATATAAAGTTGAATTGCTCTTCAATGAATGATCTTCAAAGAACCGATTAGATATTGGAATTGGTTGATGTATTAGTTTAAATATTCTAGAGCTGAATTGATTCAAATTCACGTATAATGGAAACAGAACTCTTTCGAATGCCGTGAACCGAAGGGACACCCTCGTAGGAATAATCAGAATACTACTACTTCCTAGGACCTTAAAATGTGAAGAGCTGTGAAACCAATAACTTCCCGAGTTTTTGAAAATCATTGATTCATTGGGTCATTGTAGAAGCGTGCTCGTCGCGATCCCTGCCAGCCCTTTTCAGGGTTACAATTCTACACAGCTGCGCACCTATGCCAACGCGGGTTAGGGCGTCCCCCCAAGGCGACGCACACCAGCTCGTCCCCGTTGGTTTGGAATGCAGCGCGCAAAGCGGCGATGGGGACCGCCACCCGTCACGCACAGCCCGACACGGCGGAAGGTGGAGGACAGGGTGCAGAGTTGACACGTGGAATCTTAGAGGAGGCATGAGAGATAAGACGAATGAGTTGATCGAAATAATGAAAGAAAGAGAATTAGATGTCGTGTGTATGACAGAGACCAAACGGTAGGGCAGTGGTACTGAAGAGCTCCCTGGCGGGGCGTTAACTCTATGGTCTGGAATCCCGGAGAGCGAGAGCGCCTGCCAGGGAGTGGGGGTGCTGCTGTCGTCTCGGTTGGTCGATGTTATGACTGAATATAAGGTTGTGAACTCAAGACTTCTCTGGGTTCGCTTTAAATTGGGATTGGCGAAGTTATTCCTTTTGGCTGTTTATGCGCCGGTAGCTTCGTCGTCCAGGGCTGAGCTGGAGGAGTTTTGGGAGAATGTAAGAGAAGTTCTAGATTTGGTTAGGGGAAACGAAAGAATTGTTGTATGTGGTGATTTGAATGGATGGGTTGGTACCGATCGACCAGGGTACGAGTCGGTGCTTGGAAAGTTTGGCGATAAAAGGGTTAATGATGCTGGCAAGCTTATACTGGCTGTATGCAAGGAAAAGGGTCTTCTTGTGACAAACACTATGTTTAATCACAAGAAAATCCATATGTATACTAGAGAAAGAAAGAATGAGAGCAGTATGATCGATTTGTTCCTGGTGGATGACCGACTGCGAAAACAGGTGATGGATACGCGAGTGTTCAGGGGTGCTGACCTGGGAACGGATCACTATCTAGTGATTACTAGATTTAGGGGTCAGTTCGCGGGTTGGCGCTACCGGACGGCAGTAACAGAACCACAGTCGGTCTGTCGCATCCGAAGCTGGAAGCTTCAGGAGGCGGATACTAGGGACAAATATCATGCGAGGGTAGCCGAAAAGCTTGACACCGTCGATGGCAGAAAAGAATGTGTGGAAAGAACATGGCAGAACCTTAGGGATGGGATGGTAAGTGCAGCGGAAGAAGTGTGTGGAACGATAAAAAGAGGTAGTAGTAAAAGAAGAGATGCATGGTGGAATGATGAAGTGAAAGAAGCTGTAAAGAAGAAGAAGAAAGCATGATTAGACTACTTGGCCTCTAGTAATGATAAGGATATGAGAGAGAAGATGAAAGAAAGATATAAGCTGTAGAAAGTTCACACGAAAGCATTGATTGAGGAAATGCGTGAAAGGTGTAGAATGGAAGCGGACGAAAGGTTGTCACACAACTTTAAGGAGAACTCCAAAGTCTTCTGGAAAGAGGTTGAAACGACCCGAAGTAGTGCGACGGCCTTAAGAATGAACAAAGTGCTTTCGAGAACCAATGACGTCCTCTCAGAAAAATCGGACGTCATGCAGCGATGGAGCGAATTTTATAGAGAAATGTATGCGTGTGATGATCTTAGTGAGGGATCCGGGGGTGACGCCGTGACTGGTACGCCAGACTCGGACCTCGATGGCACTGAAGTCATCAGTATGAAAGAGATTGAACGTACGATTCGAAGTTTGAAATGTGGTAGGGCTGCGGGACTAGACAGAGTTACTGCTGAAATGATCAAGTATGGTGGGCCACGCGTCTGGGACAGCTTTCATCTGCTGTGCAATTTGTGCTGGCGGACGGGGGATGTCCCGGATGATTGGCGATCCGCAGTCATTGTGCCTTTATATAAAGGTAAAGGTTCACATTTTGACTGCGGGTGCTATCGGGCGATCAGCTTGACCAATTTAGCAAGTAAAGTTTACTCGAAGGTTTTGACATGTAGGATGCAAGAGAAATCGGAAAGATTTCTATGGGAGGCACAATGCGGATTTAGACCTGGAAGAGGATGCACGGATCAAATGTTTTCTCTCCGTATGATCACGGAAAAGCTTCTGGCTGCTAACCAGAAGATTTTCTGTGCTTTTATGGATCTTGAGAAAGCATTTGATAAGGTTGTAAGGAAGAAAATGTGGGAACTGTTGCCGGGGTATGGTGTGGATGGTCGATTGCTAAGGGCTGTGCAGTCACTTTACTGTGACTGTAAAGCCTGTGTGCGGGTAGGGCATGACCTGTCACCCATGTTTGGCGTCCAAACGGGCGTAAAACAGGGTTGTGTCATGTCTTCCTGGCTGTTCATACTGTATCTCGACAGCTGTTTACAGAGGCTGAAAGATAGCTGTTTGGGTGTGAAATTGGGTGACATTAAAGTAAATTGTCTGTTGTATGCTGATGATGCAGTGCTTATTGCACCATCAGAGGCAGAACTGCAGGCATTAGTCACGTGTATGAAAGAGGAATGTGAAATTAAAGGTCTCCGTTTGAATGCTAATAAAACTAAGGTTCTGGTATTTGAAAGGGACGAAGAGAGAACGAAGTGTGAAATATGGGAAAATCAGTAATGCCTAGAACAGGTAAATGAAATTGTATACTTGGGAAGTGCTTTTAGCCGGGATGGAAGATGTGATTTAGATGTGGACAGGCGTGTCGCTGCCGGGAACAAAGTCAATGGTGCCCTGACTGCGTTAGTTAAAAGGCAAGGCGTAGTGAAGTGTGCACGCCATGCAATACTTAACGCAGTGTTGGTACCGACTTTGTTATATGGCAGCGAAACCTGGGTATGCCGGAAGAAGCATAAAAATAAGTTGAATGCAGTGGAGATGCGAACTCTTCGTAAAATGTGCGTCGTTACCATGGCCGACCGAAAGCGAAACGAAGAGATTCGCAATATGGCAGGTTTGAAAGATGACCTTATCAAAAAAATTGATAGGGGCGTGCTTCGATGGTTTGGGCACGTTGAGCGAATGAGTGAAGACCGAATTGTGAAGAAAATATATAGCGCGAAAGATAATATTAAAAGGTGTCGGGGTAGACCGAGACTAACTTTCGAAGACCATGTGAGCAAATTGCTCAAAGAGGGGATGGTCAAGAGTACTCGGATACCTAGACGTGCATGTATGAAGAAGATAATGAATCTGAAAGAAGCGAAAGAGGTATGTTAGGATCGTGACATTTGGCGATCTGTTCTCTCTGGCTACCCCGTTAGGGATTGTGCGTGAAGATAAATAATTGATTTTCACAGCAGGAAGTTAAAACAGTCGAATTGAGAACCTCCTCCTATTTTTTAAATAGGATAAAATTTAAATAAAAAAAATCCTACTATTAATGATAATAATATCAGTAGTATTGCCTAGATATGATGAAAGTGAAATCATCTGTGTAATTAAAAAGATCAGTAGCAGTAGACTGAATGCAATAGAAGATGGTTTTTATAAATAAAAATGCAAAGGCTCAACCCTTTGCATTTTTTCAATAATATGATACAAATTATTTACCAAATAAATTATAATATAATAAATCATATGTTTATTTCGGTAATCTTGTTAACAACATAATACTGAGACTTCCCAGTAAGTAATCAGAAGATACTCGTTTTTGGAATGACTTGCTACTTCCCTAAAGGCGGCTACTGACATGCCTGCCGCAGGGGCAATCTAGGGAGCACAGCGATCGGAGCAATATCGGAGCTGTCTCTACACACACACGCCTGCCGTTCAGTATGAGAGTGTACGTCTCACTAGACGTACGCGTTAAGAATGGCGCCAGTTTTATCGAAATATCAATGAATCAGTATTCGGTATATATAGCCTTGGCTCTTTTTTATATAGAATAAGGGTGACAAATGAGCACAGTCCACCTAATGGTAAGTGGACACTGTGGCCCATAGACACCCACATTTATCAATAAAACAACTAATTAATTAATAATTACAACCATAATATAGTGCTTATAAGCTGCAGCATAGCTCTGCCACGCTATTTTTAGGCTATCAAAGACAATAATATATAGACTAACTTCACTCGTCATAATTTAATATAGCCAATTTATTCTGTGATATAACTTAACTAACTAGTGCTTAGTAACTATAATTTAACTAGTGTTACAAATAGCCAGGATAGTTTTCTAATCATGAGTTTTAATAAAATTTAATGACTAAAATTTGTATTTTTATTTAATTATTTAGATAATGACATTTTATTTATATTCCAGCAATTTTAATATCATTGGAATATTTTCTTTCCCATACTAGCCCTTATGATAAGTTAGGTAACAAATCCCAGTAATGTTACTCGTAAGTTACAACGTTCAAATAACGTTCTTTCTGCGGGTCTGACTTGTACTCATACGTGTGCTCCGCGCGAAAGTCGCAACGAACTGATTGAAATTGCTCCAATTGCGCTACACACGCAACAGCGGCAGGGCCGATCTAGGGAGCAAGGAAGGTCTTGCGCTCCTGCCGCCCTGCCGCAGGGCCGTCTTTAAAAAATTGCCCCTGCTTGCCTACACACATCACAATGAAGGAGGCAATTAAGGGTCATCCCCACTCCTACACCCTAGATTGCCCCTGCGGCAGGCATGTCTGTAGCCGCCTTTAGGATTACAAAAATGTAAGATTACAAAATGTTTAACCTCTAGAAAATTTGATGATGATGATTTAATATATAAGTGAAACAATTGAATTATTTATTGCATAGAATATTTAATTCATTTGTTAACAGGCCAATTTTCACCCACTAATTAATTATTATTTCTTACTACATATTTTCTGCCTGAAATTGTATCCACCAACTCTTGTAGCATTATTTGTTTGAAATTTGTTGCTGGTTTCTGCTGGTTTCTGTAGCCACTTGTCATAAAGAGTAGGCTTGTCAATCACTATATTCATAAAAAAAATTGCAAAACTCATTGATCTTAGCATTCAAGGTGTCATATTAATTAATTCTACAGTAAATATGTAACTTCGTTGTTTTCTCGTGTTCATTATGTTCCCTTATAGAATTCTGTCTTCATATTGAGCCGGTCATGGAAGTTACAAAGGTTATGTTATAACTTTTTTGTTTTAGATATTGGTTCGCGCCATTTGGAAAATCACTAGGTATTAAGAACACAAGACCAAAGAAAGCACCAAATAACCCCAAACTGGAGGCAGCCTACCAGACATCTTCCAAAATTAGACATAAGGAGGTATTTACACAAATCTTTTATTGACTGTATTAAGTATTAATTTTATAATTATAATTGTGTTGCTTACATGGCGTAGTGGTCAGCACATTCAGTTACTATGTCACAGATCATAGTATAGAATCCTGGCTGAAGCCAATTTATGTGCCAAACCAAACACTTCTATGTATAAGGTATACGCCCTAAGTTACGGTCAATTATCCGTAACTCCTTTAGACGACTGCGAGCGGGCGAGAAGACTAGTTCTTTGTTTTGAAAACCGCTAACGTTGTTTTTGACAATCTTACACTGATTTTGTTTAACGTGACCAAGAAAACGCTATAATTTTTTACGTGCGCTCTTTGTCAACGTGTTTTGAATTTATTTCAGTTATGGTATACATCTTGGTGTAAAATAACTGTCGTAAATAAAAATACAACTGCGTTGTATATTTACGGTGCCAGTAACCCGCCCAGACGGCGCCCGCGCGATAAAAAGTGTTGAAAATCAACAGCCTAGATCACATATTTAGGTAATGTGATCACAAATTTCTACACTTTTTTATTATAGAATAAGGGTGACAAATGAGCATTCAGTCCACATGTGATGGTAAATGAATGCTATGGCCCATAGACATCTAAATTTATCGTTGTTTAGTAATCAAAATGCGTTGTCATCCCTGTGGGACTAAGATGGAAAGACTCGTTTGCGGTAGAAAAGGGTCTCCGGTTCTATACACTTACCATACGAAACACAGCAGCATTAAGCTGCTATTTTACGCTGGTATTCTGTGCTACAACCATAATATAGCTGCAGCACGGCTCTACCACGTTGAAAACTTGTTACACTAATAATTCGTGTGCAGTTCATAGCTTCTGATTCCATTCTCTTCCATTCTTCCATTCTTCTGATTTCCAGATGTCACCATCGCTGAATTTGGTCAGTAGGACAATACTATTCATTGCAGATAATATTAATTATTGCTTTGAGATAAGATTAACACAAAAATTACAGATAAATAGTTATTATGAACGTTGTAAAATGACATGTGGTATAGATATTTATCTTATCTACACATGCGTTTATGTAACTCAAGGATAAGATTACCTTAGTCTAGTCGAAAGTAGTACTACTTAGTGGTTATATTATGTCAATAATATGGTTATAACCGTTGGCATGTAATATGTTCATATATATTGTAATCATCATCATCATTACTGCCTATTAAAAGTCCACAAATGAACATAGGCCTCACTATAAATTGCCTTATAGGTAGCAATCTACGTGGTAGAGCCATGCTGCAGCTATATTAGTAGTATAGTAGCACGAATGGGTCGGCTCGACCGGGGAAGGACCACGCTCTCACAGAATACCAGCGTAAAATAGCAGCTTAACGCTGCTGTGTTTCGTATGGTGAGTGTAGAGAATTGCAGACCCTTTTTATTGGAAAAGAGGCATTCCATCTTAGTCCTCACGGGTGACGACGCATCTGCATTTTGATTCTTTATTGAGGACAAATGTAGATGTCTATGGGTCACAGCGACCACTTACCATCAGGTGGACTGTGTGCTCATTTGTCACCCTATACTATAAAAAAAATGTTAGCCATAGTTACAACACGTAGCAGGCGTGTTGGCAACCGTAGTTCTTTAATTAGTAATAGTTGTCATCAGGGAGTTGCTTCAGCTCTGTTTCGTTGGTCTCCGTCACTTCTTACTTACGACACCCGCAGAATGATTAGTGGATATTCTTTTCAACTTAGGCCCAAAGACACCTACGTCTATACTTGATTAGGAAACAAAATGTAGATGTGTTGTTGCACAAGGACTAAGATTGAGTGCCTCATTTTTTTATAGAATATGAGTGACAAATGAGCACACAGTGCACATGATGGGTAAGTGGATGCCTTGACAAATAGATATCTGCACCAATCCTCGATTAATAATCAAAATACAGATGCGTTGTCTCCGTGAGGACTAAGATGGAATGCCTTGTTTCCAGTAAAGGTCTCCGGTTCTCTACACTAACCATACGAAACAGCAGCGTTATGCTGCTATTTGACACTGGTATTCTGTATAAGCGTGGTCCTTCCCCACTCGCGCCGGCCCATTTGTGCTACAACCGTAATATAGCTGCAGTATGACTCTACCACGTAAAATTCCCATAAATTTTATTCAATCAATTCAATGGGTTCATTAATGAGTTCATTTTAAATGGGTTTGCAGGTTCTTGTCGTCACTAATCATACGAATCACAGCAGAATTACGCTGCTAGAATCTTTCAAACACACAATTTAGCTATATCTAAACCTGCCAAATGTCCGAATTTTGTTTGGATTTTTCTATACTATTTTTTTTTTGGTAATAACGGATTTGATTTCCCCAATTTTATTTTAAACGCTGAATACCCCGACACTAATTTCAACTTTATATTATTTGTACTTCAAGTTATAAAGTCTAATCTTGTTTAATAAAACATCTTCATTAAAATGACATTTATATTCAAAACGTGTTATTATAATAAAAGAAAAACCATTAACTGTAATCACGTTATTCAAGGCCGGCGCCAGATTTAGCAACAACATTTGAACACTTATTTAAAGGATTTTGCACACTTGTTTGAACACTTATTGGCGCAACCTGTCAGACATGCTATGCAAACACATCTCTCCACAGCACGTTGATAAACGACAAACAAGATGGACGACGATTTTGTGGATGCAGTGTGCCTGTATTATTTAATTGCATGTATTGCATGTATTAACAGTGGTAGAGCCACGCGGCAGCTTTTGCTGTCGCACGGATGGGCCGGCTCGAACCGGGGTGGTACCACGACCTCACAGAAAACCAGCGTGTAGTAGAGGTTTACCTCTGCGTTTCGCTTGGTGAGTGCAGGTGGCCGGAGGCCCTTTTTACTGGAAATGAGGCATGCCATCTTGGTCCTCACGGGTGGCAGCGCATCTACATTTTGATTTTTAATAGAGGATAGATGTAGATGTCTATGGGCCGCAGCAACTACTTACCATCAGGTGGACTGTGTGCTCGTTTGTCACCCTTATCATATAAAAAAAAAATGTCATTATTTATTGCATGTGCAAAAAAATCTATCAAAACGGCCATAAAGCAGGCGCTAATGGATGTCTTGTCAACATACTTACATTACAAAGAAAATATTACTTCAATGTTATTTTTTACGATTGAACTTTGCGCAAGTGTGGCAGGCTACGCAAACATTTGAACACTGTCGACTTTGAATACTTTGATGTGCGCTGAAAAACCGAAACCGCTTGGCAAAGTGCATTTCTTTGCGCACTTATTTGGACATTGATTCAAACAAGTGTTCAAATGTTTAAATCTGTATCTGGCGCCGGCTTAACATTCTATTATTCGTTGATAATATTTAACACCTAATAAATTATGCAACGTTGCCGTTTCATTCTAGTATTTGAATTTATTATTACTTATATTTTAATGTGAGCTCTTATCTCATTACTTAATTCATCATCATCATCATCATTACAGCCCTTCACAAGTCCACTGCTGAATATAGGCCTCCTCCAAGGAATGCCATGAAGCACTGTCCTGAGCCACCTGCATCCATCGACTTCCTGCATGTCTTACCAGGTCGTCACTCCATCTAGTGGGGGGACGCCCTACACTTCGTCCGCCGGTACGAGCCCGCCACTCGAGAATCTTTTTTCCCCATCGGTTCGGTCATTACTTAATTACCGGAGTAATATTTTAAATTAATTATTTTACGAGACATTCCGAATGAGAAGTGTGATACTTGTTTCTTATCGTTAAAATAATATAAGAATTAAAAAAAAAACTTAATCTATACGCATTGATCGTCAGCTGTGATAATACTGGTGATCCTGATAAGGATACTAGGGTAAAGTTTTTAAATTTATTGTATTATCATTGGTCCTTGATGCCAATTTTCAAGTCAATCGGCCGTTTACAAGTTGGTGAAAATTACACTAAAGATTCCGTTACACAGATAGACAAATACTCGTAGATAGATAGATTAATAGACAGCTAGATAGATACACGCGAAGCTAATAAAATCGTGTAAAAAACCCCGTACTACGATTGATTCCGTCTTGTGGAGAAGTATTACATATATACATACATAAATTGCACGCGCATAAACATTCAGACCTGGAATAATTATTTGTGGCCATACAATGTAGTGGCGGTGTAGGAAATAATAATTTAAAATTTTGTACAGCCGACTTCAATATAAGTTATTAATAAGAATAGTTCAAAAACTATTGGTCTGACCTTGATCAAATTCATATGGGACCACACGAGAAGTACCAACTTTCAAATAAAAAAAAGAATTATGGAAATCGATTCACCCAGAAAAAAGTTGTGGTAACACACATAAAAAAAAACATACAGTCGAATTGAGTACCGGCTCCTTTTTGAAGTCGGCAGAAAATGGATGTGTGCTAGAACATGTAACTCTGCTTTTACTAAATAAATACTCATTTGGTTTCTTTCCTTGCTTCATCACGCTGAATACGCTTTTGTATATTTTTGAGTCGTTCAATGTTTTGTTTTCGTGATTGTTTGCGTAGATGTCATGGTTATGAGATAAGAGGGCAGCCACCCTGGGCTATGTACAGTTAACTTTGATCCGGTGTTATTAGTCACGCTTTTGAATCGGTGCTTAAATTAATATGATAGTAAAAAAAAAACAGGCAAACGAGAACTGATCGAAAAACTTTAATTATAGTAATTACCTATAGCAATCAATTAAACAAGTCCGATGGTGAAAATGGTAACTTAAATATTCCACTCAGAAAAAAAGTACTTAAAAGAGAATAAAATTATAACTTATGTCACTTCCACAACTAAGACGAATCTAACGACACCGCATATGTTGAAATCCATCAAGCCGTTGAGGATACAGAGCGTGTCAAATAAATAGATATATACGTACATACATACACACGAAAAGCATTACCCACCTACTGGGGCAGTCGGGTAAAAAGACAGGCAGATCGATTAAAACCAGAGTTTCAAAATATTGTGCTTTTATTAAAATAGCATGACCTACTCGGAGAACTTAATTGTCAACGTCATAACGGACTGCTTCATAAATAATAAAAAAATTTGTACAGCCGACTTCAATATAAGTAATTAAGAATAACTCAAAAACTATTGGCCTGACCTTGATCGAATTCGTACCACTATACCACGTCAGACCACACGAGAAGTACCAGCTTTCAAATAAAAAAAGAATCTTTCTTCTTATTTTACGTTACCTCCACACTTGGAATTCCTCCTGTATCGTGGGGGCAGTTTACACATAAATTTCACAAGGACAAACATCCACACCCGGAACAATTATTTGTAGGCCATACAACACAACTTGTTCCACCACCATGAAATAATAAAGATATTTTAATCGAATGAAACAGATTTAATTATACTCGTATATTACGATTTTTCGTATCATATCATAGATATTAACCAAAACGTAATATATATCGAGCATGTGGTAAACGTTACACGTGGTTTTACCACGTGCTCGGCGTTGAAGGAATACGTTGTATGGAAACCTGCATGTCTGAGAAATAAAAAAAAATATATTTCGAAGACATGTAAAGTCCGCCTGTTTGTCTAAAGAAGTCAATTTTGACATTTCCTGTGAAATTCCATACTTGCAAAGCTAGAATAGATTATAGCATAGTATAAAGAGAGGCCATTATAGTTTATACCCGAGACTAATTCCAAACTGTTTTTTGTAATATGGCCGTATATGTTTAAATACAATATAGATTACAGGTGATTCTTATTGAAAGTCATTTTTTTATCTTTACCACTGGTTCGGAAAAAACTTCTGTCCTGGAAGAACCAGCAAGAATTTAATACTTAAAATACGGGTTGTACAAACTATTTACAAAACTTATAACATATTATATAAGAAACAGCTTGGAAGCGACTACCTCATTCCCAGATAGGGTTACCATATCTTAGGATTTGTCCTGAGATTTCAGGATTTTTAGACTCTTCTCAGGATTGCGGCTTTTTTTTTTTTGCGGATGGAAAATCATCAAATGACGCCTTTCGCTCTGGGTGGAGCGGAAGGGAGTGTCAGACTTTTACTGACTAAAAACCATCCGTGTTCCTTCAGTGCCCTTACGTTCCGGAGCCGCGGTATCTCTTTCGAACAGCCCGCAGCCCCGGCAGGCGTCGGCCCTTGCGGGCCCCTTCACGATGCTGACAGCTCTTTGAGGCGCGCGTGGAACAAAACGCGCCGTCGACACGGCCTGTCGTCGTTAGACGGACGGACGGCGAGCTACCCATTGCTCGCCATCCACAGGCCCGCGCTTACGGTGGCCGGGGGCCACGACGTAGCCCCCGACGCCCGGGGCGTCTCCCGCGGCGGCCGGGAAGGAAAGCTGCTGCTCTCTCCTTCTCCCGCTCCGCCACCTCCTTCGCTAGCATCACTGCTTCGCAGAAGGTGGTGACGGCATCCCATTCCGTCTCGCTCCGGACCATGGCTTCGACCAGGGCCGGACGCGAGAGGTCGCCGCCGCCTATCGCCGCTACGAGGATCCTGGATTTTGCAAATCTCATGAAATCTCAGGATTTTTAGAACTTTCAATATAATACAGCTTACATTTTAAAGATCTCTTTAATAAAAAGTTAATAAAAAAAATAATTTTCCTTTGGTAATAATTCCACAATTAAAATCAAAACTTATTTATCCAAGTAGGCACTTAAACAGTTTTATCATACTTAATATTTGAAGATACCTTTTTAAGTAAGGTTTTCTTCTCAAACTCTAAAAAATCTCAGGATTTTTAAATGGAAATCAGGCCTCTTCTCCGGACTTTTAATTTTTTCATCTGGTAACCCTATTCCCAGGGGTTATTATCAACCATGTATTCATTTATATTATAATAGCCCTTTTTATAAAATGTTTAAACTTGGTAATATAGAGACCTTGTATATTTTCTGTGACTTTATTGTAATACATTGTAGTTATACATTGTCCCATAAATGAATTACTAAGTTTGTGGACTCGAGAAACTGGTATCACTAGCTTGTGTTTGTTCTCGGTGTTTACAGAGTGTACATCACTTTTTTTTTATTAAAACTACTTTTGTTTTTGTCGACATACTTTCTAAACACTTAAATTATTAAATTAAACTTTCGTAAATTTCTACTTTAATGTGGTTGTCATATGCCACTAATCACGCGACGAATACCAGTACAGTTAGTAGATAAGATATGCATATTCTATATGTATGATTCATGATGAGTAATATAAGGCCCGGCTACACGCTCAATCTTACTTGCACAAGCAAGCATTTGAAGCACATGCTTGCTTGTGCAAGTAAGATTGAGCGTGTAGCCGGGCCCTATATTACTCATCATGAATCATACATATAGAATATGCATTGCACGCCTTGTAAAGATGCTTAATTGGATCAAACTAAAGTTGCACAAGCTAGCATGTACGTTAAGAGAACTACAAGAGCTAAAAGACCTCCAATTTTTAGAGGTAGTTTTGTGATTTTTTTCTATCGTATCATATTAGTAGTATCATGTTTTCAACATACTATCTAACTAGCATATATTCTGAAAAATGACATATATTATACTAATTTTCTATACTGTGGTGGATCGTATACTTTAAAGCATTATAAAACTTGCGTTTAACTCCTGTAGTCCCCTTAAGACGGCGTGTGGACTCCACACATCATGTTCTTTGCGAAAACTTTTATACGTGGTAGAGCCATCTGCATCTACATTAATTGTATAGTTGTAGCACGAATGGGTCGGCTCGACCGGGGAAGGACCACGCTCTCACAGAATACCAGCGTAAAATAGCGGCTTAACACTGCTGTGTTTCGTATGGTGAGTTTAGAGAACCGGAGACCCTTTTTACTGGAGAAGAGGCATTCCTACTTAGTCCTCACAGGTGACAACGCATCTGCATTTTGATTCGCAAACGAGGATAAATGTAGATGTCTATGGGTCACAGCAACCACTTACCATCAGGTGGACTGTGTGCTCGTTTGTCACCCTATCCTATATAAAAAAAATTGTATAAACTGTTGGCGCATGCAAGACACTATCGTGTGTGGACGTTGTGCAGTGCACCGTATTGTTTGCGCAAATTTTTTGCACAAATTGTTTGCGCGTGCATATCGCTGCGTGTAGCCGGAACCTAACTTTGTCAATAACCTACATACGATGTTGAATATTGATAAATCGATATTGATATCAACGATTTTTTTTTATTTACTGGTATTTAGACACTACTATCTTTATCTACTGGCTACACGTGTAAGTGCGGCTGGCAACCGTGTAGTGGCGGTGTAAGAATATCCACTGCCCCATATCATTACGTGGGTGTCGTTAGAGACAACGGAGGGAAACAGTGGTAGAGCCAGGCGGCAGCTTTTGCTGTCGCACGGATGGGCCGGCTCGAACCGGGGTGGTACCACGACCTCACAGAATACCAGCGTGAAGTAGAGGTTTACCTTTGCGTTTCGCTTGGTGAGTGCAGGTGGCCGGAAGCCCTTTTTACTGGAAATGAGGCATTCCATCTTAGTCCTCACGGGTGGCAGCGCATCTGCATTTTGATTCGCAAACGAGGATAGATGTAGATGTCTATGGGCCGCAGCAACCACTTACCATCAGGTGGACTGTGTGCTCGTTTGTCACCCTTATCCTATAAAAAAAAAAAAAAAACAATTCAGGAGATGGGCAGCAGCGTCTTCCTAATAAAGTTTTCCTATATTATGAACATAACTTGCGTTACTTCCATTACAACCTATTAAAGTCCATTGCTGAACATAGGTCTCTCCATAACCGGCCCGAAGTGACGTATTGTTTTGTCTCGTGTCGTATGTGTTTTGGTGGGCTGCGGCGAGAGGGGCGTCCTCTCTCCCTACCACTGTAGCCGAGGTGGAGTCGCGGAGGAAGAGGTGTTGGTATGGTGATGCGCCACTCACCCTATCCTCCGCGGCACCGACGGGGCCGCACCATTTATGTGGTGGTGGTGATGCTGCGGGAGGAGAGGTGTGTCGGTATTGTGAGACGCCACTCTTCTTAACCTCCGGAACCGAATCTTGGTTGGTGGTGGAACCATAGACTAGATGTGACCCTGCTAAAATGCGACAAAGGTGGCACACAAAGGTGGGGTTTTAGTCCGACATAACCCGTCCTAGCCCCCGCAAAGCGGGAATGCGTAGGAATTTCCCCGTGTAAAAAAAGGCCTCCCCCATAGATTGCTTCATTGGGGACAATTTGCGTTACTTACATAAACTTATTAGACATCTTAAAACTACTATAATATAAATAATAACCCCCCCCCCCCCCCCCCCGTTATATGGGTGCTGTAAAGTACGAAACGTTTGCGCGAGAAAATCCTTAAAATCTAATTTTATTTATATGTGTGGTGTTCGCGTATTAGACATGGGTTGTATACCACTCTTACTCTATATCACATCGTATATATGTATTGCATTTGAATATCAGATATTGAATCTATATATTTCAATATGTATGTATCGGTTGATATCTACGTGACATTGTATCTTTGTAAGGAAGTTGGTATTCAGTAGGTACAATGGGGTAATACACGATTTTTATTATTTGGTTTGCTTAGATATAAAGATAATATATTATGGGCGGTGGTAGTCACTTACCATAAGGTGAGCCGTATTCGTTTGCCCCCTCTCCCATAAAAAATCTAAATACGTTGATATGTATTAAATGTAAAAGGAAAATTAATAGTCACACGTTCCACTACTGGGAACAGGCCTCCTCTCATTTCTTAGAGGGTTTTAGGGCAAGGGCAAGGTCCGTCGCGCTGGCCCAGTGCGGGTTGGCGGACTTCGAAATATTTTTATTTTTTTGTTTCTCAGACATGCAGGTTTCTTCATGATGTTTTCCTTCACCTCCGAGCATGTGGTAATACCACGTGCCACGTTTACCACGTGCTCGATATGTTTTGGGTAATATCTATGGTGCTCTGAAAGGTGTATAATATCCTACAACGAAAACTCATAGTACACTAGTAAATCCTTAGGAAGCTTTTTGAATTTCACTATTGTAAACCGTCCCGTTTTTTTCGGTAACAAAATACGAATCACCGGTATCAAAAGCAGTCAAAATAAATTCATGTTAATTAAACAGAAACATTTTTTTGTAGCTTTAAACGAAATACGTGTTTCGATAATTAATAAAAGTAAATTGATCATTCAAAACATTACATGAACGTTCGAGGTGTGCACTTATGTATTTTCCAAATTTATTTTATTTTAATGTCTTATTACGTACTTACCTTACTGTACTTATTTTTTTTTGTTTTATGAAATTCATTTTTTTTTCACTAAACAATAAATGAAACAACTTCCGATTAAAAAAACTATGTAGCGCACCCATTTCTTATAAATGAATCAAGTTTATGAACTTTCATCCTTGAAATGACTTCCTCCATAGATTACCACAAAGCACGGTGCTGAGACACTTTGATTTTTTTTAATTTATTTGGGACAACAATCAATAGTTGGTATTACAAAGAATAGAAGTTTAAATTAGAAATAGAATGGATAATTGTACAATCAACTACGTTATCCACGTCTTACTTAGTGTTGCTTAGTACAAACAAAAATAAAAATCATCATCATCATTACAGCCCTTCACAAGTCCACTGCTGAACATAGGCCTCCCCCAAAGAATGCTACAAAGCACGGTCCTGAGCCACCTGCATCCATCGACTTCCTGCATATCTTACCAGGTCGTCACTCCATCTAGTGGGGGGACGCCCTACACTTCGCCTGCCGGTACGAGGCTGCCACTCCAGAACCTATCTTCCCCATCGGTTGTCGGTTCTTCGAGCTATATGGCCGGCCCATTGCCACTTCAGCTTACTAATCCGTTGGGCTATGTCGGTCACTCTGGTTCTACTGCTAATATCCTCATTTCTAAGTTTATCACGCAGAGAAACTCCGAGCATAGCCCTTTCCATAGCTCGCTGAGCGACCTTGAGCTTCCTCATCCGGATGACGGAACTGAGACGTGGTCCTTCACTGCTGGCCGGCCAGCAGTGAAGGACCACGTCTCAGTTCCGTATGTCATCACTGGCAACACGCACTGGGTTTACAGTCTCGTTTTCAAGATATAAAAAATAAAAATAAACATATACAATATATTTATGCATAATATAAGTAAGATATTATAAAAAGCAAAAAGGGAAAAAAATATCATAACATATATGTTTTTTTTAAGTGCAGCATCAGTTGTTTTTTGGCTTTGGGTAAAGGTGTTGCAAAAAATCTAATGTGTTTTTCGTAAAAGTACTAAGTTGTAATAAGTACTACTAAGTAATAATTAACACGCTGCAGCTATGTTATGGTTGTAGCACGAATGGGTCGGCTCGACCGGGGACCAAGCTCTCATAGAATACCAGCCTAAAATAGCAGCTTGACACTGCTGGATTTCTTTTGGTGAGTGTAGAGAACCCTTTTTACTGGAAACGAGGCATCATAGTTCCTCACCACGGGTGACAACGTATCAGCATTTTGATTCGTAATCGGGGATAGATGTAGACGTCTATGGGTCACAGCAACCGCTTACCATCAGGTGGACTGTGTGCTCGTTTGTCACCCTATCCTATAAAAAAAATCTGCTGAAATATATTCTGTGTAGTATTGACTTGTTGTGCAAATGTTGTAAATATGTGTTTTATGTATGTAGATAATCTACGCTGGATCAGTGTGTGTTTGTTTGCTTTTAGATGTATACTTAAGGCTAGAGACCGACTCCAGTTAAGTCTTATAACTGAACTAGCTGTTGCCCGCAGCTTCGTCTGTGTGAAATTTATTACGATGGATTTCATGTGTTTTAATTTCTTTTTGCGCGGAGCCCTAATTTAAAAAAAATAAAAGTTAGCCTAAGTTACTCCTTAAAACATTAACTATCTGCCAGTGAGTCCCGTCGAAATCGGTCCAGCCGTTTGGAGATCAGCCGGAACAGACAGACGGACAGACAGACGGACGGACAGACAGATAGACAGACAGACAATTTTTTTTGAAAGGTGTATTTTTGTTATTAGTATCGTATATACTTTCTTTCATATATGTACTTTTAGTCCAAATCTGTTACTTTGACATTACAAAACGACACTTCAATTTTATTTATTTGTATAGATATATATATATTAAGTGTCCACTTTCATTTCCATTTTTTCCGTTATACCATATAAAAAATACATTGCTAAACACAGGCCGTCATCATAGATTATCTTAAAAAGTGGGGATATTTGCTATATTATGTTATGATGCGGTGTTTGGCTTCTGCAGTTTCTTTTTTATTATTTAGTGTTTTTTATAAACGGCCATAATTTAATGACTTATGAGATAATCCTATTTTATAGGTCGACTTATCCCAGGAATAAAATGTTATGTAAAATAGCATTTAAATACATTTTAAAATTAATTGCATCTTATCGAGTTATGCACCTTAAATTTTAAGGTAATAAACTTAAGATTTGAGAGCTTAAGTCTTTTTTTATATAGAATAAACCTAGCAAGCTAACAGCATAGCAAAGTGACGAAGCAATCAGCTTTGTACGAGTAGCGGTTTCTAACGGAAAAAAAATCAAAATAGGAGGTTCAGATGCCTGGGTGATCAGTAATCGATTGCTGAAAACAGAATTTGAAAATTCGAAACCGTTCTCGAGATAATTGTGGGACAGACGGACAGACGGACAGACATCGTGAAATCAATAAGTGACTTCGCAAGCTTCGCCACTTAATAAGGGTGACAAACGAGCACACAGTATACCTGATGGCAAGTGTCAAATTAAGAATCAAAACGCATATACGTTGTTATCCCTGAGGACTGGGATGGAATGACTAACAATCACAATTTAAAAAAAAAATACGTTCTCCGGTTCTCGACACACACAATACGAAACACAGAAGCATTAACCCTTTCGCTGTCCCGTGCACTACATATATGTCATTGCTATTGTCTTATTATTTGTAAACCGGACAGTGAAAGTGTTAAGTTGCTATTTTACGCTGGTATTCTGGGAGAGCGTGGTCCTTCCCCAGTCGAACTATGAACAGTGCTACAACTATAGTTTACCTGCAGCGTGGCACTACCACGTAGGTATAAATTACATAATTGATATGTTATTGAGTTAATGAGGGCATCTACGACTTTTTCTGCCACCAGGGCGGCGCCACTTTACAGTGAGGTAAAATATTTGACACATTTCATAGCGGGGATGATCATTTCTTAGGAAAATCTAATGTTTAAAGTTTCTTTCTGTATTATTAGTTATATTTTATATTAATTACATTAGAAATGAATAAACCAAACTATAAAATATAACTAAAAGCCGATTTTTTAAAAAAAAAGTTATACAGTGCAAAAAATTAAGAATCAAACCACTGTGACGCATTGTGTTGTGTATTAATATAATATTTTAGATAAAGTTTAACTATTTATTTCAAACTAATTTCTCAATTAACTGACACTGTGTAACAAAAAAGTTTACCTCAGTCACAACTAGCGACATCTGGTGAGTGGAAGATTATTAGCCCTCATTACCTAAAAAGACTTCACTAGCTCTCAAATCTATGATTTCTCGACTTCATTATAAATTACTTTTTTAACCAAATTTTACTTTAGCCGGGTAATGATTTGTCTTTATACATGCCATTCCTTATAAATTCGTTATTACCGCGTATTGTTATCGACCGTTTCAAGTCTACGGTCGGTTTGTGATTTAGTTTCGCTCAAGTTGGTCCTCTGCTTTATCTGTTTGAACTCACTGTCTGCTAATTCTAAGCATGTTACTAAATTGTTGTTTGTGTTTGTTTCTTTACAGTTCTATGTGGCCAAGGATGAGGTAAATGTTGCACATTTTATACACGATCTTTTATTATGCAATACGACACAATAAAACACAGCTTCACAAACTATGTATTCAGTTCATTAGAAAAAAGCCTGTGTCCGGCCTAACCTAGTTAGTGATTAATTATGAGAGTAGATACTTTATGAAAAATGGATATTATGTAATATTAAATGAAAATAATTTTATAGATTTTATCGCGTTTGATTTTAACTTTTTAATTCCCGACGTTTCGAGCGCTTTCCAGCACTCATGGTAACGGGGGACACACTGAGGTGTTTGACGTCGAGATGTCGATTGATGGCGAAGGTTAACGAAGGAAAATTGAAGGTAAACTTTTAATTATTCATTATGGCCCGATCTACACACAACGAGCTTACATTACCTCAGTCTTGGAGGACTGAAGTATTTGAGATTCCTACACCTCAATGATGTCATAGTTAGCCCGGATATCTTCAGCTTTTGAACATTAATTGGGTAATATTAGTAGCTGGGCTAACTATGACATCACTCATCGGAACGCCAAACACCTCAGTCCTCACCGTGACCATGAGAAACGTCGGGAATTAAGAAACTTGAAACTAAACGCGATAAAATCCGTAAAATTAGTTTCATTCAATGTGTAGTATTCGCGTAAATATGAGAAATCGTCATTATGTGATATTTGTTCAAGGTCCCTTTTTCTCTAAGTGTTAACCTCAACCGCACGCGGTGCGTATTGCAAATTGAAAAAACAACTAGCAATTGACGGAATAGAATAGAAGGTGACCGGGGAAGGTCCACGATGATGGCAACAGGTATAATAGCAGCTTAATGCTACTGTGTTTTGTTTGGTGAATGTAGAGAACCGGAAACCATATTTACTTGAAACGAGGCATTCCGTCTTAAACCTGAGCGTTAACAACGCGTCTGTATTTTGATTCGTTCTCGAGGATAGACTTACAACCTCTGACTTCAGCATTGTATCGAGTTTTAATGCACATCACACAAATAAATGCACGGCCACATTTTTTATCAAGTGTAGTCCTAATTATAGTATTGCACCAGGCTTTCCTGTGCACGTTTGAATTACAGGAAATGGTAAGTATTTCCTTTATGTGTGTCTTTTTTTATAAGTAAGTAGTTAGACGTGCTTAATACTCGTATATTCGATATATGTAATACTGACTTAAAACTGTTGTACTTGTGTAACCTTGATAAGTTAATTACATAATTTAAAAAAAATGCTCCATTAGAATTAAACCAAGGTGACAAATTTTCGATAAGTTTTTACAAGAAACAAGCATATTGGTTAAATACTGTTTAAAAACACTAATCAGAAAACACAAATTAAAAAAAAAATACTACGGTCGCATTGGAACTTTATCACAGCCTTATTATAAGTTTAGAACATTTAAATGAGAGTGATTGCTGACTTTAAATCGTTATAGACCATAAATGGTCATTCATAATTTAAAATTAAAAATTTTGTACAGCCGACTTCAATATAAGTTATTTAAGAATAACTCAATAACCATTGGTCTGACCTTGATCAAATTCATATGGGACCACACGAGAACTATCAGCTTTCATATAAAAAAATAATCATCGATTTCGGTTCACCCAGTACAAAGTTATGAGGTAACACACATAAAAAAGAAAAAAAAACATTCAGTCGAATTGAGTACCGCGTCTCCTTTTTGGAAGTCGGCAGAAAATGAGAAATGATTATCGTTACAGCCTATTAAAGTGGCTCCGTGGCGCAGTGGCTTAGCAATGAGTTACTGCGTTAAGAGAGCCGCGGGTTCGAATCCCGCACGGAACAAGTATTTGTATGGCCTAGAAATAATTGTTCCGGGTCTGGATGTTTGTCCTTGTGAAATTTATCTATGTAAACTGCCCCCGCGATACAGGAGAAAATCCTAGTGTGGAGGTAACGTTTTTTTTTTAAATAGCAAATTAAAATTAAATTAAAAGCAAAATTAAATTAAAGTCCACTGCTGAAGTTAGGCTTCCCCAATAGATTGCCTCATAGGGGGGATAAGTAACCGCAGGTTTATTATTTTTAGTCGTTGTTAAGTAGACACTATACGGCAATGATTAGAGAAACATAAACATGATTTCCGAAGACCTATTCAATGACACCCCACTTGACACAGTTCGTCATTCGTTTCGTTTTCACAAAATGGCGTCTAGTTGTCGCCATATTGAATTTTGTTTACTGTCATGTCTTTAGTGACACTCACAAGATTAAGACAAATCGGTTGATGTAAGAATCATCAAAATCTGCCCACGCGTTTGGTCTCTAGAGCGTCACAAAGAACAAACATACATTCATACTCGTATATTATCTTATAGGCTGATAACCACATTACACTTCTTTGCGTTGCGCAATCGGGTAAAAGTTAAACAGCTTTTATACGTACTCCTATTGAGCATAGAGCTTGGGTTATATGTCAATGCATGTTCATCGATTTTTTTTATACAATGGAAATGACTAACAAAGCATACGTGGTAGAGCCATGCTACACCTACATATATTAATAGTATAGTTGTAGAACGAATCGGTCGGCTCGACCGGGGAAGGACCACGCTCTCACAGAATACCAGCGTAAAATAGCAGCTTAATGCTTCTGTGTTTCGTGTCGTGAGTGTCGAGAACTGGAGACCTTTTTAACTGGAAATTAAGCATTCCATTTTACCGGAAAAGAGGCATTCCATCTTAGTCTTCACGGCTGACAGCGTATCTGCATTTTATTCGGAAACGAGGATAGATGTAGATGTCTATGGGCCACAGTACCCACTTACCATCAGGTGAACTGTGTTTTCCTTCGTCACCATCATTATATTTAAAAAAACACCTAGTAAGGCATAGGACTTTCTAGGGCATGGAAATTTCCTCCGCGCTGCCTCAATGCGTGTTGGCGGAGTTTGATTCACATACCCTCGATTTATTTTTTTATTTCTCAGATATGCCGGTTTCTTCGCGATGTTTTTCGCACCATCGAGCATCCAGCAAATTAGCAATTAATATTGCGATTAACGATTTCATTGTTGTTGTCGGGCATCGAACTCGATTTGACTATGAAATTTCAAGGCGATCTCTTATCTAATGAGCTATTACGTTTTTTTTTTTAGAATAAGGGTGACAAACGATCACACAATCCACCCGATGGTAAGTTGTTGCTGTGGCCCATAGACATCTACATCTAACCTCGTTTGCAAATCAAAATGCAGATGCGTTGTCACCCGTGAGGACTAATATGGAATGCCTCGTTTCCAGTAAAAAAGGTCGCCGGTTCTCTACACTTACCATACGAAACACAGCAGCAGTAAGATGCTATAATATTGATGGTATTCTGTGAGAGCGTGGTCCTACCCCGGTCGGGCCGACCCATACGTGTTCAACCATAGTAACTGCACCATAGAGCTACGAATAAAATGCACGTTTTAAAGATTTTGATATGGCTGACTGTATAATATTACCATCGTATGCTGATGCTTGGTCTAGTGCAGGGTTTCCCAAACTTTTTTTACCAGAGACCACTTTGATTTTTTTATAGTTAGCAGGGACTACAAGGTGAAATAAAAAAAAACTTTGTTAATCTAACTAATAATCACTACTTTTAACATAATTGTATAATAAAATGAAAAGAAGCATTCATTAACAGTATTATTTGTGTATTTACTGTAAAAGCTAGTAGGTAATTACTAACTTGACGCACGGTACTTATTAAACTGTCTTTGTGACGAGAAAATAATATGTGTTATTTAAAACGATTAGGTAGGTAAAATATTTAAATCTTTCGCGGACCATATTTAAGCTCTTGCGGACCACTAATGAGCCGCGGACCACTGATTGGGAATCACTGGTTTAGTGAGTAGAGTACTCGGATGCTTTGCAACGAGGAATGTATTCGAATCCTAGCTGAGGCCAATATTTATGCAAACCACAAATTGTTTTAGTATTGAAAACTGTTGTGTTGTCTCTGATGTTAAATATAATCTACCTTTGATATTATCACGTTATATTGGGTACAGACGGGTTAGGGTTAAAAGTGTGCCGGTTATTAGTTTATTGTTAAGCCACTTCGCCACTGAGCCGTTAAAAATATCTAAATTTCGTATAAAATAAACCGCAATGACCATATTTTGCGACAGTGCAGTGCATAAACACTTACGTTGCGGATATGTCTGGTCGTGAGTGACTCAGGCCTAACGCTCACAGTATGTCGCTAATTAGGCCCAGCAAATAGCTTTCTAGTAATTCGTTCTACCATAATATGTTAATATAATTTAGCGAGGTGGCTTAATACGTACTTATTTGTTGTAATCTGAGTAATTTTTTGTATAAGAATTTTCTAAAACATTGATAAATTTTGGAAGCTCAGAGACTAAACGCTCGTTATAAATTTCAAAGTAGATGAGCTGGGGTTCGATATCGGGCGGTACCAATAGAATTGTTCATTGTATTATTTTTTGTAGAATAAAGGTGGTAAACGAGCTCACAGTCCACCTGATAAGTGGATGGTGTGGTCCATAGACATCATGTAGATTCATTGCCACCCCTGAGGACTAAGATGAAATTCCATGAAATGGTTCTCAGCTCTTACCATACGAAATACAGCAGCATTAAGCTGCTATTGCTAGCTGGTATTCTGTGAGAGCGTTGTTCACGTGGAGAGTGAGGATGCTGTGGCCTATAGACATCGTTTATCGATTGAGAATCAAAATGCAGATGCGTTGTGACTCTTGAGGCCTAAGATAGAATGTCTCGTTTCTAGTAAAAAGGATATCCGGTTATCTGCATTAACAGAAAGATAATACATTCATTTAAAATGGTCACAAAAGTCCATAGACATTAAAGCCTTTATCAAGGCTTTCTCCAGTGAGTGCGCTGCTTCCTTACGGCAGAAGTAAGATGGTGATACTCACTTAGACCTTTCGTTTTTGCTATGTGATAATATATTAACACTTTTACTTCACACACCCACCGGAGTGGATGATCTCTATAACCTTTAGACCGGAATACTACACACAAGCTGATTGGCGGCAGAAACATGTATGAGGGTGGTGCCTACTCAGACAGACTTCCGCCACCACAACACCAGAAAAGGACTCATACCACCTATTGTAAAGGGTGAAACTTTTCTTTACTTTTACTGTCATCTATACTCGAAATAAAACGACCTCCAAAATATTATTTTAAGAAATAAACATTACCTCCACACTAGGATGTTCACCAGTATCGTGGGGGTAGTTTACACACATAAATTACACAACGAACAAAAACACACCCGGAGCAATTATTTGTAAATACCTAATTGTTCCGTTCGGGATTCGAATCTGCAGCCCTTAGCGCTGCAACTAAATGTTAAGCCACCTGCCCGCCATTTAGCCGTCAATCTCAGACAAAAGCGTCCATTATGGCGAGCACAATTGCGTAAATGAACGAACGAACAATAGATCCAAGGGCGCCGCCTTCGTAGTCAACCATTTTCTATTATTTGCTCAATTATCGCGATGAACGCTATTGATTGATGGTTTATTAACGAATTGATTTCATAGTTTTGTACTGTTTAGGAACGAAACGAGTATTTATAGCAATATAACTTAAATTATACACATGGTAGAGCCACGGTGCAGCTATATTAGTAGTATAGTTGTAGTACGAATGGGTCGGCTCAACCGGGGAAGAACCACGCTCTTACAGAATACCTGCGTCAAATAGCAGCTTAACACTGCTGTGTTTCGTATGGTGACTGTAGAGAACCGGAGACCCTTTTTACTGGAAAAGAGGCATTCCATCTTAGTCCTCACGAGTGACTACGGATTTGCATTTTGATTCTCACACGAGGATAGATGTAGATGTCTATGGGCCACAGCAGCCACTTACCATCAGGTGAACTGTGTGCTCGTTTGTCACTCTATCCTATAAAAAAATAATTAAAAACCCCCGAAACAAAAAGAGGTGATGATCTTCACGGATGAACAGACGTTCTTGTAACAGCTAAGAACACTCTCGATTAAGGCACCTTTCAAACAAAAGAAAACTTAATCCAAATAGGTTCCTCCGTTCAGGAGCATTGTAGCTCATCTAACTTGGTGGTTGTTTGTTGTGCAGTGTGTGGTCTTGCGTTGTCGTGAAGAGCAGTGGCCTAGAGCGATTAGCCAATCTCGGTTGTTTAGCAGCTAGTTCTTCCTTCATGGTTTGGAGTTGCTGACAATAGATATCTGCCGAATTCGTTTGGCCAGATTTTAGGAAGCTGTAGTAAACGACACCGGCGCTAGTCCACGAAACTCTCACAAGTAACATTTTCTGAGTCAATTTTCGTTTAGGGCAGGATTTGGCTGGGTCTCCAGGGTTCAGCCATTGCGACGAGCGCTTCCGATTATCGTAAGTATCCTCTTTTCATCACAAGTAATGATTCGATTTAAAATCCCTTCATTTTTGTGTCGGTTGAGCAAAGTAACACAGCAGTCGACGCGTGTTTTCAAGTTCGATTCACTCAATTCATGAGGTCACATCGTTCAAGTTTTTTTACTTTCCCGATTTGCTTCAAGTGGATTAATACAGTTTTATCACTTACCCCGAAGCCTGCAGCTATCTCTGATGTGCTTTGTGATGGATCCGCTTTCACAATAGTCTTTAATTCTTCATTTTCCACTTTGGTTTCCGGCCGTTCACGGGGTTGGTTCTGAAGGTTGAAATTTCCATAACGAAAACGTTGAAACCAAAAACGTACCGTGCTTTCTTCTGCGACACCAGCGCCGCACACATCATTAATCCTTCGAGCTGTTTCTGCAGCACTGGTGCTACGATAGAACTCGTACTCGTAAATATACCGGTATTTCATGTTTTCCATTGTGCGGTAATAAGCGACGCCAAAGAAGAAATAATGAGGAAAAAATAAATGAATGTTTTCAAAAGTCAAATGTACCAATTAAATTAATTTATAAATTTGAATTTGGTATTATCAAACAAAGAGGAGATAACAGATCAAAGTGATCAGTACGACAAAACGCTAATTTCATGTGAGGACCTAACACATGACATTAATTTAATTTCTACTAGGTGTGTCTTGATATCACCAACCTCTTACCTGTTTCTGACATGAAATAGCTTGGACGCTGTGTTCCATCTTTGTTCTTAGAGGTGACAACGCTTCTGTAGCCTTCTCTTTTCGAAGTCGGCTGCAAGCGTCCAGGTACTGTATTTCCCAATCACCATGAGGTGGACAGTAAGTTCGCTTCTCGCTTTAGTTTTATAAATAAAAATACACCCACTGCTGGGCACATCTCCTCATTTCTCTGCCTCTTCTCATTTCTGAAAGTTTTGGGGCATGTAAATGTTCACCGTGCTGCCCCAATGGGTGTTGGCGGACTTTACATCTCCTCGTTTTTATAGTGTAAGGGTGACAAACGAGCACACAGTCCACCTGATGGTAAGTGGGTGATGTGGCCCATAGACATCTACATCTATCTTCGATTACGAATCAAAATGCAGATGCGTTGTCACCCGTGAGGACTAAGATGGAATGCCTAGTTTCCAGTAAAAAGGGTCTCCGGTTCTCTACACTCATCATACGAAACACGGCAGCGTTAAACTGCTATTTTACGTTGGTATTCTGTGAGAGCGTGGTCCTTCCCCGGTCGAGCCGACCCATTCGTGCTACAACTATACTACTAATAGCTGCAGTATGGCTCTACCACGTATAAAATATATACTATCCCGAGACTCTTCCACCATCGACTTCCTGCATCTTCTTACCTGGTCGTCGTTAGGGGAGGCCTATGGTCAGCATTGGACTTGTTAAGGGCTGTTATGATTATGACCATGAACTGTATAATATCCTCCAGACCGTATTCCGGTCACGGCGGCCAGCCTCAACGGAGACCAGCTATCTGCGCACGACAGGATTATAGTGCCCGAGTGTATGCGCAAAGACAGGTGCACTCTCTATTCCCTCAATCTCATTGTCCGATAGGGCGGTAAACCGACACGACTGGAGAGAGATCACGTTCAGGACCGTCGTACTTTCGTAGACACTGAGGTGGAACACGGCCAACTCCCTGACTCCAGGCAGCTACTGAGAATTTCCTGACAGAAAACCACAATAACTGTTTTTTCTTGTCCCAACCCACGATTCAAACCCGGGTTCTCGTGATTAGCAGTAGAGTTTACAACTGCTAGATCAACGAGACAGTCACAGACAGTTATACAATTACTAGTTGTGCCCCGCGGTTTCACCCGCGTCATCACGTGTCCGAGGTGCGCGACATGACCTAGTTCAAGCATTTTATAACGGCTAGGGTTTAAGCGTCGTTCGCACGCCCAGCCAAGTATTGAATTATTTTAATTTTACATTATCTCTTAAACTATGCGTCCAAATAACATGGTATAAAGAACAAAGTTTATCTTCATAAAATTGTCTTGATGATGAAGTAACTTTCGTTCGTAAGGATAAATAGGCCATGCCTATTAATAACGCTCATAAATCACTTTTAAATTTTCATTATTTTTTTTTATCACAAAATACCAAATTATGGCTTATGTAAAGAAATAGACATATGGTATCGCTGACTTTTTTTAGACCGAGTAAAGGTCTATATTTTTTTAGAACATTGTATTTACGTAACCCTAACGATAACACCAGCGTACGCGGATAAATCATTTCGGTAGTGCTTTTTCTTCTGACTTGCTTAAGAAATATCCATATTTAAGGCTAGCTGAGTAATGTAGCTTAATGCTAGATAGCCTATACTATTCCACATGAATCTGGCTTTAATATACAAAAAAAAAATTTTTCAAATCGGACTGGTAGTTCCAGAGATCAGCGCGTTTAAAAAAACAAAAAAAAAACTCTTCCGCTTTATTATATTAGTATAGATGATAGCGTATCAGGATTCAAATCGAGTCTATACAAATACTTAAAATAAATAAATAAAAATAAAAATAAAAATTCTTTATTTTGGACAACAAGATCCATAGAATTTGTTAGTAGAGAAAAAAACTTACATCTATGTTAGTAATATAATTTGTACTTAACATTTTATTATTAAGCAGGACATAGTCCTGGCGATCATTTGTCTTATCAGTGGACAGTCCCCACTGTCGGCAATCTCACTCAGCACACTGTGGCCGCTGCCGCGTACTCTGTTTAGCAACGATGCGGTGTTTTTTCGGATTATTGCATCTAAGCTATCCACACCCGCCAGTGCAAACATCGCAGACGCGCTACAGTAACGCGGCAGCCGCAACAGCGCTCTGAATGCTTTATTGTATTGAGTACGTAGGGCACTATAGGCCTTTTTGGTGTAGTTGGTCCATAGGCTGCAAGAATAAAATGACGCACAATATGCTTTGAAAAGCGTGATCTTGACAGCAGCAGCGACCAAATCTATGCACGAACATATTCGCACTGACCGATACTGCCCTACGTTCTCTTTCAATGACTTCATCGTCGTAGGATTCTGCTGTCAGAGTGATTGGTAGTTACACGTTATTTTTGTACTGAATAAGTTTTTAATCCTTTTTCGATTTAAATTTGCGTAAACTTTCTCAATTTTCTTTGTGTTGTTTGTGTGTGTTCTGTTTGTTCGTTGGTGAGTATTATTTGTTTAGATAGTTGATGTAGATCTTTGTGACGACGATGGATGTTGATGGGGGAGACGCTGAACCACCGGATTTATGCGGTGATTCTAGCACTGTCAAACGGAAACTTACGGATCCTTTACCCAGCTTCCCAAAGAAAAAAATAGGGCACGATGATCACCCTTCGGCCTCCTATCAAAATACATTCGTCCACCCTGAATTCCAAGAAAAAAAAAAGTATGTAGATAGCGATAAGGGCCCCTTCGTTATTCATTTAAGTCGCTCAGAACCTGATCCATCATCAGGTTATACAATTAGACCTGTGAAAATTGGCCATATCCTCTCACAAAATAAAGTAGCCAATATTGAAAAACAGGGCATCAAAATCTTAGGGCGCAATAGAGTCTCAATTGCTTTTAAAACAGCTACTGATGCTAATAATTTTATTGACTCTCAGTTTCTTTCCCAATATAAACTTTCTGCTGTCATTCCAACTTTTAATGTTACTCGTATGGGTGTGATTAGGGGTATCCCAACTGACATCTCCATGGAGGAACTAGTTTCCGAATCCGAGCTCCCTCCTGGTAGAGGGGAAATCATCAAAGCCAGAAGACTTAATAGAAAGGTCAAGAAGGGCGATGAAGTAGAGTGGGTCCCAACTCAAACTGTTGTCCTAACCTTCTCTGGACAAGTGCTCCCCTCCCATATATATTGCTTTTATGCATCAATACCTGTAGAGACTTACCTTCTCCCTACCATCCAGTGTCTTAAATGCTGTCGTTTCGGTCATGTTAAAGCCCAATGTCGATCCAAACCACGCTGCTTTAAATGCAGCAAAGAGCATACTGGAGAAAATTGTTCCACAGATTCCCCAACCTGTCTTTTCTGCTCTGCAAACCATTCGGCCATTGAAAAAAGTTGCCCTGAACACTCAAGGCAAAAAGCTATCAAAATAGTAATGTCACAAGAGAATGTGTCATATCTTGAAGCTTCTGCCCGTTTCCCAGCTGTCAGAAGACCTTATTCTGATGTTGCATCCTCACAAGTTCCTGCAAGCCATCTCCCCTCTACTCAGGCACCTAGAAACCTTCCTACTTTTCCAACTCCATCCCAATCCTATAGGAAAACCACCTATAAAGCCAAATCTATCCCAGCGCAATCTTCAGTGGGTTATGATAAAGTTTCACATTATAACATTACAAGTACTCCTTCCTCATCCCTCCCCAATGGACATGCTTTACAAAACAATGTAATATCCTCTAATGATAATCTTCTAGAAAATCTTGTCGCCTCCCTTACTGATATTGTTGGCAAATTTGATGATTCCCATTTACCGTTCAACGTGAAAAACAAACTAGATGTCCTCTTCTCCAGAATATATAAAGTTCGAGTCCCTAACCCTCCTCCAGTGGAATTGTCGGAGCATCAGGAATAAGAAACCTGATATAATTCACTTAATTAACTCTTATAAACCTTCAATACTTGCAATATCGGAAACCTGGCTTAAGCCAGGGTCCACATTTAGAATTCCAGGCTTCTCCTGTTATCGTAGTGATAGGAGTGACGGCTATGGCGGTGCTCTGATTCTACTTAACAGGACCATTCCTTTATCACCTATCCAGCTTCCTCCTATACTAGGCAATATTAATGCAGTAGCTGTTAAGGCTTTAGACATCACAATTCTATCCATTTACATTCCAGCTCCCACTCCTTCTTGTATTCCAGAACTCAATTTAATTCTATCAAGCATCTCCCCACCTTACATTATCCTAGGAGACTTCAACAGTCATCATGTTATGTGGGGTTCCCATAAATCTGATTCTTTTTCTTATTTGCTACTTGATGTCTTCAATGAATTTAATCTTTGTCTTCTAAATGATGGTTCTCCCACCAGAATGTCCTACCCTTCGCAGAATACTAAATCCGCAGTAGACTTGTCATTGTGCTCTCCAATCTTGGCTGCTAGCATATCATGGAAAACTCTTCCTTCCTCTTTTGGTAGTGATCACTTTCCCATCCTCTTAAACCTAAGTAATAAATGTGTCCCTACTCGAAGTATATCTCCTCTTTTCAAATTCAACCTGTCTGAAGCTGATTGGAATGTATTTTCCTCAGAATCAGAACTTCATATCAATAACCTTCCCCCAGTTTCTTTAGATAACCTTCAGAGTGTCTACTCCCAATTTATAACCCTTCTGAATAATATAGCCTGCAAAATTTTCCCTTTGAAGAATTCTTCCACAAAAAAAATTTCTTCACCTCCATGGTGGGATGCAGACTGCTCCTCAATTATTAGAAAACGAAAGGCTGCAGAAAGGCTTTATTCCTCTAATATGACCATGGAAAATTTTCTAGAATATCAAAAAATAGCTGCTCAGACCAAAAAACTTCTTTCCGAAAAGAAAAAAAAAGGATGGCTTTCATTCTGTGAGAGCCTATCTCCCCGATCACCTTCTTCTCTTGTTTGGAAAAGTATCAGGCGCTTCCGTGGTGCTTTAAATTATAGTAATCCCCTTTGTGCAGACCCATCCTGCTGGCTAGACGACTTCAGTAACAGACTGGCCCCCCCCTGGGTTCCATTGGAAGAAGAGATATTTCCTAACTCTAAATCATTTCCCCCTCATTCATCTAACTCTTTTAATAACTT
The DNA here is from genome assembly GCA_033319125.1 of Parnassius glacialis. Taxonomy (NCBI): domain Eukaryota; kingdom Metazoa; phylum Arthropoda; class Insecta; order Lepidoptera; family Papilionidae; genus Parnassius; species Parnassius glacialis. Next base: position 3,416,986 of record JAVANC010000003.1, read on the forward strand.
TAATGAACCATTCTCAATAGCTGAACTGCAGTTAGTTCTTAGGCACCTAAAGGATTCCACTCCTGGCATTGATGGCATCCCCTACTCATTTCTAGTTAATATGGGTACTAAGTGTAAACAGTTCTTTTTAAAAATCATTAACTTTGCTTTTACAACTGGTTCCATTCCAGATGATTGGAAAACTCATATTGTTATACCCATCCTAAAATCTGGTAAAGACCCTTCTTCAGCATTAAGTTATCGCCCTATTGCTATTTCATCAACCTTGTCTAAAATCATGGAGCACCTTGTAAAAAATCGACTTGAGTGGATTCTTGAAAATAGAGGCATTATACCAAAGAGTCAATTTGGTTTTAGAAAAGGTTTTAGTACAATGGATAGCCTTAGCATCTTAGTATCCGATATAAGACTTGCCTTCTCCATTAACAATTTTCTGGTAGGCGTTTTTATTGATGTTTGTGCGGCATATGATAATGTTGTTCTCCCACTGCTCAGGCAAAAAATGCATCAGCTGAACATTCCTGAGAGAATAACAAACTTTGTATCAAACTTACTTTCACATAGACGCATATTAGTCCGTTCTGAAGGCAGATTTCTTCCACCTAGATTTACCTGGAAGGGGCTACCACAAGGCTCTGTCTTGAGCCCTTTGTTGTACAGTCTCTACACTCATGATCTAGACAGATCTGTGAATTACTTAAGTAATGTCCTGCAATATGCAGATGATCTAGCTATCCCAAGCTGCCAACTTTCTTAATAACTGGCTGTTTGAGCATGGCTTATCAATATCCCCTTTGAAATGCAGTACTGTGGTTTTCTCTAGGCGAAGGCAAATACCAGAAGTGCCCATATATATTGATAATACCCTAATCCCCACTGAAAATCAGGTGAAATTTCTAGGAGTTATTCTGGATAGCAAAATGACAGGAATTCCTCATCTTTCATATATTGCTTCCAAATGTGAAAAAAACGTCAATGTAATCCGATCCCTGTCAGGTGCCTGGTGGGGTTCTCACCCCTACTCGCAAAAGCTTTTATACAATGCCCTTATTAGAAGTCATTTTGACTATGGCTGCTTTTTACTAGAGCCATGTAGCAAAATGGCTCTCAATACCTTGGACAAAATTCAGTCAAAATGTCTACGTATAATAACAGGTGGCATGAAATCTACTCCCATTTCTGCTCTACAAGTTGAATGTGTTGAGCCCCCCTTATTTCTACGTAGACAATATCTCTCAGATAGGTTTTTGTTCAAAGCTGTTTGTTATTTACACCATCCTCTCCTCTCCAAACTTCGTTCCTTGTATCAGTCGGTCAGGGAATCTTCATATTGGTCCCACAAAGATTTGCCATGTATTATAAAAAGTTACATTAAATTAGTCAATGTTCACTCTCCTGTTTATCAATCCCCTAGCAATCCACTTTTCAATATCCCATACGAAGCTCTAATTTTCAACCCAGACATCATTCTAAATTTTGGATTAGATAAGAATACTATTGAAGTAACTAACAAATTAAATATGCTTCTCCTCCAAAATTGGCATGATTGGTTAATTATGTACACTGATGCTTCAAAGCTAAGTGACGAGGGATTAGTTGGATCCGTAGTGTGGATCCCCAAGTACAAGATTATTTTAAATTTTAACTCCCCTCCTGACTCATCTGTATTCACAGGTGAGTCTTTAGCTATCTTGGAAGCAGTCTTATATGCAGAATCTCACAATCTGGAAAGGACCCTCATTTTCTCAGACTCGCTCAGTTGCCTTCAAAGCATAGCATCCAGTCCTTTCCACTCTAAGATAAGATATCCCCTAATTTTAAATATCAGAAAGTCTCTGTACAACTGCCATAAAAAAGGGCTAAAAATCGTCTTGGCTTGGATCCCTAGCCACTGCGGGATTCAGGGTAATGAAATTGCGGATCATTTAGCTAAAGAAGCCACCAAATCTGGCTCCCTCCCTAAACAATGCCTCTATGCATATGACCTCCTCCCAAAGGCTGGAGCCAGCCTTCTGTCTACATGGCAAAGTATCTGGCATCAGTCTAAACTTTTAAAATGTAAATACTATTCCGAAGTCCAAACTAATATTCCATCAAAACCCTGGTTCTTTCAATATCGCCACTTTAATAAAACAATCACATCTACTGTTTGTCGCCTTCGCTTTGGACATGCTTGTACTCCGGTACACTTGGCAAAACTTAGGATTAGGGATAGCTCAATCTGTAAATGTGGTCTAGACGAAGGATCTGTAAATCATCTGTTCTTTGAGTGTCCTAATCTTTGTCAGTCTCTCTATGATATCCTGCCCCATTACATCCCGCGTCCTGTAAATTTCCAGTATTTGTTGTCCCTGGTGTATACTCCTTTTGTAAATATTTTGTGTGATTTTATTCGTACTAATAATATTAAACTGTAAAATTACTAATCAATTTTGGTGATGGTACTTAAAAATGTGACGTCTTTTGTTGTAGATTGTGAACCCACTTGTAAAATTGAGAACTCTTTAATGTAATAAATATTTACTTGTCACTCCCATGACTGACTTGACACTGGCAGAATTCTATCAAGAGAAGCCATAATTTAAAAGAAGAACAACATCAATAACAATCACATCTACTGTTTGTCGCCTTCGCTTTGGACATGCTTGTACTCCGGTACACTTGGCAAAACTTAGGATTAGGGATAGCTCAATCTGTGAATGTGGTCTAGACGAAAGATCTGTAAATCATCTGTTCTTTGAGTGTCCTAATCTTTGTCAGTCTCTCTATGATATCCTGCCCCATTACATCCCGCGTCCTGTAAATTTCCAGTATTTGTTGTCCCTGGTGTATACTCCTTTTGTAAATATTTTGTGTGATTTTATTCGTACTAATAATATTAAACTGTAAAATTACTAATCAATTTTGGTGATGGTACTTAAAAATGTGACGTCTTTTGTTGTAGATTGTGAACCCACTTGTAAAATTGAGAACTCTTTAATGTAATAAATATTTACTTGTCACTCCCATGACTGACTTGACACTGGCAGAATTCTATCAAGAGAAGCCATAATTTAAAAGAAGAAGAAGAAGACTTCATCGTCTCTAAGACTGTCAGTTAAAATTGAAGTGTCTGTTTGTTATGTCAAAATAAGAGCTTATTACTAAATAGGCTGTATAAATTTTAATTTATACGGCCTATTATTTATATTTAAAATTAAATATAAATTTAAGGCCGGCAACGCATCTGCGATTCCCTCCCTGGTGTTGCAGTTGTTCATGGGCGGCGGTAGTCACTTACCATCAGGTGAGCCGCATGCTCGCTTGCCCCCTCTCCTATAAAAAAAAAATGCACTCTGGTCTAATGGACACAATGCAATACATTCAGTATACAATATGGTACTTGAACAAAAAAAATTTAATTTTTTTTGTCTGTCTGGCTGTTTGTTCCTGTTGTTGTTGATGGAACTTTCACTGGCAGATAGCTGATCTTATGAGAAGTAACTTAGCCTAATTTTATTATAGTAGGGTTCCGCGCAAAAAACTTAAAAACCCACGAAATCGAATCGTTATAAATTCCACGCGGATGAAGTCGTGGGGAATAATATGTAGTATTATATAACAATGAAACATTAAAAAAAATGCCCATGCATCACTAGCACGGAGGTTATTTTTATTTGTACCACGTGTTTTCTTATCGATCGCCTGCTCGACACGTGCCATGATTCCGACATGACAACTGTATATGGTCGGTCGCGGTGGTGTCAGCTGTCAATTGTTTATGTGGTCGAGACGACGCCGCCTTGGCGGTAGAGCGTGATTGCGTCAATTGCGCCTTTATTAAAAATGCTGCGCGTGTAATTGATACAATTCCATAGGCCCGTTATTGATATCGCCGTTGAAAAATTTAGCCGTAAACGTAGACGGTGTAGGTCAGGAGGGCACTAGTGTATTTCGAAGTTGTTGTCTACAACCTTTACTAATATTTTTTTTTATAAAACTGAAGTCACAAACGACACATGTGATAGAGCCATGCTGCAGCTATATTATGCTTTAGCACGAATCGATCGGAGAAGGACCACGCTCTCAGTTACCGGCGTAAAATAGCAGCTTAACGCTGCTGTGTTTCGTTTGGTGGATGTAGAAGACCGGAGACCTTTTTTACTGGTTACATAATAGTCCATCTTAGTTCTTAGGTGTGACAACGCGGTAATTAATCGAGTATAGATGTAGATGTGTATGAGCCACAACATACAATTACCATAAGTTAGACCGTGTGCTTGTTTGACACTCTTATTCTTTAAAAAAAAAGTGTGTATGTACTTACGCACGTAGGAAGTTATACTTCTTTAGCGTAACAAAACAAAAAAATAACTTAAGATTCAGTTACCCACTGAAGTTCTACCTTTAAGGTGTCGGTGTGCGCGTGCATCGTAAAAATTCATTCTCCTCATTTTCCCAAACGCCCCAAAAGAACATAAACACTCACGCCCGTCACCCAGAGGGGTAGACAGAGACTATGGACTTCCATTTGGCACGATCCTGACACACCTCTCTCGCTTCCTCCACATCCATATACCTACGCATACACGCTCGTCGGTTGAAGGTACTTTTGATTTGACCCATTTTCTGGCGACTTCCAAAAAGGAGACTGTACTCAATTCGACTGTATATTTTTTTTATGTGTGTTACCTCATAACTTTGTACTGGGCGAACCGATTTCGATGATTCTTTTTTATATGAATGCTGATAGTTCTCGTGTGGTCTCATATGAATTTGATCAAGGTCAGACCAATGGTTATTGAGTTATTCTTAAATAACCTATATTGGACATGCAGGAAGTCGATGGATGCAGATGGCTCAGGACCGTGCTTTGTGGCATTCTTTGGGGGAGGCCTATGTTCAGCAGTGGACTTGTGAAGGGCTGTAATGATAATGATGAACCTATATTGAAGTCGGCTGTACAAAATTTTTAATTTTAAATTATCAATATATCGCCAATTTGATTTATAAACTTTCGCCTAGAGCGTCCTCCCCGACTCTGCCGTACACCTCTGCAACATATATTTGCTTTGTCACTCTTCCCTCATTCATTCTTTCTACGTGACCAAACCACCTAAAGCATTCCTTTCTTAATCCTGGTCACAACATCATCTTGCAAACCACACTCTTCTCTTATCAAACAACTTCAAAAATTAATTTACCGTTCCAGGTGAATGGTTAGTGGGCTACTGCAGCTTGGACAACTGCAGCCTCCTTTATGCAAATAATAGTGTAGATGCGATGCCACCTCTGAGTGCTAACATGGAATCCGTCACAGCTTATTAGTGTAAATGCAAGAGCTATTCATTCTTTTGTGTGTTTCTTCATTACGTTGTAACGTTTAAGACTAATTGGTGTCGTTATTTTCAATATACGACCGATACCATGTAAGGAATTCATAAGTGTTTACACAGTCTAGTTTTTATGTAAATACTGAAGCCTACAAACCATAAAACGCTAGCTTGTTAGTGGCTTTGGCCTTTCTTGCGGCAAAGCAATTTTGGATAAATTTCTTAGGTAAGATGTAACTGTGTGTTCTGGCTTTTAAAATTGTGCCGAGAAGTTTTTTTTTAACTAGGATTATAGTAGTCAGTTTACATAAATAAATTGCACGCACGCAATCTTGCATTGCACGCTAAAACGCCCTCAGTTTTTTATTTTTTATTTTTTGTTACCCTCTTGCCCAGCTGTGAGACGAGTAAAGTTTAAATTCTTTTAAATAATGTAAACTTTTGACATTTAAAAGAGCGTCTAGACCTTTCTTAGATTTTTGTTACTTATGTCCAAATCCCGTGTCACGATGTTCGTTCACACTAATCTCCGAAACCGCTCAACCGATATTAATGAAAATTTCTAAATGTGTGTTGCTTGCACCAACTTTATTTGAGGATAGTTTTTATCCCGATAAGTAACCTTCAATATTTTTTATTACTAATTTAAGTATTTTTTTTATAGGACAAAGGGTCGTCGGATAGGGAAGAACAAAGTCTGCTTAGCCAACTAGTATTTAATAAAAACAAATATTTGTAACTGTAGGAAGAAAAATCGTTCACTTATGAGTTTCTTGCCGCTTCTTCTCGCAGTAGAAACTTGTTGAAGCGATGGCGGAGTTTACTTCTTATAACATCAGCTATCTGCCAGTGAAAATCCAGCCGTTTTGTAGATTAGCCGGAACAAACAGACAGACAGACAGAAAGAAAGACAGACAGACAAAAATTTTAAAAATTGTGATTTTGTTATAAGTACCGGATATACTTTCATATGCATATAGTAAAATGCTGTTATTTCGACATTACAAACAGACACTTCAATTTTATTTATATATTATAGATTATGAAAGAAAGCAACACGCTACGGCAATAATTTGATTGAATTCATCATCATCATCACTGCCCCTTAGAAAAGAGGTATGTAAGGATCGTGACACTTGGCGATCTGTTCTCTCTGGCTACCCCGTCAGGGATTGTGCGTGAAGATAAGTAAGTAAGTAAGTATCATCACTGCCTTACACAAGTTCACTGCTGAACATAGGTCTCTCCCAAGGAATGCTACAAAACACTGCCTTAACCACCTGCATCCATCGAATTCCTCCAACCCTTAACATCAGTACCACTACATCTCCTATCACTCCATCTAGTGGGAGGCCATCCTACACTTCGGCTACCGGTAGGAGGCTGCCACTCGAGGACCTTTCTTCCTCATCGATTGTGCGGTTTATCGAGATAAATGGCCGGCTATGTCGGTTACTCTAGTTCTACTGCGGATATCTTCATTTCTATTTCCTCTTCATAGCTCTCTGAGCGATCTTGACTTTGAGCTTGAACACACAGCCAACAGTGAAAGACCACATCTCATATCCATATGTCATTTCACTGACAACACGCACTAGTTTTACAAACATTTTTTCAAATTTTTTTTCTTTTGAGAACGTTACCTCCACACTAGGATTTCAAACATCCAGACCCGGAATATTTACTTGTAGGCCATACAAAAACTTGTTCCGTGCGGGATTCGAACTCGCGGCCCTTAGCGCTGCAACTCATTGCTAAGCCACTGCGCCACGGAGCCGTCAATTTGATTGAATAACGTGTATTTAATATGTATGTAGTATGTACCTATATTATACGAGTGCATAAAAACGAAATTAATTCGTGATTATCTAGATTAAACGCGCACGCACGCGAGTTTTTCAATTTAGTCAGTATAAAGAATACTTCATCACTCGTATCAATCTCTGAACTCTCCATTTTAATAACACTATATGTTAAATATATTATATTAAAACAATATAAAAATCACTGATCTCTCGATGTTACTTATCGAATGTTTTCTTAATATGATAAGGGTGACAAACGAGCACACAGTCCACCTGATGGTAAGTGGTTGCTGCGATCCACAGATTACCCCCTTAGGGTGTAGACATCTACATCTTTTCTCGATTACGAATTAAAATGCAGATGCATTGTCACCCATGAGGACTAAGATGTAATGCCTCGTTTCCAGTAAAAAGGGTTTTCAGTAAAATGGCGCCTAAGGAAATAAATAAATAACGCTCCGTAACATTGATAGCTTTTTGCCAATTGAAAAAAAATATAGAAACAACTCAAATATTATTTCCATTTATTTGTATAGATAATATATAAATTTACCTACCAAATGGGTAAAAAAAAATTCAAATAGGTGCAATGGTTCCGGAGAATTACTCTCCACCTGCACATATACACAAACTCACAAAATTCGCCCTCTCTTTGTATAATATTAAGTAATAAGTATAGTTAACGATTTAAATATTGACTCAATATAAGAACGTACGTTCGCTTGGAAATGACGAGTCGTTAAGTCTTCTCGAATAATCGGGAAAGTCTAAGTTGTTTGATCTTCAAATATGCGCCCGACGGCCGTCGAACGTAAAGCGAACGTTACACAATCATTGAGTAAATATATTTGCTGTACCTGTGTCAATATATAATTTTTGTGATTTTTTACAAACAAACAATATTAAATTTAAAACATTATTAAATTTTTCCCTTTAGGTGACACTAGCTGTTAATATAATTGAGCGTAAAATTTAAAACACGTAAATAATATATTTTAAAAGTCAGGAATACAATATATTTTTTTCCTCAAAACTAAATGAAATGTTCATGACAGCGTGCACTTTTGGATTTTACAAACTATATTTTTATCAAATCAAATTTTCATTTATCAATTCGAAACAGAAATACAGCGATATCACTGATACTATTTACTTTAATGATGCAGTGGAAGGACGGACAAATGATCAATGACTTATTTAATAACTTTTCCAATCGATGCGCTGATAAGCTCGAAATAATTAATCGTTGTTGTTTTTGAGTACATCGTAGAAGATCGAACCGGGTCGACCCGGGAACGACCACGCTCTCATAGTAAACCAGCGTAAAATAGCAGTTCAATGCTGCTGTGTTCGGTATGGTGAGTGTAACACGAATGGGTCGGCTCGACCTGGGAAGGACCACGCTTTCACAGAATACCAGCGTAAAATAGCAGCTTCATGCTGCTGTGTTCCGTATGGTGAGTGTAGAGAACCGGAGACCCTTTTCACTGGAATAGAGGCATTCCATCTTAGTCCTCACGGCTGACAACGCATATCTGCATTTTGATTCGCAAACGGGGGTAGATGTAGATGTCTATAGGCCACAGCAACCACTTACCCATCAGCACGGCTAGCATGGGCTGGGGTCAAAAAATTTATCCCCGATTATATCCACTGATAAGTGATAAAATTATCTTGTCCTTATGCCAAAGCACGGCAACGGGGAGAAGTATATCCCCGTTCGACATAACGAGTAGACATAAATCCCCGTCCGTAGCATGGAGCCAGATGAAAGATAAAGAAATATGCTTCTTTGACATTTGAAAGGGACAATTTTATTCTAGTTCATTGAACGTGGGTTAAGTTTATATTCATACAAAAAATCTATCTAAATCTAAGTCTATCTCCCATTTTATCTACTGTGGATATTAATATCCACCGGTGTGCCCATGCTCGAAGGGTGGATAAAACTAAGCGAGGGGATAAACATTTTCTCCTTTCCCCGGGGATAAAATGTCTCTTGCCCATGCTAGCCCTGCACGTGGACAGTGTGTGTGTTCGCTTATCACCCTTTTCCTATATATATAATATATATATATAACTATGATATAGCTGCAGCATGGCTGTACCAGGCTGTACCACGTTTAAACGCTTGTCCGTACCTCTAAGGCAGAAGTGGTAGAGCCACGCGGCAGCTTTTGCTGTCGCACGGATGGGCCGGCTCGAACCGGGGTGGTACCACTACCTCACAGAAAACCAGCGTGAAGTAGAGGTTCACCTCTGCGTTTCGCTTGGTGAGTGCAGGTGGCCGGAGGCCCTTTTTACTGGAAATGAGGCATTCCATCTTAGTCCTCACGGGTGACAACCCATCTACATTTTGATTTGTAATAGAGGATAGATGTAGATGTCTATGGGCCGCAGCAACCACTTACCATCAGGTGGACTGTGTGCTCGTTTGTCACCCTTATCATATAAAAAAAAGAAGTGGCTAAGAGACCACACAAACAATTGAAAGTATAAAGGAGTCACCATTTTTCTAAATTATTTCATTTTATATTTCATGTATACAATTATTCTTATCTACAAGAAATGAGTATTATCTTTAAACTTTAATACCCGCTCAGTTAACAGATTAGAAACTGTAAAATCCCAAAGACAAAATTCCAACGCTTAAGTTTATTGTGTCAGTACTAACTTCTATCATATGCCACTAGCAATTTTCATTTGGTAACCATAAACCTAAAAAGGAAGTCCTTTGCAAAAAAAACTCTCTTTTATTATAAATTTCAACATGCAATAATTTTATTTGTTATGTTTTTTTTTTTGCAAAATTATAATCATAAATAACACCCGACGTTACAAAATAACCTTACTAAAAGTGTAAATAAGCAATGCCATTGGATTTTTTTGTTATATAAATTTAAATATGAAATAACAAGCGCCTTTGTTCAAAAACACTTTTAACTATATACAATGTTAATAAAACCATAATAATAAAAAAAAAACTTATATTATCATAAAGTCCTCATTGACTCCTCGACACACAAATAACACTTTTATAAATAACTATTTGAAATTACCAGTGCCATTGTACGAGTTTCTTTCTTTTTTTACTTCGTTAATATTTTTGCGTGTACTTAATTTGTTATATTAATGTATAAAAAAGCAGCTAACTTAAAAAAGAGTGTTGCTATAATGTGTAAGGTGTGAAATATTGTCTAACGTGGACAGATAATGTTCAGTTTCGTAACTGTTAAAGAGGCGTTCGCAACGATCCAAACTTAGATTGTATAAAATGACATTTTATATCCAAACTTATACTTAATGAACAATGGAAGGCGCCTGTGGGCTCCCATATGGCGAGACAAAGACCGAATTGTTCGAAACATAAGCCCTGTTGGGTCTTACGATTTGATTACAAAGGAATAATTCATCATTGGCTCTCTTGGTCTCGCATTTCGCTAACTTAGGATTTCAGTCTTAGAATAGAATAGAATAATTTTCATTCAATATTGATTACAAGTAATTCTTATTGAAAGTATTTTTTTTTTTTACTTTACCACTGGTTCGAAAAAAATCCTCTGCCCTGGGAAGAACCAGCAAAAAACCCAGCGGGACTTGTTTTTAAAATAAATTTTACAATATAAATGATTACAAACTATTTACTTTAAGGACTTGGTTGTAATAGCGTATACATTGCCCCAAGAATGAATTACTGACTCTGTGGAGTCGAGAGACTGGTATCACTAGCTTGTCAAACACAATTCTAGTGTTTACAGAATGTATATCACTTTTTTTACTAAAACTATCTTTGTTTTTGTGAACATACATTAAATTTTCGTAAATATCCTTAGAGGCCAAAGTTAATATATTTATTTCTTTAATTTTTCCTCTTAGAGACTCTTGGTTTAAGGTTGTAAATAGCTTTTGGCTTATCTTAATGCTCTTATGGTTCTCTTCTGCAAAACAAAAATAGTTTCTAAATCAGTCGCAATTTCCCATAGCAAAATCCTATAAGACATTATGCTATGGAAATAACTGAAATAAACTAATTTAGCTGTCTCGACACCAGTGAGATCTCGAATCTTTTTTACAGCATAAGCTGCAGAGTTTAGTCTGCTTGCTTGTTTGGATATATGGGGGCCCCACTGAAGCTTTGCGTCGAGAGCGATGTCAAGAAATTCAGTGGATTCAACAGGGCTCAGTTCTTCCTTAGAGTAGAAAAAACGGAGAATTTTATATACGGTTCGGCGTTTTCTTAAGTGTATACCATTCTAACATCATACGTGTGTATATGAGTATACATGGTAGAGCCACGCTGCAGCTATATTATAATCGTAGCACGAATGGGTCGGCTCGACCGAGTACAACCACGCTCTCACAGAAAACTAGCGTAAAATGCAGCTTAACGCTTCTGTTTCGTATGGTGAGTGTAGAGAACCGCAGACCCTTTTTACTGGAAACGAGGTGGTCCATCTTAGTCCGTAGGGGTGACAACACATCTGCATTTTGATTCTTAATTGAGAATCAATGTAGATCTATGGGCCGGAGCATTCACTTAGCATCAGGTGGACTGTGTACTCGATTTTCAGCCTTAATCTATAAAAAAAAAACAGGATATTTAAAATAATTCTGAAATCCAAACAGTGCACTCGCAGCCGTGACCCGCTAACAACGCACGTTTAAATTAGGAACATTTAGGATTGTGCGGCCATCGCGAGATTGATAACTATGATAAACATTACGCCAACGGTTGCTCCAATTGAGCAATGCAATATCGATCTTAAGGTGATCGTATTAAGGAGTTGATTAACGTGAACTTTCTGGCATAGCCTTGTTCCTTCTACACTTCAATAATTTTTTTTAATTGTATTGATGAAATGGGCCGGTTTGTTTTCAATATATTCACTTGTGTTTGCAAAATATACAAGTGTGAATGTTGATCGCAATCCAAATATGTAGATGTGTCAAATAATTAAAAAAACCGGCAAAGTGCGAGTCGGACTCGCGCACCGAGGGTTCCGAACAAATCTGTAGGTATATAAGATTAAAATTATTCAAAATATTTTTATTATATGATGTAACTAAAAATTTATGCTTTTCGCAATTTTTCCTTTATCTGTGCTATAAAACGTTGCTTCGTACCAAATTTCAAGATCCTGAGTTCACGGGAAGTACCCTGTAGGTTTTGATTCCCTTGCGAATGTCGAAAATTTGCGGCATAAACGGCTGTATCTTTTGATTGCGTTGGCTTAGAAGTTTGATTTTTTCACAGGTCTAAGGGACAGTAGACTTGAGTATTTGATATGAATTTCAGCTTGATACCTCCACGCGTTCCTGAAAAAAAGGGTCTTGACAGACAGACAGACGGAGAACAAAGTGATCTAATAAGGGTTCCGCTTTTTCCTTAGAGGTACGGAACCCTAAAAAAAGTCTAATACACACATTTAGATCCGAGGCAAAGAATATATACACTCCGAGGCGAGGTTCGAAATAATATCTATCATATCAATACGTGGTAGAGCAACGATGTAGCTATAGTAGAGTTGGTTGTAGTATAAATCGGCTCGATTAAGGTAGAACCTCGCTCTTACAGAATACCAGCGTGAAATAGCAGCTTAACTCTGCTGTTTCATACGGTGAGTGTAGAGAACCTGACGAGACATTCCATCTTAGTCTTCATATCTGCATTTTGATTAATCGAGTGTAAATGTGTTGCAGAAAGATCACAGCTCGCGATGAGCTGTGATCTTTGGGCCACCGCATAAACTTACTATCACGTGCCAGTGCACCTGTGTGTTCTTTTGCCACTCTATTCTATAAAAAAATTGGAATAGGCTTGTAGTTCAGTAGTTAGCCAGTGAAAATTTGTTAGTAAAGCATTAAGAACGTATGACGTAGCCGGCGGTCAGCTCTGTGGATATCCCGTCTTGTCGTGGCGGGGGGGGGGGGGGGGCTTAGTAACTGTGGCTTGGTCATCCTTGGTGAACTAAGAAGAACCCACATACTGGCTGACTGGCCCGAGGTGTAGGGCCGGCCCAAGGTGGCCACTCCGCGTGGGCTTGGCGAGCCCACTTCGGATGTGTGTTGGTGGGCTGCGGTGAAAGTGGCGCTCTCTCCCCCTACCGCTGCAGCCGAGGTGAAGTCGCGGAGTAAGAGGAGTGTTGTTATGGCGAAGCGTCATTCGCCCTATCCTCCGCGACTCTGACGGGACAGCACCGTTGATGTGGTGGTGGTGGGACTGCGAGAGGAGAGGTGTGTGGGTATTGCGAGGAGCCGCTCTCCCATCAGCCGCAGTTAATCTTGGTTAGCGGCAGACCGGATCCGTCGCTGGGGCGAGGAAGGCTAGTGCTTTTGATTGCTCGTTTTTTCTGGCCTCATGGCTTTCGCGCATAGGGCACGGGGCGTCCGTTGCGAACGTGAAGTTGGAGACTGCGGAGGAGGGTGCGACATGTGTTCTGGTGCGCCTTACCTGAGAAGGATATGGAGGAGGAGTAGTCTTCTCCCGAGGAGGGGCCGTCATGGGGCGGCCAGTGCTGGTGGAGCCGCGGATATGGGCGAAAGCGTTCCCGTGGCCCTGGCTTGCCTGACGATGGTCGAAAACCATGGGGTTTTAGTCGGTGGGAGTCCGACATAACCCAACCTTGCCCCCGCGAGGCGGGTGTTTACATGGAGAAATGCTCTGTGGATGTACTAAATATTGGCCTTTACTTAACATGCTTTGATTAGCTTGACCTATATTGTATTACATGTATGAAAGTAATGGAAACCGGCACTCCCCACCGACGTTCCGGGAAAGCTGCAGTTTTTGAACATGTTCAAGTTCGTCCCCACCATTACATTAGATTTTATAGACCACAAATCCTCGCAAAAGAACACCGATTCCTAATAACGATGATTCGCGAGGCTATTGAAACTATAAAACATCCTAATTTCAATAGAGAAGGTGAACGGGTGCTGCCATCTGCTTGGGATCCTTTAATTAATCAAATTAAATTCAACCCCTGTCGTCAGCTCTTTCTGCGTAGATCGGACCATAAAGGTAGCCCGGGCTAATTATGACATCAAGACGTCAAACATATCAGTCTCCTCCGTGACTATGTGTGCTGTGAAGCAGCCGAAACGTCGAGTAATAAAAAGTTAAAATTAACTGCGATAAAATCCGTAAAATTAGTTCCATTTAATGTAATGGAAATTTTATAATTCAGTTCTCCTATACTTACCGAATACAGATGTTCGAATAATCTAAAATTTTGCAAACTTATTTAGAAACCGTAACAATACAATAATTACCTACTATTATCATTAGGATAATCACAGCCAGTGATGGATTTATAATAAAGCACCATCACTTATAAAAAGATACACAATCAGTGACAAAAAATGTCCTTACGAAATGAGCGCCCATTCCGATATTTGGGTGTGCTTTTAATTTGTATGTAGCTTTGTGAATACAACTTTAGTCAATGCAGTTAAGGTTGAATTTACATTAATGAATATTTATTTCAACAAGAATTACTAGTAATTACCACTAGAATTAATAGTTTTGTATATTTGTTTCGTATCAAAGTGATCTTTATAGAAGTATAGTTTAGATTTTGTAGACAATGTCTTCGGGTCTCTTCTTGTCAGTTCTAACTTCTTGTACTATTATTTATTCTGTGGTTTTAACCACGTATTTGTCATATTTAAATCAGTTGGCACTTGAATTCATAACTTCCTCGGCGTTCATATGCTCGTATTTTTGCATTCAGGCACAACACAACAATGATATAGATGATAACTCATTATTTAACATCCAAAAGTATTTTTTTCCTTTGCAAAATCGGCAAAATTCTAGGGCAGTGACGTCACAAGTTGAACAGCATGGCGGCTGGCGTTTTCACGCGAAAATTTAAAACGAAATATTAAAAGTAATTTTTATGGCACTTTTCGGTTAAAAAAGTTTATACGAGGGTGGATTGAAAAGTACTCGGCCTAACCAAGAAAATAAACACATACTAAATCAGTTATATTTTTATTTTTCTACATAATCACCATCAAGTTCAATACACTTTTGCCACCTCCCCTTCCAAGCATTTAGACCGTTGAAAAAAAATGATTCTTCCTTAGAGTCAAAATATGCGTCTACAGCTGCTTTGACCTCGTCGTTTGTCGAAAATCTTTGACCTCCCAAGTGCTTTTTTAGGTTAGGGAACAGAAAGAAGTCTGATGGTGCCAGATCAGGTGAATACGGCGGATGCGGTAACAGTTCAAAGCCACAGTTGTGAATTTCAGCCATTGACTGTACTGACGTGTGAACACGGGCGTTATCTTGATGAAACAGGACTTTTCTTCTGAGCATTCCTCGACGTTTTTCTTTTATTTTCTCTCGTAAACGACATAGTAAGGTGCAGTAGTAATCAGAGTTTATAGTCTGACCCCTTTGAAGATAATCAATCATAATCACACCTTTCGAGTCCCAGAATACTGAAGCCATCACCTTATTTGCCGACAAAATCGACTTAGCCTTTTTAGGGGGTGGTGAACCAGGTCTTCTCCACTGTTTTGATTGTTGTTTTGTTTCCGGTGTACAGTAATGAACCCATGTTTCGTCTATAGTAAGAAAACGATTCAAAAAATCATCTGCATCGGCTTCAAATAACTCCAAACAGTCGCGTGAAATAGTCAATCGCGTCCTTTTTTGTTCAACTGAAAGCAGTCGGGGAACCCACCTCGCAGACACCTTGTGGAAACCCAACTCGTTGACAATGATGTTTTGAGTTCGTTCATAAGAGATGCCTATAGTCTCGGCTATCTCTCTAATTTTTAATCTGCGGTCTCCCATTATTAAATCAAGTACTTTTTTAATATTTTCGTCAGTAGTTGACGTCGAAGGCCTTCCAGAGCGGGGTTCATCATTTCACACTCTCTCTACCACGCTTAAATTCTGATATCCATTTTTTGACGGATGAATATGACAGAGCACAATCGCCTTATGTACTGACCATGTCATCATGGATGGCTTTTGATGATAGCCTCTTCTTATGGAGGTACTTAATGACGGCACGCTGCTCGATTTGCTCCATTCGCGGAAATTATGTCCGATTACTTTGTTAATAAATTTATAAAATCACAACTAATTATCGCACACGTTTCGAACTTCACACAATGAACTAGTCTGAACTGAACTAAATAATGTGGGTAGATTTGATTTTTAGAATTGAATGGATCTGTGTTAGGCCGAGTACTTTTCAATCCACCCTCGTATAAAAAATATAGCGGTTCATTATCACTCTAGCATTCATTTAAAACACCCTACTGCATTTACAGTTAAGGCCCTCTTATACCGTCGCAGGAGGCGTTTAGCACATCCCCAGTTCGTGTGCAATAAACATCGCCAATAATCTTATTTATTTCATTTTATTAATTATAGGATCCAAAACAGATGGTAGCACCCATCCACTACTGTATTTGAATTAGGATGTTTTTGTTTTTAATTTCAATAGCCTTGCGAATCACTCTTGGTAGGAATCGGTGTTCTTTTGGGTGGTTTTGTAGTCGCCGCATAGTATATAAAAAAATGCCGTTTTCTTTTTACTTATGAAAGAAAAATATGTATTTATTTACGAAAGTAATGGCAGAATCTGATCATAAAGAGTGTTTTTAGTATATTATATAATTTTTAATTTAAATAAATCTCACAAAATTTATCAGAATTAAACCTAGCTTCAGATTATTTTTCAACCGATCAAAATGTTTTTGTGTACCTTTAACTTGTATAACTTTAACTGTATCTGTTTTGTTTTTTTAATTGCAAAAAACGTCAGGTGTATTTGTAAGATTGATTTTAAAATGGGGTGACAAGGGTAACCTTTGCCATGTGCTCGGCGTGAAACAAAACATCGCGAAAAGACCTGCATTTCTGACAAATTAAATATGTTTCCGGGACGAATAAAGTAGTTAATCCGCATTGCAGCAACGTCGAATGAAATATAGAGTAGTGCTGGTAGTTTGTCGTGTGGTGGTATTATGAGTGATCTTCTTTACTTTCGCCTAGGAGTTTGTCTGGGTAGCACCAAGGAGGGCAACATCGTCTTACCTGTTTCTGCCGCCTGATAGCTATGCGTGCACTGCTGCTTACCGGTCTTAAGGATATATAAAGCCAGTATAATTACAGTTTTTACGTGGTAGAGCCATGCTGCAGCTATATTAATAGTATAGTTGTAGCACGAATGGGTCGGCTCCACCAGGGAAGGACCGCGCTCTCACAGAATACCAGCGCCAAATAGCAGCATAACGCTGCTGTGTTTCGTATGGTGAATGTAGAGAACCGGAGACCCTTTTTACTGGAAACGAGGCATTCCAGCTTAGTCCTCACGGGTGACAACACATCTGCATTTTGATTCGTAATCGAAGGTAGATGTAGATGTGTATGGGTCACAGCAACCACTTACCATCAGGTGGACTGTGTGCTCGTTTGTCACCTTAATTCTATAAAAAAAGACTGTGTAGCATTCCATCTATGTTCCCAGAGGTCTGGAAAAGAGGAAATCTGGTTGTATTTCATGATTGTAACTCGAACGACTTCAATCATTATTTGTCTCTGATCTTCTCAAATATAAAGACTGAACGGTAATAAACCTTTCCTCGATCATTAAACGACAGCTGTTGCATGCTGTACGGGACCCGATCGACGACTCATTAAAAAAAAGAGGAGGCTCTACTTTGCCCAGAGGTAACAACGCACCTTTTTTGTTTGGAGTTGGCTGCAGGAGTCCATGGACTACAGCCACTTACTATCAGGTAGATTTTAAATACGATGGACACTTCAGTTTTATGGAAATAAGCGAATCAATGTGTCGCTGAGAGTCTTGAGAAGCAAATTCGAAGTACGCCAAGAAGAGCTTTAGTCTTGTTTTTTTTTACAGGATAAAAGATTGTCTAAAGATTGTCTCTCTATAGATTGGCGCTATAACCATATCGTTGTGGATATTTGTCAAAAATGCCAAACTGAAATAGATATAGAAACTTCTTTATTCAATATAGATTATAAATAATACCTATTGAAAGTCACTCTTATGTTTACGTTACTACTGGTTCGAGTAATACCTCTGCCCTGATAAGAACCAGCAAGAAACCCAGCGGGGTTTTTGGAACGAAGTTCCTTATCGGACGAGAAAAGGTGTAACGGTATGTGTACACCAAAACCGATTTTGTCGGTCGATGGCCCGATGGCGGACAGAACTACCTGGACGAGTAACTCGGACGTGTATGCTTACACTGCAACAGTGTACCACGTGTGTATACGTGACATTGATCGTTACCGGTATTCTGTAGCTGACTGTGTTGCTTAACAGAGTGAAGACGCATTTTTTTAAATGTCTGGAACCGCTATATCCATTTCCGATCCAACGTCAGCCCATAATCGTTTTGAAACCTCTCGATTATTGTAATTGTCTATTATAAACACAACTAATTCATTTTTCAATATCCATAGTCGTTTAGGTAGATAACAACTCTGACAAAAACAACAGAATAAAGACAATATGATTAAATGAAACTATAAATACGCTCAATTTGCACTGTAGACGCCGGCAATCTGGCGAGAAATCCCAATAAGTTCGGACTCAACGGTTGATCGGCCGATTTCGTGCGTCATCGAACGATGACGGTCGTGTTTGTCCGTCTCTCGACTCTCTTTCTTTTACAAGTGTTTGATTCGATCGTCCGAGTTCGGCCGTCATCGCCCGAGCAAACTTCGGCCGTTGACGGATTAGGTGTACGCGTAGCCTAAGATTTTTCAGTCACGACCCCTTCTGACATGGGTAGACGGCCTTGGCGGCTTTAAGGAAGCGAAATGGAATAATATCCATCTCCCTCGCACTTTTTATTATCTTGCCATGAAAGAAATATTATTTTAAAGGGCGCTTCATTTTAATAGACTCTAGTAATTCATTTATGTTTATTTGTTAATCAATAATACGAATATATTATATAATACTACGAAAGAAACTTCGTTCCAACCGAGTGTTCTACGATACGCAGGCGTGTTTTTTTTTAAAAAAAAAAGAGTAGTTTACAGTCATATACGAGGGGTGATCCAAAAGTAATGATAATGAAAATAAAACACGGTAATTAAAGTTAAAATAATAATTTATTTTTCTACATAGTCTCCTAACAAATCAATACATTTAGTCCATTTTTTTTCTAAACCCAGGATTCCCTTTGAAAAAAATTCTTTGTCTTGACCCTCCCAAAACGCTTCAACAGCGGCCGTTACTTCGCTATCGTCTTCGAATTTCTTGCCTCGGAGGCGTTCCTTGAGCCGAGGAAAGAGGTAGAAATCACTAGGAGCTAGATCTGGCGAATAGGGAGGGTGTTCGAGCAGTTCGAATCCCGTTTCTTGAATGGCAGCCATCGTAACTGCGGCTTTGAGAGCCGGTGCGTTGTCTTGGTGAAACATCACTCCAGCTCGCAGTTTGCCGTGTCTTTTTTCCTTAATGGCCTCCCGTATCTTCTTATTTGGTCTGCGTAGTAAGAGCCCGTAATAGTGGCTCCCTTTTCCAAATATTCCACCATAATTATGCCTTGAGCGTCCCAAAAAACAGATGCCATAACCTTTCCCGCCGAACTTGAAACTGAATTTCTTTGGCGTCGGTGAGGAGGCTCGCTTCCAAGTCGTCGATTGTTGTTTCGTTTCAGGATCAAAATGGTGGATCCAGGTCTCGTCCATAGTCACAAAACGGAACAAAAAATTTTCTTGATCTGCTTGGAACTATTCGAGATTGACCCTCGAAATGTCAACTCGATTTTTCTTTTGCTCGTCGGTTAACATTCTGGGTACCCAACGCGCAGAGACCTTTTTCATATGCAACTCGTTCGCAAGGATTCTTTGAATGCTGCCATAT
Source organism: Parnassius glacialis (assembly GCA_033319125.1). Classification (NCBI taxonomy): domain Eukaryota; kingdom Metazoa; phylum Arthropoda; class Insecta; order Lepidoptera; family Papilionidae; genus Parnassius; species Parnassius glacialis. Next base: position 3,436,972 of record JAVANC010000003.1, read on the forward strand.
GAGATCCCTGTGACCTCAGCTACATGCCTGATGGTCACTCTTTGATCTGCCAACACAACATCTTCGACTTTTTTCACGTTGTCTTCAGTGAGGGACGTGGATGGGCGTCCTTCGCGATGTTCATCTTCAGTGGATGTTCTGCCCAGTTTAAACTCCTTGGCCCAGCGTGCAACTATAGAATATGGAGGAGCAGAGTCCCCCAATGTTTCCACTAAGTCACTGTGTATGTCTTTTGAAGAAATTTTTTTCAAACAGAGGTACTGTGCGTTCACCGTAAGATGTCCCTATGCTGTGATGTTGGCACTATTGCTTGTCAATCTGTTGTCAGTTTGTGATTAGCTGCGCTCGTTTTTGTGTTATTATTTAAAATATTCCGAATTAATTATGCCGAAACCATTTAGAAGCAGTGCAAGAGAGGTTGTGTTGAAGGTGCGTGCCTTTTGTGAGAGAGAAAAGGCAAATCAAGCCCTGTTAATTCCACTCAATCAAGTGCGAACTCGCGTCGCCGCCATGACAGGTTAGTAAAATAGGGATGCCAGCTTCATGCAAAATGCCTTTAGTATGGGTAATAATAAGAAATTACTAACATTACGAATTAAAATAAAAAAGTACGTATCTCAGTTAATTTAATTTACTTTTTTATCATAATGTCTGTATTTGTATTTTATAAATATGTAATTTTATAAAATGGTACTTTGGTGTCTATTTCAGGCATGTCAGAGAAAACCGTGAGTAGAATATCTAAAGAAGGTGAAGCTGCTGCCTCTACATCTCAAAAACTCAAGTCTCCTGGAAAACACCGTCAAAGACGTAAAACGGTGGATCTTGATGATTTCGATTTATGCGCAATAAGAAACAAAATCCATGAAATGTATACTGTAAGAAAAGTTGTTCCTAGTTTAAATAAATTACTTGTAGAATTAAAGAATGACATAAACTTTGGTGGAGGTCGAACGACTTTGTGGAAAATTTTAAAACAAATTGGATTTCAGTATAAAAAGTGTGGTTCGAAACGGAAAATTTTAATGGAAAGGCACGACATAGTTGCATGGAGACGCAAGTATATCGTTACTATGAGGCAAAATCGAGCAGATGGTCGGCCAATAGTTTTCTTAGATGAAACATACATTCACGCATCGTATGCAGTGAAAAAATGTTGGCAAAAAGATGACGAGGACGGAGTAATAATAAGTGATTCTGTTGGAACGCGGTGGATAATTATTAATGCAGGTGGAGAAACAGGGTTTATTCCTAATGCTCAATTGATTTTTAAATCACAGAGTAAATCAGGGGACTACCATGACGACATGAACAGAACCAATTTTATAAAATGGCTTTCAGAGAAACTTATACCCAGAACTCCTTAGTCGTGATGGATAACGCTCCCTATCATACCGTACAAGTAAATAAAGCACCTACTATGAGTTCCTCAAAACTTCAAATGCAAAATTGGATAACAAATAAGGGATTGTCTTATATACCAACAATGCTGAAAGCAGAACTTTATGAAATTATAAAAGAGCACAAAGAAGCGCCGATTTATGAGGCTGACCAATTATTGCTTTCTCATGGCCATAAAGTGGTTAGGTTGCCCCCTTACCACTGCGATTTAAATGCGATTGAGTTTATGTGGAGTCTTTTAAAGAGACGAGTAGCCAGCAATAATGTCGGCCAAGAAGCTGGGAATATCGTGAAGTTAACTGAAGAAGCTTTTTCATCTATAACCCCTCAGGATTGGCAAAAGCAGTGTGAACACGTAAAAAATTTAGAAGACAAGTTTTATGTACTTGATGGCTGTTTGGATGATATTACTGATAAATTCATAATTGAATTAGGAAATGACAGCAGCACAGATTCGGATACGACAGATGATGATAACGACGTTTATGAAAGTGACAGTGATACGAGTATGTCTGGAATTGTTCCTTTCGACCATAATTATTGTCGGAAAAAATAAATCAATAAATAATTTAAAAATTAAATTGTGTTATCATTCACAACATTACTAGTCTTATAACTAACTGTATATTATTTAAATAAGCAAGTAAAACATATTAATCAGGGGTTTTCAAGTTTAGATAATTTTGCCAGCAACCACCAAGTGGGGTAAATGCTCTATATATTGTTGGCAGCACCGTAGACAATGCTGCCATTTCCCAAGGCAGGGGACATCTTACGGTGAACGCACTATACTTGATGACAGCTCTAATTTCGTTTTTCTCCATGTTGATGTTATCTCTTTGACAGTTCGTATTCAAATGAATGTATCTCCCGGAAATCGTGATCTATTTATATGATTTTTTAGGCTGACGAAGTGAGTATATAAGCAAACAAAAAATATTTTTTTTGGATTTTTATGCGGACCTGAAGTAACCGATTATCATTACTTTTGGATCATCCCTCATATGTTACACAAACAACAAAAAACAACAACACAAAACGAATTAGAAATAGCTTGGTAACGTTTACCTCATTCCCAGGGCTTATTATCATCCATAAATTCCTTAATATTATAATAATCCTTTTATACACACAAAGTTCACCAGCTCACTGTTTTTTTCAAAAAAGATTCATAATTACCATGATAGTGATTGCTGATTTAATAAACCTAGCAAGCTAACAGCATAGCAAAGTGGCGAAGCAATCAGCTTTGTAGCGGTTTCTAACGGTTGCCGTTGAGCAATCAGTTTCAAAATAGGAGGTTCAGATGCCTGGGTGAACAGTAATCGATTGCTGAAAACAGAATTTGAAAATTCGAAACCGTTCTCGAGATAATCGTGGGACAGACGGACAGACATCGTGAAATCAATAAGTGTCTTCGCAAGCTTCGCCACTTAATAATCGGGGCTGTGTGTGTTTGTGTGTTTTCCCGCCAAAATTCAACTCGAGTTCTTATTCAAATTTCACTTGAAAACCCTGGGGGCGTTGCAATGCGAACTCTACTACAAAACTGTGTCACGCTGTTAACTCAAGGTCTATTTTAGCTTGGCCGGCCGTGGGCGATAATTGACCGATTATCGCTAATGCGTTGGCGTGTGCGTGCCTGATTTCTTTCGAACGTGCAACGGGTATTTCCTGACGGATATTTATTTTAGTCTCATAATCCTGGAAGTATGCGTGGTATATATGTTATATAGGTATCTGGTAGAGCCTTGCTGTAGCTATATAGTCGTAGCATGAACGGGTCAGCTCGACCGGGGACGGACCGCGCTTGCACAGAATAACAGCGTGCCGCTTTGTTTCGTTTGGTGCGTGTAGATAATCGGAGACCCTTTTTACTGGAAACGAGGCATTCTATCTTAGTCCTCTAGGTTGACAACTCATCTGCATTTTCATTTTGGAACGAAGTTCTTTATCGAACGGTACGGGTTTGGCGGATGGGAGCTAGGCGACAAAAAGTGTAAGATTTTTTCGTCACTACCCTTTGTGTCATAGTGTAGACGGCCTTGGTGGGGAAATAAGGAAGTGAGATGGAATAATATCCATCTCCCTCGCACTTTTTTTATCTTGCCATGAAAGAAATATTATTTTATTTCAAATGACGCTTCATTTTAATAGACGCTAGTAATTCATCTATTTTGTATTTGTTAATAATACCTACGTTTATCAATAATAATATACTACGCAAGGAACTTCGTTCCAACGGAATGTTCCACGACACTCACGCATTATTTTTAACTAGCTGTACCCCGCGGTTTCACCCGCGTCATCACGTGTCCGAGGTGCGCGACATGACTTAGTTCAAGCATTTTATAACGGCTAGGGTTTAAGCATCGTTCGCACTCCCCAGCCAAGTATTGAATTATTTTTATTTTACATTATCTCTTAAACTATGCGTCCAAATAACATGGTATAAAGAACAAAGTTTATCTTCATAAAATTGTCTTGATGATGAAGTAACTTTCGTTCGTAAGGATAAATAGGCCATGCCTATTTATCCTTAACGCTCATAAATCACTTTTTAGTTTTCAATATTTTTTGTCACAAAATACCAAATTATGGCTTATGTATAAGAAATAGACATATGGTATCGCGGACTTTTTTTTAGACGGAGTAAAGGTCTATATTTCTCTAGAACATTGTATTTACGTATCCCTAAATATAACACCAGCGTACGCGGATAAATCATTTCGGGAGTGCTTTTTTTTCTGACTTGCTTAACAAATATCCTTATTTAAGGCTAGCTGAGTAATATAGCTTAATGCTAGAAGCCTATACTATTCCAAATGAATCTGGCTATAATATACAAAAAGAATTTTTCATATCGGACTGGTAGTTCCAGAGATTAGCGCGTTTAAACAAACAAAAAAACTCTTCCGCTTTATTATATTACTATAAATTGGAGATAGACTATGTAGATGTGTATGGGCCACAACAGCCATTTACCATCAGGTGGAATGTGCGCTTATTTGTCACCATTATTCAAGACAAAAAGTGCAGTGATGATGTCTTTTAAGGAGTTCTAGCAAACTCCCATTTTCTGCTTTTGACCGCGTTGTTTGATGGCTACCTCAACTATAGTATGAAACAGAGTAATCTGTCAGCATCTGTTTTTCCATCCGATTATAATGTGGGTGTCTTCAAGACAAGAGTGAATAGGCTTTTGTTAACACACACGGTCAGTTAAACTGGTGCACCTACATCCAATATCTGACCGTGAGTGTGAAATCTCAAATTGAAATTTGAAGCCTGTGCGCGGGGAAATCATTTTGGCTTACATTCGTTTTAACTGATCAGTTAAACTGACCGTGTGTGTCGAGCTTTAGCCAGTGCGCTATAACATCTGCGGCTGTATTACCAACGTCGGGTGGAATAGTAGACAAGCACTGGGCTATAATAATAAAAAAAACCGGCCAAATACGAGTCGGACTCGCGCACCGAGGATTCCGAACAAACCCGTAGGTATATAAGTTTAAATTATTAAAAATATTTTGATTATATGATGTAACTAAAAATTTTTGCTTTTTACAATTTTTTCTTTATCTGTGCTATGAAACGTTGCTTCGTACCAAATTTCAAGATCCTGAGTTCACGGGAAGTACCTTGTAGGTTTTGATTCCCTTGCGAATGTCGAAAATTTGCGGCACAAACGGCTGTATCTTTTGATTGCGTTGGCTTAGTAGTTTGATTTTTTCACAGCTCCAAGGAACAGTAGGCTTGAGAATTTCAGTTTGATACCTAAACGCGTTCCTGAGAAAAAGGGTCTTGACAGACAGACAGATGGACAACAAAGTGATCCTATAAGGGTTCCGTTTTTTCCTTTTGAGGTACGGAACCCTAAAAAAGTTTAAGAAAAGTCAAACAATACGCATTGATCACGAGCAGTGACTCTCCCAGTGAGAATAATAAATAATAATTATGAAATAATTGTATTGTCATCGGTCCGTGCAGAATTGCAGATTGTTCAGAAGTCTAGAAGTGCGTGTAAACTGAATAACAAAAAATACAGGAGGGCAAGCTTATTTAAGGATGTAACAAGAACAATAAACTGCCAGAGTTACATGTAATAATCGGCCTCGTGGAAGCTTGGCAACACCAGGGCAGACAGTTTGTAAAAGATTGGTTGTTAGATTTTAATATTTGTGCCCTTGATTTATTTAAAAAAAATGTATTTAATAAAAAATCAGAAAAACGGTTGACCCTGCAAGCCATCCCTGGAACTTTCCGATTATCGATTGTTTAAATACAAATTCAACATTAATTATCGATTATTTGTTTTTTTTTTCTTGAAAATCTTTGAAACGGCTCGACCGATTGTCTTGAAAATCTAATCAGCTGGAAGTCTCAATGAGCACTTTCGAACCCATCTCTAATCGTTTAATTCGTTCTATAGATATCGTACAACAAAATTTTATTTACATACATACACACACACACACACGGCCGAGAGTAGATGGAACTCGGAACGGCGTCCTAGGACCTCAAACCGTTGAGATCCGATGAAAACTCGCATACTCAAAATCGGACCGAAATCAATAACTTCCTAACTTTTGAAAATTATTCATTTCGAAAAAATACTTGTATTTCTAAAATGGGGAATATTTCGGATATAATATTAAGGCGTCGTAATCGTGATAAGATATATATAGATAAGAAGTACTACATTGATAATAGAAACACTGTCTTCAGATAATTCGTAAAGGTGTGTATACACCATACCGCCGGCTTCAATAACATGATATTTTAAATCCATTGCTGAACGTGGTCCTTTTGAACACGTATTGTTGACTGGCAAAGAGTTCTTGGCAGACATGCCCATACTCAACACGCTTTGAAATATTTATACGTGGTAACATGCTGCAGCTGTATTATGTTTGTAGCACTAACCGCCCGCCTCGACCGGCGAAGGACCACGCCCTCACAGAATACCAGCGTGAAATAGCATTTTAGTGCTGCAGTGTTTCGTATGGCGTGTGCAAAGAACCGGTGACCCTTTTTACTGGAAACGAGGTATTTCATCTAAATTCTCAGGGACGGCAACGCATCTGCATTTTGATTCTTAATCTAGTGTAGATGTAGATGTTTATAGGCAAGAGCATCCGCTTACCATCAAGATCACTGTTTGCTCGTTTGTCACCCCTTTCTCTATATATAAAAATCAATTGCTGTTTGTTAGTCTCACTAAAACCACAGAATAAATAACAATAACTCAAAAACGGCAATTTTGATGAAATTTTTTATGTGTGTTTGAATGGGTCCCTAGATGGTTTAGATTTACATTTGGACCCGATAGGTGGCGCTGTGGTCGAGATTCAGAAATCACCCGTGCGAAGCCGGGGCGGTTCGCTACTTCTTAATAAAAAAAACTTCGACATTCAGTTTCCGCATTTTTAGTTGAATGGAGATCAGGACAAGAATAAAATAGACAATAAACAGATAAAATAGACTTAATAAAAAGGAAAGGCCGTCTACAAATAAATAAATAGAATAAACGGGCCAGGTCAAGAGTACCCTAAACCGTAGAGCATTGTATGAAGGGAATAATGAAAGTGGACGAAGCGAAACAAGTATGTAAGGATCGTAGCAAGTGGAAAGAAGTGGTCTCTGCCTACCCCTACGGGAAAGAGGCGTGATTATATATATATATATATATATATATATATATATATATATATATATACTAGCTGACCAGGCAGACGTTGTTCTGCCCTTTCCGAACGAACATTTGCTTTCCCAAAAAAAACTCCTGAAATTAGCAATAAAAAAATTGAGGGTCACTTATCGGAATAAAAACTATCCTATCTCTCAAGTTGCACTAAACTGCACACAGTCTGCAAAATTTTTTTGAAATCGGTTCTATCTGTTGAATACTTACAGCAACACGTGGTGGTTATGCTACTAAATTGTAGCTTATTTAAAGGTTTGCATTTTTAACATAGCGCCATCTATTAAATATTTACTCAATCCAGTCAACAGATATCGTCATCTGACAGAATCGTTTGAAGCTAACAGATAATTGTGACTGTCAAATAATAGACAAATAATTTTCAATAAAATAATATTGTATTGCGACTATAAATGGAGATGTAAGCTATCCTATCTTTTAAGTTGGACCAAACTGCACATTGACCAAAAATTTCATTGAAATCAGTTCAGTAGTTTAGGAGTCCATCGCGGACAAACAACGTGACACGTACTTTTTATATATAAAGATATATGTATGTATGTATGTATATACATGTATGGAGCTCTTCGGATCCAATATAACAACGCGTTCCGGGTGCTGATGGGGCTGTCCCGTCGCTACACCGCATCAGCGATGTTTGCTCAAGCTCATGTAGATTGTTTTTACCCAACTATGCGTAAAGAGCTGCATCTCTGGTGCGCAGGGTTAGGGCCAGACCCAACGATATTCTAAAAATGATAAGTGACAGAGTGTACTGTCCCTACCTGCAACACTGTTGTAGGATGCATTTGCCCAGCAACTAAGTATAAATATATAATAATAATAATAATTTTATGCATGTATCCAATGTTAATATAATAATAGAGTATTTAATTAAAATTTTATATTAATCATAATTGTTAAAAAGATAATGTAATAATGAGTCCTAGATACTTGAAATTAAATAAACAATAAATAAAAATAAAATAAATAATAAAAGATTTTCGACATCAGAAGTCGGTTCCGAGATTGTGTGTAGAATTACATCCCTGTCTTCTTAAGCTTCCTCATAATGTAGGAATTAATCGATTCCTTTAGTTCCTTTAAATGGGCTTTCATTTTTTATTAAAATTAAAATTTTACCATTCTGTGTGGACTAAGAAATATTATATACAATGTCGTAATAATTAGATTAAATACTTCATCCCCTGTTTTTCCACCCTTTGGCGTGGATTTTTTTAAATTTTAAGTGTCTCCTCTGAATTATAACCTATTTGATAAAAATGATCATAAAAACCGGTCCTCAAGTTATACTGATATCAAAGTACCGTACATACAAAAAGAGAACATACAGTGGAATTAAGAATATAAGAGCGAAGAATACCGGACTGCTACTGAGAATTTATTCAGAAAAACACCCAATAACTGACTGAATTTTGACCCGACCAGAACCGAGGAAACCGACAAATCGAAACTGACAAAGACGCAGTCAAGTCGTAAATGTCACTGACGCTCGATAATTTTTATTGCTACATAACATTCTGCCTCGCAGAATCCAATGAAAGTTGCCAAACTAGGAAAAAAAATAACATTCTGCCATTACCACGTGTCATAAATATTTTATTTACGTGTTAATGGCAAAATTTTGTTGAATGTTATATATATATATACTAGCTCGCCAGACAGACGTTGTTCTGCCCTTTCCCACAACTCTTCCTATAAAAATCCTTAAATTCCCAATAAAAAAATTTAAGGGTCATTTATCGGGATAAAAACTATCCTATCTCTCAAGTTGGACCAAAATGCACACAGTGTGCAAAATTTCATTGAAATCAGTTCAGTAGTTCAGGAGTCCATCACGGACAAACAACTTGACACGTATCTTTTATATATAAAGACTAGCTGTGCGCCGCCACTTCGCCCGCGTGTAATTGAGGCTTTTAATTATATTGCTCAAAACCCTAATTCCTTTTCTCAAATATAAGTAGCCTAAGTTACTCCTTAAAACATGAGCTATCTGCCAGTGAAAGTCCCATCAAAATCGGTCCAGCCGTTTCGGAGATTAGCCGGAACAAACAGACAGACAGACAAACAGACCGAGAGACAGACAAAAATTTAAAAAATTGTGTTTTTGTTATAAGTACCGTATATACATTCATATGCATTAAGTAAAAAGCTTTTATTTTAATATTACAAATAAACACTTCAATTTTATTTATTTGTATTGATGTATAGATTTACTGACTCTGACTTTGGTAGAGCCAGGCGGCAGCTTTCGCTATCGCATGGATGGGCCGGCTCGAACCGGGGTGGTACCACGACCTCACAGAATACCAGCGTGAAGTAGAGGTTTACCTCTGCGTTTCGCTTGGTGAGTGCAGATGGCCGGAGGTTTTTTTTACTGGAAATGAGGCATTCCATCCTAGTCCTCACGGGTGAAAACGCATCTGCATTTTGATCTGTAACAGAGGATAGATGTAGATGTCTACGGGCCGCAGCAACCACTTACCATCAAGTGGACTGTATGCTCGTTTTCCACCCTTATCCTATAAAAAAATATACTGACTGACTAACTTATCACGCTATCTCTAAAACTATACACCCGATTGACTTGAAATTTAGTATAGTAACTTATTTCGCAATGTAGACGCACTGTAAATGGATTTTACGATAGTCCCATAAAAATTTGGATATTTTATATCTAAGTTATTATCGTCTATTGTTCTGCGCCCAGCGAAGCGAGTGGGAAGACTTGCATCGTTAGGGGCTCACTTAGATTCCACAGTTCGCACAAAAAGTCTAGTTCCGCAAGCACTGATTGAATTGTTAATCACAGTTCTATGTGCTATCATCAAATGCTCAGCGCTTGAGAAAATATAATTAAATTTAAAAAAATTGTACAACAAACTATTATTCAAGCCCTGATCAAATTTATATGGAACCACATGAAAAGCACCAGCTTTCAAATAAAAAAAAGAATCATCGAAATCGGTTCACCCAGAAAAAAGTTATGAGGTAACACACATAAAAAACATTCAGTCGAATTGAGTACCACCTCCTTTATGAAGTCGGTAGATTAATAAGCATCACGCCTTTTTTATAGATCACACAGTCCACCTGATGGTAAGCGTATGCTGTGGCCCATAGACATCTACATTCATGCTCAATCAAAATGCAAATGCGTTGTTACCCCCTCGTTTCCAGTAAAAAGGGTCTTCGGTTCTATACACTTACGATGCAATCAATGATCATGATGTGACGAATCTTTTAAGAATACTCATAGTCATAGTTTTATTTTTAACACGTTTGCAAAGTTTTATTTTAGATTATTTAGATATCCGGTGGTGAATGAAATATGAATTGTGTAAATTCCATTATATTCATACACACAGGCCAAACTAATAAAAGCGTGTTAAAAATTGAGATAACGTGCCGTCTGCCAATGAGAGCATCCACGACTTCTTCTGCCACCAGGGCGGCGGCGCTTCGGAACGAAGTGAAATATTTGACCGATTTTATAGCGGGGAAGTTAATTTGTTAGAAAAGTATAGAGAATAATGTTTGTTTCTGAAATATTGCTTACATTTTACATTAATAAGATTGTAAATGGATGAACCAAACTTTTTTTTATATATGATAAGGGTGACAAACGAGCACACAGTCCACCTGATGGTAAGTGGTTGCTGCGACCCATAGACATCTACATCTATACTCTATTACAAATCAAAATGTAGATGCGTTGTCACCCGTGAGGACTAAGATGGAATGCCTCATTTCCAGTAAAAAGGGCCTCCGGCCACCTGCACTCACCAAGCGATATTCATCAAAGTAGGGCCACAGTAACTACTTACCATCAGGTGGACTGTGTGCTCGTTCGACACTCTTATTCGATAAATAATTTAAAATTAAAAATTTTGTACAGCCGACTTATATTGATAAGCGACTTCAATATAGGTTATTTAAGAATAACTCAAGAACCATTGGTCCGACCTTGATCAAATTCATATGGGACCACACGAGAACTATCAGCTTTCATATAAAAAAAGAATCATCGAAATCGGTTTGCCCAGTACAAAGTTATGAGGTAACACACATAAAAAAAAACATACACTCGAATTAAATACCGTCTTCTTTTTGGAAGTCGGCAGAAAAAATGGTGTTGTTTATTTTTATTATCTCAAGCGCTGAGCATTTGATAAATTAGCAATTAAAATTGCGATAAAATAAATCACAGTCCAGTATTAGTGTATCCTCACCCTTGCATTACTTAACAATCCTTAGCTCTGTCAAAGTGCCAGTTAAGCTGGCAATAACTGATATACTATGATGCGTGTGTGCAGAGATTATTTTTAATTACGTGTGACATCGTTTCAAATTTTAAAATTACAACTTTTTCAAGACGTAATTACGAATTATGTATCTTAGTTGCGCTATCGCGTAAGTTTATGTCAGCTAATGGGGAATCAGTGCGTGTTGTCAGTGATGGCTTATTTTTTTTTATAGGATAGGGTGACAAACGAGCACACAGTCCACCTGATGGTAAGTGGTTGTTGTTACCCATAGACATCCACATCTATCCTCATTAAAGAATCAATATGCAGATGCGTTGTCACCCGTGAGGACTAAGTTGGAATGCCTCTTTTCCAGTGAAAAGGGTCTCCGGTTCTCTACACTCACCATATAAAACACAGCAGTATTAAGCTGCTATTTTACGCTGGTATTCTGTGACAGCTTGGTGTTTCCCCGGTCGAGCCGACCCATTCGTGCTATATATACTACTAATATAGCTGCAGCATGAATCTACCACGTGCAAATGAATCAGAGCCGTGGTCCTTCACTGTTGACCGTATGAGGAAGCTCAAGATCGCTCAGCGAGCTATAGAGAGATGGCTATGATCGAGATTTCACCGCGTGGTAGACTTGAAATGAGGATATCCGCAGTAGAACCAAAGTAACCGACATAACCCAAAGGATTAGTAAGCTAAAGTGGCAATGGGCCGGGGATATAGCTCGAAGAACCGACAACCGATGGGAGAGATCAGCCACAAAACCAACGTCGTTACCTGCTTTCTGAGTTACGGGGGTAAAACACTGCTAACTTCCTAACTGAGAATTTCTTGCCAGAAAAATTCGATAACTTTGTCGGCCAAACCCGAGAATCGAATGCTAGACCTAATTGCGTTTGCACCGCTAGACTAACGAGACAGTCATATGAAACACAGCAGCATTAAGCTGGTATTCTGTGAGAGCGTGGGTCCTTTCCCCGTCGAGACCACACATTCGTGTTACAACCATAATATAGCCGCAGCACATCATAGCTCTATCACTTAAAAATGTAGCACACGTACAAAATAGAGCAGTATTCAATAAATAAACAAATTATTAAGTAAAGTCAATGTATGTTACGTTTTTTTTTATAGGATAGGGTGACAATCGAGCACACAGTCCACCTGATGGTAAGTGGTTACTGTGACCCATAGACATCTACATCTATCCTCAATAAAGACTCAAGATACAGATGCGTTGTCACCCGTGAGGACTAAGATGGAATGCCTCTTTGCCAGTAAAAGGGGTCTCCGGTTCTCTACACTCACCATACGAAACACAGCAGCGTTAAGTTGCTATTTTACGCTGGTTTTCTGTGAGAGCGTGGTTCTTCCCCGGTCGAGCCGACCCATTCGTGCTACAACTATACTACTAATATAGCTGCAGCATGGCTCTACCACGAAAAAAAAAGTGAATTCATTAAGAAATGAATTTGTAACTTACGTTTGTAAGAAGTTGTAAATTATATTATCTTTATAAAGCATTCACTGCATGAAAAGCGAGTTAATAATTGTCCTAGATAATATTTTATAGTACACGAGCAACCTAATTTGGTCGCCATCGTCGGCAACATAGAATACAATAAAATGTTCTATGATCGACATTGATACAATTTTAATAACAATAACATACGAGTATGACAATTTTTACCACGTTTTTCAATAAAGTTATCCGCTGTGCGAAGAGCATTAATATGAATGATTTTTGTATATAATATCATTATGAACAATATGTCTGTAAAATCAAAAATATTAAAGGACAATATCGAGGGCACGAACATTTAAGGTGTCTTCACCTGTATCAAAATATTCTTAAGGGGAATACCGTGCTCCTTTATCACCCCAGATGAGAAGTTCCAAGAACTCTGTTGGGTAGTGAAAAGTTAATTTGAAAAGTCCCGCTGAGCTTTTTGCTAGTTCTTCCCAAGACAGAGGTCTTATATATATCGAATAAGTTTTATTTATAATCTATACCGAATATGTTTTATTATTTAAAAAAATATATAGAATACGCGTGACAAATGAGAACACAATCCACCGGATAGTAAGTGGATACTGTGGCCCATAAACATTTACATCTATCCTCGATTGAAAATCAAAATGCAGATGTGTTGTCTCCCTTGAGGATTAAAATGAAATGCCTCAGTATTCTGTGAGAGCGTGGTCCTTTCCCGGTCGAGGCGACCCACTACTACAACTATACCTACATATGTATATGTATAGCTGCAGCATGGCTCTGTCACATCACATCTACTAATTTTTAACTTTATAATTTATATCATCGTAAAATCTGTTAACACACTACTGCCGGTCCCACGGTTTCCTAATTTGGTTGCAAGGTTTTTGATATACAGCCATTTTCATCTAGTTAAAATAATGCACCAATAGAAGAAAAGAGAGTAATCAATAGTCTCGGTAATATCTTATCTTTCTCTTTTTCAAAAAAACGTAGCCTACACACTAAGATTTTCTCCTGTATAGCGGCGGCAGTTTACATGCATAAATTTTACAAGGACAAACATCCAGACCCGTAACAATTATTTGTAGGCCGTGCGGGATTCGAACCCGCGACCCTTACCGCTGCAACTTATTGCTAAACTACTGCGCCACGGAGCCATCGAATCTCGCTTAATTCGCCAGCACATAGTCACAGTATAAAATATATTTACTGTGACATAGTGCAGTTTAAGTTTGTAGCTTTTTGGAAGGAAATTCCTTATCGGACGGTACGAATTTGGCGGATGGGGGCTAGGCGAGAAAACGTGTAAAATTTTTCCATCACCAGCCGTTTTTGGAAGGAAGCGAGTGAGATGGAAAATATTACTGATAAACTTGTTATATTATTCATTAACAAATACAAATAAATGAATTACTAGCGCCTCTTAGAATAAAGCGTCATTTAAAATAATATTTCTTTCACGACAAGGTACCTTGCAGTTTGTATTTGTTAATCAATAATATAACAAGTTTATCAATAATAATATACTATATAAGGAACTTCGTTCCAATCGAGTGGTCCGCGACACTCACGCATGTTTTTTTTTTTGTTATGAAGACTTTTTGGATGGTGCAGGTATGCGCACTAGCGAAGCAGCTGGACATGACGGAGCGGCAGGTGGAGCGCTGGTGGAGGCTCCGGCGCTCTCAGGACAAGCCCTCGACTCTAGTCAAGTTCTGCGAGAACGCCTGGCGGTGTTTCTTCTACTTATACAACTTCTCATACGGCCTGTTCGTAATGTGGGACAAGGAGTGGTTGTGGGACATCGACCAGTGTTATATTGGATATCCTCATCAGGTGAGTAATGTTCTGTAACGACTGAAAAAAATCGCGCTGTGTCTGCGTCGTGGAAACGGCCGTGTGTTGTACGTGAACACTGAACACGTATACGTAACAAAACCACCTCAAAATGGCGGCGTTTCCAAAACCTACCACAATAGCGCTGGCGTCTGAAAAACTACGATATGAAGTTAGCTGTTGTGAACGGAGTGAAGTCAGCTGAATTCAAATATTTAAAAAAAATCATGACTAGAGTAGTTAGTAAAATGCTAGTATACGAAATCTCAACTATTTACGTAGTACAAAACCAGGCGGATTGGTCGGTCCTTGTTTATTTCTCCATCTTATTCTAATTAGTTTTGGCGCTTTTTTTAAATTTATCCTATGCTACTGCAGCGCCACCCTTATTGAATACGTTTTTTTTAGGGACACTTTTCATATATAGAGATGGGACTCCTTCTACTCTACATTCCATAGTTATCATCAGTTTTCTGGATAACCTCCAATTATAAAAGCAAAATAGACGTATTCACGTCAAAAGTATTGGTAAATTTTGGAAGAGCCATGCTGTAGCTATATTAATGATGTAGTTGTAGCACGAGTGGGTCGGCTCGACCGGGGAAGGACCACGCTCTCACAGAATACCAGCGTAAACTAGCAGCTTAACGCTGCTGTGTTTCGTATGGTGAGTGTAGAGAACCGAAGACCCTTTTTACTGAAAACGAGGCATTCCATCGTAGTCCTCAGGGGTGACAACCCATGTACATTTTGATACGTAATCGAGCATAGATGTAGATGTTTATGGGCCACAGTAACCACTTACCATCAGGTGGACTGTGTGCTCGTTTGTCACCCTAATTCTATAAAAAAAGGAAGGGAAAAAAATGATCGTGTCTTTTTTTTTATAGGATAAGGGTGACAAACGAGCACACAGTTCACCTGACGGTAAGTGGTTGCTGCGGCCCATAGACATCTACATCTATCCTCTCTTACAAATCAAAATGCAGATGCGTTGTCAGTCGTGAGGACTAAGATGGAATGCCTCATTTCCAGTAAAAAGGGCCTCCGGCCACCTGCACTCACCAAGCGAAACGCAGAGGTAAACCTCTACTTCACGCTGGCATTCTGTGAGGTCGTGGTACCACCCCTGTTCGAGCCGGCCCATCCGTGCGACAGCAAAAGCTGCCGCGTGGCTCTACCACTGTTAAAAGGTCTACCTCTGAGGCCTGCCTAACTTGCCTGCCTAATTATCAAAGAAGGTTCCACTGTTTTTATTAGCCACATTGGTCGTATTAACTGGTCAAGTGTTAAAGTGATTAGTGTGTTACTTTCATCACTTATTACCTGCTTGTATATATTTTTATAGCTGTTTCAGTTCAAAAAGTACTTCGGTTTTTCTACTTTATTTTCCACAATAAATCAACTATCAACGTTGAAAAAGGTTTCCTAACCTTTTTCAATGTCGGACCCCTATGAGATTTTACTATGATCGCCACGGACCCATTAATAATATAATGTAACGTTGTCACACACACACACACCCACAACACACGCGCGCACACACACGCACGCTTACACGCACGCATGCACGTATTAGCACTAATATTCTTTGGGTCGTGGGAGGCATGGACACACACATATTATTCATCATAAACATCCAATCTTCAAGTTCTTGACTACTACTACCTCTATCAATGCTACATGATTGCTTTTATTTTTTCGCGAATCACTTAGGATCAGTACGCAGAATCCAAGTGGGCGACGGACCCCAGGTTAGGAAACCCTGATCATCTAATTCATTCAAAATACATTTTGGATGTGATGTTTAACTTCCAAATAAAATCTATAAAGTGTATTCCAGGGGGTATCAAGCGACGTGTGGTGGTACTACATGATCTCATCGGCGTTCTACTGGTCGCTCACCATATCCCAGTTCTGGGACGTGCGGCGGAAGGACTTCTGGCAGATGTTCGTGCACCACTTTGCAACCATAGCGCTCCTGTCCTTTAGCTGGGTGTGCAACCTCCACAGAATCGGCACGCTCGTGTTGCTGGTGCACGACAGTGCTGACATACTTCTGGATGTGAGTATCATCTAATCTATCTAATATATCTATATTAATGTTTGTTTGTTTGTATTTTATGCGCTGCCATACCGTACATCAGATTACGCTAAAACTTTGTCAACTTATCGCCTGCATTTCCGCGTAGGTTATAGGCATAGTGCAATTAACTTACAGCAGGTGGCGTGTACATATATAGTGTGGCATATAATACTTACTGACAAAATTATTTGAAAGTTTTACATCACTTGATTACAATGAATGTACATATTACCATTCCTATTCTAACAACATAACTCTTCCAAATTATTTATTTAAAAATTCTTCCAAATTATTATATAATTAAAACGATATTTTATCATCATCGCTACAGCCCTTTACAAGTCCACTGCTGAACCTCCTATATAGGCCTCCCCCAAGGAATGCCACAACGCACGGTCCTGAGCCACCTGCATCCATCGACTTCCTGCATCTCTTACCAGGTCGTCAGTCCATCTAGTGGGATGACGACCTACTAGATGGAGCGACTCCCTCTCGACTGCCACTCGAGAAACTATTCCCCATCGGTTGTCGGTTCTTTGCGCTATATAGCCGGCCCTTTGCCACTTCAGATTACCAATCTGTTGCGCTATGTCGGTCACTCTATTCCTACTGCAGATATCCTCATTTCTAAGTTTATCACGCAGAGAAACCCGAGAGTAGCCTTCTCCATAGAGTGTGCTGTGCTGTGCGACCTTGAGCGTCCTCATACGGTCAGCAGTAAATAACCACTTCTCAGATCCATTAGTCATCACTGGCCACACGCGCTGGTTGTACAATCTCGTATTCAGGTTTTGAGGTATACCTGACGAGAAGATGTGTCGTAATTTCCCGAACGCTGCCCAGCAGAGTTGAATCTGTCGATTGACCTCTCAGGTAAACATACTCGTCAACAACTTCGAGCTTAGTGCTCCCAACAACTACCGGCATAGGTGTGACATGGACATTAAACATAATCTTTGTTTTGTGCATGTTCATCTTAAGACCTATGCGTTGGGAGGCACTATAGAGGTCATTGAGCATGCTTAGGTTCTCCAGCGATTTTGCCATAAGAACTATATCGTCGGCAAATCGAAGGTGAGTGCCGTTGATGTTAATACCGTATCCTTTCCAGCCTAGTAGCTTGAAAACGTCTTGCAATGCAGCGGTGAAGAGTTATATGGGAATATAACATCCCCTACCTCTCACCTCTCTGCAGTTGTATAGGTTTCGTACTCTGATTCTGTACACTGATAGCCATCGTAACCCTACTGTACAAGTACTTCAGCACTTCGATATACCGACAGTCAACTTGGCTCCGCTGAAGGGACTGCAGCACCGCCCAAATTTCGACGGAATAAAAGGCTTTCTCATAGTCCACATACTCCAAGCATAGTGGCAAATTGTACTCCTCGGACTTCTGTACAACTTGCTGAAGGGTATGTATGTGGTTCATGGTGCTAAAGTTCTTTCGGTAACCGGCTTGTTCGGGAGGCTGGAAGTCGTCAAGTCTGCGTGCGAGACGATTCGTAATGACTCTCGAAAACAGCACGTAGACGCGGCTCAGAAAGATAATCGGTCTGTAGTTCTTCAATAACAAGACCACATCACTTCTGCTCAACGATTCCGGTGTAGTCCCACCATGGAGGACGGAATTAAAAAGCTTCTGAAGGACTTTAAGTACCGGTTTTCCAATTTCAGAAGTCCTGCTGTAATTTCACCCTCACCCGGGGACTTTTTTAAGGTGCTTTGTGGCATTCCTTGGGGGAGGCCTATGTTCAGCTGTGGACTTGTCATGGGCTGTAATGATGATGATGATGATTTGCTATAAAATTTTACTTTTAACCTATATTTCATGTCGCACTTGAGGTTGGGAATGATCATACTAAATAAATGATTTGTCCTGAAATATTTTTATTTTATATTTCATTTCATATGAAGGTTTCGTTTCTTCTAGCGCGTGTAAACTGCACACGTGTTTTTGTTGGGTGTCTTAAAAGGCGACAGAGGGAACTAAAACAGGAAATGGTCAGCAGCATTTTTTTTATAGAATAAACGGGCGACAAACGAGCACACGATCCACCTGATGGTAAGTGGACGCTGTGGCCCATAGAAATATAATTTAATGGCGTACCCCTGCAAAGTGTTGAATAGTTTAAATATCTGGGGCATTTACTCACCGTCGACCTGAATGTAAGATCCACGCTGATATGGATCGGGAATTGAGGGCGCTGTCTTTCAGAGCTAACATGATCGCTCTAGGTTTGCGCTGTGTTCAAAGGAGGTTAAGGTTTCGCTCTTTCGAGCGTTCTGTACATCGCTCTATTTGTGCAACTTAGGGGCTAATTACAATGGGAAGAGTAACAGCATCCTCCGCGTCCAATACTGTAATGTGTTTAGAGCGGTGATGTGGCTGATTCGTTTTTGTAGCGTATCTGGTACTTTCGGGGATGCACGCACCGATTGCTTCCATGCCACCATGCGCAAGCGGGCCGTGTCCTTGGTGCGCCGAGTTTGGGCCAGCTTCAAAACTGTCCTAACGATGATCGCGAAATGGTTAGACTGCTATATCATCCGGCATTGCTGCGACATACATATTATGACATATCGCAGTACAGTTGCCTCATAGAAAGTATTAATTGATCTCGTCTCCTGACCTATAAAATGGCGTAATTCTGTTATTTATTAATTTTAATTTAATTTAATTTGATTTTGGTTATATTATTTAATATACTGACATTAAAAGTTACAGCCTATATACATGTCCCACTGGTGGGCACATGCCTCCTCTCATTTCTAAGAGGGTTTTAGGGCATGGAAAGCTCCGTCGCGCTGCCCCAATGCGTGTTGGCGAACTTCACGTCTTCGAAAATATTTTTTTTTAATTGTCAGACATGCAGGTTTCCTCGTGAGGTTTTCCTTCACCGCCGGGCACGTCGTAAATCAGCACTTAAAATTGCAATTAACAATTTCATTGTTGCCGACGGGGATCGAACCCGGGTTTCTTGTATACTGTGAAACTTACAGCAAGCGCTAACCATCTGAGCTACCACCGCTTTTATACAGACATTACTACCCATTTAAATAGACTGTTTGGATTAATTATTTTATTATTTTGTATTGATATTGAGTTATTTATTTCTAAGATTGTGGAGATTGATTTTAAATTCATTGATTTTACTGGATATGGGTGTAAATTGCCTGAGTATAGATGATTATTATTGTGTTATTATTATAGAGGCCTTTGAGAATCATAATGGATAAGCGTTGTCACCCCTGAGGACTAAGATGGAATGCCTCGTTTCGAGTAAAAAGGGTCTTCGGTATCACTATACTCACCATATGAGACACAGCAGCATTAAATTTTAAAATAATATAATTTTCATAATAATAAAACTGTTGTTTCCGACCCGCGTCCTATTTAAAAGGCAATCTATGAATGATGGAGGGATGGAAGTTAGTTTTGTTATGTTTTTTACAGAATCGGTAATTCACTCATGGGGCAATGTATACGCTATTACAACAAGGTCCTAGAAAATATACAAGGTCTCCTGATTCTATTACCAAGTTTAAATATTTTAAGAACACAAAATTGTGTAAAAACGGTTATTATAATATAAATGAATACATGAGGTGGTCGCTTCAAACTGTTTCTAAAATAAGTTTTATCAATAATTTGTACCACCTTTCATGTTGTATAAATAACTTTGAAAAAAGTCCCGCTGGGTTTCTCACGGAAATAGGGCTTTTCCGAACCAGTAGCGATAAAAGTAGAAAATTATTGAATAAAATTACATGTAATTTATATTCCATAAATAACCGACAAAGTGCGAATCAGATTCGTGCATAAAGTGTTCCGTACCATCGTAATACACGTTTCTAGTGGGGAAGCTCCTTTTTTAATTTTTAATATTTTTAATTTTATTATTTGTTGTTATAGCGGCAACAGAAATACACATTCAGTGAAAATTTCAACTGTCTGCCTATTACGTATAATGAGATACAGTCCGCTGACAGACAGAACACCAGCGGTTTTAACAGTGGTAGAGCCACGTGGCAGCTTTTGATGTCGCACGGATGGGCCGGCTCGAACCGGGGTGGTACCACGACCTCACAGAATACCAGCGTGAAGTAGAGGTTCACCTCTGTGTTTCGCTTGGTGAGTGCAGGTGGCCGGAGGCCCTTTTTACTGGAAATGAGGCATTCCATCTTAGTTCTCACGGGTGACAACGCATCTACATTTTGATTTGTAATAGAGGATAGATGTAGATGTCTATGGGCCGCAGCAACCACTGACCATCAGGTGTACTGTGTGCTCGTTTGTCACCCTTATCCTATTAAAAAGAAAGGACAGACGGACAGCGGAGGCTTAGTAATAGAATCCCGTTGGATACCCTTTGGGTACGGAACCCTAAAAATATCTCTATTGTATAATTCCAATTCTGTTTCAGGCTGCGAAGGCGGCGAAGTACGCTAACTACCAGAAGCTATGCGATGGTTTGTTTGCGATATTCACAGTGCTCTGGATTGTTACCAGGCTGGGAATATACCCTTTTTACATAATCTGGAGGTGAGTGGTTTTTTGTTAATGAGTTTAGAGTCACGGTTTTCGTCCAATGATATATACATATGTACATATATAATTTAGTTGTCCTAAAATTGTCTAGCTTTTGAAGAGTAGTTAAGTTGAAGGAAGGAAGGCTTTTAATTCTCAAGTAGGGAATTATATTTTAAATATAAAAAACTATTGGTAAAACCAATTGAGCATGCCTTTGCATTCAAAAAATGATTTTTTTTAAAGTAGTTTAAATACACACAAATTTTCACTAATAACCTTATTATACTTCCAACTTTCCGATAATTTTATGTCAAACTTCAATTTGAAAAAGTTTGGAGAATACAAAGTGCACGACTCATAATGCTCATATGATCATCATATCATCATTCATGTCACTCCAAAGAGTCCAAGACGTATTCAAGTATAATTATTACATCCTACTTACTTTTAGTACGTACTACTATTATTTATTCTGTGCTTTTAGAATATTGTAATAAAAATCTCTGATTATTATAATAATCAAGTGTGTATGAAATTTTTTTTTTTTGAAAATTTTGTATTTATTTGTACAGCGATCTTTTTGAGCCGCTGCAAACAACCATACGGTTTCTACTCACAACGGCGGTTGAAACCGAATCAATAAAAAGTACTCTGTGAACCGAACTGAGCTGAACTAAGCGAGTGAGTGAGCGAGCCACAGGCAGTCTGTTTACTGAAATAAATTCTAACACAAGGCTGCGAAATCACCGAAAATTTCGCCATTTTGGATCCGAAAAAAATTAATTATAGCTAAACAAAACAAAACTACACTGCCATTTACATTCAGTGGCTTCCCACATGATAGATGAAGAGATTAAAAAATAGATTGAGTTAAACAATTGATATTTTCAAAAGTTAGAGTGTTTACAAGCCTTGCGGACTTGGTAAATCCACACCATAAGCCACTAAAACCCCTTTTTTATGTAAAAATTGCAATTAATCGATAAAAAAAAAATATTAATAAGTTCAACAGTCATTTATCTTTCTGACAATGTGCTTTTTATATCATTTATATGTATAATATGATTGCTGGATACGATTTCATGCGGCAAAACGTTGGAATT
The DNA here is from genome assembly GCA_033319125.1 of Parnassius glacialis. Classification (NCBI taxonomy): domain Eukaryota; kingdom Metazoa; phylum Arthropoda; class Insecta; order Lepidoptera; family Papilionidae; genus Parnassius; species Parnassius glacialis. The sequence continues at coordinate 3,459,420 of JAVANC010000003.1, forward strand.
TTGATTTTTAGGCGTTAGTAAGAACATACATTTTTAACAGTGGTAGAGCCACGTGACAGCTTTTGCTGCCGCACGGATGGGCCGGCTCGAACCGGGGTGGTACCACGACCTCACAGAATACCAGCGTGAAGTAGAGGTTCACCTCTGTGTTTCGCTTGGTGAGTGCAGGTGGCCGGAGGCCCTTTTTACTGGAAATGAGGCATTCCATCTTAGTTCTCACGGGTGACAACGCATCTACATTTGTGCACCAAATGTGCACATGTGAGACCAGGTTTGTGCACCATATGTGTCCCCCCCACCTCATGATGCATGATGATTGATGATTTTGCGGGCATACAACGTATCTATAAAAACTATATCATTGTTTTCGTGTATTCGTGGGTTAATAATTATAATTCATTTTTTTACGTGGTAGAGCCACGCTGAGGCAATATTATGGTTGTAGCACGAATGGATCGGCTCGACCAGGAAAGGACCACGCTCTCACAGAATATCAGCGTAAAAAAGCAATTAGTAAACGAAGCAATACTATCTTAATTTCTTCAGGGGTGACTACACTTCTGCATTTTGATTCTTAATTAAGGATAGATGGAGATGTTTACGGACCCCAGCATCCACTTATTATCAGGTAGACTGTGTGCTCGTTTGTCACCCTATTCTAAAGATAAAAGAAGCGGAAGGCAGTGTCTAAATAGCAGCGAGCCAATCTGACCTCGATTAGCCAAAAAAAGTTGACCGACACTGGTCTCCGCCAGATTTTAAACCAATAAAGAAATATCGCGTAAGGTAAGAAATATGTAGTTTGAAAAATCCAAAAGTGCACGGCTCATGAGCGTTTTTATTTTTTTCATCAAAATTTCATTTAATTTTAATGAAGAAAAACATATTTTAAACGTCTATGAGTCTGATAACGGCAACAGGGAATCAATTATCCTGAGGATAAATGGAAACTTATTTAGAAAGATTTTTTTTTCATTTCATTACGTATATTTTTCTGAAAAGTAAAGACAAACAAATACACACACTACCTGACAGCCGTACTAATATTTTTTTAATTACATTTTTCGTAAATATAATACTAAACAAATGAATAAAAAAATACGCTAACTTCATAATTTAATATAAGCTTTCAAAACATCCCTTTTTTATTGATTTAGTCACTAAATCAATAAAAAGGGGATGTTTTGAAGAAAACGAATATTTTTTGTGTCTCAATTGAGTCGTACTAACGATTTTATATTGCGAAATCGTCGCATAGCGGCATGAGCAAAAGCACTACCACACGCTCGCGCGTTGTGAGGCGTGCAAAACAATATTAAAAAGAAATACAAAGTGGGTATACAAGCGGTGAACGCATCAAGTATACTATAGTTGAATAGAAAGACACACGTAGAGCACAACTCACGCAGAGAAGCAACGAAGTGTGCAGTATACGCGTTTTAGTCAAGAGTGGTGACGTAGAAAAGCGTCCTACCGTTTGCCGTCACGGCATACGTGTCGGTTTTACTACAAAGGCGTGCCAATAGGTGTTTCACATCAATGATATTGTTAAGAGCTTGGGGTTCGAGACAGTTAAAAACTGCGATTGAATAACCAAAATTGACACTTTAATTACACAACACTAATTACAATCTAAAACCACACTAATAATAAAACACAATGACTTTAGTTCGCAGTTATTTCGCTTCGAAGTGTTCTCTTGTATCGCCAATTCAATACTGACTTGGTCGTTGTCTATACCGGCCTTATATAGGGCCTCAGATAGTTTCCAGAAACTTCTACTGTAGCGACATTTAGTATGTTCGAGTACATATCGGTCCCGAAATTTCTGTAACGATCTTGACTCTCCTAGTTCTGCTACTCGACACTAGAGGGCGCTAGTGTAACTAGTGTTTCCATGTACAAGACATTACTAGTGGCGCGCAACAATATGATAAAAATGCTTTGTTGCAGCACAACGATCCGTGCCCCAATGCTGGTGCCGATGTTCCCCGCGTACTACATCTTCAACTCACTGCTGTTTCTACTGCTGTGCCTGCACATGGTGTGGACGTGGCTCATCCTGCAGGTCGCTTACAAGGCCATCACTGCTGGACGGGTCCGTTGTTTGTCTCTACATAGTATAAAACAAAGTTGCTTCGCGGCGTCTGTACGCTTAGATCTTTTCAACCGACTTCTAAAAGCAGGAGAGGTTTACAATTTGTCGGATTTTTTTTTATGTTTGTACACCAATCGGTCGAAGACGCCTGAAGCAGTTTGGAAAATTATTTTTCTTTTTTGTTTCAAAGGGTATGCTTCCCATGTGGTCCCATTTAAATTTTATCGAAATCGATAGAACGATTTAAAAAATAAATCAATATAAATAAATTATATTTATATTGAAGTCGGTTGTTGTTCTAACAGTGGTAGAGCCACGCGGCAGCTTTTGCTGTCGCACGGATGGGCCGGCTCGAACCGGGGTGGTACCACGACCTCACAGAATACCAGCGTGAAGTAGAGGCTTACCTCTGCGTTTCGCTTGGTGAGTGCAGGTGGCCGGAGGCCTTTTTTACTGGAAATGAGGCATTCCATCTTAGTCCTCACGGATAACAACGCATCTACATTTTGAATTGTAATAGAGAATAGATGTAGATGTCTATGGGCCGCAGCAACCACTCACCATCAGGTGGACGGTGTGCTCGTTTGTCACCCTTATCCTATAAAAAATAGTCAGTTGTACAAAATTTTTAATTTTATCACTTGTAAACAGACAGAATGGTTGAAGAGGAAAGTTTATATGTATAATACACGCATATTATATATTATATAATTCTTCTGTCCGTGTGCATGTGACTGAACGTCTAAACGGCTGGACTTTGATGTAGTTTTGTGTGTGTCATTAAGTTGATTAGAGAATGGTTTAAATTTATAATGGAACCCGGTAGGTGGCATTTAGAATATAATAAATTTTATCCAATATAGATTATTACATAGTACTTATTGAAAGTAATTTTTTTTATTTACCACTGGTTCGGAAAATACCTGACAAGAAGTTTCTCTGACAAGAAATTCTCAGTAGCTGCCCGGAGTCAGGAAGTTGGCCGTGTGTCACCCCCGTGCCTCGGAAAGCACGTAAATCTGTTGGTCCTGATCTCTGTCCGGTCGTGTCGGTTTACCGTCTCATCGGACTATGAGAGTGAGGGTATAGAGAGTGCACCTGTGCTTGCGCGTAAACTTGGGTACTACAATCCTATCCTACGCAGATGGCTAGTCTCCGTTGAGACCGAAATTCGGTCTGGAGGACATTATTATTATTATACTATACTACAGTGACCATTATGCAAGGTGAAACATTATTTTTGATTTTAGTGATTTATAGCACATAGACGTCCGCAATTAAGTTTGATATAAGGTCACAGATATGACAACCTGACAACATATCAGTTTGTTGGTTACCCCAAAAACTCAGTGTTTATACTAACCTAGATTGAGTCCTCCTTCCCCCCTCCTTTTTAATTAAAAAAAAAACAATGTAGACTTATAACATTACAATAGTGACCATTTGACCATCTTCACCGTGTAGTGGCGGTCAAGAATATCCACTACCCCATATCTTCCCGTGGGTGTCGTAAAAGGCGACAAAGGGAAACAGGCAGGAGATGGGCAGCAGCATCTTCCTGATAATAACCAAAATTACAATAAAAAACTGCGGTTGCCAACCCGCTCGCCAAGCGTGGAAACTATGGCAAAGTGGGGTCCCTATGAAGAGAGTAACAAGGGGACGGCCCCCAGTCCCCGGCGGCCCCGCTATTCCTGGCTACGGTGGCGACCATGGTAACGGCGGGGCAGGGGGTGCTAAGAATCTCCGGTGGAGGTTCGGTTGCCACCTACAACGACTCGACCTGGCAACGTACAACGAACGCACCCTGAGGACTGACGAGAAGATCGTGGAGCTGGAAGAAGAGATAGACAAGTTGCGCTGGCATATTATAGGATTATCCGAAGTCCGAAGAGAGGGGGAGGACACGGTAATCCTCGAATCCGGCAACTTGTTCTATTACCGGGAGGGCGACCATCTGTCCCAAGGAGGTGTCGGATTTATCGTCCATAAGTCTCTCGTTAACAACGTTGTAAAGATTGAGTGTGTCGACGAAGGTTGCGTACCTTATACTCAGAATCATCAAACGGTATTCGCTGAAGCTCATACAGGTTTACGCACCAACCTCGGCACACCCCGATGAGGAGGTGGAGGAAATGTATGAGGATATCTCTAGAGCCATGCATTCCTCCAAAACCCAATATACGGTGTTAATGGGAGACTTCAATGCAAAACTAGGCACAAGAGAGAACGGTGAGCTGAAATAGAAGAAATTTGGAATAGGGCAACGGAACCCAAGGGGCCAGCAGCTGGCAAACTTCATGGAAAAAGAGGGACTCTCTATGATGAACTCTTTCTTCCAGAAGCGGCCCCACAGGAAGAGGACCTGGTCGAGCCCCAACGGTTCGACAAAAAATGAGATTGACTTCATTATGACGACCAGACGACAACTGTTTAGTGATCTCTCCGTAATCGCGAGGGTGAAAACTGGTAGCGATCACCGAATGGTTAGAGGCACACTGAACCTAAACGTTAGGTTTGAGAGTTCTCGTCTAATGAAGTCAACGCTCCATCCCCCTCGTGCTCTGTTCCAAAGTCCTGAAACCTTTCAGCTCGAGTTACTAAACCGTTTTCAGTGCCTAGAAGACTGCAATGAAGTGGACGATATGAATGACAAGCTCGTGGAAACTGTCCATGCGGTCGGAACTAAGTTCTGCAAGACCCACCGAAGAATAACACAAAAACTCTCCGATTACACTCTTAATCTCATGGCTGTTAGACGGGAGATGAAGCTACATTCTTCAACAGATTTGACAGCATACAGGCAGCTGAACAGACAGATCTCCAAATGCATGCGGCGGGACTAACGCAACTTCAATACAGCTTGTATTGAAGAAGCGATCGAGCGGAACCAAGGCTCCAAAGTCTTTGCCAGAGATCTGTCTGCCAGAAAGAGCCAACTGTCAAAGCTGAAGACCGAGTGTCGCAGTATCGTTTCCGGGGCACCTGAGATTTTGAGTGAGATTGAGAGGTTCTATGGACAGCTGTACACGTCATCGTTGGAGCCACACGGAAGTGTGAGTAACGATCCAAGATCGAGTCTTATCCGACACTATTCCGAAGATATCCCGGACGTCAGTCTAAGCGAGATTAAAATGGCTCTCCAGCATCTTAAAAACGGCAAGACCCCAGACGAGGATGGAATTACAGCGGAGCTTCTGAAAGCGGGTGGAAAACCGGTACTGGAAGTCCTTCAGAGGCTCTTTTCTTTCATTCCATCCTCCATGGTGGCATTACACCGGAGGCGTGGAGCAGAAGTGCGGTGGTCTTGTTCTTCAAGATAGGTGACAATGCTCTCTTGAAGAACTACAGACCGATTTCCCTTCTGAGCCGCGTCTACGTGCTGTTTTCGAGAGTCATTACGAATCGTCTATAGTTTTGACGATTTCCAGCCTCCCCAACAAGCCGGTTTCCGAAAGAACTTTAGCACCGTGGACCACATACATACCCTTCGGCAAGTTGTACAGAAGTCCGAGGAGTACAATTTGCCACTATGCCTGGAGTATGTGGGCTATGAGAAAGCCTTTTATTCCGTCGAAATTTGGGCGGTGCTGCAGTCCCTTCAGCGGTGCCAAGTTGACTGTCGGTATATCGAAGTGCTGAAGTGCTTGTACAGTAGGGCTACGAAGGCTATACGAGTACAGAACCAGAGTACGAAACCTATCCAATTGCAGAGAGGTGTAAGACAGGGTGACGTTATATCCCCGAAATTCTTCATCGCTGCATTGGAAGACGTTTTCAAGCTAATGGACTGGAAAGGATACGGTATTAACATCAATGGCAAGTACATCACTCACCTTCGATTTGCCGACGATATAGTCCTTATGGCAGAATCGCTGGAGAACCTAAGCACTATACTCAATGACCTCAATAGTGTCTCCCAACGGATAGGTCTTAAGATGAACATGGACAAAACAAAGATTATGTTTAATGTCCATGTCACACCTATGCCGGTAGTTGTTGGGAGCACTAAGCTCGAAGTTGTTGACGAGTATAATTACCTGGGACAAATAGTCCGACTAGGTAAGTCCATCTTCGACCGAGAGGTCAATCGATGGATTCAACTCGGCTGGGCAGCGTTCGAGAAGCTACGACACATCTTCTCGTCAGACATACCTCAAAATCTTAAAACGAAATTGTACAACCAGTGCGTGTTGCCAATGATGACTTATGGATCCGAGACGTGGTCCTTCACTGCTGGCCGTATGAGGAAGCTCAAGGTCGCTCAGCGAGCTATGGAGAGGACTATGCTCGGGGTTTCTCTGCGTGATAAACTTAGGAATGAGGATATCTGCAGTAGAACCAGAGTAACCGACATAGCCCAACGGATTAGTAAGCTGAAGTGGCAGTGGGCCGGCCATATAGCTCGAAGAACCGACAACCGATGGGGAAGAAAGGTTCTTGAGTGGCAGCCTCGTACCGGTAGGCGAAGTGTAGGGCGACCCCCCACGAGATGGAGTGACGACCTGATAAGACATGCAGAAAGCCGATGGACGCAGGTGGCTCAGGACTGTGCTTTGTGGCATTCCTTGGAGGAGGCCTATGTTCAGCAGTGCACTTATAAAAGGCTGTAATGATGATGATGATGATGAACATCTTCAGTAAGTATTCAGAAATATAATATAGCAGCTTAATGCTAGTCTATGGGCCACAGCATCCACTTACTACCAGGTGGACTGTGTCGTTTGTCACCCTTATATTATAAAAAAATTAGTAAAAGAATAAAATTATGATTAATTATTGAAACTTCTTTTTTTCAAGTCGCTAATTTTTGCTTTCAGTTGGGCGATGACATAAGAAGTTCGAGTTCGGAGATCAGCGACAGTTCGCATCACTCCAATCACAGCACTCCCAACCGAGTTAATCATAAAAAGTAAGATTTCATATATACATACTTCTTTAAGTCTGCGTCTGTATTTGAACTAGAGTAACTGATATAGTCCAATGGATCAGGAAGATGATAAGGCATTCCACCTTAGACCTCAGGGGTGATAACGCAACTGCATTTTGATTCTTAATAGAGGATTAAATGTAGATGTCTGTGAACCACAGCGTCGTCTTACCAGCAGATAGACTGTGTGCTCGTTCGTCATCCTTTTCCTATAACAAAAATCACCTGCCAGCACAACCAAAAATTTCGTTTAACAATCCTGTCCAATGAATGTGTGGCTGGAAGAAATCGCTTTTAACGATGTCTATGCCATGTCTATGGGCCACACCATCCGCAGACTATCAGGTGGACTTAATCTTTTTTAAAAAATCGAAGGAAGGCGGAAGGTTCTTTTCAAACTACGTAAGACACATTATTATTATTATTATTGTTCTCGGATTTTAGCCAAATAATTTTAACATATTTAATAAGGTTTTTCTGTCAAATGTGCGCAGGATTTGCATAATTTAATTCCTCCCTCTCCCTTCCACCATCGGACAACCAGACGTTCGGCCAACTTCCACCCTTTCGTTGTTGACTCACCACGCATTCGAACCAAACGGTTCGCCACGTCGTTCTTCATGCGTACAGCAAAGGAGTGGAAAAAGTTGCCATCGTCTGTCTTTCCATCCGGTTACAGCGTGGGTGTCTTCAAGGCAAGAGTGAATAGGATTTTGTTAAGTCAGTGTACTTCACCATCTTAGGCTACATCACCGATTACTATCAGGTGGGTAAGCATAGATATGTTGTAGATAAGCGCTGGCTTAGTAGAATATAAAAAACATTGGAATTCCATCAAGAGAACAAAAGCGAATATAAAATATTTCTTTCTTTTTCAGAGAAATATAGGGACTGGTGACTTCATCGTGAGCTTCGTTACACGTGGCGGAAGATATACTTCTCGCATCTATCTAAAAGCCGTTCGTAGCTCATCTACATATTACTAACACCAGATCACTTTATATACAGGCATACGTAACACGAACTTCATGTATATAATTATATTAGTTTACTATATAATGTGCAAGCTCTCAGTGGCAGCAGTGGAAACAGAGCTTAGGTTGTTAAATATACAATATATATTTTTATTATGGCAAATATTGCTTGAAATATTTTCAATTGTGTAACTTTTTTTGCTTTCAAGTTAAACAAAACAACTGTTTTTTTTATTCATAATTTACGTAGTTTATTTAGGTGTATTAAAAACTGATGTATGTTTATTTATTAGGTCAAATTGTAATTACTTGAACTGTTTATGTTATTTGTTTTATGAAAAAAGCATTTACATGATATGTGAAAAAACCAATGGTGATAGGCTAGACACAAAAATAGACCTTAATTACGTCCATCCACACAAAAAATGACAATAACATGGTGACTCTGTGTCTTAACCTTAAGAAAGAGTCAAATATATAATAGCTAAGACAAGAGAAAGAGATAGCAGCATAAAACATATCGCTTAAATGTCATCTCTGCCAAACACAACTTCTGATTACTTTATCTATTCTTTTCAGCCTACTATTTGTTGTTTTGTAATGCAACACAAAGAGTCTATTTGAATAATATTAAAATTTTAAAATGGCGGCCATGCTTATATAAAATAATAATTCTGTTGCAGAATGTTTTATAGTTATATTAGATAAAATTACTCCATGTATAAGTAGCGGCACGAAAGTCTAACGGTGACCGTAATTGCGCATTAGTCGCGCTGATTGACTCTCCAGTCGCATTCGTGCAATTCAATTCGTGCGTAATTTTCGAGCAAATATTTACTTATATTAATATTAGAATTATTTTAACATTTTTTTAAATTCTTTGAATTACGTGATAACCTCAGACCATCAAAAAAGATAGAGGAGTTTTGACGGGAAATTGACCGTCGGTGGATTGTTGCTCCTGTATCATATTGAACAAATATTTGAAGTGGAAAATCCATTTCAAATATTATACGTAAAATTGATGCGATTTTGTATATTGAGTGCATGTGAATTATTATTAGTAAGAACGAAGTGCTTCTAATGTTGATACATATACTCAAGTTAATTAGCCCGTTCTTTTTGTGATTTGTATAAACAATTGTACTAGTTTCACAAAAAATTATCCAAATCACAAAAATGAAGCTGATGTTTTACTAAGTGACAAGTGTAAATTATATTAATTTGTCCGCTTGGTCACCTTATGAATTTGAGATACTGTCGTCATCGACAGTCTACTGGCTTAAGCTGAAATCTCCCAAAAACTGCAATGTGATGCATCAACAAATAGTTTTAAAGTTTTTGACCAAATTATAAAATGTGAATATTAGTATTATTAGTTTACACTGGCAAAAGTACAACCTTACAAGTCCATTACCAAAGTGAAAAAAGAAAACTACGTATCTTTGATGGTCTGAGGAAATATTAAAGAAATTCGTTGAATGTCTTTATCGATTAAAGTTTAAAAAGAGTCAATCCTGTTAGTTAAGTGTTCTTTCTCTTTTACGTCTTAAATATTTTGCCACAATTATTTCAGTATTAAAAATTTGCAACTAGGCAACGACTGACATACACCGGCCAGTCATATGTTCTTCCCAAAGATTAACCATTTGACCTTTATTTATAGTATATATTTTAAGAATTTGCTTAATTTCTTATAGTAATATATTATGAGATTACTTTATTTTCTTAATATTACCAATAAAATATTTTTATATGTTATCATACATTGTGTGCTATAACATTTTTTTTTGTTTCGAATAGTGGCGTAACGGAGGTTGTCTATGTGTGCTTATAGATTGTTTGTGTATTTCAGACACTGTCTACATTTAGAAATTTAAGTTCCTTTATGTTTAAAAAAAATACGGCATTTATTTTGGCTAAAGCAAAAAGGTTCATTCCAAGGGCTGTACCCGGGACCACAAACACATTAGATTTATTTGAGAAGAAAAATTAATGATCAAAATATCGAATCAAAGTTAAAAAAAATTGAATAACGTTTTATATTCATTAGTGGCGAATTTTCTTATGATTTTTATTTTCGTTTTTTATAACGCTGTGTGGGCTGCTATAAATTATTTTGTTTACCTATTATTTTACTATTGATATTTGAATTACGAAATCATTTAATATAATTAGATTTCTTATGTATAAATACACAGTTTAATGATTTCACTCTTTTTAAACTCTGATATATATACCTACTTTTGTTAAAAATGAAAAAATCGACGCTATAAGAAACGCAAGTCTTGTTTGACTGTTATCGCAAAATATAAATAGTAGTAAATCTCTTTTCATCTTAATTTAGTAAACATTTGATTAGCAAGTGCACTATCAGTAATGTCCGATTGAAGTTTCAGCTTCTGCTTCGGCCATTTTAACCTTAAAGAAACCACCTTGGGCCAACTTTTGGCTTCAGTCAAAACTTCGTAACGGACTGTGTTATGAACTGAGCTCATTCGTAGAGCGAGAGCGCGAGGAACATGGCGATGCAATTTTTGTCATCTCTAGATCAACTTCTAGAGATGTTTAAAATTACCTTTTTTATATTATGCAGTCAATATAAAACGTTATTTAAAAAAAAAACTAAAATAGTTTATATTATTAATTTTGAATATCTTAGGATTTTTAAGTTTTCGGCCTAAAATTGCCCTTCGGTCCGACACTATAATTATCACATTCATCTTTAAATAATGAAGCGATAAACAATCTTATTCGGAAGCAATAAGGACGTGGTGAATATGCTAGTAGGGTGACCATACGACATACCCGACTGGACAACTTGTGAATAGGTAGTAAAAGCTGCCTTTATCAATAATTATAATTGTAATTAATAAAAAAAACTAGATAGGATATTTTTTTAAATACTAAATTAGTACATGATGCACGTTAGTACACCTTAAAGTTACAATCTGTTGTGTTATGTTGTATTAACTGTTTATTACCGGTTCTGGTGCACGGATTTAATAAGTTATCGTTATTTGATTAATGCTAGAACTACATTTAGCCCCACCTACACAAGTCCAGTAATTAAGCTCACATAACTTAATTGCCGAACTACCAGTAGGTAGTGTCATATCAAAATATTAAGAAATATATCAATTTGTAAGATTAGTCCCATATCGTAAGGTCACTATATGAATTCAGATGTAGTTATAGTCTTAATCGTTTTCATTTTATAACATGGCAATATTACTGTAAACATAGAGCCTTAAAACCATTTGTCCTCGTAAGTATTTTTTTTTATTATTTTGCATTTGGATATTCTAGGGTACATTTTGTTTTCTGTCATAGAATAATGGTGTTATTTGTATAGAAAAATACCGGTTAATCCATATCAATTGACTGAATGTACATTTGTAAATGCACAATCCTTAGGTGATAATTTATTTTTAATATGCAGAAACACCCAAAGACGCTTTATAGCTTAACTATATGTATAGGTTCTAAATATATATTTATACGCTCGGTGAGCATTGTAGCGGGGATTACTTATAAGGTTATTATGGTACTAGTTTTGCGTTCTGTGCAAACATTGCCAGGTTTTACCTCTAGATAATTATATCACGCACAGAATATTAAAAAATATATTTTCTGTAATTTTATTTGACGTACCAAAGAAAAAAGGTTGTATTTAGTCTGTCTTTTTGAGCAATAAAAGAGACATCTATAACAATATAATAAACTTCAAATTTTTTTTAAACAATAATATTTCTAGTTAGCCCAGGATTAAAAATTATTATGTAGTACTTGTAAAATGCATAAACAGTAGTTTGGTGGTTTAATTAGACGCTCGGTGAGCATCACATATTCTATGTATGTATAAGTAGCAGCACGAAAGCCTAGCGGGGTGACCTTAATGGTGCATAAGTCGCGCTGATTGGCTTATTAAGCATAAGTCGCCTTAATTGGCTAGTGCGTATCGTCCTCACGCGCTGATTGGCTCGCCAGTCGCAGTCGTGCAATTCAATTCGTGCGCACCCCTTCACATTTCGTTCAAAGCTAGATTTACGTGCCGCGACTTGTACCGTATAATTGCTTTAATTTATTTATGCAAAGTATATTTGCATTAATTTTACAACGATAAGTGGTGCCTTAAGATTTCTTGTAAATCAAATTGCTATAAATATAACTTTAAATTTAAAAAAAAATTGAAAACCCCCGAAACAAAATGAGCTAATGATCTTCAAATCGGTTCATCCGTTCAGGGGCTATGATACCACAGACAAGACACATAGATACACACGTTAAACATATATCACCCTTCTTTATTCTTGGGGGTTAAAAACAAAAACAACGCTGATAATGTGACCTCAGTGTCACTTAACTCGTTCTTAAATAAATAAACTGCAATTAAAGCCAAAAAAAATCTGAATTTTCTAATCGGTCATATCATATTAGTTGTAGTTCAGTACTTTAAGTGTCTCTGTCTTTTGATTTTAGTAATTTGCTGATTTGTTCAAGAGGCTATATCTATATATTTATATCTTATTTATGGTGGAACACCAACCCCTTGTTTCCTATTTGCTAGTTCTGTTATAGGTTATTAAATTTTATTTTAGCATAATATATGCAACGATTTTCTTGTAATTGTTATAGCTCTTCCATATAGAATAAATTTATTCGTTACATAAAAAATGTTTAGATTGACTTAACGGGAAATTATATAAATAGCTTATTTTAAAGAACAATTCTAAAAAAAGCTTGTAGTAAAGGTCTATAATTTCTTATGTGATTATATTTAAATGTCGCTATTTTACTTGTTGAAATCAAGCATCACATAAAATCGTACAAACACCAGTCTTCGTATGACATTTTGTGCCTTTTTCGATAAGTTGATGTTAGTACTTAAGAAATTAAAGATAATATAAGGTGTTCGCTAGAATATGAATCAGTTGTTCGTAGTTACCGTGTAATGGGGGCTAATAATGTAACGGTCACCAGATGTCGCTAGTTGGGACTGAGGTGAACTTATTTGTTATGCAAATAATTACACAATGGCATCATCATTGAACAGTTGCGATTAAATTATAAATTTTTCGGTTTCTAGTGTATGTATATGCATAAAACAATGCCTCAATGCTGTATTCTATAATTTTTTACATATTTTTAACTTTTTTAAATTGTTCTACTTTTAGGAATATCCTTTTTTATAGGATAGGGTGACAAACCTGCACCTGATGGTAAGCGGTTGCTGTGGCCACATCTGTCCTCGTTTGCGAATCAAAATGCAGATGCGTTGTCACTCGTGAGGACTAAGGTGGAATGCTTCGTTTCCAGTAAAAAGGATCTCCGGTTCTCTACACTCACTATACGAAACACAGCAGTGTTAAGCTGCTACTTAACGCTGGTATTCTGTGAGAGCGTGGTCCTTCCCCGGTCGAGCCGACCCACTCGTGCGACAACTATACTACTAATATAGCTGCAGCATGGCTTTACCACGTTGTTTGGTTAACTCATTTCTAATCTATTTAATATAAACTATAAGTAGTATTTCAGAATAAAACATTAATATCTACATTTTTTAACAAATTAACTTCCCCCGCTATGAAATCCTTCAAATATTTCACCTCACTCCTAAGTGACGCCGCCCTGGTGAATACCCTCATTCATGCGATGATCTCTTGAAAAATGCCAGAGGTAGAATTCATTCTTAAGGATATGCCAAATATTTATAAAAGTTATCCAATCGATCTTCTTACTTTAAAATGTAATTAAAGTTACTTTTCATTAATGACGAAAAAAAAGACGCTTGAGTGTTTCTTTTCTACCTTTATTTTTTGACTAAATTTGTTTTTTAATTCTAATTATTACAAATTGATTTGATGCGGAATTAGAAACTACTCAGCATCTTCTAGTCTTTGTGTAACTAGAAGAAATATTATTAATTACGTATGGCAATTTTTAATATTAAAATATAATTGAAAGTTTGGCCTAAAGGTCTAGATACCAGGCCATAAACTCTAAAAAAAAATCATTGAAAGTACCGTATAGCTGCGCACAGATAATTAATAATTAAAATGTTTTAAAATAACAGATTTGTTTTAATGTTGTTCATATTGAATTATATTTTTCATCTGCAAGCGTCACTGTATTAGTTGTATTCTGCCAAGGTGATAATACACGGTTCTTTCTCAGTCTCGTTATTCAGCAAATGTTAATTCCTGTCGAGCGAGGAAAGGTCGCATGTGTTTACGCGTATTCGTGTTTGTTTCATTTCATCCATTTTGATAAATAATGATAGGCTGAAAAACAATCACCATAATTCAGAAAGTGAATGTGAATGAAGGGGAGAATAGAATAAGTTTCTTAAACGGAATCCGGATTCATTCTTTGTTCATTTTACGTTTTTACGATGCTGCATCATCAGTAGACATGCGCAAAATGTGTCAGTGAAAAGAAATGAATGAAGTATATCTTTTCGCTCCATGAAGTAGTTCACTCATTTAGTTCAGTACTTCATTTAGTTCAACAAACCAAAACGAGTTCGTAACCCTAGGATATCGAGCTCGCAAGTGTGATTGATGAGTGAGTTACGACAAATGATGCACTTCACTTAATTAATTCACCTTTATACTAATTTCGATTTTCCTTCATACTCTATACAGGCTTAGGACTGTCAACCATGAAAAACTATTTGTTATTGAGTACCTAGTATGTTTTCTGTTTTCTCTATGTATCTAATAGGTTGGCGTATTTAAAAATCGAAATATGTACAGCGATTTAAAATTATTTACAGGATATTTATATACTATTTACCTACATCTATTTATAATTATACATTTACATACGTTGCTGATTAATTATTGACTATTACTACTTACAAATAACAATTGGGACAGTTTTTTGGTTGTTAACCGAGTCCTTCTTTCGTTCAAAATATGTCCGGCTTTAGAAAAAATTCTTTCGCATGGGACAGAAGTCGCTACAAGATGCAGTCTTTTTAGGGCGTATTTGAAGAGGATTGGGTAGAACGACCGGCGCTCGTGCCACCAGCGCAGAGGATCATTGCACCGTTGTAAAAGTGGTTCCTGGAGATATTTATCTATCTCCACAATGCCAGCGGCCAAAGGATTTGTAGGTGTCAACTTTGCCACTTCTTTGTCAAATTGGTCCCATATGGACGTCATGGCAGACACTGACGTGGATGTGGATGGCTCTGATATTGAAGGCAATGTCGTTGTAGTTTGCCTTTGCTGCACTGTACAGACTTTCCTCTTCAATGTAGCCACAGCCTGGTCGAAATTATTTATATGTCTGAATCCTTTATTTTTGAATCGAGGATCCAGTATCGTCGCCTCGCTATACAATATGTGTTTCTCAATGTTGGAGAAACGCTTTTCTAACTGCTTGTCGAGTGTATTCAGCATTAACTGCACTCGCGTTGGAAGCGTGGTATTATTTAAGTGCGCTTTGACATGATTATTCATGATGCCACACAGGGGGATGACTTTGGCCAGCGAAACATTCTTCTCGACACTAATTTCGACGGTTATGTCGTAAAAAAGTTTTAAAATTGTCGCTGCGCTTTCTATAACTTCCCAATCGTCGTTATTTAGCGCCAGCTCCTGTCGCATTATAGCTATTGTGGCGATTACGGCATCCTTGGCTGATAACAGCCGCTGGAGCATGTCATAAGTGGAATTCCACCGCGTTGGCACATCCTGCTTTAATTTTAGTTGGCCAAGGTTCAGTTGTTTTTGCATTTCTCGTAGCTTATTTTGAGCTTGAGAACTTCTTTTAAAAAATTCGACGATACTTTTAACCTTGACCAACGTTTCCGATAGAGTCGTCAGAGCGGCTTGCACACATAAACTAATTGAATGCGCAAAGCATGGTATATGCCATCTACCGGTATCTCTTATTGCAGCAGTAATGTTGGCTGCATTGTCACTCGCAATAGCTGTTGTATAGTCGGCTATATTCCATTCTGCCATTACATCGCATAGAAAGGTTTTTAAATTTTCGCTTGTGTGTCGTTCATTATATTCAACACAACCGATTAAATTAGACTTCAATTTAGTTTCATCCGATGTGGTGCTAATATAATGTACAGTCAGGGCTATAAAACTATCATTGTTTATTGAGGTCCAACCATCTGTTGTCAAACAGAAAGCTTGTCCCTCTACTTGGACCTCACTTTTAACCTTTTCTATGCATTTATTATATAATTTGGGTAAAATACTTTCCGATATGGTTTTTCGTGTTGGGAGTGTATACTGTGGGTTAAGCAGGGAAATCAATTTTTTGAATTCGTCATCTTCGACTATAGAGAAGGGGTAGTGCCCCTTAGCAATCATTTTTACCAGCTGCTCGTCGATTTGCTCGGCACGCCGTGATGATAACGGCTTCGTGCTTTGAGTGTAATTTTGTATAGATGGCTGACTAGATGAAGAAGTAGCCCGAGGTAGATCCTTAGTTTCTATACTGGCAACTGGACGTATGTGGGGCTCTGGGCCTGCAGATCCAATAAGCTGTTGCTGTTGCCTTTCTTCAACCAACTTAATTGTGGGGTGCTTCGTTCTTAAGTGCCTGTTAAGGTTTCCTACATTACCACCAGACACTGATAATTCACTAGAACAATAAGAACATTTTGCCTTTTTAGGTCCGTTTTCCATAAAATGGTTCCACACAGCACTTCTTTTTCTATTTACAGTCTCCATTTTTAAATCTAAGTAGATATGTAATTTATACGTAAACACAAAAAATATAGGTACTAGAACAGTGAGAGTACGAATTCGTCTTTTTGGGTCCTTTTTCCGTAAAATAGTTCCACCACACAGCACTTTCCTTTCTATCTATATTCTCACTTTTAGTTCAATTAATCATTATATTTAAAAAACTGATAGAGGATAAATACGATAACACAATTTTAGCTATAGCTACCTACAATAAACGTAACGCACCGCACAAGTCAACAAGTGCAGTATTAGACTATTAGTGCATTCCGTTTCCGTTTGTCCTCGACCTCAAGTCGAACACAACTTGTGAACTATGCGAGTAAGAAATTCAAATTCTAAATTATTGTGCTTTATCTCCACCGCAAAAAGCTCAGTTTTGATTGCAATAGCAATGCTACATAAAGAGAGATGTCGATATTGCCGATCCTTCGACGATCTTAAAAAATACGAAAATAATAATTCATTACCTAAACCATTTGTTTAGTTTACGTACATTTTTGTACGCTAAATTAAACTTTATTAGTATGAACAGAAATCTCATATTAGTATGTTTAGACTAACTACACTGTTGCATAATATTATTTGACCTTTCGTGCACATGTGTCGTGTAGGCAAAAAGGCAAAAACGCCCCGCAGCGCCGCGTCTACACGTCGGCCGGCCAACTCCAGCCGAAGCCGACCGGCCGGCGCCGAAGTGACACGAACGAATAACGAGCATGTGCGAGTGAGTGATAGAGCGAAAAGAAAGGCTGAACTAAATGAAGTAGAGACACATTCTTAATGATACTGAATGAATGATAAGTTTATTTTGCGAAATGAAGTACTTCATTTCCTTCAATCGTTCGCGAACTACCCATGTCTAATCATCAGAGATCAATACCTTTACAGTGAACAGGGAACGAACTATTGAGACAGTTCTTATTTTTAAATTTGAATTATTTATTTAAAATAACGGTTAATAACAAACCGTGTAATATCGCCTTTAGACAGGATCTATTGTCATTATGGATAAAGAGTTGCTAAGATATGTGTATGATATACTGGCAGACCTTAAATGCAATTCGGTTAGACTCATTCCATAGAACAAGTGTATTTGTTTTTAGGGTCTTAATCGTAAAAATTAAATTTACTTGTTTCCTTTTATGACGAAACCACGAAAATGGTGAGCTTACATTTCATCCGGCCTACACTCGCCTACACCAAATGCAAACAATGTTTATGTTATGTGTTATGTTTTTACTTACTTACTTATCGTCACGCACAATCCCTGACGGGGTAGCCAGAGAGAACAGATCGCCAAGTGTCACGATCCTTACATACCTCTTTCGCTTCTTATGTTTTTAGCCATGTAAAAGTATCAAACGAATGTTAAATATTATAATGTTTTATATTTATTGATGTCATATAGTTTGTTATCTTGAGAAATTTGAAGAACAAAAGGAAAATGGTAGCTAATAGAGATAATTATTAAATTGGATAAGAACCGACTATGTATATCTTTATTTTATTTAATTAAAAATCATTCGGCTTAAGTAAATACAGGCAAAAGTAGCTATAAATAATTTTGCTTATAGGCACCTACTTTTGATATTGTTGCGCATAGCATAGACCATAAGAGGTGCTTAGGTTTGTTCAAAATGACTTAATTGTTATGTTACAAAACTTTTGGAACTAATTTAATAGATAAATTGTTATATTAAAAAATATTGTCTGTTGTATGGAACGTCATTGTAGTAAGGGACTTCAAATGCGAATGACTGTGGCGTGAATGGGCTTTGTTGCGCACAATAACTAATATTTTTTGTATGCGTTACGAAAATGGAAATAAAATAATTGCATCCAGATAAGGTGTTTTTCTGATTTTAAATTTTAAAATTAATACGCGTTTATACCGATTGCGATTTACACATTTATTTTTTATTTTTATAACGGCTAAGTTTTAAATCATACGTAAACTTCATTGTATTACTACACAGGAATATAATATACATAGAATACTTTACAAGATACAAGAAGTATCACTCCGCAAAACTTAAGTATATAGCGACAATATACGACGAAATGAATTGCAATAGAGCTGAGAGTTTTGGCGGGAACTTGACCGGCGACGGATTGCTGTTACCTGTATTATTGTTTAAATAATGGTTTGAAGTGGATTTTGATATATAAAAGTGGTGCGATTTTGTGCGCAGTGTAAATGTCTGCGCATGTGAACTATTAGTGGAAACTGTCAAATAAGTGTTTTGATGGTGATGTGATTCTCAAGATAAGGTTTCTGTCTAACTCAAGGCGCCTGAGTTACCATGCCCAACTATGAGCTGTCTGCTGGCTCAAGTTGCCGTCAAAATCTCCCAAGTGCTGCACAATGTGACGCATCAACATATTGTGAAACAGTGTATTATGGAGGATAATTATTCAGGTTCAGAAGGGCTAGAACCCAGAGCCGTAAAACCAGTTATTAAAAAAATGCAATTAAGTTCGCAGTATGGAGTGTAGAGTACAAGGAGGACAATCTCTATATATGAAAAGTGTCCCTAAAAACGTGTCCAATAAGGGTGGCGCTGCAGTAGCATAGGATAAATTTAAAAAAAAGCGCCAAAATTATTTAGAATAAGATGGAGAAATAAACAAGGACCGACCAATCCAAAGTTTTGTACTACGTAAATAGTTGAGGTTTTGTATACTGGAATTTTACTAACTACCCTAGTCATGAAATTTTTTAAATATTTGAATTCAGCTGACTTCACTCCGTCTACAACAGCTATATTCATATCGTAGTTTTTCAGACGCCAGCACTATTGTGGTAGGTTTTGGAACCTCTATTTTCAGTATATAGTGGGACACTTTTTTAAATTTCGCACCTTATAAGATGGTTCTCCTTCTACTCTACACTCCATAGTTCGCAGCGCTGAGAGCACAAGGTACTCTGTGGTATAGTGCATATTAAGAGCATTAAACATGATTCGTCTTGCTGCACATCCCGCTAAATCATGCACGATGCAGAGGGACAATAATAATATTTATTGTGCACGTTAAGTCGTCAAGGTGGACCTGATGTAAAGTGCGTTAATATAATATTCACGTACATGGTGTGTCATTTGTTCTCTTACGCTTACGGTTGTCTTCTTATGACGTATAATAAATCTGAATTTCTTTAACTTACCAGTCATGTACCTACCCATATGTTACTATTATTGTCCTTTTGGGACGTTCAAATGTCATATATATGTATATATTAGATCATATATACTATGTCAAAAAACTATTTTGCAATGTCGATATATAACTATATTACAACCTCATTATTACTGTTTTAGGTACAAATTTCAGAGCGACGCGCGGCAATTACAGAACACTATTACTCCTAGCGGTGACAGCAATCCATGAGCTGGGCCCGCCAAGGTGTTTCTGATGTTTATGACGTTAAGAATAGATAATATAATCACTACGTTTTTAAAGTGCAGAGCACCTGGCCTAATGGGACATTAAAATTATATACAGTTTAGTATTATTTTGTACCAATCATCAAATTAAAAAATATCCATGTCTGGCTATATATTTTTAATTTGATATCTGTAGCTAAAATGTAGTGATCATATACTCTTTGTCTGAATCAAGAAGTATTATCTACATTTTATCGTACTCTGTGGTAATCGTTTAATCTTATTTATCTGTGACGTAGTTCGCTCGCCTCACTCCGCCGCCGCCGTCGTCTGTCAATCGTCACTTAAAGTTATTAGTATTTGATCTATTTCGAAATTATAATAATTATTCAATTTGTACTTGTATTTTGTATTTGAAACTGGAAAAAGTGTAGTAGCAAACTTCTGTTACTTAATCAGTTGACAATAATGTTGCAACCGTTGGTAGATGCTTTTTGGAATGCCGACGTTTGGTTACCGCCAAATACGACGTGGGAAGATATTGCTCCTGGTCCACATAAGGTGGTGGTGTATGCGGATCACCGTCACGTCTTCTTTCCAATACCGTTAGCGTTCGTGTTTATATGCCTGCGTTTTGTACTTCAAAGGTAAGTGTGTAACCTATTTTCTAATTACTAAATCAACTGGTAAAGTGTTATAGGGCGTGTTCGAATAGAACAAATTTTCATATCAATCATGTGTCATGATTCTTAAAGTTTTTGAGCTGATATGTAAAATGATGTTAACAATCAGTTTGTTTTATCCTTGTATTAAAATAAGTAATCGTTATTACACACCAACCTATCGTCGAATTTAAAAATCTTAATTAAGTTAAAGTTTCATTCATCATCGTAATTAATTTCAATCTGATTTTATCATAAAGTTAAAAAAATATATTATTTTTTTTCATTACATTATGTAAAACATAAAATTTCTTTTGATTATAATCAATGGTAAGTCAATATTAATATTTTATTTCATTATTACTTAAAAATAATGGTAAGTATAGTTAAGAAATACTGTAGCCATTTCATAGTTGGTTATGAAATGTATAATTTTTTATCTTTTCATTAAAAGTAATACACAGTTATTCTTCAGAATGAATTCAAAACAAAACAACAAACAATTGAAACATTAATAAATTTACAATTGCAAACATTCATTACCTTTAACTAATATTTATGGTTTAATTTTGTTAAATATGAGCTTATTTTACATTCCTCATGTATGACTTCACAACTGCAAAAATCTTAGCCCTTTAAATGATTATGTGTTCTGTAGTTTCGTAATATTAGGAACATAATATATATTTTTTATATAGAATAATGGTGTCAAATGAGCACACAGTCCACCTGATGGTAAGTGGATGCTGTGGCCCATAGATTTCTACATTTATCCTTAATTAAGAATCAAAATGCAGATGCGACAATGCATGCAATGCAAAAATGAAAAAACATTGTCACCCCTTTTTTGGACACCCATTGGACTAAGATGGAGTGCCTCATTTCCAGTAAAAATAGTCTCCGGTTCTCTACACTCACTGTACGAAACACAGCAGCATTAAGCTGCTATTTTACGCTAGTAGTCTGTAAGAGTGTGGTCCCAACCAGGTCGAGCTGACACATTTGTGCTACAACCATAATCTAGCTGCAGCATGGCTCTACCACGTAAAGTAAAGAATATATAACTGTCATGTTGCTAATATATAATATAACTGCCAATGCAATATAGGTTAGTTGATTTTCATCACTTAAATATAATTTTTTGTCTCTGGTTTCCTTTCTTTTTAACACTAACCACACATGGTAGCATTTAACTATGTTAATCACATCTGAATCAGGATTGGAACTTGTTTGCTCAAATTATAAAATGTCTGACTTCGTTTGCTTGTTCATCAGTTTTTAATAGTCCACTGTTGGAAATAGACCTCTTCCGTTAGGGAGTGTATGCTTTTAACGTCACATAGCAAGTATACAGGTAATCATAGTATCGGACATCTCACACATTTGACTTTCAATCAATTTCTGATTGCTGAATACTTATTTCATCATAATTATAATTATAAACTCATGTTTCTCACCCATGTTAAGCAGAGTATGGACTTCAATTTGGCACAAACTTGACAACTCTCTCACATACATATAATATCTACTTATTTCCTATGTGGGAGAGCATAAATGGGTCAGCTTGATCAGGGAAGGACCATGCTCGCCCAGTGTAATGCTGCCGTTACATATGGTGAGTGTAGAGAACCATAAAACCTTTATAGAGGACACGAGGTATTCTATCTTAGTTCTCAGAGGTGACAATGTATCAGCATTTTTATTGTTAGTTGGTGATGGATGTAGATGTCTATGGACCACAGCGTCCACTTACCATTAGGTGGATTGTGTCCTCTTTTGTCACCCTTCTTCTATAAAAAAATCACATATATGCTTGTGAGTTAAGAAAACTCTTAACTTGTCTACCATCAACATAAAAGTATCTAATTTATTCAGTTAATCTATTTAGCATTTTTGCTAGAAACCACTTTCCATGATGAATTGAATGCTAAAATGAAACAATATCCTATTGTAAGTTGGAAATATTGAATATTATTTTTTCCAGGGTGTATAAATAATGTCTATTTTCCAATTTTGTGATACCATTGTATACAGGCATTAGAATTAAAAAGGCACAAACAAATTTGTATACTTATTTACTAAAATTCAATATCCATATTCTGCAAGGATTATTAAAAATGAACCATAGGAAGCATAAGTACCTTTCTTTCTTCTTCTTTCTAAGTCTGTAAAGTAGTCTGCTGGAAATGAGCCTCTCTCGTTGTGTAGTAATCATCATGCTTCTCTTGCCTCGTTGTTCTAGTGGTTGTAGTAGTGCGATTGCTGATTATGAGGTCCTGGGTTCGAATCCCCGGTCAGGCCAAAAAACCAGTTATTGAGTTTTTCCATCAAGAAATTCTCAGTAGCTGCCCGGAGTCGGGAAGTTGGCGGTGTTTCACCCCCGTGCCTCGGAAAGCATGTAAAGCCGTTGGTCTTGCGCCTGATCTCTCTCCGGTTGTGTCGGGTTACCGTCCCATCAGGCTATGAGAGTGAGGGAATAGAGAGTGCACCTGTGATTGCGCATACACTTGGGCACTATAATCCTGTCCTGCTAGTTGGCTAGTCTTCGTTGAGACTGGCAGCCGTGGCCGAAATTCAGTCTGGAGGACATTATCATTATTATAATTAGCTGGATAAACATCGGTTTAGGGAGGCCCTTGCTGACTCTGCTGACTGTCATTCTTTTCTCGTTCATTCTATATGTCCAAACCACTGAAGAATAATATAAGCCAGGGATAAACTTGTTATCTGTCTGCCAAATTTCTTTAAAAAGTATCGATTTTCATAATAACATGTCAAATGTCAATAAACAATTTGGAATAATGAGAATCACAGTACAAAACACAAAATTACTTAAAGCCAATACAAAAATGTATAACAATTATTAATCACCATCCACCAGGTAGAATTGTAGTCAAGTGCTGGTTTTTAATAGATTAAAATAATATATAATTTTAGGTTTAGGTCTTTGCTTCACTTTAAGTGTTTCTGGTTTTATTATTGGTAAAAATGAACCTGAATATGATTGGGCACTATAATCCTGTCCTGCTAGTTGGCTAGTCTTCGTTGAGACTGGCAGCCGTGGCCGAAATTCAGTCTGGAGGACATTATCATTATTATAATTAGCTGGATAAACATCGGTTTAGGGAGGCCCTTGCTGACTCTGCTGACTGTCATTCTTTTCTCGTTCATTCTATATGTCCAAACCACTGAAGAATAATATAAGCCAGGGATAAACTTGTTATCTGTCTGCCAAATTTCTTTAAAAAGTATCGATTTTCATAATAACATGTCAAATGTCAATAAACAATTTGGAATAATGAGAATCACAGTACAAAACACAAAATTACTTAAAGCCAATACAAAAATGTATAACAATTATTAATCACCATCCACCAGGTAGAATTGTAGTCAAGTGCTGGTTTTTAATAGATTAAAATAATATATAATTTTAGGTTTAGGTCTTTGCTTCACTTTAAGTGTTTCTGGTTTTATTATTGGTAAAAATGAACCTGAATATGATTTTCTTTACTGCATCCTATTATCAGTGTAGCTTTGGGTTATTTTTAACCAACTTCAAAAAAGGAGGAGGTACAAAATTCAACTGTATTTTTGTAATGTGTTACCTTAGAACTTTTTTCTAAGTGAACCGATTTTGATTATTCATTTGCTTCTCATGTGGTCCCATATAAATTTACCAGTAGGTTTTGAGATATCCTTAATGATGCATATTTAATCGAATTTGACTACATTGATGATTTTCTCATTTTATTTATATTGAAGTTGGTTGTGCAAAGTTTTTAATTTACTTGTTTTAAATATGTAGGTATGTTGTTTCTCAATTGCCACAGAACATTACTAGTATCCCCTTATCCAACTTTCAAACCACAGAAGTATCGTCAACACAATTATCAAAAATGTCCATTACTGGATGTGAGCTTCTTGTAAAATATGATATCAGGCTTGACAGGTGAATTGATCACCGCAAACAACTTGTACCGTTAATGCTTCTCCCTGTTGTCTATCTCGGTATGTTACATCTGGTGTGAAAAGATGGTAATATTTATCAAAGCTATTATCTTATAATTTTTCAAACTTTTAGCTATATTTGACTGATAAAACTTGTAGCATGTTTTTTTAACCAACTTCAAAAAGGAAGAGGTACTCAATTTGACTGATTTTTTTATGTGTATGATGTGTGTATTTTTTTGAATACTTCATAACTTTTTTCTAGGTGAACCGAATTTGAAAATTCTTTTTTTTTAAAGTAGTGCTTCTCATGTGGTCTCATATAAATTTTATCAAGGTCCATTCGTTTTTGAGTTATCCTTAATAATTTATATTGAAGACAGTTGTATAAATTTTTTAATTTTACTACTTGTAAATTCATAATTTTGTGTAACCCTTGTCTATTTATAATTGCTTACTTCCAATGACAAGTTTAACATAGATTTATTTATCCATCTTTGCTTTAAACTACTCCCACATTAATACCCGCAGGCACAATATAATTGTATCATTTAATACATTAATCTGCATAATGACATTTAAATGATTGTCCAACATCTCGTTGAGACTCCTAGACACATTCAATTGATGATTTAATACAATTGACTAAAAGCAATATTAATTTAACATCTGCCTCCAGATACATTCTTTCATTATCCAATTTAATATAATTTATGTTACTTAAAGTAGTGGTGGCTTCATTTTATATGATTTTATAATGTTACATTTCCCTCATTTAATGTTATGTTTGACCTTGTGATATGTGATAATATATAAGCTGGGTTAAATCTGGATTCCTGAAAACAAACATATGTTTTGTATTCAAACACATTCAAGTTTTTACACACTAATGTATTTAACATTATAATTGCAATGTATTATTCCTTCCTCCCCCATCCATGCACTGCACAGGGGACTCTGTAACACCTATGGTAAAGAAATGTTTGTTAAATGTGCCTTATCCTGTGATAGCACTTGACAACAACTGAACAAGCCGTAGAACAGGATTAATATCCTGATCTGTGGCTTGTTCAATTTCATTAGAATCTTGGTTAAACAACTGTTTATTTCAGGGCAGGGCCTCCCTAGCTTGTCTACAGTCTACTAGATTTTTCCAAAGGTGAGCGTTTTCATTAGTGAAGTTTCAACATACCAGTGAACAAACTTTACTTATGAAAGGGGATTGGTATGACTGGTTCCTGCCCTATAGAGGCCAGAGCCAATCCTCTTCTGGCCAGTTCTGGTTCAGAACCTGTGTTTAAAATAGTTAGGTTAGTGCTAAATATACATTCAATCAACACCTTGCCTCGTTCATTGGGATTTTCCATTCCCTAGAGGGTGATGAACATTGGTGTCCATCCCGATCACAACTACCTCTAGACTGGTCCTCTCACAGAAATGCACCAGCCTGACGAAGTCATGAGGGGGAGGAGTGTCTACCTCTGGCATGTAGACCGAGGCGACGACTATACTTTCCTCCTGTGTGTTTTGTAATGCTTATGCATACATGTCTCTGGAACAGAAATCTGTTAATGGTTGTGCACAGATATCTTTAGTAGTATAAACATACACTCTAGACTTGTAGTGCTCAGAGTTGTAGAATAACTTACCTTTTAGGTTGTTTAGACCCTTGATTTACCGGCCCCAACCCACGGCTATTGGATTAGGGTTATAGCCATTTGTTGAGTCTCCAACCATTTGCATAATTGAGCCGACGCAGTTTCACTGTGGTGGAGGTTGGCCTGCGCAAGGCTAGTTTTGGACGAAGGGCACGCCATCATTGACCGCGTCCTTCCTGTCCTTGCCCAATAATAAGCCTGCCAGAGGGTCACATTGTCAGCTACTGAGTCAGAGTTGGACGGCAAAGTGCAGCTCTCCTCGTCACTCAGTAAATTGCCGCTGAGCCCGATCTCCGCTGGTGGTTTCGACTCGGTTGTGCAGGCCGTTTTGTCACTGGTTTTGGGGTCCATTGATCCTGCTGCCTCGGTGTCCATGGCACCAGTGTCCGCGGCTTTTGGGTTCTTTACCGCGTTTGCTCGGTGGAGTATCATAAGATTTTCCTCCACGACCCTGAAATTTTACGTACACCGCCCCACATACACATGCGAGGCGGCGTTCCGGCTTTCAACAAGGTCGGGATATGATCCTCCGGCACCGAAAAGCGTGAGTCTTTCCAGGCTCCCTGGGCAACTGGGATGAGGATACCACATTTGACCCTTTGTCGTATCTCCGACTGTTTCTTGATGATCAGCGAGATGTTGGATTTGAGGGCGAGGGTAGCTATGTTCCCCTTCAATCAATCCATAGCCTTTTGGTCGTTGCACTACAGCTTTACGGCACCCTCCGTGTAGACGGGTATGCCTCTGTAGACTGGGCCCGACGCCTCTGGGCTCTTGGCTACTCCAAGCCTCACTGATCATCTTCCTTTGGATAGATACGATACACACAATTCAGCTTTGACTGCAGAAGCATAGCAGGTCTTTGCAGCCTTGGATTGCTGTTCGAGTCTCACGTTTTTATGCTCGTCTCTCGGCGTGGTTCAGTTCTCGTTCAGCTTCCTTTTGGCTGCTCTTTCTTTTTTATCACGACGCTTGGCTGCTTTCTACTCGAACCGATTCCAGCAGGCGCGATTTTTATCCTTTTCAGTTTCAGTACGACTACTGGGTCCAAGCACCACAGGAGCAGCAGCTTGCCCTGCCTCCTTAGTTTTTCGTTTGGGAGCAGCCAGCTCTGCCCTTTCTTTACGGACTTTCTCTCTCTGCTTCCTGTTCTTTTTCTTTACCTTACTTTTGCCCCTTGGCTGGATACACCCACTTGATGGTCCGTCGGGTCCGTTAGTCACCTTTTTGGGTGCTTTGCCTTTCCCTTTACGGCTCACCAATTGCCAGGTAGCTGAGAAGAGGTCTTTCGTTCTAAAGGGGTTCCTTAGGAGCATTTCTACTCGCGGTCCCTTGTTCCCTATTCGCATCCAGCTCCGAGGAACTGGTTTTAGGAGCCTCCAGCGTGGAAATTCCCTTGAAATTGCTACCTATACTGGATGACGTACGCTGAGGAGTCGCCATTTTACTGGCAGTTTCTCCTTGAGTGTTGGTGCCTCGGGTAGTCACCTCTCCTTCTTTTATTTTGGGCCTTAAGTCGTCCATTATTTAGTTTTAAGATTCGTCCCCCGGCTTCCCATCCTCCATGGAGCCCGCACCTTTGGGAACGCCCTACTTTAAAACAAAAGAAATTTCAGACGTTAGGGTTACCGGGAGAATATAAGGACGCGAAGTTGGCTCTTTAGCGCGACATCGAGAGCTCGATCCAGGGCTGAATAGGCTCACTCCCGCTGCCTGAATGACTGTCACTTGCTCCTTCAGCATGGCCTTTACCACCACCTAGCCCTTTTCAGGAAACTAGGCAGCCCCCACATCCCTTGCCTGCGACCCTCTGACGGAGGGCTTGGCCTTTTCCCTACCTGTAGCTAGCAGATTGGGCCACCGTTTAGCTTGAAATCGGACCAAACAGAGCATGTTGCCTCTCGCCTCTTATACCCCAATGACGATTGGCTCAACCCTCCAGGACTCCTTCATCCCCGCGTAAGGCGCTCGACTGCGCAGGTCCTAGCGCAGGTGGGTGTGTTAGTTCACAGGATACACGCACTCTTTTCGGCGGAACAACCCCTCCTCTTTTCTCATCCGGGCTTGGGACCGGCAATGGCATAGTTGGGATAAATCTTATTTATTTTAATTTAATTTTATTTTTTTTATAGGGTAGGGTGACAAACGAGCACACAGTCCACCTGATGGTAAGTGGTAGCTGTGGCCCATAGACATCTACATCTATCCTCGTATGCGAATCAAAATGCAGATGCGTTGTCACCCGTGAGGACTAAGGTGGAATGCCTCTTTTCCAGTAAAAAGGGCCTCCGGCCACCTGCACTCACCGAACGAAACGCAGAGGTAAACCTCTACTTCACGCTAGTATTCTGTGAGGTCGTGGTACCACCCCGGTTCGAGCCGGCCCATCCATGCGACAGCAAAAGCTGCCGCGTGGCTCTATCACTGTCAAAGATGTAATGTAATGATCCCTAGAAATTGCTCTGATCTATCCAACTTCCATAAAGACAATGTTCATGGCCATCACCTTATTCTCTGAAATAATGGAATCAATTATTAACTACCAGCTTTTATCTGGTATAGTTTGCTGCAGTTATATTATAATTGTAGCACGAATGGGTCGGTTCGACCGGGTAAAGACCACGCTCTCACATAATACCAGTGTAAAATAGCAGCTCAATCCTGCTATGTTTTGTAAGGTTCCATCTTAGTCGTCAGGGATGACAACTGCAGTTTGATTCTAAATCGAGAATAGATTAATAGGATGCTGTAGACATTTATTCTATAAATGTCTATGGGCCACAGCATCCACTTATCATCAGGTGGACTGTGTACTCCATGTTACCCTTATTCTATAAAAAAAACACTTAGGAAGTCGCATCCTAATTTGTAGCACAAGTACTCGCTACCGGGTCCATTGGACCCAGTTTATTATCATAAGCTTATTCTAAAACTGCTTTATGAATGTAAATGATTAATTTCTAATAAGGATTAGATATGTGTAAAGAATAATATTATTGAATCAAATACTAAATATGTATTGTTTTTACTTATAAGTAAGTATGTATGTATGTATACAAAAGCTTTTACAAAAATATACTAAATTTGTCCTTAGTTTTGTGACAAGTTTTTGTCTTATCATTATAATTTCCATAGTAACTTATTTAAAAAAAAACTTCTGTGTTTTTTACACAATAATTTACTTACTTGTACGAAATAAACAGGGATCAATCATCAAAGAAGGATGCCCATTTTTCACCTATGTATAGAAATGAAATAAATCTTAAAATTCAGCTAATTGAATTCTAAATTAAGTACGTTTATCACAATGTTAAAAGAAACCCAGGAAAAAATATTTTTAAGATTTATTTATGCTAATTCTACGTCAAGGGTCAAACTTATTACCACCATATTTTGAACGCACCTTAATTACCCTTTTCTAGGACGTTCCATTTCACATACTGCTAGGTACTTGACTTAATTGAACTCTGTTTCTGAGTTTTCTGCCGACTTCCAAAAAGGAGACGGTACTCAATTCGAGTGTATGTTTTTTTTATGTGTGTTACCTCATAAATTTGTACTGGGTGAACCGATCTCGATGATTCTTTTTTATATGAAAGCTGATAGTTCTCGTGTGATCCCATATGAATTTGATCAAGGTCAGAACAATGGTTATTGAGTTATTCTTAAATAACTTATATTGAAGTCGGCTGTACAAAATTTTTAATTTTAAATTATTAACATTATTTTTATTTAATCAGTAAGTATTTGTTAATATTCTTATATATATTATTTTTTTATATATTTTTATTACTCTTTGTATAGTACAGATTAATTAAAAATAATATAATAATTAAATAAATTAATCATGCTGTCTGTGATTGAGTGCACACGAGCAAAGTCTATGAGTGAAACACATTTTTTTGACATTTGACAGTTCTACAATTGGCATCGGCGCAGTCCTTCATTGTTGCCAAAGAGAATATAATCACTTGTTGTGTTTGCGTCTCTTTGTGTATTGTGCCATTTTGTGTGCTTTTCATGGATCATGTAGAATAGCAAGAAAAATACACAAGATTTTTCTCAGTATAATCTCAGAGGAAGTAGTGATAGAACATTAATAAGAGATAGTAAAATTAAGTATTTGGTTACGGAAAATCCTAACCTAAAGTGTAACATTAATATTTTTGGGCTTCGTAGCGTTTAAATCGTAAAAATGATTACATGACATTATTTTCTAAAATTACAGGAAGTTTTTCTACTGTACCTTATAACTATACATAAACTTTTACTCTCAGGTTTTTAAATGTATGAAAAGTGGGCATGGTTCTTTGATAAAAATACAATATCTTCTTTGAAGTAAAATCACACTTTCCAACATTTTACTGACTCTTTTTAAACTAATTGACTACCAACGTCGTCATTTGTTGCGCTATACTGTCGTTGAAAGGTACTAAGAGCGGCATCATTGCAAACGTTGTATTTTAATAGTTATTAAGTGGCGAAGCTTGCGAAGACACTTATTGATTTCACGATGTCTGTCCGTCTGTCCCACGATTATCTCGAGAACGGTTTCGAATTTTCAAATTCTGTTTTCAGCAATCGATTACTGATCACCCAGGCATCTGAACCTCCTATTTTGAAACTGATCGCTCAACGGCAACCGTTAGAAACCGCTACAAAGCTGATTGCTTCGCCACTTTGCTATGCTGTTAGCTTGCTAGGTTTATTAAGTAATATATTAAGAGCTGGGTCTGTTGGACCCATTAGCGACTCCTTAAGTGTTAATATATTATTTTGTATTTTTTTTCTGGCTTTATTATTTTATGTTCCACGTGCAATTTAAGTAGTTTATGGGTAACTAAAGTATGGAGTAAAGTAAGAGCCGTGGTAGCTCAGATGGTTAGCGCTCGCTATAAGCTTCACAGTACTCGAGCAACCCGGGTTCGACTCCCGCCGGCACCAATGAAATTGTTAATTGCAATTTTAACTGCTGATTTACCACGTGCTCGGCGGTGAAGGAAAACATCGTGAGAAAAGCTGCATGTCTGAGAAATAAGAAAAAAAATATTTCGAAGACATGTGAAGTTCGCCAACACGCATTAGGGCAGCGCTGCGAACATTTCCTTGCCCTATAACCCTCTCAGAAATGAGAGGAGGCCTGTGCCCAGCAGTGGGACGTAAATAGGCTGCAACTTAACTTACTTTAAAGTATGGAGGTAACTTTTATGATATATAATTATAAATATATAACTATGTACGGATTTCTAGCTTCTAGCTCTCGCCTAAGTACAATCTGTATACACTATTGTATAAAGACAAACGAAGTTTTTTTTACTTTGCACAATAGACGATAGAAAACATTGTTACAAATTTGGGTCAACATTGAAAAACAACATTGTGGTTTTTGCTGTGACGAGTGATAACCTCTTTTAGAATGTCTTAGATGTTTTTGCAACAACATTTTTTATATTTATGTAGTTTTTTTTTATATTTGTATATTCTTGTGTCGTGTACGTGTATTGAACAAAAGTCCCGCTTGGGTTTTTGGTGGTTCAGCCCTGTACAGAGGTTTTTTCCGAACCTGTGGTGAAAGTAAAAAATTAGTTTCAATAATAATTAAATGTAATCGGTATTGAATAAAAAAAATATTTTCTATTCTTTATATATGCAAGAGGTTATGTACGTCAATGATTTGTGCCAAAATAAAGTTGTTCTTTCTTTCTGTCTTTTTATAGTCTTTTAAATTAGATTTTTTTTTATTTATTTCTTAATCAGACTTTCTTTACTAATAAACCTAGCAAGCTAACAGCATAGCAAAGTGGTGAAGCAATCAGCTTTGTAGCGGTTTGTAACGGTTGCCGTTGAGCAATCAGTTTCAAAATAGGAGGTTCAGATGCCTGGGTGATCAGTAATCGATTGCTGAAAACAGAATTTGAAAATTCGAAACCGTTCTCGAGATAATTGTGGGACAGACGGACAGACGGACAAACGGACAGACATCGTGAAATCAATAAGTGACTTCGCAAGCTTCGCCACTTAATAATAGTAATATGTTTATTTTTTTTACAAAAAAACGCGTTTTTAATAAAACATTACATGCAGTAATTGAATTTTGTGGAGCTTAGGCTTTTCGTCATGTTAATTGCAGATTAGACATTAGGTATCTACTTAAATTATGACCTAGGTACAAATTAGCACTGTAATGGTACGCTTATAGTATAATCATATACTTTACACATAGTACATATAGTAGAATCATATACTATTACCGATACAACCCCCCCCCCCCCCCCCCCTCCACCTATAAATTCTATAAATGCTTCACAGGGCCGATATTTTCCATAGTTGTCACGATGGCAAACTGGATGGCAACCGCAATTTTATACAGCTGTAATCACAAAGATGTTGCAGCCCATCACTTGGTTCAGTTTCACTCTGAAATATACCTCAAGAAATACCCTCAAGAAAAGAGTCTACTCCATTCTAAAAGGTCGGCAACGCGCCTACATTTCCACTGGTATCGCGGATGTTCATGGGTGTCGGTGATCACTTACCATCAGGTGAGCCGTATGCTCGTTTGCCTCGTCATT
Source organism: Parnassius glacialis (assembly GCA_033319125.1). Classification (NCBI taxonomy): domain Eukaryota; kingdom Metazoa; phylum Arthropoda; class Insecta; order Lepidoptera; family Papilionidae; genus Parnassius; species Parnassius glacialis. The sequence goes on from JAVANC010000003.1 coordinate 3,492,365, forward strand.
CATTAAAGTAAAATTAAAAATATGACCTGAGGTAGTGGATATTCTCACACCGCCACAAATAAATATCTTTTTATTTAATGCAATTGAAAGTATATACGGCACTTATAACAAAAACACAATTTTTTAAATTTTTGTTTGTCTGTCCGTCCGTTTTCACCAATTGTTAAAGCACTGCTCACATACCCACAGCACACACACACACACACACACACACACACACACACACACACACACACACACACACACACACAACTTATTATATTATAAATTATATTACTCCCTAATGCTAGCGCATGCCTTGCCTTTTGTTATTTATTGATTAATATTGTAATGTCTTGGTGGATGAGCGGGGTACCCAGTAATACAGGTAACCATCCTAGTACAGGGGCCCTTGCGACTGCTTTAAATTGTATCATTGTAAATCAATAAATCATTTTTCATTTCATTTTTCATTTGTACCGGCTAATATCCGAAATGGCCAGACCGATTTCGACGGTGCTTTCACTGGCAGATAGCTGATGTTATAAGGAGTAATTTAGGCTACTTTTATTTTAGAAAAAGAATTAGGGTTCCGTGCAAAAAAATTAAAACCCTAAATTACACGCGGATGCAGTCGCGGGGAACAGCTAGTATTTCACTACTATCCTACAAAACAATCGCGTGGTAACCAACCAATAAAAACTGTCAACTTATCCCTGACCCACCGATCTCGTTGCCAGAGAGCAAGAAAGTAGCACACGGCGTAACTCTTATTGGTTTTAAGATATAAAAAATGAGATCAAGTTCAAACATATTATATTTAATTCACAGGAAACTTGATGGAGTACGCTATAATATATTTAAAAATTTGAAGTAAATATGTAATAATAATAATAAATCCTTAATTGTAGACCATTTAGTCCATAATTTCTTAAAGATACAGAGAAAAAAGTCTTAAAATCTATATTAGTAAAAATAAGTAATTAATTAAATAAACTTACTTACTTATCATCACGCACAATCCCTGACGGGGTAGCCAGAGAGAACAGATCGCCAAGTGTCACGATCCTTACATACCTCTTTCGCTTCTTTCAGATTCATTATCTTCTTCATACATGCACGTCTAGGTATCCGAGTACTCTTGACCCTCCCTTCTTCGAACAGTTTGCTCACATGATCTTCGAAAGTTAGTCTCGGTCTACCTCGACACCTTTTAATATTAACTTTCGCGCTATATATTTTCTTCACCATTCAGTCTTCACTCACTCGCTCGTGCCCAAACCATCGAAGCACGCCCTTATCAATTTTTGTGATAAGGTCATCTTTCAAACCTGCCATATTGCGAGTCTCTTCGTTTCGCTTCCGGTCGGCCATGGTGACGCCGCACATTTTACGAAGAGATCGCATCTCCACTGCATTCAACTTGCTTTTATGCTTCTTCTGGCATACCCAGGTTTCGCTGCCATATAACAAAGTCGGTACCAACACTGCGTTGTGTATTGCAAGGCGTGCACTCTTCACTACGCCTTGCCTTTTGACTAACGCAGTCAGGGCACCATTGACTTTGTTCCCAGCAGCGACACGCCTGTCCACATCTAAATCACATCTTCCATCCCGGCTAAAAGCACTCCCCAAGTATACAATTTCATTTACCTGTTCTAGACATTCCTGATTTACCCATATTTCACACTTCCGTTCTCTCTTCGTCCCTTTCAAATATCAGAACCTTAGTTTTATTAGCATTCAAACGGAGACCTTTAATTTCACATTCCTCTTTCACACACGTGACTAATGCCTGCATTTCTGCCTCTCATGTTGTCTCATTTGACAAGTAATCAGTAATTACTCATCAACAGTATTCGTGGGTGTGTGACTGATCGAGTACCGATACAAGTATTTTTGTTTCGATACTACATGGTACTAAGTTTTAAAGTATCGATACCCAAAGTACTTGGTATAGAAAGAAAAGTATAGAGTAATTACTTGTATTTACTCGTATCGTTCCATCTCTAATTCTGTGTAAGGGAAATAACCACACGCCGTCCGCTACCGCGTTTTTTTAAAGCCGAGTATTCGGCGAATCACTATTCGTTTCATGTCTACTTAGAACTGAAACTTAAAAACTTTTTTCCATTAAATGTGGGGTATCTATTGATAAGGCTTGAAAAATGATATTGAGGTTTCTTATACCATTTTTTTCTAAACTGAATAGTTTGCGCGAGAGACTTCCAAAGTGGTAAAATGTGTCCCCCCCCCCTCCCCCCTTTAACTTCTAAAATAAGAGAATGATAAAACTAAAAAAATATATGATGTACATTATCATGTTAATTTCCACCAAAGGTTTGAACGAGATCTAGTAAGTAGATTTTTTTAAACGTCTATAAATCTTAAATTATGTTACTTGCTGCTACGGAACCCTTCATGGGCGAGTCCGACTCGCACTTGGCCGCTTTTTTTAAGGTATACTCTAGTGGTTGAAATACTGTTTCCTTGACTTTTTAATAGCGAAATCCTTGATCAAAATTCCTCGTCAGATTTGATTTCACATTTTCTAATTGAAAGTGATTTGCTACGTGGAATCAATTTTAATGCAAAGTAGCGATAATGAATCCAATCTTTCCTGCTTCATGGTAATACGAAAAGGATTTTTTTAAATCTCTTCATTTGTGAGAATGATCTCTGCCGAACAATGATGCCCTCCCTCTCTGCGGTGATGCCCTAGGCCAGTGCCGAGTGAGCCTTATTATAAACCTAACGCTGCAAATTAGGTAACAAAACGAGCACATAGTCTATGTGACATCTGAAAGATTTTTATATATAAAAATTACGTGTCACATTGTTTGTCCGCGATGAACTCCTACACTACTGAACTGATTTCAATGAAATTTTGCACACTGTGTGCAGTTTGGTCCAACTTGAGAGATAGGATAGTTTTTATCCCGATAAGTGACTCTCAATATTTTTTATTACGAATTTAAGAATCTTATAGGATACAGGGCCGTCGGAGAGGGCAGAACAACGTCTGCCTGGCCAGCTAGTTAATATATAAAATATAATATTCTATAATCTCACACCAGCAGTGCGATTGTATGTGACGTACGTTTGGTTATGTTGTATTATATTAGTCTATATCTTTTTATATAATATATATCTTGTTAAACTTAAAGCTACAGCGTGTATAAGTCCCACTGATGGGAACAGACCTTGTCTTATTTCTGAGGGGGTTTCAGGCCGCCGCGCTGCCCCTTTGCTTGTGGGCGAACTTCACGTCTTCGATATATATTTTTTTCTTATTTCTCAGACATGCAAATTTCTTCACGATGTCCACCACGTCCTCCTCTGAACTTCACATGATTTGATATCCAGGGTCTGGCGTTTTTCTTCTTTCGTAGCATTAATGACAAGATAGTGTCAAATTCCGCATTGTCATGATTGCTCGATTAGCTTTCAAGACTAACCAGTATTAAATCCATTGTGTCGATTGTGATGTGTACTGTGCAACTGTGCCCACTTTAAATTACGGTCAACTAAGCTTGCTATGAACTATAAATGCTTGCGATAGTGTCGCGCAATGTGAACGCCATGCTATATTAGCATTAGGTCCTTCTTTGCTATAGGCCTACTAGCGAATTCGGTCTGCGCGGGAATTGAGAAATAGGTATTTGAAGCAACTATAGGGTATTACACCCATTTTCAAAAAGTGTTTTAAATGAATCCCAGAGTGATAATGAACCACTACAATTTTTATATAAATTTTTTAAAACCGAATAGTGAGATAAAAATTACTTTTAATCTATCGTTTTAAATTTTCGCGTGAAAACGCTAGCCGCCATACTGTTCAACTCGTGACGTCACTGTCCTAGAATTTTGACGATTTTGCAAAGGAATAAGATACTTTTGAATGTTTAATAATGAGTTATCATCTATATCATTGCTGTGTTGTGCCTGATTGCAAAAAGACGAGCATAAGAACGCCGGGGAAGTTATGGATTAAAGTACCAACTGATTTAAATATGAGAAATACTTGGTTAAAACTGGCAAGAAGAGACCCGAAGGCATTGTCTACAAAATCTAAACTATACTTCTGTGAAGATCACTCTGATGTAAGTATGACTTATATTTAACTATCGATTAAACAAAACAAAACATCATGACATGATAGGTACCTATTGCAAGTCAAATTTTGTAATAGATTAGGTTCATTGCTCGTCTGTCCCGCGTCCCGCCTTTTGTGGGCCATTTTGATAGCCCTTGCAAGTGCAGTGCAGTATTTTAGTTAATTCCTGTTTTCTTCTATTATATGGGAATAAAGACATGGTTTGTACTCAGACCAAATAAAAAAGTGACTTTTTATTTCGTCTGAGCGTTTGTATAAAAAAATATAACAAAAAGTTTTTCTCACCTAAGCTTATATTATATCTATAACATTAGTGCTAAAAGCGAAGTAATAAACTCGCTTTTACAAATCCGTCTTCCATGACGCCTTTTTAATAAAATTTGGAATAAAAGTCAACAATCGTAATGATAACTTGAAAAATTTCGAAATTAACTAGTTAGTACACAGCACATAACCTATTTCTTTGACCTAGTGACGTCACGACGCTATCTAATATGGCGGACATCATTTTGCAGATTTGAGGCACAGCTAAAAAAAAATTATTCTTTAAATTGAAATATAAAATTTATAATGCATTTTTATAAATAGAAATCAATATTTCTCGTTTACTTTTTACAAAATCTATCATAAATATTTATTCTTTGACTTATTTTTACATGGTGTAAAATACCCTATTGCTCTCGCGCTATATATGGTCTCCCCCCGTAGAAGAGTGCGATAGTGACAACTGCAGCTCAGAACTATTTTACCTACAAAAACCATGACCGATCGAGGTTTTGTATTCCCCTGTTTTCTCCTAGAATACTAAGCCGATTAAATTATTTTTGGTATCAAAATTTAAAGGAAGAATAGATCTATGCTCTTATCACTTGTTTTTATCTTAAAAACTTTTCAAATATCTTTTTTTATAGGAATGGATAACAAACCAGCACACAGTCCACCTGATGGTAAGTGGTTGCTGTGACCCGTAGACATCTACATCTATCCTCGTTTGCGTATTAAAATGCAGATGCGTTGTTACCCGTGAGGACTAAGGTGGCATGCCTCTTTTCCAGTAAAAAGGGTCTCCGGTTCTCTACACTCACCATACGAAACACAGCAATGTTAAGCTGCTATTTAACACTGGTATTCTGTGAGAGCTTGGTCCTTCCCCGGTCGAGCCGACCAATTCAGCTGCAGCATGGCTCTACCACGTATTTTCTTTAGTAGTCGGAATATGTTGAATATGCTTTGGTAGTCGTCTCATTACGGAGGTAAAAACGGGGATTTTTTTTAGGTTTTTGGGCCAAATTAAGAGTACCTTTAACCGACGAGCGTGTATGCGTAGGTATATGGATGTGGAGGAAGCGAGAGAGGTGTGTCAGGATCGTGCCAAATGGAATTCCATAGTCTCTGCCTACCCCTCTGGGTGACAGGCGTGAGTGTTTATGTTTATGTTATGTTTATGTTTTGTTTTTGGAAAGTCATATTTATTTTTGTAAATAAAAAATAAATGACAGGGAGATGCTTTCAATAGACCTAGATTTTTATAAACATAAACGATTACGCTAGGAGGCATTATCCAGAAAGAGAATAGGGGAATACATTTGTATGGAAAAAAATGCAGCCCGTCTACGCTCTTTACGCAACGGATTATGATGCGGTTTTCATCAATATACAGAATGATAGAAGAGGGACGTTTATATTATGTATAATACATATTATATATTGCTTCTGTCCGCGTGTATGTGACTGAACTGTCCTCCTAAACTGTTGGACCGATTTAGATAAAATGTTGTGTTGTGATTAAGTTGATTATAGAATGGTTTAGATTTACAGTTGGACTCGGTAGGTGGCGTTGTTGTCGAGATCCAGAAGCCGGGGTGGATCGCTGATACAGTATAAAATAACATATTTATATCAGCAATATCTTCTCACTCGGGCGTTTGTCCTTGATTCTCTACTGTAACTTTTTATCCATAGAAATTATTTGACGTCACTTTCAACACAATCGAGTGGAAATGTAATCGATTATTTCCTCGGGTATAACAAGACTTGACCATAGAGTAAATACTCTTAATGGACAAGTCTTGTTACACTTGCGTATTGTGAAATTTACAAAGAGCGCTTTGCAAATACGCAAATTTGAAACTCATTTCTGATGTTTGACAAAACTTAACTTGCATTGTATAAGATGTGACCCTGGGACTCTAAGTTGCTGATTGTATAATCGTATTTATTACACGTTCCTGTAATACGTGAGCACAAGGTAGCGTGCAAAACGTGTGTTTAATGTTAGAAGACATTACATGCAACAAAATAGAGATTTGTGTACAAGTGCATTTTAAACGTAAGAAAATATCTTGTAGCCAGGGTTGCCAACTGCTAATAGGAAAATAAAGAAGTTCTAGAATAGCTGTTGAGTAAATATTTTTTGTAATTTCATGTATATTATTCATGGCAAAACACATTTATTAATTTAGTTATTTTTATTCAAATAGGGGGACGAACGAACACGCAGTCCATCTGATGGTAAGTGGATGCTGTGGCCCATAGACATCTACATTTATCTTTGATTAGCGAATCGCCCCGGCTTCACGTCACCTACCTTGTCCAGTTGTGAATCTAAACAATTCTCTAATCAACTTAATCTCACACAAAGTTACATCAAAATCGGTCCAGCCGTTTAGGAGGAGTTCTACGTGCACGGACAGAAATTTTTTATAATATATAATATGAATGTATTATAACATATAAACTTTCCTGTTGAATCATTCTTTTTTTTTATATATAAATATGGGTGACAAACGAGCACACAGTCCACCTGATGGTAAGTGGTTGCTGCGGCCCATAGACATCTACATCTATCCTCCGTTACAGATCAAAATGCAGATGCGTTTTCACCCGTGAGGACTAAGATGGAATGCCTCATTTCCAGTAAAAAGTGCCTCCGGCCACCTGCACTCACCAAGCGAAACGCAGAGGTAAACCTCTACTTCACGCTGGTTTTCTGTGAGGTCGTGGTACCACCCCGGTTCGAGCCGGCCCATCCGTGCGACAGCAAAAGCTGCTGCGTGGCTCTACCACTGTGGCTCTACCATTCTGTCTATTGATGAAAACTGCATCAAAATCCGTTGCTAAAAGATCTAAACGTACAGACGGCCGGAAGCGACTTTGTTTTAAACTATGTAGAGATTAAGATCAAGATAATATAAGATAAGAATACAGGTGCGTCACCGCTGAGGACCAAGATGGAATTCTTCGTTTCCAGTAATAAAAACCGGCCAAGTGCGAGTCAGACTCGCGCATAAAATGTTCCGTACCATCGTACAACAGTTTTTTTATGTATGCGAAAAAAAACATGTTTCTAGTAGGGGAGCCCCCTTTAAGTTTTATTTGTTTTTATTTTTAATATTTGTTATTATAGCGGTAACAGAAATACACAATCTGTGGAAAGAACATTGCTCTGCGTTCATACATTGTTCGCCCTGGAACCAAGAGCATCGGAAAATTATGTGTTTTATTGTCTATCATTAGTAAATTCCTATATGATCTTATTTTTATAGCGGACTAGCTGCGGAATCAATAAATTTCAAAAAAAGTATCAGATTTTGAGGTTGTAATCGAACTACAAATATTACGATTTTTCATAGCTCCGAGTTATTTTTAACAAACGCTATACAAATAAAAAATAAATAAAGAATGCTATACAAATTTCCATATACTACGCACATACAAGGGAAGTTTGTAATCTAGTCGGTAGGATAATCTTGATGGTTGCCACCTTGCGTTTTTTCTTAGGATTTCTTTTCCCACAACCACATTGTGAATCTTTCTTTTATAAATTAAGTCAGCATACCTGGCTCTATCACGTACGTAGTCCTCAGGTGTGACAACACTTGTACATTTTGATTCTTAGTCGATGATAGATGTGGAGGTCTATGGGCCACAGCATCCACTTATCATCAGATGAACTGTGTGCTCGTTTGGCACACTTATTCTATAAAAAAGCCAGTGTTTGTTCACAATTCCACTTGGAGGGTATGTTTTGATTAAGCCCTAAATCGTAAGTTTCAGTCAGAAAACAAAAGCTGCGGATTAGAGATTAAACAAATCATAAAGTCTTAGAACTATACGCAGGCAAGAGTTGTCCTTGACTCACTTTCAAAGGCCATAGCGCAATGTTGAAAAATTACAAAAAGCCTTATTGTTACGCTGTGAAACTAATAATGAGTGTTTCTAGCGAAGTAGTCTTGCAACATTTGTAAATGTTTTCACCTGGGTATGGGGTTCTTCCACTTTAAAATAATGTAAGTGGTAGTCCTTCGTTTATGCCTAGGATATGTCTGGGTTTTTTTTATAGGATAAGGGTGACAAACGAGCACACAGTCCACCTGATGGTAAGTGGTTTAAGTTTGTATCACCCACTTACCTATATCCGCCTCCAAGTAACTGCTAAATATATAGCTTGCAAGCTCTGTTGTGTTCCGATCGGAAGGGTTTACATATAGAGAGACAGTATATTTAAAGACTGCTAGGCCATTCCATTTTAGCCCCCAAAGGTGACACTTTAAGATTTGAAACTAATAAATAGTTTTTCGTGTTTTCTTCTGTGTGTGGGAGTTTTTCTACTTTTTATAGATCGAGAAAAATGTTCTCAATTTGAACGTGGATTTGATCACAAATCTTCAGCACGAATTCCATTTTGTTTACATTTTTTTATAATTACAGTATTTTTTTTTATTTTTGATATAGAAATTGCTCTTTTTTATAGTATAGGGTGACAAACGAGCACACAGTCCACCTGATGGTAAGCGGTTGCTGCAGCTCATAGACATCTACATTTATCCTCGTTTGCGAATCAAAATGCAGATGCGTTGTCACCCGTGAGGACTAAGATGGAATTCCTCTTTTCCAGTAAAAAGGGTCTCCGGTTCTCTACACTCACCATACGAAACACAGCAGCGTTAAGCTGCTATTTTACGCTGGTATTCTGTGAGAGCGTGGTCCTTTCCCAGTCGAGCCGACTCATTCGTGCTACAACTATACTACTAATATTGCTGCAGCATGGCTCTACCACGTTAAAAAGTTGATATAGAAATTGCTCTTTTCCCATTTACTCCAAATTAATGTATGTTTTCTGCCTAGGAGTAAGTCTCGCTCTTACCTATTCTTACCACCAAATAGCAGTGCTTGCAAACAACAAGCTGCGAGGCATTCCATCTTAGTCCTCAGAGGTGACAACGCATCATTACCATCTTTGGTGAAGTGTCCACGCACTGCAGTAGAAACTTACCAGCAGGTAGACAATTGCGTTTGTCACTTAACTTTAAAAAAAATCTTTAATATTTTAATTTAATCTTTGACAAATAGGTCCTTTTTCATTGAGATAAACCATAGAATAGATAATAATAGTACAAGTAGATAAACTAATTCTTTAATTTTTTTTTATACTAATCTTATTGCACCACCGAATAAAGTTCTTTGCTTACATACAGGTTGAATGGTAGTGAACGCGTACTTTTTTGTGCAAAGAAGTTTAAATGAAATCAATAAACCAACATTTTTATCTAACTAAATTATTAATTAGCGATTTGATGTCATTTTGTATTTACAAACTTTCTAATTAAAAATAGGGTATTGGCAACAAGTCTAAGATATTAAACAGTGGTTTGTAGAATTCATCCGGTGCGGTTCCACCACATGCATTACTTTTGTGCAATAAATAATCTGTATGTCTATTTGTACCATTGTTTTTACTTTTTCTTATAACTGAGTGAAAAAACTTTAGTTAAACCTTCCCGCGTATGCAAAAATAATATAATTTAAAATTTAAAATTTTGTACAGCCGACTTCAATATAAGCTATTTAAGAATAACTCAAAAGCTATTGGTCTGACCTTGATCAAATTCATATGGGACCACACGAGAACTATCAGCTTTCATATAAAAAAAAAGTCATCGAAATCGGTTCACCAAGTACAAAGTTATGAAGTAACACACATAAAAATAAACAGTCGAATTGAGTACCATCTCCTTTTTGGAAGTCGACAGAAAATACGTTTTCATCGAACTCAAAATATAGTTTTTTGCTTACTTATTATAAAGGATTTTGTATAATATATTATACTATATGAGTAGGGTTGGTAATCTTATTTGTTGTGAAGACCTGAGTTGCGAAATTTTTGTGGTGTTAAATGTTTTCTTGTCCCTCCCAGTAATGAGGAGTGGAGTAAAGATGTAGAGTGACTGCTCACTAGATGGAGTAACGCCCTGATAAAACATCTCCATGTTTTATCAGGGCGTTACTACAGGGGTACAGGGGTCAATGGATATCAGTGCAGCCGTGTTATCTTTGACAGTGGATAATGTATTTATTTGTTAACCTTGAAAAGAAGTGATATGTTTGCTCAAATATAAGTACCTTAAAAATTACGTTTAAAATTTCCGAAAAGGCTTTAGTACCTAAGACCTTATTTACTTTGCGGCAAATTTTAAAGAAGACTGAAAAGTAGAATCTGCCATAGACATCTACATGTATCCTTGATTAAAAATCAAAATGCAGATGCTTTGTCACCCTTGAGGACTAAGATGGAATGCCTAGTACCCAGTAAAAAGGGTATCCGGTTCTTACAATTTGATCAAGGTCTGACCAATAGTTTTTCAGTTATTCTTAATAATTTATATTGAATTCGGTTGTATAAAATTTTTAATTATTATTAATCAGTTCTTCGTTCCAATAGTCTGTGCATTTGTGTTGTTTGAACGATCAATATACCTAAGCGGCAGTTTGCAAGGTCTCTCTACGCATAAATGTTTTAAGACGCGCCAGCCCACCTCTAACTTGCGCTACAGGTACATTGTAATTTGTAAATAATTTTAATTCTTATTTTTTTAACGAGTGCCTGTTTAGTGTTTCTACAAATGTTTATTTACGATTTACATTAGTTGGACTTGTTTGAGTAAAAAATATCCAACCAAAAAAACTAGAGATATAGGCGTTTATAGTTTGGATTGGTTTAGTTTGGTTATAGTTTACATATCTTCGCAAGTCCACTGCTGAACATAGGTCTCCCCCAAGAAATGTCACAAAGCACGGTCCTGAGCCACCTGCATCCATAGACTTCCTGCATGTCTTACCAGGTCGTCAGTCCTTCTAGTGGTTGGTCGCCCTACACTTGATTTATTATACACATAGAAAAATAATATAAATGGTTTCCTTCAAATCGTTTGTAATGATAAAAAATTTCGTACAACCGACTTCAATATAAATTATTAAGAATAACTCAAAAACTATTGGTTAGACATTGATCAAATTTAAATGGGATCACATGTGAAGCACCAGCTTTCAAATAAAAGATGAATCGTCGAAATCGGTTCATCCATTAAAAAGTTATGAGGTAACACATAAAAAAAAACATACAATCGAATTGTGTACCGTCTCCTTTTTGAAGTCGGTAGAAAAAAATATACAGTCGAATTGCGTACCTCCTTATTGAAGTCGGTAGAAAACTTACGCAACTGCCGCGCAGCATAAAAGGAGAGTAATATTTTTCTTTAGTACCTATACATGTCTCTATCCGCCCGTAACTAACACCAATAGTTCTAGTTCTTCTCAATAAGGTTATTTTTCAACTGTGTGTCATTAAGATTAGGGTATGATGGGATTGACATATCCGTTCGAGATAAAAGCCCCTAAATAAATAAAGAGCGAAAAAACACACTCATAAAAGATTTATCTATATGTATGAATGTAATGCAATTTTTAATTCACTTTTCACCCACTTCCGGATGTTTAAATAATCTGAAATTTTGTAGCTATATTAAGAACCTATGGCAATACAATAATTACGTGTCACATTGTATGTTCGCGATGAACGTTTAAACTATTGAACTGATTTCAATGAATTTTTGCACACTGTGCAGTTTGATCCTATTTGAGAGATAGAATAGTTTTTATCCCGATAAGTGACCCTCAACATGGTGACGTAATATTCCGAAACTCGTCACCGCTGCATCTGAAGACGTTTTCAAGCTACTGGACTGGAAAGGATGACGGTATTAACACCAACGGCGAGTACATCATTCACCTTCAGCGCCCTCAACTAGATGGAGTGACGACCTGGTAAGACATGCAAGGAGTCGATAGATGCAGGTGGCTCAGGACCGTGCTTTGTGGCATTCATTTGGGGAGGCCTATGTTCAGCAGTGGACTTGTGAAGGGCTGTAATGGTGATGATGAAGTGACCCTCAATAATTTTCTTTTGCGAATTTAAGGATTTTTTATAGGAAGGTTCGTCGGAAAAGGCCGAACCAACGCATGCCTTGCCAGCTAGCAATATATTATGAATTTTACAACATTTAACAAAACTCTGTGGTTCCCGTTGAGTGCGCGCGTTATCAACATCGGCATTCAATTCTACAGAAATGACTTTAGCCTTATTACCTCTGACTGACGCGCGCATCGGTAAGGTAATATCGATGCACGGGTAATGAAACCACATACAATTTGCAAATAAAATGTATTCAAAATTTAATTTAACGTTTTCTGAAGTAAAGTTATATCTATACGTTATACGAGTAGTGGTTCTGATAATGCACTTACGCGAACCACAGCGTTTTTGTTACGTGTTGTATTAATTATATCTTAATATTAGGTCATTGCAGTCAGGTTCTTTGTTTTTTTTAATTTGTGCATTGACTCGTACGGTAGTACTACGACCATCCATTACCGTCTATGAAAGTCCACTGCTAAAAATAGGCTTCTCCCATAGATGACCTCATAGGGAGGATTATGCCATAGTTGGCACGCTTGGCGAACGGTTTGGCAACCACAGTTTTTTTTATTTTGAGCTATCATGAAGATTCTGCTGCCCATCTTTTGTTCGATTTCCCTCTATCGTCTCTTGCGACACCTACGGGATGATATGGGGTGGGAGATATTCTTACATCGTCACTATACGATTTACTATTGTGTACTTATTTACAATTTCCAGAGTGGAGTAATAAAAAAATCCTTAATTTTTTTTTTAATTTCTTTACAATATGTTGATTCCAGTTCCCGTTGTTGTTGTTTTTATAGGATAGGGTGACAAACGAGCATACAGTTACAGATGCTAAGTGTTTGATGTAGCCCATAGAAATATACATCTATCCTCGATTACGAATCAAAATGCAGATGCGTTGGTCACCCGTGAGGACTAAGATGGAATGCCTCGTTTCCAGTAAAAAAGATACGACTTAGGAACCTTCAAGAAAAGAGCTTATACCTTTCTAAAAGGTCGGCAACGCATCTGCAATTCCCTTGGTGTTGCGGTTGTTCATAGGCGGCGGTAGTCACTTACCATCAGGTGAGCCTCATGCTCGTTTGCCCCCTCTTCTGTAAAAAAGGGTTTCCGGTTCTCTACACTTACCATCGAAACACAGTAGCGTTGAGCTGCTATTTTACGCTGGTATTCTGTGAGAGCGTGGTCCTTCCCCGGTCGTGCTGATCCATTCGTGCTACAACTGTAATTGTATCCACATGTAATTACCTGTAAATAGGCGATGACATAGCATTGCAGCGTGTTAATCCTCGCAGTAAAAAGCGCATTTTTATCTGTCTGTTGTGTATCATCTGTTGGTAATCCAAATAAAGAGAAAACAAGCTTAAAGGTTGAAAGGGGCGTTCATTAATTACGTAGTAAGTATGATTTTGCGATTTTGGCCTCCCCTATCCCCATGTAAGCGTACATGAGATTTCTCGAACCACCCCTCCATCCCCCTCTTCCTTCTGTTTTACATTTCTTCAATCTAATCAAAATAAAAAACTTAGAAATGAGGATATCCGCAGTAGAACCAGAGTAACCGACATATCCCAACGGATTAGTAAGCTGAAGTGGCAGTGGGCCGGCCATATAGCTCGAAGAACCGACAACCGATGGGGAAGAAAGGTTCTCGAGTGGCAGCCTCGTGCCGGTAGGCGAAGTGTAGGGCGACCCCCCACTAGATGGAGTGACGACCTGGTAAGACATGCAGGAAGTCGATAGATGTAGGTGGCTCAGGACCGTGCTTTGTTGCATTCCTTGAGAGAGGCCTATGAGGCTGTAATGACGATGATGATTATAGATTAATACGCGTTAAGAATGTACCAACTAAATTTATTATTTATAACATTTAAAATGAATAAAAATGAACACGTTTAAGATTTTAAATTTTCAATAAACACACAACAATACAACAATAAAAAAATTAAAATAAAATGTATATCAAAGTTAAATAGAAAAAGAAGTGTACGTTATTGAACGAATAAAACCACGAATTAGATATTTCAAATATTAAATTTTGACGTACAAAATATTACGTAAGAATGTGTTTTCACGGGGGGGGGGGGGGGGTACGTAATTAATGAATGGCCTCAAACAGTAAAAAAAAAAACATTCACTTATACAATTAAGACTAATCTAACGACAATCCATCAAGCCGTCGAGGATACAGAGCGTGCCAAAGAAATAGACATTTATACATAGGTACATACATTCGCCCAAAAAATATTACCTAAACGATAAAATACAAGTGGTCAAATTGAAAATTTTATACAACCGACTTCAACATAAATAAAATGAGAACATCACAAATGTAGTAGAAGTCAATGAATATGCATTATTAAAGATAACTCAAAAAATACTGGTTAGCTCTTAATAAAAAAAAAAATATTAAAAAAATTATATGGGATCACATGAGAAGCATCAGTTTTCAAATAAAAAAAGAATCATGAAAATCAGTTCACCTAGAAAAAAGTTCTGTAAAAAATAAAGTACATTTCTTCAAAGTTGGTTGAAAATGGATTTTCTTAAGACGCCATTAGATTATTAAAGTCTATTAAACTGTATTAAAATTTAAATACAAGTAGGTTGAAAGGTCAAAAACATGGCTTCGCCAGTCCGAACAATAGTTATTATTATAGTATTACCGCGGATCTAGGCGCTGGTCGAGGTCGTAAGCCGCACTGGACTAAACTGTTAATATTTTCTCTTTATTGAATACTGTTCTATTTGGTACGTGTACCACGTTTTTTACGTGGTAGAGCCATGCTTACTGCTATATTGTGGTTGTAACATGAATGGATCGGCTCGATCGGGGCAGGACCACGCCTTCACAGAATACCTCGTCCTGTCCTCAGGGGTGACAGCGCATCTGCGTTATGATTCTTGATTGAGGATACCATTTGGTGGACTGTGTTCTCTAATATCACCCTTATTCTTTGTAAAAAAAAATGTTTAGCAGCTTTTTAAAAAAATCATAAAAAAGACTTGTGTTATCACTATGTAAACATATTGTATTTTTTTTAATCCATGTTCCATTAGACTGCAACGTCGAGTGTGAAGGGGGATTTATATATGTATTATATTATAGTTTTTTTAACAGACGTTAACAGACGATAGTGGGGAAGTACTTAGTATACTTGGGGAAATATAAATTACCATGACCAACAAAGAAAGAAACAAAGGGAAGAAAGGTTCTCGAGTGGCAGCCTCGTACCGGTAGGCGAAGTGTAGGGCGACCCCCCACTAGATGAAGTGACGACATGGTAAGACATACAGGAAGTCGATTTATGCAAGTGGCTCAGGACCGTGCTTTGTGGCATTCCTTGGGGGAGGCCTATGTTCAGCAGTGGACTTATGAAATGCTGTAATGATGATGATGATGATGATGACCAACAAAAATGATTTCTACGTATAGCCACGCTACGGGATATTATCGTAGTGGCACGAATGGCTGGCTATTTTATCAGTAAAGCACCAATCTCGCACAGAATACCAGCCTAAAATAACGTCATAATGCCAGCTACGTTTGTATGGTTAGTTGCTATGGTAACCGGAGTCCCTCTGGACTGGTGAATGGTGTTATTTTGAACCGATTTCAAAAAGGAGCAGGTTCTCAATTCGAGTGTATGTTTATTTGTGCTTGTTACGCGATTGTTTCGGAGATTTTGAACAGATTTTAAAGATTTTTTTAAATTAAATAGTCTTTATTTACGCTTGGTCCCATAAAATTTTGAAAAATATATAATTTTTATTATATAGGTTATACTTTAAGGGTGGTAAACATAATCTGTGTTAAATTGTCAAAAACATCGTTCGCGGTTTACTACGTTTGTTGGTCGAAATCAGTTCTAAAGGAGTTACGGACAATTGACCGTAATTTAGTGCGCAATGTTTTAAGGTCGCAGAGCCCGCCTCGTAGTAAACATTGAAGGCTTTAATTTCTTGACGTCCAATTTTCTCACGATAAAATTTAATAACCGGCCTAGCGCGAGTCCGAGTACCAGCGTAATACAAGTTAACCGGTTCAGTGCGGATTTTTTTTTATAGGATAAGGGTGACAAACGAGCACACAGTCCACCTGATGGTAAGTGGTTGCTGCGGCCCATAGACATCTACATCTATCCTCTATTACAAATCAAAATGTAGATGCGTTGTCACCCGTGAGGACTAAGATGGAATGCCTCATTTCCAGTAAAAAGGGCCTCCGGCCACCTGCACTCACCAAGCGAAACGCAGAGGTAAACCTCTACTTCACGCTGGTTTTCTGTGAGGTCGTGGTACCACCCCGGTTTGAGCCGGCAAAATTTGCAAGTAGTTCATGTATGCGGCTTCGTTTCTGTATATTTTGAAAATTGGAAATTTTTAAGGGTTGACAACTTTTTTTTAACTTGTACCCTACATGGGTTTACCTCTTTTTACTTTGTAGGTTTTCAATCATGTTGTGGAAAAATAGTCTAATAAGTAACAAATAATAGCACTCATTGCGATCGCTCACAAACTCTAGTCGTAAATAAATTTCTGGAAAACAAGTGTCCTGTTAAAAAAAAAACATTGCGTTTGTCTTATTGTTTAATTTTGCTTAAAATGGTTGAACTGCCGTCGTATTACTATCATATGGCCGAATAGACCTACGAAGTACCATGTGCTCTTGCGATATGGTATAAGGTTTATTTTTGCTTGATACAGTTTAAAACCGTTCATGCATAAAAAAGTTCAAAGTCTTTTGTCAATCCGCCGCCGTATAGCGCCGGCGTGTTTACTTTTGAAAACACTTGTTTTGCTATTCTTACTAATTAGACGTTTTCGAATCGACTTTACTTTTACATTTGTATAACATTAAATAATATTTAATATTTGTAAATATTAATGAATCATAAACCAGTAATCATAACAGTGGTAGAGCCACGCGGTAGCTTTTCCTGTCGCATGGATGCGCCGGCTCGAACCGGGGTGGTACCACGACCTCACAGAATACCAGCGTGAAGTAGAGGTTTACCTCTGCGTTTCGCTTGGTGAGTGCAGGTGGCCGGAGGCCCTTTTTACCGGAAATGAGGCATTCCATCTTAGTCCTCACGGGTGACAACGCATCTACATTTTGATTCGCAAACGAGGATAGATGTAGGTGTCTATGGGCCGCAGCAACCACTTACCATCAGGTGGACTGTGTACTCGTTTGTCACCCTTATCCTATAAAAAAAAAACCTTATTTTTTCCAAATTAAGGTTCTTGATTGTTTGATATTTACAAATATTATTATTAGGTGAAAATTTTATTTAACCCAAGGTTTTCCAGGGTGATTTAGCTGTACCTACTTATATAAATAATTTTTTTATAAAACAATAAATAGTACAAAAGGTTTGTAATCTCTTCATAAAAAAGTCACTTACTCTCAATTTCAAAGAAAACACGTAAAAACACGTAGTTACCCGCTAAAAACAAGTATCCTTCTATTTGTAACTTATGTCTGTGGCACATGACACTCCTGGCGTGTCATGAAATATTTGTTCGCCGCCACAGCTAAATGTTGTCGAAAATCGGTGCCGCAACGAATCGGTTAAGGGAAACCCCCTTTAATTTTTAACTTTTTATTATTAACTGTCTCCTATTACGGATCATGAGAAACAGCCCGCTAACAGACTGACGGACAGAGGAGGCTTAGTAATAGGGGTCCCGTTGGCTACCGTTCGGGTACGGAATCCTAAGAAGTAAAATTAAGCTAAGTTTGTAATTTTTGTATTGTTACAGGCTAATATACGCGCCCTTCGGCAAACACCTAGGTATTAAGGACACAAGACCTAGAAAGGCACCGAGCAACCCCAAACTAGAAGCAGCGTATAGAGCGTCACCTAAACTTAAGCAGGTTTGTCTGTTTTGTACAGTTTATACTTGATTATTTAAGGCTGTGGGCAGGGGCGTAGCTACCGCCGTATCAATGAGGGCATCCACGACTTTTTCTGCCACCAGGGCGGCGCCACTTTTGAGTGAGGTAAAATATTTGACAGATTTCATAGCGGGGACGATAATTTCTTAGGAAAATGTAATCTTTAAGGTTTCTTTCTGTATTATTAGTTATATTTTATATTAATTACATTAGAAATGAATAAACCAAACTATAAATATAATTAAAAAACGACTTTTAAAAAAAAGAGTTATAATGTGCAAAAAATTAAAAATCAAACCATTGACGCATTGTGTTATATATTAATAGAATACTCTAGATAATGATAAACTATTATTTAAAACTAATTTCTCAATTAAATGACACTGTGTAACAAAAAACTTTACCTCAGTCGCTAGTAGCGACATCTGGTGAATGGAAGATTATTAGCCCTCATTATACGGGGCCCCGGGCTACAGAGGCCCCGACCGTATGTAAGCGAAAATTCTAAGGATTTCTATGGGACAGGATTTTGGTTTGAAATGTTTGGCTAGCTTAGTTCCTAGAAGTATTCATTGTATGTAATATAATATAAATTTAAAAAAATTAAAAAAAATATTTAAAAAATTAATAATATAATACGCTCAATTTCACCATCGCACATCGCGACAAAACTTGCGTTACCATCCATACCATCTGGATGATTGGCAGTCCACCACTGTGCGATTTAGAAGAAGTTTTCTCTCTCGCACGACTTCCTTCTGGAATCAATTACCACCAGCGAAATTTCCGGACCGATACGACTTAGGAACCTTCAAGAAAAGAGCTTACACCGTTCTAAAAGGCCGGCAACGCATCTGCAATTCCCCTGGTGTTGTGGTTGTTCATGGGCGGCTGTAGTCACTTACCATTAGGTGAGCCGCATGCTCGTTTGCCCCCTATTCTATAAAAAAAAAAAAACTTATAATCAATATATAATTATTTTAATTCAATGCGAGAGTTTTTTTCTTTTTGTGAAAAATCTTTACCGTTCATTTGGGCCCCCCAACAAATTTTGATACAGGGCCCCTCTAAGGCACGCTACTCCACTGGCTATGGGTACGGTACTGCGAATAAGTTTGATTAACAAGAGATGAAAATAAAAGTAAGTTTTCGTTTCTGAAACATTTTTCTTTGCTGAACATGTTCCATTTAAATAACATGGTTGTAAATCTGTGTTTTATATATTTATGAATAGATTACCCTATCTATACTTACATAATACATATAAATAAAATTGAAGTATCGGTCTGTAATATTGAAAAAAAAAATAAAAACTATTGAAATGCTAAAATAAATATTTATTGACCAATACCAATACATCTCATGTTTATGGATCTCTACAACAGCGTCGCCTACCGGGTCCAATCGCGAATCGCATCCAGGGGCATACATAAACACGAAAAATGTCATCTAATTCGTTTAAGGGAGACTAACAAAGAGCAATTGATTTTTATTTATTTGGATATTATGGCGATTTAGTGCCAAAAAGAAAATCACAAAATCTGAGATTGATAGACACATGACTTTGAGGTCGAGTTATCTATATATACTTAATGCTGGATGTTCCAAGCGCATTAGGTATTTACAGGCGGTAGTCGCAAAGATCGAGTCAAGCCGCGAGCGCGCATATGATCGTGATTTTTACAAAATAATCACAAAAATATTGTTTTAAAGTTATAAACAAATGTTTACACAATGAGAAATAAACACACATACAAAAGCTTAACTATAGTCTATATAAGTTCTATAAAACTATAGTTATTTGCAATTTATTTTATTTCCTAAATATTAATTAAGCAGTAGAAGAGAAGCGCGCGCGCAAAAGTTTGTCACGGGTCTTATACCGCAAGCGACGCGTGGTTCGAAAATCACTTAAATAAACCTAGCAAGCTAACAGCATAGCAAAGTGGCGAAGCAATCAGCTTTGTAGCAGTTTCTAACGGTTGCCGTTGAGCAATCAGTTTCAAAATAGGAGGTTCAGATGCCTGGGTGATCAGTAATCGATTGTTGAAAACAGAATTTGAAAATTCGAAACCGTTCTCGAGATAATCGTGGGACAGGCGGACAGACGGACAGACGGACAGACATCGTGAAATCAATAAGTGTCTTCGCAAGCTTCGCCACTTAATAATCGATATTTTTTTTAATAAATGTAATGAAAAAAAAAAAACAATCGGATGGAATCGATTTCAAAATGAATTACCTATAAATTGTCTTTTTTTTTTAAAAAAGAAAACGGAGTATTTGTACTTGTTTAAAATGAAATTTGTATCTATCGGTATTTTTTTCTATGGAGAAAATTGTATTGTATCGTGTATTTGACCGGGTGCATCGAAAGGACAAAGAATGTATATAAAATATATATTTCATTCATCATTTGCCTATCAAACACCAATTTTAAAACGTACAAAAACATGAACACCCAGCCTTAATACTAGCGATCCGCCCCGGCTTCACTCGGTTGATTTGTGGATCTGGCACTACTACGGTTGTTATGGCGCCACGATCTGAAGGCGGATTCGCATAAATCTCGACGAGATACGCCGAAAAGTAAGAATAACATTTTTTGATATCTCGCTTAGTTTACGAGATATCCTTATTTAATATTAATGTGACGTTTTTTAGATTTAAAATTATCAAAGAACATTTATGTCATCAACATGACATCTCCTGGCATTGTTCCCTATCTGTTCGTAAAATTTCACCACAGTCTGTTCAGCCATTCCGAAGATTAACCCAGACAGACAGACAAAAAAACAATTATCAAGTCTCTGAGAACGGTTGTGTTAGATAGACAAACGCTGGTAGTCAACGAGGTGATCTCAAATGAACACAGATTATTTTTGAAAAGGGACGACCACGCGAGCCACAGGAAAAGCTAATGTTTGATAAAATATATTCTACTCGATGTACCGATTATTCGATAAAATTATCGTTAAGTAGTTTGATGGAAATGTTATGTTTGTACATCATTATTGTGTATGTGATTTTTTTAACTATTCTGAAACCAATGCTTGACTATTATCCCACCTTAGAATAGAATAGAATAGAATAGAATAGAATAGAATAGAATTATTTTTTATTCAATATAGATCACATTTGTAATACTTATTGAAAGTCATTTTTTACTTTACCACTGGTTCGAAAAAAAAAACCTATGGCTGCATCACCACCTTATGGTGGTGATGCAGCCGAAGATGGTATATCGGAATAAAATTAAACTAATTTTACGGATTTTATCGCGTTTAATTTTAACTTTTTTATTTCCCGACGTATCGGACACTTCACAGCATGGATGGTCACGAGGAGGGCTGAAGTGTTTGACGTCCCGATGCCATAGTTACGAAATACATCGGACCAAAAATTTTAATAATTAAAAGTTGAAGGTAGCATACGTTAACTAAATTAAGCTCTTTGTTAAATAATGATTTCTTATATTTACGCGAACACTACACATTAAATAAAACTACTTTTACGGATTTTATTAATTTCCGACGTTTCGGGTGCTTTACAGCACCCATGGTCACGGGGGACTGAGGTGATTGACCTCCCGATGTCAGAGTTAACCCGGAGTACCTTCAGCTTTTTTAATTACGAAATACTTAGCCGAAATCCTAGACTGATGCTTAATTATATCTTTGTTATATAAGTTTATCTTTGATTCTGAATTTATAGTTGTATCGGGCTAAAATTAAGCTAAGCTTATATTAAGGCCCAGACACAAAAAAAATTAATGGATGCTCCATTATTTTCTTCATTATAATGTATAAAATTAATCAAAAATATATTAAAAATTCGAAAACGCAAGTTATTATACATACAATAGAAAACGGCAGTATGGAAACAGGAACAAATGAGAAGTTAAGTTAATAGAAAGTGGATTAATACTATTTAAAACTAGAAGACGGCTTAAATCCACCTATTTATTGATATAAATAATTAGAGTAACATAAAAACAACAATTTAAAATTAATATGGTGGTTTAATAGTCCGCCTAGGTAAGTCCAACTTCAACCGAGAGGGCAATCGACGGATTCAACTCGGCTGGGCAGCGTTCGGGAAACTACGACACATCAGACATACCTCAAAACCTTAAAACGAAATTGTACAACCAGTGCGTGTTGCTAGTGATGACTTACGGATCTGAGACGTGGTCTTTCACTGCTGGCCGTATGAGGAAGCTCAAGGTCGCTCAGCGAGCTATGGAGAGGGCTATGCTCGGAGTTTCTCTGCATGATAAACTTAGGAATGAGGATATCCGCAGTAGTACTAGAGTAACCGACATAGCCCAACGGATTAGTAAGCTGAAGTGGCAGTGGGCCGGCCATATAGCTCGAGGAACAGACAACCGATGGGGAAGAAAGGTTCTTGAGTGGCAGCCTCGTACCGGTAGGCGAAGTGTAGGGCGACCCTCCACGAGATAGAGTGACGACCTGGTAAGACATGCAGGAAGTCGAT
Source organism: Parnassius glacialis (assembly GCA_033319125.1). Lineage (NCBI taxonomy): Eukaryota > Metazoa > Arthropoda > Insecta > Lepidoptera > Papilionidae > Parnassius > Parnassius glacialis. The sequence continues at coordinate 3,515,123 of JAVANC010000003.1, forward strand.
GGATGCAGGTGGCTCAGAACCGTGCTTTGTGGCATTCCTTGGGGGAGGCCTATGTTCAGCAGTGGACTTATGAAAGGCTTTAATGATGATGATGATGATGATAGTGGTTTTGGGTAATATCCTGACATTGACGTAAGTCGTCGATTTCGTTGACTTAGGCTTTGCTAAGCGCGCACTCAGCACGACTTCGAAGTTAGCTCTATAAATACCGACATTGTCTTAGCGCGAAATTAAAGTCTGAGCAAAGTCAAATATATAGATATACATCTCAGCCTAAGCGTTTCGTCGTAAAGTCACCAGGGTTCCGCGAAATTATTTATTTTTGCTTTTTAAATAATTTCACACTTTGGTACAAATATTATTCTGAAATGGCGCAAAATATGTGATGAGAAGAACCCATGACTGTTATGTATAAACACGTAGGTAGTTAGCGAGAATTATATTATAATATTTCAATGGCACTGTCTATGACTATGATATGTAATCATTTGATGTGGGGTTCCATAAAATAAAAGGCATTTGGTGAATGTTCCATTGTCTTAAAAGTTTGGGAACTCCTGGTATAATGTAAGAGCGTGGTCGTAACCCGGTCGAACCGATCCATTCGTGCTACTAACTCCTGGGCCCCTAGACAAAGTCACATTTTCATTAACAATTACGAAATTAGATAACTCCGAAATGTATGGAACTGACATAAGCTTTCGAAACAACACGTGATCGATCTTTTTCGATCGCTAGACAATGTCAAACTTCGTAACGAAACGATAAAGAAAACTAATATGTAACACGAACAATATTATCTTGCAATGTCAAAGAAAATATACACTATGTGTAGACAAATGGCACTTTTGACATTCAAAATTGCTGAGATGTCGAATCCTTTATTCGACGACTTAGCGAACACTTGAACCCTTTAGAAAAGCAAAACAACATGGCTTATTGTTAGTCAGCTGTTGGTGTTCTTTTCATCAATTTATAGCGTGTGTAATTAATTGTTCAACTGTGTCAATATTTGTACCCAGTTGTTAAATATTAAGTATTGTTAGTTGTATACACAAATAGTAATGTATAAAATTTTACTAAATGTTTCATTTGTTGCTTGGTTGGACTAGGAAACTTACCAAACAAACAAGTAACGTGATATCACCATTCCTTTTACAAGCTTTTTTTCAGCCTTGCAATGTTTTTTTTATACGGTAAGGGTGACAAACGAGCACACAGTCCACCTGATGGTAAGTGGTTGCTGCGGCCCATAGACATCTACATCTATCCTCTATTACAAATCAAAATGCAGATGCGTTGTCACCCGTGAGGACTAAGATGGAATGCCTCGTTTCCAGTAAAAAGGGCCTCCGGCCACCTGCACTCACCAAGCGAAACACAGAGGTAAACCTCTACTTCACGCTGGTATTTTGTGAGGTCGTGGTACTACCCCGGTTCGAGCCGGCTCATCCGTGCGACAGCAAAAGCTGCCGCGTGGCTCTACCACTGTTAAAACTGTTTGTTTGTTAGATGTCACAACTTTTTGCGGTAGGATTCCTGAGACTTGCATTTTTGGTTATTATGATTTTGGTGGGATTGATTTATCAATTAATAAATCAGTCTCTACACAATTATAGAGACGACTTTTTAAATATTTTTTTATCGGGTGTCATCATTCACCTGTGCTTGTCCTAACTTAATTGGGGTCAGCGGCGTATGTGTACTTTCCTTTCAGACTCTTTCAGCCATCATCTTAATACCTACACTCTCCCACCCCATCAATGCTGATGTGTTATTAAAATAAAAAAATAGTCAAATAAAATGTTATAATTATATAATTTAACTCTTTTATTTTCTTGGACCAACTTGAATAATAACTATCTAGGTACATACACTTACTTATCTACTCATTAAGTAACAATGTTAAACTTTAAATAAACTAAAGATACTATCAGTACTAAACATAAATCTAATTAGTATTAACTAAAAAATCTTTAAAGCTGTTGGAAATAAAGTATTTTTAACATTATCTTAAACTATTTTCTGCCGACTTCCAAAAAGAAGACGGTACTCAATTCGAGTGTACGTTTTTTTTTTGCTTTTTTATGTGTGTGTTACCTCATAACTTTGTACTGGGCGAACCGATTTCGATGATTCTTTTTTTATATGAAAGCTGATAGTTCTCGTGTGGTTGATCAAGGTCAGACCAATGGTTATTGAGTTATTCTTAAATAACCTATATCGAAGTCGGCTGTACAAAATTTTTAATTTTTAATTATTACGGACCATTTTAATAGTAGCCGATATCGAAGCGATAGAGACGAGATCTCGGGTTTGATCCCCAGGTCGGGCAGTGTTATTGGGTTTTTTCATTAGAAATTTCTCAGTAGCAGCTTGGAGTCTAAATTTGTGCCCGGTTAATGGCAATAGGCTCGCCCCTTGTTATATGGGACTCGTAACATAATTGACGAAATGTGCGTGTACAGTACACCTCTGCTCTAACCCTTCGTGGAATACAGGCCCGATTAAATGTAGTACTTATGGAGTATGGTCTAATTGATCCGTATTGTCCATATTCCGATAGTGGTCAAACTGCTTGCACAATGTCTGTAAACATGCGTAACACTTGATTACGCTCGTGGTCAACCACTATCCTCCGAGTCTCAGATCATATAGCTGCCTGTCTTGTTTCTCCTCCTGGCGGAAACGTAGATATAAACGTAGATTTGACGGCTCCGTGGCGCAGTTGCTTAGCAATAAGTTGTTGCGCTGGGGGCCGCGGGTTCGAATACCGCACGGAACAAGTATTTGTATGGTCTACAAACAATTGTTCCGGGTCTGGATGTTTGTCCGCGTGCAATTTATGTTTGTAAACTGCCTCCACGACACAGGAGAAAATCCTAGTGTGGGGGTAACGTTTTTTTTTTAAAAATTAAGAAAAGATATGTTCCATGGCAACGAACTCGCTCGTCGCTCTATTGGATGGCGTGAGTGTACGCCTCCGGCGCGCCCTTAGTATCGTTCGTGCATGGCAAGCCGTTACCCCAGACCTCAGGGTTGATGGTAACCGTCGCCTGCTAGTCGGCGGTGGAGTACAAGGTGCAGGTCGCACTCTTGAACTCTTCCTCGCGGATCGATCTTGCGATGTGGGCTGTGTGCGTGTTTGTGTGCGGTGGCTGCCAGCTAGTAGATGGTGTAGAAGTAGCAGGCGCTGGTGGTGATATTGCCACAGATTCTGTACACAAAATGACCATGAATTCAAATACCTAATTAATAAAGTATTTATAAAATATTTAGATGTAAGTAGCTAGACGTACGATAGGCTGTTGCGATTTCAAAATCAATTGCATCTTGTTGGTGCGTGGCTGGTGGCGGAGTCAGGGCCTGTGTTGGCGATGAGATGAAGCAGTAATACGTTAATAATGGCCTCGTTGGTTTAGTGGTCTTAAGCGCGGCTGCTGATCACGTTGTCCCGGATTCGAATCCTGGGTCGGGCTAAAATCAGTTATTAGGATTTCATATAAAAAAAACTTCTTTTAATATTACTCATATCAATAAACTAGGTATGCAATTGATTAATTTTTCATTTGATTATTTTAATTAATTATATGTATAAGTAGAATACATGTTTTTAAATATGCAAGTGATAAGTTATCCCTGAATTTTAAATGAAGAAGTGCAATACTTACGAAGCCTAGTTTCTGAATGCTTGGTTGACCCTCCACAGTCAAATTTCCCATGAGAGCTAACACCCTCTCCTCAAAAACTCGTAAGGGTTTCGCGACTACTCGGCCCACCACCACTTGCATGACGCCTTATTAGGGATGCTTTTTTGTTTTCGATTTCCATTCTGGCCAAACCTTCGTAATTAACTAAGCAATATGTAGGAAAGTTAGGTAATACGAGTAAGTAATTTTACGAAGTTAAGGAACTTACCTTTGAATTCTTTAGTTAACTAGTTAATTTTTACACCAATAACTGCACTTTCACCAAGCAAACTTTACTTTAACAAGTTATCAAGAATAGTTTGTTTATGTTTAGCGCGCTTTGAATTTCACGTTTCATTTCGAGACCATAGTCAAGAAGTTGTTTTTATCGAAAACCATTTGACTATGGAGTATAGAGTAGAAGGAGGACCATCTCTGTATATGAAAAGTGTCCCTAAAAACGTGTCCAATAAGGGTGGCGCTGCAGTAGCATAAGATAAATTAAAAAAAGCGCCAAAAGTAGTTAAAATAAGATGGAGAAATAAACAAGGACCGACCAATCCGCGTGGTTTTGTACTACGTATTAGTTGAGGTTTTGTATACTGGCATTTTACTAACTACTCTAGTCATGAAATTTTTTAAATATTTGACTTCACTCCGTTCACAACAGCTATCTTCATATCGTAGTTTTTCAGACGCCAGCGCTATTGTGGTAGGTTTTGGAACCTCTATTTTCAGTAAATAGTAGGACACTTTTTCAACTGTCGCCCCTTATAAGATGGTTCTCCTTGTACTCTACACTCCATACATTCGACTTAGTCGTTAGGTTAGGTTATGTTTGCCGATGTCACTTTGTCTACCACTTTACGTTCGATATCGCCCAGACGAAATCGATTTTCGAAATGGATTAGACACGGAACTATTGCCACTTGTTCAGGCCCACTGTTTCATTTCTCTCTGTCGCCTCTTGCAACACTTACAGACAACATTAGAGTTAAAAAAAAACTTAAACTATGTAGGCTGTGATGATCCTAGTATAGCCTATATACGTCCCACTGCTGGGCACAGGCCTCCTCTCATTTCTAAGAGGGTTTTAGGACAAGGCAATGTCCGCCGCACTGTCCCCATTCGTGTTGTCAACTTCACATGTCTTCGAAATATTTTTTTCTTATTTCTCAGTCAGACATGTAGGTTCCCTCATGATGTTTTCCTTCACCGCCGAGCACTGGTGAATCAGCACTTAAACTTGCAGTTAACAATTTCATTGGTGCCGGCGAGGATCGAACCCGGCTTGCTCGCGTATTGTGAAATTTACTGCGAGCGCCCCTGAGCTACAACGGCTCACTAGGACATAGTCATGGAAAAATTGTATTATCGTTCTTACCAAACCATTGAGTATATGTATATTTATATGTGCCTATAATATACTATATTACTAAATGGTACTCGTAAAGTGGCTACCATAACTAACACACTGTGATTTACTTTCGAAGTTTCGACCAATAGTAAAAAAGACAATATCGCGTGACTTTTATGTCCCCTGTAATGTTGTGGCGACAAGGTCATTGCCGCCTAGGGTTGCCAGACTTCCTTTACTTATAGGACTAAAATTGATCTTTTCCACTAATTAGAAGTCATTAATAGAGACAAAGGCAATATAGCGCTTATGCGACATTCCTTCTGCTAGTTGAGGTCAAATAGTTTAAAAATCATTTGGAGGTTTCGCGCGTTGTTAGAGACGAACTACGTTACATTGCGTAACACGCAATTGTAATTGTAACATTGTAATTTTTTATTAATTTATGTTGTTACTAATGTCATAACAACATTTTATTGAAAACAATATGGGATCCTCTATTTCCATTCTATATAATATGCCCTTATTTAATCCTAACAAATTGTCTAGAACATAAAATGGAAGCTGGCAACCCTACTGCCGTAATACGAATGAGAATGACATTACAGCCTATAAATATTCAATATTCTGGCTGTTGCTTTGAGCATCTGATATTAATAATTTCACTCAAAAGGGTCAAATAATTAGATTTTTAATGAAAGTTTTATTAATAATACTTTGGAAAATCCAAAAGTGCACGCCTCTTGAACGTTTCATTTAATTTAGATGAATAAAATAAATTACCAAAATAAATTTATTATTACACAAAGTATAAAGGCTGTATGGTACATTTGTCCTTTGTCTATATCAAGGGCTAAGAAATATAAAAAAGCGCCTTTAAATTTTTAATAGCAATAAAACTTTTAAGAAAAATCATTTTATTAACAAACGACGCGTGTTATGCTATTGATATGAAATAGGGAACATGTAGATGAGTTAATGTAATTCATGAGCTAATAAAAAAACCGGTCTCGATACGTCAATTTTTTTCGGGAGATATCGTGATCGCATACAAAATCAACATCTGAACGTCCACGTAATTTTTTTTTTTTAGAAATATAAAATGAGTATTTAGAAAATATAAGATGGATTAATTAGAGTGTAATGATTTCTTATATTTACGCGAACACTACACATTGAATAAAATTATTTTTATTCAATGTGTAGCGTCCCCAGCACGGCTAGCATGGGCTGGGGACAAAAATTTTATCCCCCGATTATATCCACTGACAAGAGATAAAATTATCTTGTCCCTATGCCGAAGCACGGCAACGGGGAGAAGTATATCCCCGTTTGACGTAACGAGTAGACATATATCTGCCGTCCGTAGCATGGAGCCAAATGAAAGGTAAAACATTATGCTTTTTTGACATTTGAAAGGGACAATTTAATCCTAGTCCATTGAACGTGGGTTTAAGTTTATATTCATACAAAAAATCTATCTAAGTCTAAGTATATCTCCCATTTTATCTACTTTGGATATTATATCCTACCGGTGTACCCATGCTCGAAGGGTGGATAAAACTCAGCGAGGGGATAAACATTTTCTCCTTTCCCCGGGGATAAAATTGTCTCCTGCCCATGCTAGCCCTGTTGTTGTAGTGTACAGTCCCCCCCGTGACCATGGCTTGCTGTAAAGCTCCCGAAACGTCGGGAATGAAAATAAGTAAATTAAACGCGATAAAATCCGTAAAAATAGTTTTATTTAATTAATTAGTGTTTTCTTGATATACGGCTGCTCATATTATCGTATAAAAGCACTATGGTTATAATAGAGGCATTTTAAGAACACAAAATTGCTCGACCTTGACGTGTCGAGAGTAAAGCACTATATAACACACACACGTACATAACGCTAAGCGTTATTAGAACACTTCGCGTTATGAGGCTGCAAGAGCCGATTAAGCCCAAATATCTGATATTAAGTTTGGACTTCTGATATGACATTACGTACAGCCAAATTACGTGTAGTGCACAAAGCGTACATCCGTGTGTTTACTATGAGCCACTGGAATGACCTATCGGATGCGGAAATCACCTATTAAGTGTAGGGTAAGGTTGCTAGCTCCCGTTTTTTGTTTGAAAGGATTGATAAGATTAAATAAATAAAGGACATAGGACGAGAGTAAAGGATATCATATTGTTTTCAAAAAAACGCTGTTATGATATCAGTAGCAACATTAATTAATAAAAAGACAAAGTGATTTTTAAACTCGTTGACTTCAACTAGCGGAGGGAATGTTGAATACGTGCGATATTTATTTGATATTATTGCCTTGTCCTCTTATAAAGATTTCAAATTGAGGACAAGGTCTATTTTTGGGTCTGAAATAGAGATGTCCTTAAAAATTAAGGCTGGCAACCCTAAGCGTCCTTAGGCGGTCAATCGTTCTGGATTCGGCGGGGCAGTGACTCAACGTCAATGAAATCTAATGGTCCCTTATCTGTCGCAAACTAATCCTGCTGCGTCAAACTATTTAGTTCCTTCGTCATCTTGCATAACCGTTTGAATTATTGCTCCAAGACGCTTTGTAAATTGTCTTTAACAACCTCCTTTGATGTGACCTATATTCCTAACAAAATCCTGCTCTATGCTTCGTCCCGTATTGTTATGTTACGAGGTTGACACTGAAAGTTCTTAGAAAATCAAAAACTGAACAAACTAGCAAGTATTTACTTTTTTTATAGGATAGGGTGACAAACGAGCACACAGTCCACCTGATGGTAAGTGATTGCTGTGGCCCATAGACATCTACATCTATTTTCGTTTGCGAATCAAAATGCAGATGCGTTGTCACCCGTGAGGACTAAGATGGAATGCCTCTTTTCCATTAAAAAGAGTCTCCGGTTCTCTACACTCACCATACGAAACACAGCAGTGTTAAGCTGCTATTTCACGTTGGTATTCTGTGAGAGCGTGGTCCTTTCCCGGTCGAGCCGACCCATTCGTGCTACAACTATACTGCTAATATAGCTGCAGCATGGCTCTACCACGTATCTTTTATTACTATATCTTTCCAAAATATAATAAAACTAATAATTAAGCTATGAAACTATGTGACCATTTCCACTGATGCTAAGCTATGTAGCGGGGTGAGTAAGATGTGCTATGAAGACGTACCGCCGCGTTGTAGCTGTACGAGAAAGATACGCAGCTCGAGCTATGTGATGTCGCGACAGTAGGTAAGGCACAGGGAGTTCTACTCTGCACATAGCTACACCACTCGTGACCATCCATAGCACGCATCCAGATCACGCATCCATCCATATAAAAACATAGCTTAGTGTTACCTGTTTCCACCAGTGCTATGCTATATGGACCAATGAATATCATTGGTGGATATCAAACGCATCCGTAGCAACGTAGCTTGGCACATCTCTAGTGGAAAAGCACCCTTAAGATATGATACGTGTAATCTACGCGAGATGGTTTTATCGCAATATTTTAAATAAATAATTGATAAATATTTTATTAAGACGACGGTCATAATAAAATATTTATCAATTATTTTTTGGATTGGGAATACAAGTATAATTTTATTTTAAATTTACCTCCTATTTTTTCCTGTATTGTGGGGACAGTTTAAATAATAATAGCCGTCAATGGTTCCTGTTTTTTTTTTGTTTAGCAAGTCTTTAGTTTATTTTAGTTCTATTAGCAAAAAGGTTAATGAGGTAATTGACGGCTCCGTGGTGCAGTGACTTAGCAATTAGTTGCAATACTGAGCGCTGCGGGTTCGAATCCCGAACAGAACAGTATTTGTATGGCCTATAAATAATTGTTCCCGGTCTGGATGTTTGCCCTTGTGAAATTTATGTTTGTGAAATGTCTCCACGATACAAGAGAAAATCCTAGTGTGTTTTTTTTTTTAAGAATGAACCGTACAGCAATGGTTAAAGGGCAAACAATCGACTTAGGTGGTTGTAAGATTCAAATTCAAATTTATTTATTTGTGAATACAGGTAATGAGACAGAATAGATCTTTAAATAATAATTTAAAATCATTGAGTTATATGTACTACGTACTAGAGAAGCTATTCCAAACAAAAAATGTGCGCTACTCTGTCTTCGCGCATGCGCGGGAGATAATAGAGTCGCGCATGCGCTGTTGATGTAAGCGCGTTGCGCATGTGGGGTCAGTTTTTGTCATCAAAGATTAGGTATAAGAAAGTAGAATGATCAGTATGTAATAATTGTTTATTTTTTATTGTATTGTTAATTATATCGAGTACAATTCTTTTATTGTTATATTTATTTTGCATATGTGCTAATTTATTATAATATTACATACAATACATTTATAACATTACAATTATATTTTAATGATATTTTATAAGGTAAACATGTAAAATATTAAAATATACATTTATATTATATTATATTATTTATTTTTATATTCGTAAGAATCACATTTTTCTTTAAATAAATATTTTCTCTTTGTATTTTCTTAAATTTCTCAGTAATTTTCTTTCTAGCTGCATCTTGCGTAATTTATTTTTGAGTACAATTTTTGTCGGACTATCAAAAATTGAATTTAAAGTGCTTACTGATTCAGACAACGGTTCTAATACTTCTTGTTCACCACATTTTGTTGGCTGAAAAAAAAGATACTAGTTATCTGAGAAGCCTGTAAAAATTCTAGCGTTACAGTATTAAAAACCCGCCATATACTAGTACGACTCGCGCGCCGAGGGTACCGCCTCTCTTAAGTCCCGTAAATATACTGAATTTACACATTACAAAAATTCATTCGTCATCTAATCACAAAATAAAACAAAAATCCCAGCAATATTATATCATAATATAATTACGTTATCGCACGGTACTGCAGATTTCTTTAAGTATACTCTTCCTGTTTTAGTGAAGTATTAGTTGTTTTCTTTGAAATGTACGGAACATATGCGCGAATAATCTGACGGTAACCACGTTTCTTCACTGCGATTCTTCTGACAAATTTGATCCATGATTCTCTTTCTTTTTTTTAATTCAGGAAACCTTTAAATCCAAATAATAATAAAAACTATTAATTTTAATGCATTAACATTTCCTACCGTGATTATATATTAATATTTACGGTCCGTAATTACTTAACATTACACGTCAATAGTGTTAAGTCTGCGAATAAAAATGTTTTACTCTATGACATTCCCGTATACGTTGCAGTTGATAAAATATAATTAAATTAAGTGTGTTTTAAAGATAATAATATGTTGAACTTACTGGTGAAAAGTCACTCCTTGACTTTTACTTATATTTCCCGAGTTGTTTGAACAGTATCTCAATGCACACGAAGGCATATTAATTTAAAAATAATTCTTCACTCAAACTTCTCACGTTGCAGCAACCGCTTGACACAGACTAAGTGAGTTTGAGAGCGTGCACTCTAACGCGTGTTACAAACAATCTAGTTGAGGTGTCTCCTCTAGTACGTAGTACATATAACTCAATGTTTAAAATTAAAAAAAATGTCCAACCGACTTCAATATAAATTATTAAGAATAATTAAAAAACTATTGGTCAAAAACCTTAATCAAATTCATATGGGACCACATGAGAAGGACCAGCTTTCAAATAAAAAAGAATCACTGAAATCGGTTCATTCAGAAAAAAGTTATGAGGTAACACACATAAAAAAAAGATAAAACATACGTTCTAATTGAGTACCTACTAAAAATAATTAAAAATTAAAAATTTTGTACGACCGACTTCAATATAAATTACTAAGAATAACTCAAAAACTATTGGTCAAACCTTGATGATCTATGGGGCCACATGAGAAGTACTAACTATCTAATAAAAATAATCATCTAAATAGTTTCACTCAGTAAAAAGTTGAGGTAACACTTAAAAACATATAGTGGAATTGAGTACCGGCTCCTTTTTGAAGTCGGTAGAAAAATCTTTTAATTAAAAGTAAAAACCTCCTTCAAAATAAAAAAGGAACACGTGCGCAGTTCAACACGTGGTAGAAGTGAAACCTTAGATAACTTATGTTCAGTCTATTTGAGTACCGTCTACTTTTTGAAGTCGGTAGAAAATTATGTTCGCTGCATTCAACCCTTAGGTATACAAATATCATGGTTACAATTAAATCAGCATTTCTACAAATAAATTATTTCATTGTGTGTTATTTTATTATGATTACCTATAGATCTTTCTAGTTTTCTCATAGTCGCCTCTGACCCACGGAACGATATGGGGTTATTGCTTCAGTTTCGCCGCTATCGCATACTAAAAATATCTACCTGCTTATGTATATTTTTAAAATGGCCGCTATAAACAATGTTTGCTTGATACGGATATTTCCTAGGCAAATTTCGATCTCGAACTCTTAGAACCGTTCAACAACGCATTGCCACATACCTACCTGTAACTGAAATAATTTTGTAATTCCATTCATACTAGTTGTTAATTTTACGTACTGTTTAGGAGGGTGTAAAATTCAATATAAATATTAAGTCCTTACATATGAAATTGGCGTTTTGTACAGGAGAAATATAAAGTCAATTTGTTTTTGTAAAATTTATTTAATTAATCAAAGTATGCGCCGTTGTTATCTATGCACTTTTGCCATCTCATAGGTAGTTCATTGATCCCTTTACTAAAAAAACCATGGGGGCGAGAATCAATAAACTCTTTGAAGGCGGTATGGACTGCCGCATCGGAGTTGAATTTTTTTCCTTGTAAGAAGTTGTCCAAATTCCGGAAAAAATGGTAATCTGTTGGAGCAAGGTCCGGGGAGTACGGTGGATGTCGCAGACATTCCAATTTTTTTTTTATAGGATAAGGGTGACAAACGAGCACACAGTCCACCTGATGGTAAGTGGTTGCTGCGACCCATAGACATCTACATCTATCTTCTATTACAAATCAAAATGGAGATGCGTTGTCACCCATGAGGACTAAGATGGAATGCCTAATTTCCAGTAACAAGGGCCTCCGGCCACCTGCACTCACCAAGCGAAACGCAAAGGTAAACCTTTACTTCACGCTGGTTTTCTGTGAGGTCGTGGTACCACCCCGGTTCGAGCCGGCCCATCCGTGCGACAGCAAAAGCCGCCGCGTGGCTCTACCACTGTTGAAATTGTAAATTCCAATTGTAGCTCATCTAACTTAGTGGTTGTTTGTTGTGCAGTCTGTGATCTTGCGTTGTCGTGAAGCAGCAGTGGCCTAGAGCGATTGACCAATCTCGTTTGTTTAGCAGCTAGTTCTTCCTTCATGGTTTGCAGTTGCTGACAATAGATATCTGCCGTAATCGTTTGGCCAAATTTTAGAAAGCTGTAGTGAACGACACAGGCGCTAGTCCATCAAACACTCACAAGTAATTTTTTCTGAGTCAATTTTCGTTTAGGGCAGGATTTGGCTGGGTCTCCAGGGTTCAGCTATTGCGACGAGCGCTTCTGATTATCGTACAGTATCCCCTTTTCATCACAAGTAATGATTCGATTTAAAATCCCTTCATTATTGTGTCGGTTGAGCAAAGTAACACAGCAGTCGACGCGTGATTGCAAGTTCGATTCACACCCCAAAGAAAAAACTAATGAGGAAATAACAAATGAATGACTGTTTTCAAAACTCAAATGTACCAGCTAAATCTATACATCTATACAAATAAATAAAATTGAAGTGTCTGTTTGTAAGGTCAAAATTACAGTTTTTTACTAAATGCATATGAAAGTAAATATTAACTAAAATACAATTTTTAAAATTTTTGTCTTTCCGTCTGTCTGTTTGTTCCGGCTAATTTCCGAAACGGCTGAACCGATTGCTGACTTCATAAGGAGTAACTTAGGCTACTTTTATTTTAGAAAAAGAATTAGGGTTCCGCGCAAAAACATAAAAACCCTAACACGCGGGCGAAGTCGCGGGGAATAGCTAGTGAATTTATAAATTTGAATTTGGAATTCGTAACCAAAGAGGAGATATTTCAGATCAAAGTAGTCTACGATTAATTACGACTAATTTCATATGTAAGGACCTAATATATCTTAGATAAGTGTGAGTGAGGTAAGAAGTGGCGATGTGCTATTTTAATGTTTTTTTATAGAATAAAGCTAGCTCCCAGTCCACCTGATGATAAGTGGATGCTGTGGCCAATAGACATCTACATCTACCCTCTCTTAAGAACCTAAATACAGATGCGTTGTCATCTCTGAGGACAGATGAAATATCTCGTTTCCAGAAAAAATGGTCTCTACACTCACCATAGAAAACACAGTAGCATTTACATGGCTACTATTCTGCCGACTTCCAATAAGGAGACGGTACTCAATTCGAACTGTATGTTTTTTTATGTGTGTTACCTCATAACTTTGTACTGGGTGAACCGATTTCGATGATTCTTTTTTTATTTGAAAGCTGGTACATCTCGTGTGGTCCCATATGAATTTGATCAAGGTCAGACCAATGGTTATTGAGTTACTCGTAAATAACCTATATTGAAGTCGCTTATATTGAAGTCGGCTGTACAAAATTTTTAATTTTAAATTATTAACAAGTGAGTTTTTTTTTTATAGGATAAGGGTGACAAACGAGCACACAGTCCACCTGATGGTAAGTGGTTGCTGCGGCCCATAGACATCTACATCTATCCTCTATTACAAATCAAAATGTAGATGCGTTGTCACCCGTGAGGACTAAGATGGAATGCCTCATTTCCAGTAAAAAGGGCCTCCGGCCACCTGCACTCACCAAGCGAAACGCAGAGGTAAACCTCTACTTCACGCTGGTATTCTGTAAGGTCGTGGTACCACCCCGGTTTGAGGCGGCCCATCCGTGCGACAGTAAAAGCTGCCGCGTGGCTCTACCACTGTTAAAAGTCGACCTTTTCTTACTATAGATAATAACTGCAGCGTGCCATTTAAAAAACTTCCTGAAATTTCCTTATCTCTCAACATATCACCAACGTAATCATAGTTGCGACATAAAAAAAATTCTGTCAGTCATTTACGACGTAATCGCGATTCTTGAGTGGCGTGATAACTTTTATCGCGCGTTTATGATTGCTGATCGCATAATGATGTATTTTGATAACAGCCTACCATTAATGGCCTATGGCGGTGGCAGGGGTATATTATTGTGTATTATTTGAGTTGGTATATCCCAGAATATATACAAAATTTGATCACCTCAACGTGGTAAAACTTTATTAAACGAAATTTGTATAAAAAAGGTTATTATAATATTATGAAATTTATGGATGATAATAACCACTGGGAATGAGGCAATCGCTACCAAGTTATTTCTAATTCTGCTGTCGCTTATAGACACTTCAACTTCTTCATAAAAAATCATTAAACACACAGAAACAAAGAAGGTTACTGCTTTGACAACATTTGAGTTTTCTTTCAGACACCACGACCTCACAGAAAACCAGCGTGAAGTAGAGGTTTACCTCTGCGTTTCGCTTGGTGAGTGCAGGTGGCCGGAGGCCCTTTTTACTGGAAATGAGGCATTCCATCTTAGTCCTCACGGGTGACAACGCATCTGCATTTTGATTTGTAATAGAGGATAGATGTAGATGTCTATGGGCCGCAGCAACCACTTACCATCAGGTGGACTGTGTGCTCGTTTGTCACCCTTATCCTATAAAAAAAAAAGACTCGATGTGCTTTTTACTGGTGACTAGGCATTCCATTTTAGTCCTCAAAGGTGACAACGCATCTGCATTTTAATTCTTAAATTAGGATGGATATAGATGTCTATGGGCCACAGTATACACTTACCATCAGGTAGACTGTGTGCTCGTTTGTCACCCTTATTCTATAAAAAAGCTAAAGGACATTCTCAACCTGTTAACAGCATACATATAACCCTGTGAGTTTCGATGTTACAGGCAGGCACTCTAATTTTATTTATATGTAGATATATGAATAATATTTAGTATAGATGTGTATAGATTGTTATCGGCTCACTTCATAATACGTAATGCAATACAAAATACCATTGCTCCGGGAAGCCGTACTGCAGTCAAAGGCAATAATTCAATTCCATACTGTATGTATCTCTTACGTACAACGTAATACTCGTATAGTGTTCCCCAGACCGAATTTCGATCACAGCAGCCAGTCGCAACGGAGACAAGTCATCTGCGTAAGACAGGATTATAGTGCACAAGTGTGTGCACGAGCACAGGTGCACTCTTGATTCCCTCACTCTCATAGTTCGATGGGACAGTAATTTGACTCAACCAGATTCAAAGATTCAAAACTTATTTGCATCAAACATGGTAAATACATTCTTAACTGTGGTAGAGCCACGCGGCAGTTTTTGCTGTCGCACGGATGGGCCGGCTGAAACCGGGGTGGTACCACGACCTCACAGAAAACCAGCGTGAAGTAGAGGTTTACCTCTGCGTTTTGCTTGGTGAGTGCAGGTGGCCGGAGGCCCTTTTTACTGGAAATGAGGCATTCCATCTTAGTCCTCACGGGTGACAACGCATCTACATTTTGATTTGTAATAGAGGATAGATGTAGATGTCTATGGGCCGCAGCAACCACTTACCATCAGGTGGTCTGTGTGCTCGTTTGTCACCCTTATCATATAAAAAAAATACAGGTGTTAGTTACATACAATTTAGGCCAAACATGTTTCACCGCCTATATAGAGGCATACAAATATCAAATTTAATTATGTGGCTAATTCAGTTACTCATTATTAAGTTATTAATTACAAAATATTTAAAGATACACTGAAATTGAATATTTGTATATAATTACTCATTAGATAATTATTAATTATTATTAAATAGAATAGACGTGTCAGATAATTATTAATTATTATTAAATAGGATAAAAATGTCAAAATAATTATTAATTATTATTAAACAACATAAAAATGTCCAACTTGGGGAGTGCTTTTAGCCGCGATGGAAGATGTGATTTAGATGTGGACAGGCGTGTCGCTGCCGGGAACAAAGTCAATTGTGCCCTGACTGCATTAGTCAAAAGGCAAGGCGTAGTGAAGAGTGCACGCCTTGCAATACATAACGCAGTGTTGGTACCGACTTTGTTGTATGGCAGCGAAATCTGGGTATGCTAGAAGAAGCATAATAACAAGTTGAATGCAGTGGAGATGCGATCTCTTCGTAAAATGTGCGGCGTTACCATGGCCAACCGAAAGCGAAACGAAGAGATTCGCAATATGGCAGGTTTGAAAGGTGACCTTATCACACAAATTGATAAGGGCGTGCTTCGATGGTTTGGGCACGTTGAGCGAATGAGTGAAGACCGAATGGTGAAGAAAATATATAGCGCGAAAGTTAATATTAAAAGGTGTCGAGGTAGACCGAGACTAACTTTCGAAGACCATGTGAGCACATTGCTCGAAGAGGGGAGGGTCAAGAGTACTCGGATACCTAGACGTGCACGTATGAAGAAGATAATGAATCTGAAAGAAGCGAAAGAGGTATGTAAGGATCGTGACACTTGGCGATCTGTTCTCTCTGGCTACCCCGTCAGGGATTGTGCGTGAAGATAAGTAAGTAAAAATGTCCAAGATTAGTGCTATTATAGTGGTTCATTTGTAAAATTTACAATCCACAGAGAGTGATCAGTCGCAGGATCTTACGATATACAATGCCTCGTTTTCAATAAATAGGTCTATGGGTTTACCGTTTACACATAGCACGGGGTAATCTATACGCTTTTGCAACCGAATTCAAGAAAATATACAAAAAAAAACATTGTAAAAAAAAAAGTAACTCCTGGAAATGAGATAGTCGCTACCAAGCAATTTCTAATATGATTTCGTATAGTTCATTGTGTTACATACATAATACATGATTGTAAACTGTTCTGTCTTATTAAATGTGCCGCTGGGTTTCTTTCTGGTTCTTTCCAGTACATTCTTTACGTGGTAAAGCCATGCAGCAGCTATATTATGGTTTTATGGTTATAGCGTTAATGGGTCAGCTTGACCGCCGAAGGACACAGGCTACCAGCTTAATATAGTAGCTCAATGCTGTATGTAGTGTTTCGTATTGTGAGTGTAGAGAACTGTAGACCAATGTTACTAGAAACGAGGCATTCGTTGCCTGTGATTTGGTCTATAAAAATAAACTTTGAGCGTGTAGTGCTTCCATCACCAACCGGCACCGAACGTTACACATGAACTTTTCCATGGGTGTCGTTAGATGCGACAGAGGGAAACTGAAACGGACGATGGGCAGAAGCATCTTCCTGATATCGAAATAATAATAATACATTGAAAATTACACCTCTATGTGATATATATGTGGCAGCCCTATGTTTAGCAATGGACTTTTAATAGGCTATTTAACTGCATTAGAGTAGGTTTTTATACATTTTTCTGTCGACTTCAAAAAGGAGACGGTACTCAATTCGACTGTATGTTTTTTATGTGTTACCTCATAACTTTTTACTGGGTGAACCGATTTCGATGATTCTTTTTTTATTTCAAAGCTGGTACTTCTCGTGTGGTCCTATATGAATTTGATCAAAGGTCAGACCAATAGTTTTT
The DNA here is from genome assembly GCA_033319125.1 of Parnassius glacialis. NCBI lineage: Eukaryota > Metazoa > Arthropoda > Insecta > Lepidoptera > Papilionidae > Parnassius > Parnassius glacialis. Next base: position 3,532,689 of record JAVANC010000003.1, read on the forward strand.
GAGTTATTCTTAATAATTTGTACTGAAGTCGGCTGTACAAAATTTTTAATTTTTAATTATATTACTAATAGCAGTCTTCTTTAATATTTTTGTCTGTTATGAGTATTATCCTAAAACTAATCAAATACAAGTTGGTTACAAAGTAATGGAACAGCTATAGTATGTGCCAAATCGATTGAGAAAAACGGACAATGACCTTTCGGTCGTTTAACCAGGGGTTACAAACCTTCAATATATAGGCACATTTTATATGTAGTACTTTCTTTATTTATAATGATTTTTTTATAATGATTGATATAATATATATTTATTAACTATTATTAAAAAGTTATGTGAAAGATCGCTGTAGAAGAAAAATCATCTATTGTTATAAAGTACTTTATTCATTTAACAACAAAAAACATTAATTTATAACACATATAAAGATTCGAGTGATAACGACACCGAATAAGTACGTACTTATGCAAAAGATAAAACTTTATTTTTAATATTATATAAGAACTTTATTTTTATTCGGTGCAATCATCACTCGTATCTTCACTTGATGAACTATCTGTAACATTAATTATAAAGCGATCTGCAGTTTGGTCAATTCTATCATCCATGCCACGCATTTTTTGTTCAACCTTAAGGACATGCTGAACACAGTTTTTCCATTTATCTGGCGTGATTTGAGTTAAACCATCTTTAAGTAAATTTTTAACATCTTTTAACTTGAAAGTTGTATTTTTTCGTGCAACGTACCCTTTCACATCTGCCCACACAAGTTCAATGGGGTTAAGCTCACAGTGATAAGGAGGTAACCTTACCACTGTGATGCTTTTTTCTTTTGCCATCTCGTCGGTGACGTAACTTCGATAGTTATCTTTAACTGCCTTTATTTTTTCCATTAAGTGGGTCTTTGTGTCCGAGGGCACGTATGCGATCTGTTTAGATTCTAGCCATTCCTGCATATTTTGTTTCCGCCAAGACATTGTTGGGGTTTTTTCTAAACGTCTGGAGTGGTAACTAGCGTTATCCATAACTATGACATCGCCGCTTTGCAGTTTTTCTATTACTTTTCTAAACCAGTCCTCGAAATGGAGAGCGTCCATACTCTCATGGTAGTCACCAGTAGATGATGATTCAAATACCCAATCACATCCCTCCAAAAAGCCATTTTCATTGCCAACGTGTACAACTATTAATCGCTTTCCTTTACCCGAAGGGGCTTTCGCGCCAGTAGAGTAGCCTTCTAACCGTGATTGACGAGAAGATTCAATTGTGGTGTCTTCCCATACCTTTCCCATAGTATGACCTGCGTTAATCCATGTTTCGTCAAGGTAAAAAATGTTACGTCCCTCGTTTCTTAATATTTGTATTTCTCTCAAATATCTGGTACGCCACAGAACTATCTCTGGGCGATCTATTAGACCACTTTTTCTGTTTCTCTTTATATATTTGAATTTTAAATGGCGCAACACACGTCGCAGGGAAGTTTTGCTCAAGTTTGGCAACTGGTCATCTTGATTTATACTGAGCAAAATTTTGTCTAAAGTCGGTAATTCTCCTGCAAGAAAGAACTGATGCACTTTCGCTCTTATAGCCGATTTATCAAAATCGTCCAACTTGTCAATTACAGACTTTTTTCTTTTATTAATTATTCCCTTTTCTGGTATTTTATGGGAATCTCTATACACGCTTAATACGCGATATATAGTGCTCTTGCTGACTCCTGAGATCTCCGAAACCTTTTCTACCATATTAACGTTTGAAGGATACACGTCTTCGGGCCAGGTGTTTTTGACATATTTGTATACATTAATGATAATCTCTTGTTCCCCGACCGACAAAGTGGTAGGTTTTCTCTTTTTTACTGGTGACGTTAAAGGTGCTCCAGAAGATGGGCCTGTAAATAAATGACAAAAATATACTACCATAGTACTACATCACATAAATACATATTGTTTTAGAAAATAAATACCACATGGTCACATAAAAAGAGCGCTTTAAGAAATAGAAAGGCTACGTCGTCGCATTTGTACCTATTTGTACGTACCTGCTACGTTTATTATGGGTCGGCGACGTCTCTTTCCACTTGATGTTGAAGGACCGGGTCCTTCACCAAATTCTCCTGAACTCATGTCGATTTAGTAACGACCGTCACAGTAAAACTAATATAACAGATTCAAAAAACAAAAACTTAACGATATAACAAATTTAACAGTAAAAACTCAACTAAAACAATGCAATGAATGCTATGAATTACCCGAGACGTACACACGCAAGCGCTATCCGAACACGAATGAAAACAAAATGGCGGACCGGCCCAAAAAAGGTGACGCATCTCTGGCTGCCATTGTCACGTTTCTTTTAGAACGAACTGACGTAACGCGCGTTTTGTTTATTTTAAAGGGATGAATTTGCAAAAGCTCAATATGGTGATTATATTGCTTCAAATATTTTTTTAATATGAAACTGTTATTAAATGAATTGCTGCGTTACTTACCATAAATTGAAATATAAAATATAACACATTTTTCGCGATGTACCGTAAGATTTTACTATGTTTATAGGAACCACAGACAATATTATTTAAGAAACAAAAAAACAAAACATATGTGCTGACCTAGAAGTGGGAATAATATCAATATTTAAATATTGTTATCACATCTAAATTGAGATTTTGTAAGTTACGCCTTTTGACACTCGGCTCATATCTGAGGTCATTGTCCGTTTTTCTCAATCGATATGGCACATACTATAGTTAATAATCCCGTATAAATGCGGAAATTGCTTCCTGCTAAAATGTTATTTTCGTCCAAAAATTATCTGAGAAATTTTGTTTCTAAAAAATTAAAAAAGAAAATGTGCTGTTCACACGCGGTAGAAGTAAAACTTGCAGAAAAACACTGTATTCTATCTCATTCTCTCACAGGCTAAATCCTATAGATGTCTGTGTTTGTCTCTTTTTAGTGTCTCTTTTCCGTTTCATCGAGTTTCAAATCACAACGATTCTTAGAGATTTCACCTCAAAAATCCTTACTTGAAAGTACGAGTGGCAATCGTATCCTCACCCAATTCGCTCCGCAAACATTGTAAGAAACTTGCAAACATTCCCACATAATTTATGACGGATAGTTTTCTGATTGCGCCCAGTGAGATAACAGATAATTCTCTTAACTTCAGTCTCTAGTAGCACTGGGAGGTAGGCAAACAAAGATAACGCCACTTTGTTACAACGCCTGGGAGAAAAACATTCAATATAATTTTAACACGCCTTTATTTGCATGATTTGTATGTATGTATGAGTGTGAACACACTACAAACCGTGTATTGGCATTCTAAGAATATCTTTTACCAGGGCCGACCCCCTACAGCGCCTGTGTGCGAAACCTATGAAGCGCCTCTTTTTTTTTACGAATCTTCATGTTTCTTCATTTACGTTTTTTTTATTATTTGTTAATTTCGACCGAAATAAATTTTCGCTAGTTTACTTTTGTTGTATATACTTAGATAATATTTTCCTAAATAGGTAAAACCAGTTCGCTTCCGCTTGCCAATTACTGCGAAAAAGAAAACACGATGTTAATTTTTACATACTTTATTTATGATGTTATATATAATTGTATACTTAGATATTAATAACAAAATAGCTGACTTTTCTAATAATACTGATTTAACTATTACGTATGCTATGTTTAAAGAAAACAACAAGTCTAAAATATGTAAGAATATAAACATACTTAAATTATATTATTTCCACTCTTCTTCTCTTATTTTAAAAAAAAGTCCCGCTGGGTTTCTTGCTGGTTCTTCCCAGGACAGAGGTTTTTTTTCGAACCAGTGGTAATTATACAAAAGAGTGACTTTCAATAAGTATTATTTATAATCTATATTGAATAAAAAACGTTTCTGTTTCTGTTTCTCGTTTTTCTGTTTGCGAAATCCTTAATAATCCCGTGTATGTCTATATGGTCTATGGCCTTCTCTATGGATATTGTTGCTCAATTTGTTAATCTTTCCTGGCTCATTGTTGAGCGCAGGTAATTTTTTGTAAGTTTTAATTTAGAAAAGGACCTTTCCACGCTTGCTACGGTAACTGGCATAGTTAGCAAAATTCGTAATGCTATGGTGATGTTAGGGCAAACAGCTGTCAAATTGTTTAAATATATAAATTCGAGAATTGTGACCACATCATTATATAATTTTTTGAATAACACAACACAATTTCTTCACACAAATCATCGGTGTTAAAATCCAAAGAATCATTTGCAGAAAGTTTTTTCTGCAAAAGATGACGGCTACTTCTTAATCGACTTTGATCTTGTTTGTGACTTAGTTTGAATAAAAAATTAAACATATCATTTTGTTTATTCAATAAATTAAATCTTTAGTCTACGAAGGATAAAGCTTGATCCAATATTTAAAAAAATACATTAATTTTAAAGGCGGTCTTCGGATCATTTATAGTATGGTCTTCGTGTTCATAATCAAAACTCCTGGGAGTCTTACGACGTGTTAGGGGTCTGAATCTGGAAGTTTCAAATTCAGCCTCGACATCCAATTTTTCAGCAATTTACATGGCATCATTTTTATCATAAACTTCTTTAATTCCGTTTAAGCATCTAAAGCAACATGCATATTCATATCGATGGACTGCAGAATTTTGCTCACAAAATTTACTTTTGTCAAAATCATATGCCATAAATTTAGTGAACAAATGAATGAAAAGGAGCATAGTTTTTCTGCTAGAAATTTAGCGTCATACGAGGGTGGATTGAAAAGTACTCGGCCTAACCAAGAAAATAAACACATACTAAATCAGTTATATTTTTATTTTTCTACATAATCACCATCAAGTTCAATACACTTTTGCCACCTCCCCTTCCAAGCATTTAGACCGTTGAAAAAAAATGATTCTTCCTTAGAGTCAAAATATGCGTCTACAGCTGCTTTGACCTCGTCGTTTGTCGAAAATCTTTGACCTCCCAAGTGCTTTTTTAGGTTAGGGAACAGAAAGAAGTCTGATGGTGCCAGATCAGGTGAATACGGCGGATGCGGTAACAGTTCAAAGCCACAGTTGTGAATTTCAGCCATTGACTGTACTGACGTGTGAACACGGGCGTTATCTTGATGAAACAGGACTTTTCTTCTGAGCATTCCTCGATGTTTTTCTTTTATTTCCTCTCGTAAACGACGTAGTAAGGTGCAGTAGTAATCAGAGTTTATAGTCTGACCCCTTTCAAGATAATCAATCATAATCACACCTTTCGAGTCCCAGAATACTGAAGCCATCACCTTATTTGCCGACAAAATCGACTTAGCCTTTTTAGGGGGTGGTGAACCAGGTCTTCTCCACTGTTTTGATTGTTGTTTTGTTTCCGGTGTACAGTAATGAACCCATGTTTCGTCTATAGTAACAAAACGATTCAAAAAATCATCTGCATCGGCTTCAAATAACTCCATACAGTCGCGTGAAATAGTCAATCGCGTCCTTTTTTGTTCAACTGAAAGCAGTCGCGGAACCCACCTCGCAGACACCTTGTGGAAACCCAATTCGTTGACAATGATGTTTTGAGTTCGTTCATAAGAGATGCCTATAATCTCGGCTATCTCTCTAATTTTTAATCTGCGGTCTCCCATTATTAAATCAAGTACTTTTTTAATATTTTCGTCAGTAGTTGACGTCGAAGGCCTTCCAGAGCGGGGTTCATCTTTCACACTCTCTCTACCACGCTTAAATTCTGCTATCCATTTTTTGACGGATGAATATGACAGAGCACAATCGCCTAATGTACTGACCATGTCATCATGGATGGCTTTTGATGATAGCCCCTTCTTATGGAGGAACTTAATGACGGCACGCTGCTCGATTTGCTCCATTCGCGGAAATTATGTCCGATTACTTTGTTAATAAATTTATAAAATCACAACTAATTATCGCACACGTTTCGAACTTCACACAATGAACTAGTCTGAACTGAACTAAATAATGTGGGTAGATTTGATTTATAGAATTGAATGGATCTGTGTTAGGCCGAGTACTTTTCAATCCACCCTCGTATTTTGCCTTCTGATCATATCATATACCATTTGATATTTCATATAAGGCACCGTAAATTTCTGGTAAATTTGTAAACAGTGGTTTGATAGTATCTATTCTGCTTGACCATCTTGTTTCAGACAATGGTTTTAAGGTCAGATTTATGACATATTTTTAATATATCACATCTTTTGGTAGAGGATGAAAAATATTTATATAATTCTTGCACAGCACTAAAAAATCCAGTCGTAAGATGATTGAGATTGGCAGCGTCGTTTACTATTAAATTTCAACTATGGCTAGCGCACGGTACATAGAAAACGCGGGGATTTAGATCCAGCAATCTTTTTGAAGACCATTATTGGATTTTATCTCCAAGATAAGTCGGCATATTTTTAAATCCGAATCATTCGTTACGCGTCGTATATGTTCAGTCATTGAAAGATCGAATTTTCCTAATAAAACAAACACTCACGCCTGTCACCCAGAGGGGTAGGCAGAGACTATGGAATTCCATTTGGCACGATCCTGACACACTTCTCTCGCTTCCTCCACATCCATATACCTACGCATCCACGCTCGTCGGTTAAAGGTACTCTTGATTTGACCCATTTTCAATATATCGCCAATTTGGTCGATAAACTTTCGTCTAGGGCGTCCCTTCCCGACTCTGCCGTTCACCTCTGCAACAGAAATTTGTTTTGTCACTCTTTCCTCATTTATTCTTTCTACATGCCCAAACCACCGAAGCATTCCTTTCTTAATCCTTGTCACAACATCATCTTGCAAGCCACACTCTTCTCTTATCACACAATTTCTCACTCTGTCATTCAGATTCATCCCTAACATACTCCTTATGATCGCATTTCTACAGCATTTATTCTACTCTCGTGCTTCTTCTACCACACCTAACTTTCACTACCATACATTAAAGTAGGGACTAACACAGCATTGTGAATTGCCATACGTGCCTTTTTGGACACATTTTGACTTCTCACAATCGGATGTAGAGCCCCATTCACTCTATTTCCTGTGTTCACTCGTCGTTCTATATCCTTATCATGTCTACCATCCCTGCTAAATACACATCCCAAATACAAAAATTCATCTACTTGCTCGACCAACTCCCCTTCTATTCTTATTTCACATATCGTTTTACTTTCTTCTTTCAAAAACCATAACTTTCGTCTTACTTGCATTCACTTTCATTCCCCTTTCTTTTAATGTCCTGTTCATTAATGTAACCATCATTTGCAATTCGGCCGTCGACGACGCAAGTATGACCTGATAGTCGGCGTACAAAAGGCATTTGACGGTTAACTCACCCATTCTTAACCCGCATTCTTCTACTTTCAAATTTTCCAAACAACTGTCCCTAAATAAGTTGAACAGCCACGGGGAAGCCACACAGCCCTGTCTGACACCTTTATGGAAGCCAAACTAGTCCGAGTAGGCCCCGTTGATCCTGACACAAGCACTAGAGTCCCTATACAGAGACTTCAATGCCTGTATCAACCCAATCAATTTTCCTAATAGTTCAATACATTTTAAAAAATTACCATTGTTACAGTCGTATAATTTTTGGCTTTGGCCACGAAAAGCCATATTTTGTGTACTTAGAACTTGGACCACATATATTATTATTTTGATTACATCGTACCAGCGCTGCTTTTCAACCTCTAAAAGTTTTTGTTGAATACTATCAATAGTGTTTTTATTTTTAAGAACGTGACATAAATCTGTCCATTTCTTATAATTATTGAAATGAGCAAAACTTTTCTCACGTCTACTGCAATACAAAGCTAGATGTTGCCAATCACTAATTCCCTCGCAGAATTTATTGATGTTTTGATTCTAATAGCTTGCAACAGAAGCAATAGATGGCATTTTTGGACACTGAATACAGCAGCCACTCTCTGTGATACTTTTCACCGTTTCCTAAATGCCTTTCATAATAATACTCGGAAAATTTTCGCCCCGAAGAGTCACGCGGAAAATTATACTGTTTAATTTGTTTAATCGGATTTTCTATTAAATACTGGATCAAAGTAGCATTGGAAACTTTTGGCCAGAGTCCAGGGTCATCTTTGGAAAAAGTTGCTATTGGTGACGATAATTGTTTTGGCGGTGACAATGGTGTATCAGGCAGAGGCACGGACGTAACTTCGACGGCATCATCTTAAATTAAAGACGGACAAACAAAGACATATGAGTATCTATCTACTTGTCTGAATAAACTGATTTATCCATCTATGAATAATTATGTATTATAAAATAAATAAATAAATGAATAATTCTCGACAAACAAACTCCGCCGTCTAGTCCCAAGCGTCAGCAAGGCTTGTAATGAAATTAAAGAAGAAAATGTTTTTTTTTTATTTTGACATTACAAACAGACTAAAGTTATATTTATTTGTATAGAAAATAACATAAAAAAACACGTATAGTATGTGCCAAATCGATTGAGAAAAACGGACAATGACCTTTCGGTCGTTTAACCAGGGGTTACAAACCTTCAATATATAGGCACATTTTATATGTAGTACTTTCTTTATTTATAATGATTTTTTTAAAATGATTGATATAATATATATTTATTAACTATTATTAAAAAGTTATGTGAAAGATCGCTGTAGAAGAAAAATCATCTATTGTTATAAAGTACTTTATTCATTTAACAACAAAAAACATTAATTTATAACACATATAAAGATTCGAGTGATAACGACACCGAATAAGTACGTACTTATGCAAAAGATAAAACTTTATTTTTAATATTATATAAGAACTTTATTTTTATTCGGTGCAATCATCACTCGTATCTTCACTTGATGAACTATCTGTAACATTAATTATAAAGCGATCTGCAGTTTGGTCAATTCTATCATCCATGCCACGCATTTTTTGTTCAACCTTAAGGACATGCTGAACACAGTTTTTCCATTTATCTGGCGTGATTTGAGTTAAACCATCTTTAAGTAAATTTTTAACATCTTTTAACTTGAAAGTTGTATTTTTTCGTGCAACGTACCCTTTCACATCTGCCCACACAAGTTCAATGGGGTTAAGCTCACAGTGATAAGGAGGTAACCTTACCACTGTGATGCTTTTTTCTTTTGCCATCTCGTCGGTGACGTAACTTCGATAGTTATCTTTAACTGCCTTTATTTTTTCCATTAAGTGGGTCTTTGTGTCCGAGGGCACGTATGCGATCTGTTTAGATTCTAGCCATTCCTGCATATTTTGTTTCCGCCAAGACATTGTTGGGGTTTTTTCTAAACGTCTGGAGTGGTAACTAGCGTTATCCATAACTATGACATCGCCGCTTTGCAGTTTTTCTATTACTTTTCTAAACCAGTCCTCGAAATGGAGAGCGTCCATACTCTCATGGTAGTCACCAGTAGATGATGATTCAAATACCCAATCACATCCCTCCAAAAAGCCATTTTCATTGCCAACGTGTACAACTATTAATCGCTTTCCTTTACCCGAAGGGGCTTTCGCGCCAGTAGAGTAGCCTTCTAACCGTGATTGACGAGAAGATTCAATTGTGGTGTCTTCCCATACCTTTCCCATAGTATGACCTGCGTTAATCCATGTTTCGTCAAGGTAAAAAATGTTACGTCCCTCGTTTCTTAATATTTGTATTTCTCTCAAATATCTGGTACGCCACAGAACTATCTCTGGGCGATCTATTAGACCACTTTTTCTGTTTCTCTTTATATATTTGAATTTTAAATGGCGCAACACACGTCGCAGGGAAGTTTTGCTCAAGTTTGGCAACTGGTCATCTTGATTTATACTGAGCAAAATTTTGTCTAAAGTCGGTAATTCTCCTGCAAGAAAGAACTGATGCACTTTCGCTCTTATAGCCGATTTATCAAAATCGTCCAACTTGTCAATTACAGACTTTTTTCTTTTATTAATTATTCCCTTTTCTGGTATTTTATGGGAATCTCTATACACGCTTAATACGCGATATATAGTGCTCTTGCTGACTCCTGAGATCTCCGAAACCTTTTCTACCATATTAACGTTTGAAGGATACACGTCTTCGGGCCAGGTGTTTTTGACATATTTGTATACATTAATGATAATCTCTTGTTCCCCAACCGACAAAGTGGTAGGTTTTCTCTTTTTTACTGGTGACGTTAAAGGTGCTCCAGAAGATGGGCCTGTAAATAAATGACAAAAATATACTACCATAGTACTACATCACATAAATACATATTGTTTTAGAAAATAAATACCACATGGTCACATAAAAAGAGCGCTTTAAGAAATAGAAAGGCTACGTCGTCGCATTTGTACCTATTTGTACGTACCTGCTACGTTTATTATGGGTCGGCGACGTCTCTTTCCACTTGATGTTGAAGGACCGGGTCCTTCACCAAATTCTCCTGAACTCATGTCGATTTAGTAACGACCGTCACAGTAAAACTAATATAACAGATTCAAAAAACAAAAACTTAACGATATAACAAATTTAACAGTAAAAACTCAACTAAAACAATGCAATGAATGCTATGAATTACCCGAGACGTACACACGCAAGCGCTATCCGAACACGAATGAAAACAAAATGGCGGACCGGCCCAAAAAAGGTGACGCATCTCTGGCTGCCATTGTCACGTTTCTTTTAGAACGAACTGACGTAACGCGCGTTTTGTTTATTTTAAAGGGATGAATTTGCAAAAGCTCAATATGGTGATTATATTGCTTCAAATATTTTTTTAATATGAAACTGTTATTAAATGAATTGCTGCGTTACTTACCATAAATTGAAATATAAAATATAACACATTTTTCGCGATGTACCGTAAGATTTTACTATGTTTATAGGAACCACAGACAATATTATTTAAGAAACAAAAAAACAAAACATATGTGCTGACCTAGAAGTGGGAATAATATCAATATTTAAATATTGTTATCACATCTAAATTGAGATTTTGTAAGTTACGCCTTTTGACACTCGGCTCATATCTGAGGTCATTGTCCGTTTTTCTCAATCGATATGGCACATACTATAGGTACCTGAAGCGTTTTTTGAATCAGACTTTATAACATCTTCATCGATAAAATGACTAGTTTCTGTGTCTAATGATTCTTTGGAAGTGGATGGTAGAGCCGTAAAATATTTATTTATTTTAGTTGTATTTTTATCACGTTGTTCTTCTTGTTTTCTTTTCCTTATTAAATTCTGGTAACCACATAATTTCTTTTTTATCTTGAGTACTATCACTCATTGTGAAAACACGTTAAAACTATCACTAACACACAAACTATATATTGTTTTTAGAGCTAGAACTTAATCTTATTATAAAAAATCAATGCGCACCTTGCACACACTTTCAACTGACTGATTGTTATTTTGTTTTGGCACTTTCGTTCCTTAAAGTCGGGGAATCCCCGTGACCCCAACCCGCTAGCGTCGCACGCATCGCATCGGGTTGCGTTCATAACTCATTCAAACAAACTCACGGTGGTTCTTTTTATTTTAACGCTGAGTTCGTAACTAATGTTAACTAAACCCCAAAGCGTAAAATTAATCCACACACGTGAATATTATCTTAGAAGACTTGTACAATAAGCACATTATAATTATCTTTTGTTATTTACAATTCATATGTTGCGCCTATTGTGCATACTTACTTATCGATACTCCACTACAAAGAATATGTTGTTGTCTCAAAAATAATTTCGATAGCGGCGCCTCTACTGTCTTGGCGCCTGTGAGCGCCGCACACTTCGCACACAGGGGCGGCGCGGCCCTGTCTTTTACTCCATTTTGCCCCACGACACCCATACGACAGTAAGAGGCGACAGAGGGAAACTGAAACAGGAGATGGCAAGCACCATTTTCCTGATAACGTCTCAATGAAAATAAGAAACTGCGGTTGCCAACCTAAGATGTTTTTAAAAGTATAGATACATTATACCCGATCTAAAATGACAATACGAAAGTCAGGTAATTGCCTGACTCGCATTCAGTCGGGCACGCTCTCGCGTCGCGGCTATACCTTCGCTACAGCGCGTAAATCTTCTAGTTATTCATAGCAAAAATGCTTTCCTGTGTTTTTAAGTGGTGCACAAATTACACGGCAACTATTAGATACAAGAAAAACGTCTCATTAATATTTTGAATATAGATGTTTTGTTCATAGTTAGTTTTATTATTTCAACACTAACCGCTAGCGTAAACTTTGATGCTGGCTAGTGTGTTCATTTTCAATATCGGTATGTCACGCGCTCGCGCCAATGAGCGCTCGGCAGCTTTCGATACGCAACTAATGATGTATATTCATCTTTTTCTAGCGATAGGTATGCCCTATATAATGATAAGTATCATTTGTCTCTTTTTGTTAGCGCAACGTGTCATAATAAATAACTGTACGTAGGTATTGTATACTACCTGCGCCACTTTGAAATACAATAATGTTAGTGTGTAACCTGTCTATCCTTTTTAATACGTCTTTGTTGCCAACCCGCCTTCTAAGCGTGACGACTATGAAAGAAGCCGTATGAGGCAATCTATGTGGACGGCCTATGTTTAACAGTGGACTTTACTAGATGTATAAATGTGATGGAATTTTATTATTCAACTGATACACAAACTTGCAGACGCCTGAATAATCTTTTTTTTTTTAATTAAACTAAAGTGATAAACGAACTTACAGCTCGCCTGCAAGTGACTACTGCACCTGCAGTCAATGTACACCTGTAGCCAACTTCAAACAAATATAACTTCAGATGTTTCTCTACCCTTCAAACTGAAACTGTTATTTGGCAGCAGAGATATGTAAGAGGGTGGTGTGTACTTAGACGAACTCTTAGAACTGGGGTCATAGCACCTTGTAATATACATTAAATCAGGCACGGGACAGGACAAATGACGATGGACACCTGCAGTCAACAAAGAAGGCTAAAACAGATACGTTGTCGCCTCTGAGGACTTAGATGCGCACAACCTGTAATTAATCTGTATTTTTTTTATGGAAAAAGGGCGACAAACGAGCACACAGTCCACCTGATGGTAAATGGAAGCTGTGGCCCATAGATATGTACATTTATCCTCGATTAAGAATCGAAATGCATTTGCGTTGTCACTCCTAAGGGCTATGGAATGCCTCGTTTCCAGTAAAAAAAGGTCTCCGTTTCTGTACACTCACCATACGAAACACAGCAGCATTAACACATTCACTGTCCGGTTTCAGACAATGTAGTAAGATAATAGCAATGTACCATAAGTGGCTCATGGGACAGGGAATGGGTTCAGCTGCTATTTTACGCTGGTATTCTGTGAGAGCGGGGTTATCCCGGTCGAGCCGACCCCTTCGTGCTACAACTATAATATAGCTGTAGCGTGGCTCTACTACGGTATAATCTTACTAGCAACCTCCAAATGGGAAGTTAAAACTAACAATTGATTTAAATAATTTTTTTTCGTAGCCATGTGGCCTCGCCAAGCAGCTGGACATGACGGAACGGCAGGTGGAGCGCTGGTGGAGGCTCCGGCGCTCCCAGGACAAGCCCTCGACACTGGTCAAGTTCTGCGAGAACGTGTGGAAGTTCACTTTTCACACTGGCAACTTTCTGTTCGGCCTGTACATACTATGGGATAAAGAGTGGCTGTGGAATATCGACCACTGCTACATCGGGTATCCGCATCAGGTACGGACGTTATTTTTTAGTACCAGTTACTCAACTCCAGAGAGTCAGTAATTCATTTCTGAGGCGATGGTTACACTTTTACAACAAAATCACAGAAAATATTAAAATGTGGCTTCCCATAAGTTTAAAAAACTTTATTAAATAAAATTTGTCATAATATATCATCCATAAAAAAAATCATTTTTATAAAATGAATTTTTTTATAGATGATATATTTTTATAGATATATTGAAGATGATAACCCCTGGAAAGGAGATTATCGCTGCCAAGCTTTTTATTTTTTGTTTTGTGTTGTTAATTGTGTACATACATACATATAATCACGCCTCCTTCCCGTAGGGGTAGGCAGAGACCACTTCTTTCCACTTGCTACGATCCTTACATACTTGTTTCGCTTCGTCCACTTTCATTATTCCCTTCATACATGCTCTACGGTTTAGGGTACTCTTGACCTGGCCTTTTTTCAAGACGTCCCTGATTTGGTCTAGAAATGTCCGCCTAGGTCTACCCCTTCCAACACTTTCATTCACACTCGCCTTATACACTTTTTTCGTCAATCGTTCTTCATTCATTCTCTCGACATGACCAAACCATCTCAGCATACCTTTCTCAATTTTTGTCACTACATCTTCTTTCAGACTACAACGTTTCTTTATCTCACTATTTCTTATCCTGTCACTCAGTTTAACTCCTATCATACTTCTTAATGCTCTCATCTCAACTGCATTTATTCTGCTTTCATGTTTCTTCTGCCATACCCAACTTTCACTTCCGTACATGAGTGTCGGAACCAACACCCCCTCATGCACAGCCAAACGAGCCTTGTTAGACACCTTCCGACTGCTCATAAAGGAGTGCAAAGCTCCATTCACTATGTTTACATTGTAATATTAACATTGTAAACTGTTGCCTATTAAAAAAAGTCGAGCTGTGATTCTTCCTAGGACATAGAGTATTTTGTCGAACCAGTGGTAAATTAAACGTGAGATATTTTTTACAGAATAACGGTGACAAACGAACACGCCGTCTACCTGATGGTAAGTGGGTGCTGTAGCCCATAGATGTCTACATTAATTTATCCTCAATTAAGAGGATAAATTATCAGAATGCAGATGTTTTGTCACCCCTAAGGGTGACAAAGCATCTGCATTCTGATTCTTTTCTCCCTCACCATAAGAAATACAGCAGCAATAAGCTGCATTTTACGCTGGTATTGTGAGTGATTTTCAATATGTGTTATCTATGTATATTGAATAAAAAAGTTTCATATCCTATTTTCTGTTTCTTGCAGGGCGTAACCAATGACGTGTGGTGGTACTACATGGTGTCAGCGGCGTTCTACTGGTCGCTGACCATATCCCAGTTCTGGGACGTGCGGCGGAAGGACTTCTGGCAGATGTTCGTACACCATATCGCCACGGTGTCGCTGATCTCCTTCAGCTGGGTGTGCAACTTGCATAGGATTGGCACGCTTGTGCTGCTACTGCACGACTGTGGCGATGTATTTGTTGAGGTAAGTTTATTTATGAGATGAACTTTAACTTATTTGGATGCATGAGATCTCGCCGAAAATCTGTGTGTGAGAGAGAAAGTTAAAAGAGTTGAATGAGTTGATTTTTTATTGAAATTATATTTTATAATAATTATGATTTTTGATTGAAAGGTCAATTTGAGGCGTGTAAAGTACTATGAACATTAGCGACGTTGTAACTAAGTTTAAACTCGCAAGTTTGCTATCAGAGAGTGATCCTTCTGTTGTACTATTGTTTATTCTGTGGTTCCGATCAATTCTCCGTAACTTCTTCAGTCGACTACAAGCGCGCGAGAAGACTAGTCCTTCGTTTTGTCAGGCCTCTGCGCTTTAGGCATGAAAATATATATACCTATGCTGCGTGGTCCCCTACAAGCGGCTAATTCCGTGAGGTTGTCACACGCACGCTCGAGCTGACGCGCGCTTTACGACCTTACGTTAACATAAAAGTATTTTTCTCTTATAAGTATTTAGCCACTTGATATTTATTTTCGAGTTTTTATTGAAGTGTGGCTTCTCAAAAAGCCAAAAGGTACTGCACAGCATACGGGTGCTTAAATAACAATAGGAATGTCGTCTTTTCATTTTTTACTGTTCCTAAGGATACCGAAAGGTAACATATTATTATTTATAGATACATCTAGATAATTAGTTATCTTGTTACTGACGCCATAGTTACAGATTTATTATAGACTAGCTGTTCCCCGCGACTTCGCTCGCGTGTTAGGGATTTATTTTTTTGCGTGGTACCCTGATTCTTTTTCTAAAATAAAAGTAGCCTAAGTTACTCCTTAGAATATCAGCTATCTGCCGGTGAATGTCCCGTTGAAATTGGTCCAGCCGTTTCGGAGATTAGCCGGAACAAACAGACAGACAGACAGACAGACTAAAATTTTAAAAACTGTGTTTTTGTTATAAGTACCGTATATACATTCATATGCATTTAATAAAAAGCTGTTATTTTAACATTACAAACAGACACTTCAATTTTATTTATTTGTATAGATTAGGGACCCGACCACAGCTTTGCAGTTTTCAATTTTTTCGCGTATAATGCCAATGACCTTAAAAAGCGATCAGTGTAGGTAGACTTCCCAGTAGTAGTGACTGCCTACTAATGCAAGATCAGCTGGTTATTAATAACGTCGCGTGTCGCCTGTTTATAAATAGCTTTACTTTAGTATAAATAATTAAGGTTAACTCAGAAACTATTGGTCAGTCTGAACAAATTTATATGGGACCACATGAGAAGCACCAGTTTTCAAATAAAAAAAAGAATCATCGAAATCGGTTCAGCCGTCTTCGATTAATCGGTGAATATATATAAATAAAATATTCCGACGTATTGAGAACCTCCTCTTTTTTGAAGCCAGTTGAAAATAGGGGAAAGCTACCCAAAAACAGTTTAAAATTATAAATTTGATTAATGTTTCAGGCGGTGAAAGCTGCAAAGTACGCAAACTACCAGAGAACTTGTGATGCGCTGTTTCTTTGCCTCATCGTGGTCTGGATCGGCACTCGGATATTCGTGTTCCCCTTCTATCTGTTGTGGAGGTACACTTACTACTACATTATACTATAAACACCTCGTTGTAAGCGCGACTGATGATCGTGAAGTCCCGGACGGTCGACTCGACCGGAGCAAGACGACGCTCTCACAGAATACCAGCGTAATATGGCAGCTTGACACTGCTGTATTTCGTGTGGTGTATGTTTTCGTACCCATTTCACTGGAAAAGAGCCATTCCATCATAGTCCTCAAGGCTGACAAGGCATCTGCATTTTAATTCGCAAACGAAGATGGATGTAGATGTCTATGGGCCACAGCAACCATTTAGCATCAGGTGGACTGTGTGCTCTTTTATCACCCTTATTCTATAAAAAAAACTCACATTATATCATAAGTCACATTATACTGTAAGACATCCTTAAACATTTAGCGTAAAAGACAATACCGTTACAGACATGCACATTATTATATTGTAATTTAGTTTGGACAATCAACCGTGTAGTGGCGGTGTAAGAATCTCTACTACCCCATATCATCCTGTGGGTTTCGTAAAGAGGCGACAGAAGGAAACTGAAACAGGAAATGGAACGCAGCGACTTTCTTATAACAACTCAAAATATTTAAAAAATCTGCGGTTGCCCCGCTTGCCAATTGTAGCAAATATGGCAAAATGCCTCGACGGGGAACATCATTTTCAGTGGATGTGCCGCAGTCAACTAGCTTAATGAGGACATCCACGACTTTTTCTGCCACCAGGGCGGCGCCACTAGAAAGTGAGGCATAATATATGACAGATTTCATAGTGGGGAATTTGTACGGAAAATGTTAAGGTTAATGTTTCATTCTGCACTTCTGTATTATATTTTACATTAATTAGATTAAAAATAAATAAACCAAGCCACAGACATTGATAAAAGTAGATTAAAAAAAAGGAAAGTTAAAAAATTAAAGAACAAACCATTGAGACATCGTATTGTGTATTAGTATAATACTCTAGAAACTGATAAACTTTTATTTAAAACTAACTTCTCAATTAAATTATATTGTGTAACAATAAAAACTTTACCTCAGTGTCACTAGCGACATCTGGTGAGCAGAAAATTATTAGCCCTCATTAGCATTTCAGTTAACAGCCTAGTTTAAGAGCCTTTTTACTATACTACGTCGTTCAACTAGTAGAGCAAGATCCCAGGGCCACCAGACGTCACTTATTTTATGACGAACGAAATGTGTAAGATTGAGTAGTGTTGGTATGTGCTATGATCGCGTGCCCACCCACCCGCTAACTTGTTGGCCAGAGGGCTATTTTCCAGATATCAGGTAATCAAGATACGTAAAAACATTGCTCACCTCACGTTAATTCTCCCAGCTGATTTTTACGTATATGTTAGATAATATCGTTAAAAATCAGTCATTAATACTCCCAGACAATTTCCGTCGGCAGTATGTATCTCTTTGTAAACGCTTTATATCTCTTTAAAAATTTACACAATTTCACTTCCGTTCTGAAGCTCTATGTTTTAAAACATTTTACAAGAAGACGGACCAATCCAGGGGTCATCATCCCCTAGACTCACAGCGTGGCTCATAACGACGCTCAGATAATGCACAATGATAATGCATTAAAATTTGGTCTAGGGGATGATTGACCCCTTGGATCGGTCGGTCTGCTGTCTTGTAAAATGTTTTAAAATAGTTGTCTGGCTATCTCATACTCGTATACAATCAATGATAATGCATTAAAATTTGGTCTAGGGGATGATTGACCCCTTGGATCGGTCAGTCTGCTGTCTTGTAAAATGTTTTAAAATAGTTGTCTGGCTATCTCATACTCGTATACAATCATAGTACAAACCAACACTACTCAATTTTACCCATTTCGTTCGTGAAAAAATAAGTGACATCTAGTGACCCCGGGATCTTGGGACTATAGTGGCCTGAATGATATTCAACCGATTGTCTAATACAAAATTGCACCTATGTTGTAATATCAGGGATAGTAGGTTAAGGTGTAACTGGGGTGGCGAATCTAAAACCCACCTACGTTTATATAACTTAGCACATAACTCATAATTAGGCACAGACCAGTGCTTGTCTCTGTCATCATCATCATTTCATTACATACTTTCACAAGTCCACTGCTGAACGTAAGCCTCCCCCAAGGAATGCCACAAAGCACGGTCCTGAGCCACCTGCAACCATCGACGTCCTGCATGTCTTACCAGTATCGAGAATATTTCTTCGCCATCGGTTGTCGGTTTTTCGAGCTTATAAGGCCGGCCCATTGCCACTTTACTCGGGTTACTCGGGTTCTACTGCGGATATCCTTATTTCTAAGTTTATTACGCAGATAAACTCCGAGCATAGCCCTTTCCATAGCTCGCTGGGCGACCTTGAGCTTCCTCATACGGCCAGCAGTGAAGAACCACGTCTCATATCCGTAAGTCATTACTGGCAACATGCACTGGTTGCACACTGTCGTTTTCCAGTGTTGAGGTATATATCCGCGTAATTAAGTAAAATAATGTATCTTATCTAGTTTGAAGAGCACTTCCCACTCTTCCTCAATTGTGTGCACTATCCCCGTCACTACTACTTCACCTGAGGATGCCTCGTGTAGAGCCGAAACACGACCATCGACGGTGGTGTGTCTATCTTAGTTTAGTGGTGTTGGGAGTAGTGGTGATGGGGATAGTCCACGCAATTGAAGAAGCGCGGGAGGTGCGCGGATGCAAGCTAATAAATTTTTAACAACGTTAAGATCGTGGTATTTCTTATCATTTTCTATTCTCAATTTTTGTAGCATCTATACTGTACTAAACTTAAACATTGTTTACTTGCAGCACAACGATCCGTGCCCCGATGCTGCTGCCGATGTTCCCCGCGTACTACTTCTTCAACTCTCTGCTGTGTTTATTGCTGTGCCTGCACGTGGTGTGGACCTTCCTCATCCTGCAGATCGCCTACAAGACCATACAAGCCGGCATGGTGAGGAATTAAAAATCGTTTTTGTTTGTCTCATGAATCAGATCTGCCATTTATATGTTTTAGTTTTTAGCCATCTTAAAAAATGGTTATTTCATGTTTTTTTTTTTGTATTTATGTTTTATACTTATTTCTCATATGTACTTATTTTTAATGCTAAGTTATATTCTTATGTCACACGATATTTTCGTCAATTATTGTAAACCTATTTTTGTTATTTTTGATTTGAAGTGCAAACTTTAGAATCGTTGTGATTTGAAACTCGATGAAACGAAAAAGCTACACTAGAAGGAGACAAACATAGGATAGCCTGATATGATGAGATAGAATACAGTATTAAATTTGGAAAAATTTCCTTTACCGGTATCCGCTCAATAAAATAAAATCTTACCTAGTTTGAAGAGCACCTCCCGCCCTCTCTCCATAGCATGCACTATTCCCGTCACACTTATCCCGGCACCACTACTCCCAACACCACTATACTATGAAAGACACACCACCGTCGATAATACGACACGTGTTTCACCTCTACACAACACACCTCGGATGTAGGAGATTGCAGTGGCGGACTTAGCGGTCAGCCAACGCAGAGTCAAAGAGAGACACGTCATTTTCTACCGACTTCAAAAAGAAGACGGTATACAATTCGACTGTATGTTTTTTGTTTTTATGTGTGTTACCTCATAATTTTTTACTGGGTGAACCGATTTCGATGATTCCTTTTTTATTTGAAAGCTGGTGCTTTACATATGGTCCCATCTAAATTTGATCAAGGTCTAACCGATAGTTTTTGAGTTATTCTTAATAATTTATATTGAAGTCGGTTGTACAAAATTTTTAATTATATTTTATTGAGCGGATATTGGCAAAGTAAATTTTTCCAACTTTAATATAATGGATTTCCGCAAAGTAACGCCTGAATCTAGTAATTAGAATACAGCAGACTGTTTTATTATTATATCTATTTACATTTTAATTACATATTCCTACAATTATCTTACCCTTGATACTCTCTACATTCGTCTCATTCTCTCGAAGTTTAGTTTTCAGAAGGTTTCACTTTTACCGCGTGTGAACTGCACACGTGGTTTTTTTTTTTTAAATATAAATAAGTTATACTTCAGGATGGACCTTAAGAAAATGTAATTACTTAGACGACGTTGAGATTGTGATATTCTTTCCTTAGTCCACTCAAAAGCGTTGAATAAAAATATTTTTTGTTTGCCCTATATATTAGAGACTACATTAACAATCAAGCTTGTACACTCCTGCATCTTGTAGAGGGACATACACTTGACTTGATATAAGGCAAACAAAATGATCTATAAAACCCGCGTAAAATAACATATTATATCTGACGTGAATCATCAACGCTCCAGGAAGTCTGCAGTTTGTGATCATGTCTTAGACGACCCCCGCCATTACATCACATTTTATACACCACAAATCTTCGCAAAAGAACATTGATTCCTGTCAAAGATGATATGTGAGGCTGTTGAAATTAAAAAAACATACTAATTTTAATAGAGGAGACTGGGTACTACCACCTGCTTGGGGGGATCCTGTAATTAATAAAATTAAAATAAGCACAAGCATACCACTGCAAGACTTAGACACAGTAAGTTCATTCTGTGTAGATCGAACCAAAAGTAATAATTAAAAAGCTGAAAGTACTCCGGGTTAACTGTGAAATCGGGACGTCAATCACCTCAGTCCCCCATGACCATAGGTGCTGGAAAGCGCCCGAAACCTCGGGAATTAAAATTAAGTAAATTATACGCGATAAAATCCGTAAAAGTAGTTTTATGCAGAAAATTAATCCTTCAACGCTAATTAAATTTTTGAGATTGTAGGTAAGACCTCCCAAAAAGTCATGTGTCCATTACGTGCTGATGGATGATAAGAACGGGTTATAATGTTCTACTCAAACTTTTCAGATGGAGGGTGACATAAGAAGTTCCAGTGAAATCAGCGACAGCCCTGAGAATTCTAATCACAGTACGTCGAATTGCACC
Organism: Parnassius glacialis; assembly: GCA_033319125.1. NCBI lineage: Eukaryota > Metazoa > Arthropoda > Insecta > Lepidoptera > Papilionidae > Parnassius > Parnassius glacialis. The sequence continues at coordinate 3,554,429 of JAVANC010000003.1, forward strand.
AACAATAAGAAGTGAGTTGACATTAAAATAAATACATACATATAGCTTAATTAATTGAAACTACACTCTATGATCATGAGGGGTGATGATCTTAGTGAGAATACCAGGTCATAAGATGTGACATTATTGTATTGTCATTGGGTTTTTTTTTATACAATAAGGGTGACGAGCACACTATCCGCCTGATGGTAAGTGGATGATGTGGCCCATAGATATTTATTTCTATCCTCGATTAAGAAAATAAATACAGATGTGTTGTCACCCCTGAGAACTGAGATGGAATGCCTCGTTGCCAGTGAAAAGGGTATCCGGTTCTCTACACTCACCATACGAAACATAGCAATATTAAGCTGATATTTTACACTGATAATCAGTGAGAGCCTGGTACTACCACAATCTGGCCAACCTATCCATACTAAAACTATAATTATAACTGCAGCTCTACCACGTAAGATCTTAATGCATCATAATTACATTTAATATATTAATACATCATAATTACAGATTATTTAACAGTGGTAGAGCCAGGCGGCAGCTTTTGCTGTCGCACGGATGGGCCGGCTCGAACCGGGGTGGTACCACGACCTCACAGAATACCAGCGTGAAGTAGAGGTTTACCTCTACGTTTCGCATGGTGAGTGCAGGTGGCCGGAGGCCCTTTTTACTGGAAATGAGGCATTCCATCTTAGTCCTCACGGGTGACAACGCATCTACATTTTGATTTGTAATAGAGGATAGATGTAGATGTCTATGGGCCGCAGCAACCACTTACCATCAGGTGGACTGTGTGCTCGTTTGTCACCCTTATCCTATAAAAAAAAAATGTAATACTTACTAGCTAGTGAAAGAGTGTTTAAAATCCATTACACTATTTCATATTTTAAATTCACGGCTGACACACAGAATAGAAATGCTAGATCTAAAATAATAATTTATTACTGATGCATCTCACTGAATTTCTCGCAGGTTCTTCCCAAAACAGAGGTTTTTTTGCAAACCAGCGGTAAAAGCTTTAATTTTGATGATAACTTAATAAGTATTACTTGTAATCTGTGTTGAATAATAATTATATTACTCTATTTTAAAGATTTATTTGTTACATTTCAGAAGCACTTAGATCAAGTAATGCAAGCAGTCTGCAAGTGAAGCATTGTAAATGGAAGTTTGTAAGAAACCGCCAGCCTCGCTCCGTGTTCGTGTCTTTCGTTATATTTGTGTCATCGCCGCGCACGTTCAAGTTCTCTTCTCTTCTTGATTCCTTCTTTATAAGAAGATTAGTGTTTAGGTTAGTTCGCATGATTCAATGTGAATGGTTGCTCTTTCGTATCACATCTCGTTAAGGTTTCTGAAAATCTATATTTGTGTAATTGTTGTGAAATGTATGTGTGTATGTGTGCGTGTTAGGTTATTGTTTAAGCTATAAAGAATTAAATCATGATCTATAGCCCAGTGGAACGAACATGTTGAAGTTTGGTAGAAATAATCTTGTTAAAATATCTGACTCTTAGATTATGTATGTGTTTAGTGCGTTAGTTAATCTGCCGATTAAAAAGACGTTTAGTTTGTTAGTTATCGGCGGTATTCACCAAACATTTTATAGAAATTGTATGAGAGTAGAGTCATAGGCAGTCATAGTTTTTATAGTCAAACAATCACTTAAATAACTTCTAATTGAAAACTGACAAGAGTTTGAAAACTACTAAAAGTAGCAAATTCAAATTACAAAATGTAAATCTTTATTAATGGCGATATTATAATCCAATTAAAGTATCGGGTATATACATATTATGTATCCTATCTTGAAGTTAAACACATTCAATATGGAAACATGCTTTTCATAATGCTATTTTTGTAACTCCATTTTATCTCAAACTTCCAGATTGATGCTATGTTTATTAAACATTGATATTTTGTAAATGTATATTCCGGTCATCCTAGAAATAACTCATGTTTTTTTTTAGTCAATTGATTTTAAAACTGTATAGAATAGTATATCCCATTTTTATAAAATATTTCCTAAAACTCCATATTTTACTTCAAACACGTTAAGGGCTTAGTTCAAGATTTACATCTGTTATTGCGGCTTGACCAATTGTTGGTCCACGTTCTTCATATTTTTAAATCTATTTCTTTCGCAAACTAGAACGCCTTCTTACGTGAAGCCAAAGATGTATTTTAGGCAAATTAAACTATAAATTCATAGGAATAAAGTTTTAAATTGTATGTCGAGATTACGAATCAGCACTACAAACTTAAAACAATAAAATTAGGATCAATATAAATGTTTTATCCAAATATCAATGTGTAAGGAAAGGCTTCGTAAGAGGCGACAGAGGCAAACAAATCAGGAGATGGGCTGCAGCGTCGTCCTAATAACAACTTTAAATAAAAAACTGCGGTTGCCAACCCGTTGCCAAGCGTTGCAATTATGGCTAATATCCCCCCTATGAGATAATCTAAAGGGGAGGCCTATGTTCAGCAGTGGACTTTAATAGGCTGTAACAATAAGGAAGGGCTACTAGATGCTGATGCTTATAAATGGAGTTTTTAATCAGTCCGTAGAGCTCCACTGTGGGCACTGTCATTCATTCATTCGTTACAGTCTATCCCTACTGTTGATCATTAGCCTCCCCCATATATTGCCTCATGGGTGGGATTTTGTCATAGTTGCCTATAGGCTTGGTTAAAAAATATCGATATTTATTTGAGAGTCGAATTCGTATCGACTTCAAAACGGAGACGGTACTCAATTCGACTGTATGTTTTTTTTTATGTGTGTTACCTCATAACTTTGTACTGGGTGAACCGATTTAGATGATTCTTATTTTTTTTGAAAGCTGGTACTTCACATGTGGTCCCATATAAATTAATCAAGGTCTGACTAATAGTTTTTGAGTTATTCTTAATAATTTATATTGAAGTCGGTTGTGAATTTTTTTTAATTTTAAATTATAAAATGTGTATATATGTATTAATGGCCAAAACATGAAACAACAAAAGGAGTTAAAAAAAATGTGTGGTTGACGTTTTTTTTTGTTGTCATCCAACCGTCACTAATATTAAATTTTGGGCCTTATCCCTTACATCATTCAAATGATGCCGATATATCGATATATTTTTCCCTTGCCCATCCCTAGTTGCCTGTTCATACAGGGATTACAACCACAGTTTTTTTATTATTATTTTGCTATCAACAGGAATATGCTGATGCTTATCTTGGGTCATGGTTAAACGAGTTATACATGGCGCCATCTATTGGAAGTCATGAGATCTCTCCAGCATTCCCTATAATTACGCGACGAAATGGGGCATTGGATACTCTTAACCACGCCACCACTCGGCACTGCACTAGCATTGTATATGTTTAATCCATCCAGCCATTGCAGCCCTTAAAAGTCAATTGCTGAACATAGGCCTCTCATACACTGCCTCGTAGCGAAGATTTTGCCATCGTTGGCACGCTTGGCAGTTGTAACCGCAGTTTTTTAATATTTTGATTTGTTATCAGAAAGTCGCTGCTGTCCATCGCCTGTTTCAGTTTACCTCTGTCGCCTCTTTACGACACGCACGGGACGATATGGGGTAGTGGATATTCTTACACCGCCAATACACGGCTAATCTCTTTTATACAATATGTATATGTTAATTTTTAAATTATATGTATATATAATTTTTCCGAGATCTAGGAGAAGAATTCCTTATTATTCGTTATACGTGCTTCATTTACAACATGCAACATGGACACGGGGATTTCTGGGCCCAATTGTAATAAGTTGAAATATGTTTTAAAAAAAGCGTTATATTTTTCTATTTCAAAATATAAAAAAATTTGCCCAGTTCACAATCTGGAAAATGAGAAATCTTAAAAATAAGTTTATGTCACGAACAAAGTAAGAAATCGATAACTTTAATCGATTAATGTGAAAGAATTTTAACAATTAAACATAAAAACAACTTACAGCAAATGAATGATTCAATCAAAGTAATAATATAAATTACAATTAAAATAGTGTTAACAGTTTAAAAAATAAAATATCAACACAATAAAAATAAATCTTAAAATTGATTCTCGTTAATAGTTCGATTTCTTACTCGTTTTTGTCAACTATATTTTTAATCTGTGCTGACAGTGACAGCTCCTGCCTGACTCAATCTATGATCACTCGTCTTGTATCGTTCAGTAAGTGTGCGTTTTGAATGTTTCTGTGTTTTACTAAATCTCTTATAACTTTGCTCTCAGATTGCCAAAGTCCGCCGAATTTTCAGTGATGTTTTGATAATATATAACCTATTAATTGATACCACTTTCATTTATTTACAATCTGGGCCCAAGAATGTATGAAAGCGTATCAGTCTCCTTTCTGCGACCAAAAAAAAATATAATTAAAGAAATATGCAGTCTGTCAATCCACGTTAGAACAAAGGGTTTTCGTGTTCTATTCTAATACAAATTGAATAAATAATTACAAATTGGATTTAAAATTGCTTTCATCACCTTCCCACATAGAAATTTCACAGCTGCAGGATATTTGTTGGTGTATTGTATATGATTTCTGATTATAGATTAATAAAGAGAACGATCAAGTTCCTTGAGATAAAAGTTAGAAAAATTACTAATTATAAAAGAAATGATTCTACTTGACAATGTTTTATATCAATGTTGAGGATGTGGCAGGAGCAGGACGGTCACCAATAAATTTCATCATGTTATCATCACGACCAACCCGATATGTGCTTTTAAATCATTCATATTATCATTTATAATTATCTATACACTTATATATCAAAAGGTTTCATTCATTTCTTACTATGTAATTGATATTTGATATTTATATATATATATATATATATATATATATATATATATATATATATATATATATAACTAAGCGAAATACTAATAACTTACTTATTTTTCACGAGATCTCCAAAACTTTACCCCCAATTGACTTGAAATTTGGCATATATACTCCTCTCGACGTAGACACCCCAAAGAAAGGATTTTAGTAAATTCAACCCCCTGAGGGAGGGAGAAAGGGTGTTACAGCTCATCAAAAAATACTACTAAGAGTCCTCCCTGTCGTATTACGGATGAGAATGTCCTTGTTTTTAAGACTTAATTTTTCATAATTGAATAAGTTAAGCCTATAGTTTCAGCAGAGGGGAGAATATTGAAAGTTGCATAATTGTTGTTGATAACTAATTTATTTTACAACAATATGTACTTACAATGCATATAAGAATATGAAATAAGTAATCCATTACATATGGATTTGTAAATAGTGGTATTTGACTGTGGCCTTGGACTATATTTTCTGTAACAAAAACCCCCTTGGTTCCTGTTATGCGTTATTAGAGTCAGTATTCAAACGTATAGAAAACTGGACTCTAAAAAATCAAATTAAATTTAAATACATTTTATTTTGAAGTTATTGGAACTTAATTTGCTTATTTTCGCGTTATGAATACGCGGAAATAAGTAAACGACTTCAATATAATGGATTTCCGTAAAGTAACGCCTGATTCTATTAATTACATTTTATTTGCAACTTGTGTGGGTTTATTACCTATGTTAGTTCAGATGTGAATAACATTTTTTTTAAAGATTGTATTTTGTTAGTTACCTATTGTGAACGCTAAAATGACCACCGGGTTGTTTGATACGTACACTATAGTGCTTCGTAGTTTGTACAGAGTTCAAACAGTGATAAAATTTGTTATTATATAAATTACTAATAAAAATATTGATTTATTTGTTCCTCAACCACCATTTTTCTTTTGCTGCCATCATCTAGTTTTTCATTAATTTGTATGCAGTTTTCTATAGCGTATTCTTGAAGTTGGGACCATGTAGATCGGTTTTCTATGCATTTTCATTTCTACGCTCGTTTCCTATTAAATAACTGTAAATAAAGTAGCGTGTAACAAAGGTAATATTTATCACATGTTAGACGTCTAGTATCTGGTACTGAAGGACAAGAGGCAGTCGTCAATATGAACCTGTGTTGAAAATAACTTAACATAATAACATAATGGCGAGTCCTAGGCATTGAATTATATGTACTATGTACTGGAAGAGACGCTGAGACTTGGTTGTTTGTAACACGCGTTAGAAGTAAAAGGTACTTTGTACGCTCTTTCACGCGGTACAGATTTTGTTCGCGATCTCAGTTCTAGTACGTAGCGTAGTACATATTAGTAGAATGGTCCTCGGCCAGTATTCAGAGGCAATTTCGACTTTAAGCTCAAACTTCACAATATAAGTATTGTGGAACATGGTACCGACTAGAATCAAATTTTAATATTGTGGAGCTCGAGTTGTGACTCGAGATTTGTCTCTTGGTGGCATGAGTGATACTGTATTTGCAGTTTAAGCTAATGAGATTGATGAGATTACCTTTAAGCAGTATGTTATAAAGATTCTAAATTTAACAGATTATTGTCACTGGTCGAAACCGACCAATATTTTATATATTTAAGTAATGAATCAGGATGGTAGCTCAATAGATCTAAACTTAAGTAATACTTTTGGAGATTAATTTAGTATTTGTTCTGGATATTCTAAATATATAGCGCATATATGTCGCTAACTGTTTGTCTATACTATAGCTGCGTTTTATATGTCATTAACAATTTATTTTTTGTATGTCTATTTTAGTGCTTTTTACGATAATCCTATAACTGTACTATTTTCTGAATCTTCTTGATGTTAAATGTTTTTGTTACCTTTTATAATTATATTTAATAGGTACTAAATAATTATTAGTATGATCTTTTTCAAGGGTTTTATAAAACACATAATTGTTGTTTAGATTTTTCTAAATGGACATGTTTTGGAAATACAAAATGATGATAAATATAATAGACGGTTGGTGTACTTTGGATTCTGCGTACGGTTGCGAGCCAGTGTTCAATATGCTAAGTAAGAAGTATTCCATAAGCCATATTCTCAAAGCAGTGATTCCAGTGTTGTTTCTAGATAGTTAAGCTCTATATTGTTTTTAATTTTGTAAAATCGTTGTATTTATTGATGTGTGTACTCTTTCCTAAATGGATATGAATATTATTCGTTCTTTCACTAGATGTTGTCCCCAAATGGGCGTCATGATGCATTTAGTTTTAATGCATGGTGTGCAAACAAAATATGATTTTGCATTGCACATTATGTTAATCACTTATAACTATATATACGTTTATATTTAATTAGCTATAAAAATATGAATATAGATGCCAAAAACAAGAGCTAGTTGGCCCTGGCGGTAATAAAATAGCAACTTGGCAAACAAAATATTAATGAATAAAGTTTAAATTTCAAATAGCTTCAGATATTAAGATATATCGTTTATTATTGTATTTATATTTGTTTAGAATGAATGTTATAAGAAGCTACAATAATATTTTATCTATAATATAAAAATCTTCCATTTTTATCCATTTACATCCTTACTCCATTTTACAGATTAACCTGAAAACTGAAGAATATAGCTATTGCAATAAATATATAATAATGTCTAATATTTACGTAATAATTTCGATTCTAAATAAAAATAGGTGGATATAAAGCAAGTGGTTCCCGCTTCTCAGTGCAAATGAAAAGAGATATTTCTGGTGGCAGATCAGACGTATTGAAAATTATTTTATAAATACTAGCTGAAGATTATGAATTTACGAAGATATTATGTATTGTTTATTAACACATCCATGTAAAAGTTAGGAATTTAGGAATATTCGTAGTTAGGTTCATGCATTTCTAATATAATTAATATGAAATATAACTGATATTTAAAAAAGAAACATTAATTTTTCCACTTTCTAATAAATGAAATTCCCCACTATGATAGTATTCCTCAAACACTTAAGATGTCTGGTATAGTTTGCACTAAAATGATATTACCTGTATGTGTTGTTCCAGGTTTTGAACATTTAATGTAATCAATAATAAGTGATTCTTGATTTTTTTATAATTATTTTGTAGGTTAATTATCTATTTTCTATTTAAACGAAATTGGCCACTAATTCTGATAATAATAATTTGAACCTTGGCGTCGGTGCAGACATGATGAAGAGTGCGACTAAGACAAGCAGTGTTTATATTTTTTATATTTAATACTAGCTAGATTACAGGTTCTGTGTGGGGATCTTTATATACATAAAAGGATGTTAATCCTATTTTTATTATATAATTTAGGATGAACAAAAATGTGAAAATTTGTAATCAACAATAAATGTCAGTCTCTTCACTAAGTCTGCCTCAGCTTTAACGATATAATTAGAATTTTTCCTGTGCGGGGATGAATTTTCGAACAATTTTGTGGTCAATTTCGTTCGGTGTAATTTATAAAGTGGTAATATTATTCGGGGTAAAAGTTGTGATTATATTGGGGAAGCTACAGACAGATCATGATTTTGTCTAAACATTTATTGTTACGGAAAGTTGAAATAGTACATATTATAAAGAATATTGTGTATAACTGAAAGAAATGAAACAGCAGATGTAACAATATCGACTGTATAAGGAATTCGTATTAACTAAGAAAATGTAATCTATATGTGTACAAAATATAATTGTGTATGATGCTCTCTTTGTTGGAAAACTGCAAAAAATTGTTTTGTATATATGGTCAGTGTAGGGAACTGGAGGCCCTTTTTACTGGAAACGAGGCATTCCATCTTAGTCCTAACGGGTGACAATGCCTTTACATTTTGATTCGTTATCGAGGATAAATGTAGATGTCTGTGGACCACAGCATCCACTTAACATCAGGGGGACTGTGTGCTCGCTTGTCAACCTTATCTATAATAGAAGTGTAGCGTGACATTAAGAATTATGACTAGTTCGTCACGTACTGAAAAGATACAGTTAACTATATATGCGGTATTAACGCATTTAGCACCCCAGCGGCATACGTTATCGAAATGTATTTAAAATTGGAAATGTAATAAAACCACGAATTTAATTACGTAACGAAATATCTAGTTTTATTTCAACTCCCTAATATAAAATTACAATTATATATCATCTTAATAAATTTATGGACTACAACAAGTAGCCTATGAGCCGATGAAAGCAATCGGTGCTGCCACATCCGCGTTCCCGATACGGTGGGAAATGTTCGCAACACTTTCACATTATGTACACGAATGTAATTCCGTCACGAATCCGAGTCGGAACTATCAGAACGCTCGTACTATAGAATGCTTAGCGAGATTCGCCTATCGTAAATGGAATCCATGTGACGGGTTTTGACTGCTCGTTGAGCGTCGAACGGTGTTCGGAACGCGACTCGAGCGTCTCCAGTGGGCTGCCCGCGTTCGTTGTACCGCCGGATGATATCGTCTTGAGTCAGTTCGAATTCTGAGAAGAACGTTAGTATATCATCTACGGTAGCCCTGAAAGGCACATTCTCCAAGGACACCACGCATCCGGGGGCTCCAAAGCCTTCCAACGCGGGGTCGTTCTCATCTTCGTTCCGCGTCTCGTTTCTGCCGTTCTCTGAGAATCCGCCGCGTCCTCTACCGAAGCCCCGCGAGCGACCTCGTTCGAAGCCCCGCGATCTGTCGGAGCCCCGGCCTCCGCGTTCGTTCCAGTTTCCACGGCCACGGAAGCTGCCACGGTGACCGGCCCGCTCGTATCCACCTCTGTCGAAACTACCGCGTCCTCTAAACGGACGCGAGGAGTAACTTCCACGTGGATGCTCGAAGTACTGCGACGGACCTTTGCCCATCATTCCCTCGGGTTGTTTCGGCTCAACCAACGCCTCTTTGACCACTTTTTGCGACACTAAGTCGACTGTCACCCGGCATCCGTCCAAATTGTGACCGTGCTTCGAGGCCGCCTGTCTCGCCTCTTGGACTGAACGAAACTCACAGAAACAGTCACCGGATGGTAAACCGTTGGTGTCCAACATTAAGTGTATTCTCGCGGGAACGGCGCCGGTATCCGACAGGAATGTAACTATCGTGCGGTCTGTTGCTTCGCGGGGCAACCCCTTCATCAATACGCAGTCCAACGGGTGGTCCTCCATTTCCGTGGAAATAACGTGCGGACTGGACGTCAATGATGGCATCTGATCTGCTGGATTCGGGAATCGGTTAGCCCAGTTGGTGGCGGCGGTGCGCGGGTCCATACCTCCCGTTCCGGGAAAACCACCGAACTGGGGGGTAGGGGGGAACGGTGCACCAAAGTTTTGCTGCGGAACGAAGGGTGCGTTGGGAAAGAATGGTGCGGTCGGTGTGGGAGCCTGCATTGGCAGTCCGGTTTGTGCTCGAGGCCCGTTTTCCGCTTGTTGCCGACGTTGACGAGGATCGCGGGGCACAATCGGTTCCTCGGATACTTCAGTTCTTGGCGATTCCGAAGGTTTATCGCCCTGCGACGACTTCTCGTTCTCATATTCTTCATCAGACACCGCTGTTACGGTTGGTTGGCGTCGACCAAAAACGTATAAATCCTTCCGTTCGAAAGCCAATCTCGCGTCTTCAGGTTTAGCGAACTGAACTAATGCAATTTTTGTACGCGATAAACGACAATCGTTGAGTATTATCGACATAAGAGAAAAGTCACCAAACGCCTTTATTATGTCGTGTTCTTTGACGAAGTTGGGTAGGTCAGCGAGTTTGAGCACACTGAAGGGCGGTCGGGCAGGCTCTTCATGATCTGCGATGACGAGGGATACGTCTTCATCGTCATTCTCCTCGCGGTAGGGAAGGAAAGAGTCGACGGCGTTTTCGTATGTCTCATCATCCAGATCTTCGACGGCAACTACAGACCCCTTCAACTCGTTACTCTTTCGCTGTAACGCGAGTTGCTTGGAGCGAGGGTCGCAGAATTTGACGTATATATTTCCAGTGCGGCGGCCCATACTGTCGTTTATCATTTTAATGCCGTGCTTATCGATCATGAAGGGGAAAAATCTCCGTACGTCTCCATAGCTGGTGTGGTTAGGGGCGTTCCGGATGGCAACACAGCAGTCTTGCTGGTCGCGTTGGTCGTCAAATCGGGATACGCGTCCTTCGCGTCTATAACCACCGCGAGCGACATTTGCTCCGCCCCTTGCTGGAAATCTCGGTGCTCCATTCGACTGATCACCTTGAAAAGCGTTCGGGTTCCTCTTCTTCCCCAATTCCTGTAATTTATTAAATGCTTCCGCCATTGTCGGATCGCTAAACCGATTCGGAGAGGAGTTCACTTTGTCGCTAGGGCCGTTTGGAATCATCGGGTTAGGTTGCATCATTGGCATTTGTGGTCCTTGGTTTGTATTCATCAAGTTTCCGTAAGGTAGGCCTACTGGCGGATCAATTGACTTCTCTTGCGATTCTCGTGGCGATCTACGTTCGTTCCTCCTATCGCGGGAGCGCCGCGCTGGTGATCTTTCGCGTGAACGACTGCGGTCTTTTCTGTCACGTTTTCGATCGCGCCTCTCTCTACTGCGGCTTCGATCCCGCCGGCGTCTATCCTTCGATCGTGACCGATCTCGCCGGTCTCTTTTGCGGTCCTTTCGGTCTCGATCACGCGACCTCGATCGAGATCTAGTGCGTCGCCGGTCTTTCTCTTTACTCAGTTTCCTTTCGCTCCTGTCATCGTCTTTATCTTCGTCACCATTTTGAGTGTTACCCGTCGGGCTGATCATGGGCGCCGGTGGTTCTATAACTGCCGGTTGGGGAATTTCATGTGGGTTCCCTATTCCTGGAATTCCAAAGCTGGATAAAGGAACTGTGCCTAGCGCGGCGGAGAAAGGAGTGATTACTGGATGGGCGCTTACGGGCGGTTGGGGAGGGGTTGGCATTTTTATTTGCGCAGGCGTCGCTGTAGATACCGGCGCTGGTACTGTAGCTTGAGCTGTGAGTGTTAATATGGGGACACTTTGCCGAGCAGTTTCAATCACTTTGTGCATTTCAGAGCGCGAGCTCAAAAGTAACTTGACTTGAATCTCTTTGATTTTGCCACCGTCCAGCATCATTGCTTGACGCGCATCTTCGTCGGTACTGTAACAAAAGAGAAATATAAATCATTATTTTATTCTTGTTTACATTTATTTACTATGATTAGAGTGTATTGATAGAATGGTTAAACATTCAATTATCAAAAATCCTCCCTAATCCCCTTTGATCCTCTACAAAAATATCTGTAAAGGTATGTAATTTTTGTTAATAATATAATCCACAAATATAACACCGCTGGTGGGCATCTGGGATATGCCGGGGTGCATATGGGTTGGGTGAAAATCAGTGTTATCAACGAGACTGGTCCATTTAGCAGTTTCTGCATGTTGCAAACACGGTTTTTTTAATTTATGATGTTGGTGAATTTATATTCTGTGCTGCACGCTTAATAATCGCCTTTCATCTCGTGCAGTAGTAAAAATAAGTCGCTATTATGGGTGTCGAGGAGGCAACTGAGGGAAACAAATCAGGACGGCAGCGGTGTCTTCCTAAAACGATTAAAAATAAAAATAAAACTGTGGTTACCAACCCGCCTGCCGTGATAACTATGACAAATATCCCCCTAAGAGGCAATCTATGGGGGAGGCCTTCGTTCAGTAGTGGACTAATAAGCAGTAACGGTGTTATGGATATGCCAACAGGCGATTATCGATTAGCAACTGCAGAACTAGTGAGCGTCTTGCAACTTTTTTCCCTGTCGCTGGCTTGGGTGCTGCTAGCTTACAATAAATAATAATAATGTCTTTCAGACTGAATTTCTGTCACGACAGCCAGTCTCAACGGAGAAATCTGCACCGATAAGTGCACGAGTGTGTGCGCACGTTCTATTTATTCTAATTTCATAATTCAATGTGACGGCAATCCGACACGACCAGAGAGCACGGATAACGGCTTTACGAGCTTTTTGAGGCACGGCCGGCCAAATCCAAATTACTGACTCCGGGCGGCTATTTAGAATTACTTAAAGGACAAACCCAATAACTGATTTCGGCCCGACCCGGGATCTCATGATTAGCAAGTCGTACGTACAACCACTAGAAGAACGAGGCAGTCAAAAATGATTACACCGCCATCTATCGAAGACCATGGAATGTTTCTGATATTTCCCACACATGTAACGACACGCACGATATTACGTCTAAATTCTGAGGAATTATTTGGAAACAGAAACAGAAACTTTTTTATTCAATATAGATTATAAATAATGCTTATTGAAAGTCACTCCTTTGTATAATTACCACTGGTTCGAAAAAAAAAACCTCTGTCCTGGGAAGAACCAGCAAGAAACCCAGCGGGACTTTTTTTTTTTAAAATAACAGCTTACAATCATGTATGTTACACAAATTAACAACACAACAAATTAGAAATAGCTTGGTAGCGATCACCTCATTTCCAGGGGTTATTATCATCTATAAATTCTTTAATACTATAATAACCCTTTTTATACAAACTTAGTTTAATAAAGTTTTTGAACTTTGAGCAGGTCAAATTTTGTATATTTTCTGGAATTTTGTTGTAAAAGCGTATACATCGCCCCAAGAATGAATTACTGACTCGATGGAGTCGAGTAACCGGTACTACTAGCTTGTGTCTGTTCCTAGTATTTACAGAATGAATATCACTTATTTTTGTAAAACTACTTTTATTTTTGTGTACGTACATTACATTTTCATAAATGTATTGAGAGGCCAAAGTTAATATATTAATTTCCTTAAATTTTTGTCGCAGCGACTCTTTAGGCTTTAAATCATAAATTGCTCTTATGGCCCTCTTCTGTAAAACAAATATAATTTCAGTGTCAGCTGCGTGTCCCCATAGTAAAATACCATACGACATTATGCTATGGAAATAGCTAAAGTAAACTAGTCTAGCTGTTTCAACACTAGTTAGACTTCTAATCTTTTTTACGGCATATGCTGCAGAACTAAGTCTGCTTGCTAGTTTTGATATATGGGGGCTCCATTGAAGCTTCGCGTCTAGTGTGATTCCAAGAAAAATGGTGGTATCTACAAGACTCAGTTTCTCCCCATTTAAAATTACATTAGTATTTAATTGTTTGACATTTGGAGTCATAAATTTTATACATTTCGTTTTAGTGCCATTTAAATGCAAATTATTAACATTGAACCAATTTACTAATTTAGATATAGCATTATTTACTTCGTCATATTTTAGCAATTGTCGACTTAATTTGAAAATTAAAGAAGTGTCATCTGCAAATAATACTATATCATGGTTATCTCCTACTATGTAAGGTAAGTCATTAATGTATACAAGAAACAGAAAGGGGCCTAGAATTGAGCCTTGAGGCACGCCCATCTGTACCATCGACCCGGAAGAACTCATACTGTTAATGACAACTTTTTGCGTTCTCTTACTTAAATATGAAATAATTAATTTAAGAGCATCACTTCTTACACCGTAGTGTTTAAGTTTCCTGATTAATGTTTCATGGTGAACACAATCGAAGGCTTTGGATAGGTCACAAAATATACCCAAAGCATCCTGTGAATTCTCCCATGCATTAAATATATATTTAATCAGCTCAACACCGGCATCAGTTGTCGAGCGACCCCTTGTGAAACCAAATTGATTTTTATGAAGTAAATTATTTATATTAAAGAAATTTAACATTTGATGATGAATAATTTTTTCAAAAATCTTACTAAGTGTTGGTAGTACAGAAATAGGTCTAAAATTAGCGGGGTCTAATGTACTACCAGATTTAAATAAAGGTATTACTTTACTATACTTCAATCAATCATAGATCAATTATAGCCGCCAAATTTCACTAACGCAAATCGCGACAAAACTCACAATACCGACCACACCATCTGTATGCTTGGCGGTCCACCACTGTGCGAGATGTCTTCTTCGCGCGACTTTTTTGTGAAATCGCTTACCCTCGTCGATTTCTCCGGACCTATACGACTTAGGGAACCTCAAGAAACCAGCATAGCACCTATGATTCCCTTGGTGTTGCTGTTGTTCATGCGGCGGTCGACAATTACCATCAGGTGAGACGCACGCTCGTTTGCCCCCTCTTCTATAAAAAATCGAGGCTTTAAATTCATCTGTACTCTGTGTGTTTATTTCTTAGAATAGAATAATTTAACATTTGACATTCTTAAGCTTAACCCGGATTTCTGAATGTGAAATTACTTTCTTCTTTTTAATTTTTGAAGTTAGCTAATCGGCGTTAGCTTTTAAAATCAGAATGCGTGGAAATGTATTATTTTAACTTATTGTCATTCATAAATATTTAACGCCTATTATTTTACTACGCACGCATAATTAAACTTCGTTTGCACTCGGTCAGCAAAAACTCGAATTGAATCGCACACAGCAGCGTGCGTACGTGTGGTTATTGCCCATAAATCACATTCAATTTGGGTTAATTTCAAATAAAAGTAGAAGCGTTATTTACTCTTATTTTCAAAAACTAAATACTCTGAAAAATAACCCTGTATATTTCCTTGATCAGAGAACCTTTATACTGGAAACCATCGTAGATGTAAAAAAATGCGCAACCTTTTGTCAAAAATATATAAAAAGGTGACAAAACTTCTTTCCACGAAATATCTTTAATGATAAATAGTTTCCTTGGTAGTTTTACCAATTCTCTCTTAAAAAATTTAAACAGCCTCCTCTTCGACCCTTTAAATTGTTGACTGTCGCCCACATGACTGGTTTTACAGTTAGTGATAAAGCCTGTTGTAAACTTCATTTTTGACTAACTTGATTTAAGTTACTTAATGATTTTTAAATCAGCTAATAAAAAACACAATCCTAACTTTTTATGCTGATGATATGGTCGCGCTAGGCTTGGGCAAAAATATCGATATATATCGTCGATTCTTTAAATCGCGATGTATCGACATATCGATTTTTATTTTAGAGTATTGAATTCGTATCAATTTCGATATATTTTAAAATTTTGGCCCTTATCTTTACATCATACAAATGATGACGATATAGCGATATTTATCAAGCGATATATATCGATATATTTTTTCCCTTGCACATCCCTAGGTCGCGCTAAAGGTTATCCATTCGACGATGTACTAAGTTTGTAATATTAGTTTACACGCAAGCGCGTTAACGCAATTTTTTTTGGCCCGACTCGGGATTCGGAGCCAGGATTCATTATCAGCAGTCGCGGTTACGACCACGAGGCAATCTTTTCGCTAAGAAATCGCCTCTTACTACTTACATGCGGGACGAAATGAGGTGATTATCTTACCACGTCACCACACGACTCAGAATGTGTTAGAACTGAACATATATTAACTTGTTTTTCGTCATCATCATCATCACACAGTCACACACACTTCACAAGTCCATTGCTGAACATAGGCCTCCCCCAAGAAATGCCACAAAGCACGGTCTTGAGCCACCTGCATCCACCGACTTTCTACATATCTTACCAGGTTGTCACTCCATCTACACTCGTTTTTACTGTGTATCTATTCTTTTTCTTCGTTTATTACCTTATTTTGAGGCAAAGATTTTTGCTTGGGTACTTTTTTCAAACAAAGATTTTATTATTATTTTTTATTACCGAAAGTATCGCTAACATAAAAGTTATTTATTTTTATTTTTCTATCGTAATTTTGTTTTTAGTACATTTCTCGCTAAACACAAATTATTACTGGGTTCCAAGCAGATGTGAGATTATACTAAGAATGCATACTGAATCTTAGACTGAGGTCTTAAAAGTACATGCCCATATCAGCTACTTATACCAAAAAAGGTCTTTAGAATATTTCTTTCCGTATCTAGCGAATTCGGATAACATTGAGGTTTATTAGGAATGTTCTCGACAATTAGTTACATTGCGTATTAGTATAATATTTTGTACATTTTATAATACGCAAAATTAAATCTTATTGATAACTTCCCTTCATATTTTGCAGACTTAGGATTGTGTGTTAATATTATCTATTCAATATCTCGCTAAAGATTCCGGTTAGTATTTTCGAGGCCTATAAAATATAGTAGATTTAAAAAAACATATACTTAGTAGGTTTCAAAAAGATGAAGTGACGACCTGGTTGCAAGAAGTCTCAGGAGCGTGCTTTGTGGCGTTCCTTGAAGGAGGTCTGTTTATGTTCAACAATATACATGCAAAGGGTTTTAATAACTGGCGCAGTGCGTGTCGGACACGCTCATGAAGGGTTCCGTACCATCGTAAAACACATTTCTAGTAGGTGAGCCCCCTTTAATTTTTATTATGTGTTGTTATAGCGGCAACAGAAATACACATTCAGTGAAAATTTCAACTGTCTACCTATTACGCATAATGAGATACAGTCCGCTGACTGACAGACGGACAGACAGCTGATTACCCTTTGCGTACGGAACTCTAATGACGATGATGTTTCAATTGGATTTTTTTTTTGCTGTTTTAAGCCTCTATTGCCAGTCTCACACCATATAAAAATAGTGTTTTCGCTTATAGAATAATATGTTTATATTTTTTTACACGATGTTTGAGGCCGATGGCTTCGACATGTTCTTTATTTAAAATTAACATATAGGAGCCACGTAAATACTATATGTTAATTCAGGTTGTTCGCGTACTGTCATTTATTTTTATAAAACTGAAGTGACAAGTAAACTCAGGGTTCCTGGGAAGCCCTACCCTTCCCCCCTTTGCGGAAATGTACAGTTTATGAGTAATATTTTTTTTTGTAAGTTTGTAACCTCACTTTTTTACACAGGCATATTGACATAGTTACTTCTGCTCACCCCAACAGCTTCGGCTTATTGGTTGCCTTCGGCGAACAGCCTCAGCTTGTACGTCGCACAGATGACTTTTGAAATTTCAACAGTTCGTTGCGGTGAAAATTTTAAAGCACTTAATTAGCACCGAAAAATCCCCTAATTTTGGGTTTTTCTAAATGCAAATTGCTGATTTTGTGTTGCTGGCGATATACAACTACTTTAGTGGCTGAAATATGTCCTTCACTTTTTAATAACGAAATCCTTGATGATATCACCAAAATTGATTTTACGTCGCAAATCACTTTTTCCGTAATAAAACATATTTTTTGATCAGAAGTTTTATTTATAGGCAAAGTCATCTCTGCGGTGATTCCCCTAGGCCGATACCAACTGTGCCTTTATAAAGGTAAATCACACATGGTTTAGTAAAAGAAATTCTTGTGGAAGAGCGAGACCTTCCGCTAAAAGTACTTACTTACTAGAAGGTCTCTATATTGTTTTATAAATGTATGTATGAAATGAATAAACATATTATTTTATATTACTGTCACTGTCCCTTACCTATTTAACTAACAGCTAATTTAACTGATTTCACCTAAAAAGCTTTCATCCAAAAAATGCCGTTCCATAAAATGTGCCGCCCGATGCGCTCCCCCTACCTTTCACTGCTGGTAGCAGAGACAAAGACGCTCACGTCAGTTACTGGGATCGTCAATGCGCCTGCCAAGCGCAGTCTTATTAACTGATGAAGTAGAATATTGTGTTTTTGTGTAATCTAGCCGATTTTCTGCCGACTTCCAAAAAGGAGACGGTACTCAATTCGACTGTATGTTATTTTTTATGTGTGTTACCTCATTACTTTTTTCTGGGTGAACCGATTTCGATGATTCTTTTTTAAATGAAAGCTGGTACTTCTCGTGTGGTCCCATATGAATTTGATCAAGGTCTGACCAATAGTTTTTGAGTTATTCTTAACAACTTATATTGAAGTCGGCTGTACAAAAATTTTAATTTTAAATGATTATCCTGTATCATCGGTTACCGTTACCGTTACAGCGTATTAAAGTCCACTGGTGTACATAGGGCTGCCCTTAGATTGGTTCATAGCGGGTTGGCAACCCTCTGTCGCCTTTTACGACACCCACGAGATGATATGGGGTAGTGGATATTCTTACACCGCCACTACACGGTACACGGTATCATTGGTGCCTTAAGAAAACTAATCGCGTAGGCGTGACATTTTTTGATGCTTATTTTAAGCCAGAGCTTGACCACAAACCCATCTGGTGCTAAGTAATGATGTAGCACTTTATGCGATTTACTATTTATAGTACATCGTACTGTCTTAGCGTAACAAAAGCCTATTCATGACATACCTACATAATTAAATAAATGCAGGTACGTTGGAAGATAGTCTCAGTCTCCGGTGTTAGCTTAACTTAACCTTTCAAAAGTCCACAGCTGAACATAGGCCCCTCAGGAGATTTGCTATAGTTGCCCCGCGTGGCAGGCTGGTTAGCAATCGCAATTGTTTTTATTTTTAAGTTGTTATTAAGAAGACGCTGCCACCGCCACAGCGCCACGGAGCCGTTAAATCTGTCAATCCGTCCGTCAATCTGTTGCCTCTTACGACATAGTGGATTTTCTTACAGTTCACGGTAAGTGTTTGCATAAGCAACGATATTTCCTTTGAAGTTAATATGTACCTTCTGA
This sequence comes from Parnassius glacialis, assembly GCA_033319125.1. NCBI lineage: Eukaryota > Metazoa > Arthropoda > Insecta > Lepidoptera > Papilionidae > Parnassius > Parnassius glacialis. Next base: position 3,573,809 of record JAVANC010000003.1, read on the forward strand.
TCATGTTCCAGTTATGGTAGGAATCAGGCAGAACATCAATATCAAAGAACGTGTTTTGACAAAAAAACAAAGTCCGGTTTGTAAAAATCTTCATAAAATGATGTAATGAAGAGGACTTCTCGTTCAGTAAAAAAATTTATAAGCGTATGTTGCAGTTTTGGTAGTCTAGGAGCTAAGACCTCAAGGTAAATATCGCAGTACCCAGGCAACCTGGGTCCGATCGCCAAGGCGCCAATGAAATTACGGGTTACTGTTTCAAATACTAAAGCAGAACATGCTTGGAGGTGTAAAAAAACACCGTGAGGACATGCAATCAGAGGAATAAAATTAGAGAATGAAGTTCGTTAACACAAGCAGCCCATGGGACTAATGACTCTTAAACCTTCAGAAATGAAGGAAAGCCTGTGCCCAGCCGTGGGACATACCCTTCTTACTTTTTTTAACCCTACTCTGATCGCATTCACCAGAATATTAAGGTAGATCATAAAGTGCCAGAGCTACTGCACCACTACCATTGATTTTTTGAAGTTGTAAGCCAGACGGCTCCGTGACGTAGCGGCTTAGTAATAAGTTGCGGCGCTAAGTCGCGGTTCGAATCCTCTATGGAACAAGTATTTGTATGGCCTACATATAATTCTTCTGGGTCTGGATGTTTGTCCTTGTGAAATGTATGTAAGTGAACTGCCTCCACGATAAAGGAGAAAATCCTAGTGATGGGTAACATTAAAAAAAAGTTACTCAATAAGACTTCTTCATTTTTAATCTCTTGATATAATTTTTAACCTACTCCAAATTATACCTACTAATTGTTAACTTTGCCTTTTGGAAGTTTTCGTTATAGTTCCGAGCTGAGGTTTTAACATAAAATTTTATCTATCTCTCTGAACTAGGGAATGCAATCCCGCGGATCCGCAATCCCGCGTAAAATTAGCGAGATTACAATAGTGGGGTAACACATGCAGGATCCACAAGATTTGCAAGGTTTTATTTTTTCCAGCCCGAATTCGCATAAAACCATGTACGACACGAATGCACGATAATAGGGGATCCCCAAATCGAAGTACGTATCTGGGTGTGAGTCGAGTGACGAGTGAATGGGAATTTCTCTCTGTACAGGGCGGGGACACCATCTTCAACTACTCAACAGACGGTGGTATCACTTAATTTTATAATAAAACGAGAAATGAGTCTTTGAATGTGGAGGCAAACAGAGGAAAGTATCTGGAAGCAACTTACATCTTTGTTAAGTCCGTTTCATCTACTAGCGTTGAATCTGAACGCGCATTTTCAGCTGCTGGTTACACGTGCAGCAAAATCCGATCAAATGTAAAAGATGAAACTTGAAACACCTTATGTATACTCCGAAAATAATTTCAGAAGCAATTGTCCGAATCTCATTAATATTTTTTTCAGAGTTCAATTCACATAACGTAATTTAGATTTTTGTCATTATTTCTGATCAAAATTTAATTATACTATTTGTTACTTCTAAGTAAATTCTATTGTTTTATTTACAGACTTAGAAAATAATTTTGTGGGCTAATATGTAATTCTAAAATATTGTACAATCCTGCAAATCTTGCGGATCCGCGGGACTGATGGTCTCAATCTTGCGGATATCTTTTCAGTGCTGGATTGCATTCCCTACTCTGAACTAAAGTGAATTACATATCACCTAGTGCACGCACTTTTTGGAGGCTCTTAATTTAGTCTTGATTCAGCCGTATCCGAAAGCCTGGCAGAACTTATAATGAAATAAAGCTGATTTTTTTTAACCCCTAAACACAAGATATTAATTTAATCTTTACACATTTATTAATCGACATTAATTTTTTACTTTTATACTCCCGGTATACTGGTGATGATTCAGCAGGTTATTGAAATTTAAAAAATCCTAATTTCAAGCATGCCACTCCAACTTCAAAATACGAGGGCGAAACTGAAAATTTTTAGAACTGGCCAGTTGTAAACTATATTACTATATAATAAAAAAATAAGTTCAAATTTTGAAAATGGAACTCTACCAATGTTATTGTGTTCATATTTTATTAATTTGTCATTTCTTTACGATTTGGCGGCGAATTGAAAATTGTGTCACGTCAGCATGAATTTAACGCGAGAAAATTTTCGTACAATGATTTTTATAACTTTCGATGTCATTTAAGGCAACAAGAAAGTTATGATAGATTTCGATTGGTCTTTCACGATAAAGCCCCATCTCGTTCCACTGTTTACAAACAGATTCGTTGCGGCACCGATTTTCGACAACTTTTAGCTGTGGCGGCGAACAAATATTTCATGACACAGAAGTTGATGACACACCTATTGTGCCATCAGCCATGTGTAAAAATAATTATCTCTTTTATGCTTTTTTCACTTGTTTAGACCTAATTAAGTTCAGTTGACATCAAAAATCAGTTACAAACAAAAGGATACTTGGTTTTTAGTGGGTAACTACGTGTTTTTCTGTGTTTTCTTTGAAATTGAGAGTAACTGACTTTTATGCAGAGATTACAAACCTTTTGTACTATTTTTTGTTTTATAAAAAATCATTTATATAAATAGGTACAGCTAAATCACCCTGGAAAGCCTCGGTTTTTATTAAATTAAATTTTCACCTAATAATAACATTTGTAAATATCAAACAATCAAGAACCTTAATTTGGAAAAAAAAAGTTTAGAATTCATTGATATTTACAAATGTTAAATATTATTTAATGTTATACAAATGTAAAAGTAAAGTCGATCTGAAAACGTCTAATTAGTAAGAATAGCAAAACAAGTGTTTTCAAAAGGAAAAAAACGCCGGCGCTATACGGCGGCGGATTGACAAAATACTATTTATTAGCGAACTTTTTTTATGCATGAACGGTTTCGAACTGTTTCAAGCAAAAATAAGCCTTATACCATATCACAAGAGCACATGGTACTTCGTAGGTCTATTCGGCCAAATTATAGTAATAAGTCGGCACTTCAACCATTTTAAGCAAAAGAGATAAAGGCATTGTTTTTTTTTAAACAGGAAAGTTGTTTTCTAGAAACTTGTTTACAACTTGAGTTTGTGAGCGATCGCAATGAGTGCTATTATTTGTTCATTTGTTTCTTATTAGAGTATTTTTAAAGTAAAAAAAATATCCAGAAACGAAGCCGCAGGCATAAACTACTTCCAAAATAATGAATATTTTGTTGTGGATAAATTTTCCAAAAAAGCTATTTCAGCGCATTATAACGATTTTAAGAAGACACGCCTCGCGTGTCATACGCCACACAAGTATTCGATGGTACGCCTGACGTGTCACCCGCACTGAACCGGTTAAAAAAATACAATTTGTAAACAATGAGTGCTAATAATCTTACGCTCACCAGATGTCGCTAGTTTGAACTAAGGTCAACTTGTTTTGCAGATTTTCAGTTTCATTATCATTGAAAAGTTGGGTTTTAATTAATTTTTTCGGTTTCTAGTGTATGTACTTATATACACAAAACAATATCTATCCTGTATTCTTTGACTTTACGTAGAAACGTAGATAACGCTAAAAAGGTCAGAAATGCACAAAGGTTTAATTCTTGTTTTAGATTTTTTATTTTTAGGTGTAGTTTCTGTTGAATAAGTGATCTCAAAACATGTATGACATTTGGTTTGATGAATGGATGATGGATTGATCGTTGATCAATTGCATGAGTCTAAAGATATTTATTTGGTATTGTATTTATTTCTTGCTTCCTTCCAGCTTCCAGGCAAGCTATAGCGGTATAGGTTTTTAGTTTTTACATACCTACTTGTGTAAAAGGAACAATTGGTTGGTGAAACTAAAAACCGTATATTATTCGTATATGAAAAGTACCTACGTTTTATTCTTGAACGGTGGTTAATTCGTTCAAGGTTTTATTATTTATACTACTTGGTAGGTTGTTTTAATGAGGCGGTTGGTGGCATCATTCATCAGTACGGCGTTCCAGTAAGTTTAATTTGTATCTCTCTCATCAACTTATATTATGATCAACACATTCGCGAATCTTCAATTAAGTCTTATCCACAACATCACGTCAAGGTTTAAATTTATATGAGATTTTATTTTGTTATGAACAGCTTAACAAATATTATTGATGTACATCTGAAACAACATTGGACCGAGTATGTTCCCCTGTGGAATACCGTTGGTGTATGAAGGCACTGTTACAAAGTAAATTATTAAACCGTGCGTTTTGTTTCCTTACCACAAAAGCAGGTTTACCCTTAGGCCGAGACCTTCAATAAGTGTAATATAGGAGATGACTATATCGAAGGATTATGTGTTTATCACTGAAACGGCTGAACCGATTTTGATGATTTTTTTGTATTCGAATTGGATCCGGTAGGTGGCGCTGCAATCAGGATCTAGATTTTGATTTTAATTTATTTTCAAGGCAGGACAACGTCTGCCGTTCCAGCTAGTGGTTTATAATATCATACCACCTGTTTATACATCCTTGTCATGTATCATCGTAATTTTGATCAAAATCAACACTCATTTCTCCTTCTGGCAATCAGCATCAATAGAAAAAAGCATATTGGTATTCCATCTTTTTATTACTTACTTAACAAATACAAGTGCCAAACTACATTTGTATTTTGAGTGTAGCTCACAACATTCACAACGCGGCCTTTTTGAAACTCGAATGAACACTTCATAAAAGCTTATTTTACAATCATTTTCTATATTTTTCGCAATTTACCTTTACGGGAGAGCCCGATGTGCAGCAGTGGACTTTAAACGGGCTATGGTGATGTCAAGATGTCTATTTAAAGCTAATTTTGACTAATCAAATACCTACCATCAAATTAAAAATACCGTATGTTCATGACTGCGAGAACACATTTTTTTTTATAGGATAGGGTGACAAACGAACACAGTCCACCTGATGGTAAGTGGTTGCTGTGATCCATAGACATCTACATCTATCCTCAATAAAGAATCAAAATGCAGATGCGTTATCGCCCGTGAGGACTAAGATGGAATGTCTCGTTTTCACTAAAAAAGGTCCCCGATTCTATAAACTCACCATACGAAACACTGCAGTGTTAAGCTGCTAATTTGTGACAGCGTGGTGTTTCCCTGGTCGAGTCGACCCATTCGTGCTAAAACTATACTACTAATATAGCTGTAGCATAGCTCTACGACGTATGAAGGATGACTCACGCTAGACCGTGCCGGGTCCGAGCAGAGTGTCGGCCGTAGCACGGTCAAATAATATTACATATTATATTTTGTATGGACGCACTCACGCTATACCGAGCGGCAACCGAGTGACGGCCGGGCAACGGACGACGCTCGGAAACAACTCGGCTCGGCTCGGCCATTTCCTTGTGGTAGAAGATTTATCAGATTCTTTATCGTCCAGAGTGATCGCAATAGCCGCTAATTCTAGATCGTCAAAATTCAACATGATTGTAGTCTAGTTACAACAGTATTTTTGCTCGGACGAGTATACTGCATCACAACGCAACGATAATTGTTCGGTCGAGGCCCGGTCGTTTGCAATTACATGCAGGGATCGGCTCGGTGACCGTGCTACGGCCGACACTCGGCTCGGACCCAGCACGGTCTAGCGTGAGTCATCCTTAAACCAGAGGCGTAGCTACCGCCGTATCAGCCGTATCAATGATACGGGGCCCCCGGGCTACAGAGGCCCCGAACGTGTGTAAGCAAAAATTCCAAGGACTTTATGGGACAGGAAAGGCTATCATTATTGTCTATAGAAGCAAAGAATTTAGTAAATCTGAAATCGTCTTCGGCTATAAATGCCGCTGAATCGTCTTCAGGTATAGTCGCTGAACAAAAGGCACGAAAAATATATTATTGATTTGAATTGTTTGGCTAGCTTAGTTCCTAAGAGCATTAATTGTAAGTAATAACTTAAAATCAATATGTAATAATTATAATTCAATGCAAGCGTTTTTGTTCCTTTTATGAAACCTTTATTCATTGGGGCCCCCCATCAAATTTTGATACAGGGCCCATCTAAGGAACGCTACGCCACTGGTATAAAACTATCGTCTAACCGTTTGCAATGTATTCAAGGGCTGAACCACGTAATAGATCACATACTTTAAAAATACATAGGTAGCAATTTTTTTCAGTGATACCATTTGTGACAATTTTATTAAAAAAAATTTTTTATTGATTATTCTTTCGATATATTTTTAGTCATTATTAGGACGACGCTACTGACCATCTGCTTTTTTTTTTCTTATAGGATAAGGGTGACAAACGAGCACACAGTTCACCTGATGGTAAGTGGTTGCTGCGGCCCATAGACATCTACATCTATCCTCGTTTGCGAATCAAAATGCAGATGCGTTGTCACCCGTGAGGACTAAGATGGAATGCCTCATTTCCAGCAAAAAGGGCCTCCGGCCACCTGCACTCACCAAGCGAAACGCAGAGGTAAACCTCTACTTCACGCTGGTATTCTATGAGGTCGTGGTACCACCCCGGTTCGAGCCGGCCCATCCGTGCGACAGCACATTATTTGTTACCCTCTGTCGTCACTCACGGGATGATATGGGATAATGGATATTCTTACACCGCTACTATAAGGTACAATGTAATATAATACAATAAAATGTAAACATTTTATTTAACATGAAATACCCAGATGAGACATGAAGCCAAATCTATGCTAAAAAGCACTGGCAGGTATCAGTGGTGGTGATTGCAAATTCTTCTTGCTATGGGCGAGGCTCATGTCCTTGCGAAATTTAACTGGCTACTCTAGAAGTGTTATGTAGCGACTGTTTGCAAAAATAGAAAACGTTCGAATCATAAACCGATATCGACTATGGCGTAGCGAAATCGATAGTCATAAAATTCCGGGCCTGGATGTTTGTCCTTATGCAATTTATGTTTGTAAACTGCCTCCACGATACGCGAGAAAATCCTAGTGTGGGATTTATACTTAAAAAGAAGGGTTAATAACTTTATAATGTAAAAATTACTATATAATGTACACACCCAATCTACTTTGAATGAATTGACGGCTCCGTGGCGCAGTGGCTTAGCAATCAGTTGTTGCGCTGGGGGCCGCGGGTTCGAATCCCGCACGGAACAAGTATTTGTATGGCCTACAAATAATTGTTCCGGGTCTGGATGTTTGTCCTTGAACAATTTGTGTTTGTAAACTGCCTCCACGACACAGGAGAAAAACCTAGTGTGGGGGTAACGTTTTTTAAAAAAAGGAAAAGAAGTTATTTTAGGTAACCATTTTTATAACCACACACCTCAGACAACCTGAGAAAGAAAGACGATGCCCTGCATACATATCAAGTGACGCAAAAACCAAGCTATACACAACTTATTGTAAGAACACACCCACGTACACAAATGCATGTGCGTCCAGTAGTAAACTTTTTAGGGACTGATAGGTATATAAAGAAAGAAGAATTATGTGTGCGTGAGTGCGTGTCAAGAAGTTAGGCATACCTAGTTTCAGCAATACTTGAAATGTACGCAGCGCTTCGTCTATGGGTATCTCTTTTTTGGCCTGAAGCACACACACGAAACCTCCTTGTGGCCAATGTGACGAAAATGCAAAGTTCAACGCGCGACCTTGTCATACTTGGAAGAAACCTAATTAACGGTCGAATAAATTAATCATTATTGGTTTATTCAACCTCAAATTCCACAAATCGATAATAAGCGCAGGATGACCACTATGATGAATAGAAGCAAATCTTTTAAATTGTTATTGTTCATGCCCATGTATTTGCGCATTTTTGATAAAACTTACATCCAATAGTAGATGAACGAGAAGAAAGACATTTTTTTATCAAACAACTGGTCTGATGATGTTTGTGCTATTAGCTTTTTGGCTTTTACAGCTTCATCGGACTCGGGGCCTTTCATATTAGCTTGCGGCCTGAAAGGCCATCAAACAGCGTTGGATAGGACATACAGATCGCAGAATTTCGAGTGGCTGTCTTGCTCTATCATCTCCAGTTAATGGGAGATCGCGACAGAGGTCTATACAGGTTACAGGTTTACACAGAGTCACCGGTTTAGACCGATGTCGCTAGTTGATACTGAAGTGACGTTTTTGTTACACAATATCATTTGATTGAGAAGTAAGTTTTAAATATAAGTTTATCAGTATCTAGTGTATTATATTAATATACAAAACAATGCCTCAGTGGTTTGTTCTTTTATTTTTTGCAAATGTTTTTAAGGCCTTATTTTTTATTTTTCTATTTTTATAAATATCTATGTTTTGATTTGTTTCGTTTTAATCTAATGGTGTTAAAGCACAAAGACATGATTGTCCTATAATAAGGCAAATTATAAATTATTAAGGTCCTGCATGCTTACCTGTATGTGTGTGTGTATGTGTGCGTGTGTGGGCGCGCGCGCGTGCGTGTGTGCATGGGTGGGTGGGTGCGTGTCTTTTTACTTCCTCCGTCCACCTAGCTGTATTATTATTAATATTTTGTGATTTTTCTAATAAATCTGATATGGTCCGAAATAAAGATTTATTATTATTATTATTAAAACTAATGGTTCAGAACGAAACATTAATCTTTATATTTTTCGAACACTAACTTCTCCGTTATGAAATGTCAAAAATTCAACGAACATCTCCATCACTTAATTTCATTCTTTTTAATTTACCCTTAGCGTGCGTAATAAATAAATATCTGGATGACCATTATGGGGAGAACGGGGCATTCATAACGTGACCATTTATTATTTTTGTCAAAGCGGGACGTCTCTTGCGGAATTATGGTAGATAAGTTTTTGATGGTTTATGTTTTTTTGTTTACGGTTTTAATTTTTTTTATTATAGAAGGTAATAACAATAATAAAAATAATCAAAGCACTTATTACAAAATAATTAAGTAGGTTGCATGATTTACTAAGACCTAGTAGTGGCGTGATTTCTACATAGTATTTATGTATTTGTCCGCTGAACAAATTAGTTTTAAAGTATCGGGTTTGGTTTTTAGGTATTTATGGAGCTCAGTACAGGGTTTATTTATATTTATTTTTGTAATTATAATGGCTTTCACTACTTGTACAAAAGTTTGTTAAGTGGAGAGAGTTGGCACGGAAGTGCTGGAATAATTCGATCCAAAGGTTTTCAGCAGTAATATTCTCATCATTCCAGCAAGTGATTTTTTCATCTGTCCCAAAGTTGAAAATAAGCGATAAGTCGTCAAAGACTTTCGTATATTGTGTGCTGCTAATAAACCCTTGCGTGATCAGCAAATCCATTACATTTTGTACCTCATCCCAAGTAAGTGTTTTTGTTAAATTTGCCCATTGAATCAATTATAGTTCTCTGTTGATTTGACACCACTGCTCCAAATATTCTTTGCTTGTCCTATAAAACTCAGCCGCTGCAGTTTTAAGATTCTGCTGTTCCTTGTAATTTTACAAGTAGGTTACGTACGGTGTGGGGAAGGAAAATCGTGTTCTCTTTGAGTGCCAGGTTATCTCGGAGACGATTAATTTCCTTCGCAGAATCTATTGCAGACACGTTTTGCCCTCTCAATTTTTAACACAGCTTCATAAAATGTAGCCGATTGTGTGTGCAAGAAATATAACCACAATTCTGATCCGGAAATTTAGAAAAACATTTTTAAAATATTTAGAAATTTGTCGATACTTAGAAACTAGCTTTTTAAAGGCTGAAGCATTTTTAGAACTCTCTCAAGCGCGGACATTAACGCAAGCCACCTTGTTTTAAAGTGGCCCAGCAGTTTGTGATACTCTGTGTCAGTTGAATCACATAACTCTTTTAAAGATTCGATTCGAAAGCTGTAGATGTAGGAGAATGAAGTTAGGTCTGTTTGCGAAAGCGGGACCATTTTGCCTTCGCTGGGAACAGCAGTACAGACAGCCTAAAAGCGGGACAGTCCCGCCCAAAGCGGAACGTATGGTCACGTTAGGCATTCACATCCTAGTTCATGCATATTTTGTTATGCTGTCTGGAACATGCGACCTTGTCTACAGTCACATCTATAGTCGTATGAGTAAATAAGGTCTTTCAATTATTGACCAAATAACGAATATTCTTACATTGTTTTTTGTTTTATTTAGTTAACTGATTGTTATAGTTCCCTTGGAAATAGGTTTTTTTTTGCTGCAGCAATTTAAAATACAAGTATCTATTTCCATCTGATTACGGCGTAGAAGGCGCGGTTCTCCTGATTTTAAATAAGCTTTCTTTCTTGATTTTATTGAAGACAATTCGATTTTTGTCTCTATTCAATTTTAAAAATTTGTAACTAATCAACCCAAAAATGTCCAGATTTGTAATGAGAACGATATGAAGAACATATCACCTCAGCTCTCTCAACTAAGCTTGTTCTCCCATAGTTGTGCCCACACCATAAAAATTATGACGCAATATGATTCAGTATTTTTAAACCATATGGAGAAAAAAAAACCGAATAAAAAAATCAAAAAAAAAATTGGTAGGTAACACCTTACCAAAATAGACAAACATTAAAAAATACCAATATGCCTATACATATTAATTTAAAAAGTAAAGAGAATTATTAAGTAATTATAAAAGCCAAATAAGTTAACTTGTTCCGCCTCTCATTTAGTACTGGAATAGTGCCAAAATCCTGGAAGCTGGCCAACGTGCAGCCTGTTCCAAAAAAAGGCAGCCGCGCCGACCCTGCCAATTATCGTCCAATCTCAATTACCTCCATACTCTGCAACATTATGGAGCGTATATTGAATGCCCGCTTAATGGCATACCTAGAACAGAATGACCTCCTTAGTGACCGGCAATATGGGTTTCGCCGAAATCGGTCAGCTGGGGACCTTCTAGCGTATGCCACACACGTATGGGGCGAGGCACTCGAGAACAGTGGGGAAGCACTTGCTGTTTCCCTTGATGTCTCGAAGGCCTTTGACAGAGTTTGGCACAATAGCCTTTTGGGTAAGCTTCCAGCGTACGGCTTATCCCCTGGTCTGATTGAATGGGTAAAAGACTTTCTGAGTGAACGGTCTCTCCGGGTCGTCGTCGATGGCTGCTCATCCGAACCTATGGCGACTAACGCCGGTGTTCCTCAGGGGTCCGTTCTCTCCGCAACTCTCTTCCTGCTACATATAAATGATCTGCTTATGCCCGGTATCTATGGGTATGCAGACGATAGCACAGTGGTTGAGAGATACCAACAAAGTCCTCGGGCCAGTCGGGATCAAATCCAGTCCGAAAGAGAAGCTATGGTAGAGCGTGTGAATCTCACATTACAGGCAGTCTCCGATTGGGGCGATGCCAATCTTGTGAAGTTCAACGCCTCCAAAACACAAGCGTATCTCATCACTGCAAAAAGGAGCCAGCTCACCTTGGCTCCTTCTTTCCGAAATGTATCACTGGAGTATACCGACCGCCTTCAGTTGTTAGGGTTTGAAATATCCTCAAATTTGAACTTTGGGCGGTTCATTGAGTCCAAGGCCAAAGCAGCTGCAAGGAAGCTGGGAGTCCTTGCAAAGGTGCGGCGATACTTCACGCCGGGATAGCTGCTTACTTTATATAAAGCGCAAGTCCGGTCGTGCATGGAGTATTGCTGCCATATATGGGCTGGTGCTGCAAAATGCCACCTAGGAGCTTTGGACTCAATGGAAAGGCGTGCTATGAGGCTTATTGGTGACGCGAATTTGGTTAAAACCAATCTTACCAGCCTCGAACACAGACGTAAAGTAGCCAGCCTTTCGGTTTTCTACAGGATGCATTTCGGATGGATCATCGGAGAGTGTGCGCAGGAATTACATAACTTAATTCCACCCTCTCCCTTCCACCATCGGACAACCAGATGTTCGGCCACTCTCCACCCTTTCGTTGTTGACTTACCACATATTCGAACCAAACGGTTCGCCACGTCGTTCATCATGCGTACAGCAAAGGAGTGGGATAAGTTGCCAGCATCTGTCTTTCCATCCGATTACAGTGTGGGTGTCTTCAAGGCAAGAGTGAATAGGCTTTTTTTAAGTCAGTGCGCTTCACCATCTTAGGCTACATTACCACTTACCATCAGGTGGGATCGTAGATAAGCGCTGGCTTAGTAGAATAAAAAAAAAATAAGCAAAACATCGCTACCCACAAAATATAAATTTCTTTAACGATTATGCATCAGTCAATAAAATGGACATTATTTATGTAAAAATCAAGTTTCAAAAAGTCACTTGCCAATCTAATTGTAATTATTTCCTATTGTAGTCACCACGCAGCAGTATGTGCGCTGTTGTTCCTGTTTGGAGGGTATAGTCAGTACGTCAAGCAACAACACAAATATTAATGACCACTGCGTGTTGCGAATATGATGACATAATATAGATTTGAGACGTGGTCCTTCACTACTTGCCATATAAGGAAGGTCAAAAGCTCAGCGAGCTAAGGGGAGGGTTATGCTTAAGGTTTCCCTGCGTGATAAGACTTAGAAATGAGGATATCCACAGTAGAACCAGAGTAATCGACATAACTCAACGGATCAATAAGGTGAAGTGGCAATGGGCCGGCCATATAGCTCGAAGAACCAACAACCGATGGGGAAGAAAGGTTCTCGAGTGGCACAGCCTCTTACCGGTAAGTGAAGTGTATTGCGGCACCTCACTAGATATAGTGACGACCTGATTTAGATGTGCATTAAGTCGATGGATGCAGGTGGCTCAGGATCGTGTTTTGTGGCATTCCTCGGCGGAGGCCTATGTTCACCAGTGGACTTTTGAAGAGCTAGAATGACCGTTAATTTCTTGGTTTCGGGCTGCTATTGATACTTTCTTGATAGAAAACCCCAATAATTGACTTTAGCCCGACCCAAGTCCACAAGGTCGCGCTGCAATCTTTATACCACCGATGTAGTCACTAAATGCTTACGGATAGATGATCGCTGAATCATACTGGGTGTAAGAGCTACGTAACAACCCCCTGAACGGGTTCCCGGCATGTCGTCGCGGGTGGACTTAGAAGCTGTGGCTTGATAATCCACGGTGAACATAAAGGAACCCTCTTGTCTTGGCTGGCCCAAGGTGTAGGGTTCAGATGTGGCCGCTCCGTGTGGGCTTGCCTAGCCCACTCTGGATGCGCATTGGTAACTGTAGCGGTAGGGGTGTCCTCTTTCCCTTCCCGGCGTAGCTAAGATGGAGTTGCGGGGGAAGAGGAGTGTTGGTATGGTGATGCGCTACTCGTCTTACCTCCGCGATCACACCGTTAATGCGGTAGTGGTGGGACCGCGGGGAGAGACGAGTGTAGGTATTGCGAGGTGCCGAACTCCCTAGTCTCCGCAGCCGAAACTTGGTTGGCGGCGGAGCCATAGACCAGATCCGCCGCTGGGGTCAGGGAGGCTGGGCCGCCATGGGTGGCCAGCGCTAGTTGGGCCGCGGATATGCGCGAAAGCGTTCCCGCGGCTCTGCCAATATGCAGCGAAGGCGAAAGGCTATGGAGTTTTAGTCGGTTCGAGTCAGACAACCCGTCCGACATTGTCCCCGCGAGGCGGTTATGCGTAGGCGTTTCCACATATAAAAAAAAGAGGAAGAACAACTCCAAATACTTACCTCGCCTGCCTGTGCGTGATGTACTTCGCTTGCTAGATAGCGCTCGATCGTATATTAACAACATATGTTGTTAATATACGATCGAGCAGCGAACGAGGCTCTAGTGAACGCAAAAATGCCGGTATATCCATTGTCAAAGTCAAAACGCCAAACCGAAAGCTTATCTAGTGTAGGAAACAACACCGACCTGTGATGATATTAGCCCATCGTGGTATGGGCAAGTTTTTATCTTATGCATGTATTTTTGAAAAGGGTTATTATCTAGTGGTGGATTAAAAAAAGGTGTTGTCGTGGAAGAGTCAAACATGTTGCATCCGGTCGCTGCTTCTTAGTACCAGTCTAGCCAATTCTTTCGGTTACTACAACGTTTCGGAAGACTTCTTTGATACTCCTCTCCGTTGACAATTTGGGTATTTAACATCAAACATTATGCCTCGTTTACATTCAGCTCATACCCACATGCTCAATATAGAAGTGGGCAGCACAATTATGTAAATAGGTCATTTCTCGTGCCTCTGTAGCTGCTGCTCGCACCGCGGTATACTCCACGACCACCAAATACTGATAATTGAGTTATCAATACTAATATCTATATTAGTTCCTGCCACGGATTGACGATGTGTCGGGAAGTCAGACAAGGCGCAAATGCATGTTTACATACTGTTCTATCGCTTAGTCACACCATAGATTAATATTATGATAGAAGGTTATCTCCAAACCCGCAAAGTGCAGCATTTGCACTGTTTTAATATTGTAATTATGCAAATGGTGTAACGACTAAAATATTAACAGTTTTGGAACTTCTGGCGTGTTACAAAGATTGTTGAGAGCGAAGTAAGTAAAGCAGCAAGCAAAGTACGTAAAACACTCACTGCTATCGATGATGCCACAGAACTACTCCGTCAAGTTATTAAGGCAGTGCGAGTAGCAGTGGTAGGAGCACTATGAAAACCAGGTATTAAGAATTATATACCTAGAATATTAGAAGCCGTATAGTGTGAGAGAATCCACTACCCCATATCATCTCGTAGGTGTAACAGGGATATGAAATAGGAGATCGGCAGCATCTTCCTGATAACAGCTCCCAAAATAATAAACTGTGTTTGCTTACCCGTCTCCAAACACAACAGCCACGACAAATACCTATGTGGCAATCTTATGAGGGAGGCTTATATGTTCAGCAGTGTATATTTGATAATAGGCTTGGTATTTTCAATTCCCGATTCTCCCTACAATGAGAAAGATTGGTACAGATTGATGAAGGACCCCACACAATATGGTAATGAGGGCATCCACGATATTATTAATATTGCCACCAGGGCGGCGCCACTTTACAGTGAAGTTTTTACCTCACTGTAAAGTGGCGCCGCCCTGGTGGCAATATATTATATTATATTTGACAGATTTCATAGCGGGGACGATAATTTCTTAGGAAAATGTATTTTTTAACGTTTCTTTCTGTATTATTAGTTATATTTTATATTAATTACATTACAAATGAATAAACCAAACTATAAATATAACTAAAAGCCGATTTAAAAAAAAAGAGTTATAAAGTGCATAAAATTAAAAATCAAACCAATGACGCAATGTGTTATGTATTAATATAATACTCTAGATAATGATAAACTATAATTTAAAATTAATTTTTCAATTAACTGACACTGTGTAACAAAAAACTTTACCTCAGTCGCTATTAGCGACATCTGGTGAGTGGAAGATTATTAGCCCTCATTGCATGAATACCTAGATCCTATTAAAATCTAGGTATTCAAGGACAATACTTCTAATAGAATAGAACAATTTTTTATTCAATATAGATTACATGTGTAATTATTATTGAGTCATTTTTTTAATTTACCACTGGTTCGAAAAAGCCCTCTGTCCTGGGAAGAACAGCAAGAAATCCAGCGGGACTTTTTTTTAAATAAATTTTACAATATAAATGATTACAAACTATTTACAAAATTTATTTTAGAAACTGCTTGGAAGCGACCACTTCATTCCCAGGGGTTATTATCAACCATGTATTCATTTATACTATAATAACCCTTTTTATAGTTTCAGCTTAAGAAAACATTTAAACTTCGTAATAGAGAGAGCCTGTACACTTTCCGGGACCTTGTTGTAATAGCGTATACATTGCCCCAAGAATGTATTACCTACTGACTCCGGTATCACTAGCTTGTGTTTGTTCCTAGTGTTTACAGAATGCGCATCACTTTTTTTACTAAAACTACCTTTGTTTTTGTGAACATACATCTGCATTCGACAGCATGTAACTGTTCTCTGCCGGACATCAGATTCTATCGTTGTAGAGAAAATTTAAGCTAGGTTAGGCAGGTGGATTTGTGATCGCTGTACGAAAGACGTCTCGCAACTTTTATAAATCTTTTTATAAAACAAGTGACAAGCGAATTTACCTAACGGTAAGTGTCTTCTGCAGCCCATAAGAACTTACAATCAACATCAATCAAAGAAGTCTACAGATCCACGGCATCTCAAAGTTGTATGTGATAGAGCCATGCTCTAACTATATATAGGTTATAACACATATGGATCCCCAGGGTGCTCTTACTCTTTCTCAAATTACCAGCGTAAAATAGCAGCTTAATACTGCTGTGCTTCGTATGGTGAGTGTAGAGGGTCGTGACCCTTTTTTTTCAAGTTATTCCATTACTTTGGATAAACTTACCGTTTTAAAACCTTGTTTTATCGATAGTCTCCGGTTAAAACTATAGTTTAAGAGCCCTTCCAACTAAAACAGTCCCTTAGTCTTTGTAAAAATGTTTCCTCTCAAATTCCATATTTAGATTTTAGTTCGCATATTTCCGCAGGAATTCTTTCGTGAAACAGATTCCAGATTATAACCGAGACTAAATAAACAACTATTTGTAATGACAACACCGAAAATGTCAAGTTTTTTTTTTTCAATATTAAACAAGTCCTTAGCCGTGGGAGCGCTGCACTGTTCCACAATACCTTACACGAGCCTGCGATAGCCCGTGCTTGGTGTTCCGTTGCAAAATTAAAAAACTATTTACGTAACAATACGGTTCATTATTACACATTCTCGCCTCGCACATCCTCACCAATTACCGCTGAAGATGCGCTAGGAAAAAATAAAAATGTGCTATAAAATATTCAATACTCGAGCCGTGATGTCTCATAGTGTAAGCGCTTCTGTATACTTATTACGGGAGCAGAGTGGATTCGCTCTCCGACGGCACCAATTATGAATATATTATGTGAGAGAACAATGTTTTCTTACATTTATGTCTCAAAAATAAAAATGAAATATTTCGAATCCGCTAACACGCATTGCCCTAACACTCTTACCTTGCCCTATAACTCTTGCAGAAATGAAAGGCCATTGAACAAATATGTACTACGTACTAGAACAGACACCGTGAACAAAATGTGTGCTTCAGGTGTTCCTTTCACTCACCTTCCGCCTGACGCAGGTCCTCACCGGGCACGGTGTGTTCGGGAGGTTCCTGCACCGAATCGGGCGGGAGGAAACGCCCGGGTGCTCCCACTGCGAGGATCGACCGGAGGACACGGTGGAGCACACCGTGGAGGTGTGCCCTGCTTGGGCGGAGCACCGCCGTGTCCTCGTAGCGGCGATAGGCGGCGGCGACCTCTCGCGTCCGGCCCTGGTCGAAGCCATGGTCCGGAGCGAGACGGAATGGGATGCCGTCACCACCTTCTGCGAAGCAGTGATGCTAGCGAAGGAGGTGGCGGAGCGGGAGAAGGAGAGAGCAGCAGCTTTCCTTCCCGGCCGCCGCGGGAGACGCCCCGGGCGTCGGGGGCTACGTCGTGGCTCCCGGCCACCGTAGGCGCGGGCCTGTGGATGGCGACCAATGGGTAGCTCGCCGTCCGTCCGTCTAACGACGACAGGCCGTGTCGACGGCACGTTTTGTTCCACGCGCGCCTCAAAGAGCTGTCAGCATCGTGAAGGGGCCAGCAAGGGCCGACGCCTGCCGGGGCTGCGGGCTGTTCGAAAGAGATACCGCGGCTCCGGAACGTAAGGGCACTGAAGGAACACGGATGGTTTTTAGTCAGTAAAAGTCTGACACTCCCTTCCGCTCCACCCAGAGCGAAAGGCGTCATTTGATGATTTTCCATCCGCAAAAGAAAAAAAAAGGTGTTCCTTTCACGCGCCACGCACTAAAAAAAAACTTTTTTATGGCACAGACTAAGTTAGTACATGTCCGCGGGCTCTAACGCGTGTTGCAAACAACTAAGACTTAGCGTCTCGTAGTACGTAGTACATATTCAATAATTGTTCAATGAGGCCTGTGCCCAGAAGTTGTATGAGTATAGACTGTAACTTTTTTCTCCTCTCACCTCGTATCGTCTGGCATTGCCGGTGGAAAAAAGAGACCATTGTATTTGCTTAATTTAGTGCAATAATGTGCCAAATTATACAGTTTTTTTTTGTATGGAAACATTAAGCGAAATATCGTAATAAAATCACGCGTAAGCCAATTAAGCTAATTCAAGGTCAGCGAGAAGAGATAAAAAAAATTGTAAACACGTTGAATGATTAGTATAGCCGACCTTTTCTTTTGTATGCAATAACGTTAAAAACGGCTGTAAAGAGGAATGCCCACCGTTCATAGATACTTCGGCCATGGGTGCCCACATATAAAAGCATATGGAAATGATAATATGCAGTTAAAATAATGAAATGGTTAAGGAATTTGTTTAAAAAAAGTCGGGATTTTTAAGATATAAAGGTTTTTTTATTTTCACAAGAACAGTTTTTAACAACAAATGACTCCGTATTTTCGTGACATTTAAACCACAATTGACACACCGTAAATGTCCTCTTGAATGAGTTACTGAGAGGTGGGAAGAAATCTGGCCGGTGTAAAAGCTGGGGTTATCGTTAACAGTGGATAACGAGTCCAAGTTCGTGCAGAGGTTATCGTAAGAAGTGGTTGTTGGATCCATTTTCAGGCCGTGGTGAGAAGAATTATCGGAGTCCATTTAGAAAGCTTATTCGTTGTAGTTAACAAATCCACGAGAAAACAAACAAAATAACAATTCACACTCAATTTAGTTTTGATAATTATGACATGGGCCTAGCTGTCAGATTCGATGTTGCCAATTAACAGACATAAAATCGATAAATAGAGAGATTTTTTATTCGATTTATAATTTCATAGAAAAGAATAATCTTTGATTCGCTTTAAGTTCTGCACGCATTTTAAAATATGTTTTGTTTTATTTATTTAAATTCCATTTTAAATGTATTTTTATGAACAAATAAGAATAACAATTAAATTGTGCAGTAGGGTTTTTGTTATGGTTTAAAGAGTTCACGGTAAATCAACTAACAATTCGCTTGTTTAATTATCATAACACCATAATAATTATCGAAATATAATATTACTATTATAATAATGACACCATAAAAATCGATTGAAAAAACAGAATCGACTTTTTTAACGAGATTTGTGATTGGCAACACTTTTTACTTTATCCACGAACTAATGACTTGCGATCTACCTAATTTTATTTTTATCTTTTCTGTACTTTTTATTTAGGTGCAATATTATTTATATTGCAATCTTTTTTGGATACATAAATACCGCGATTAATTACAATAAAAAACGATTTATTTTTTTTAACAAATGCAAATTGTTGGGCGCTTCATGGCCAGAATAGGGCATTCCCCAAGCAGTCAGTGGTGGAGTTGATTACGTTTGATCCGCAATTTTTTAACAAAGTTTAAGCACCCGCCTTAGATTCTTCATCAACTAGTATTCGATCGCCCTTAACACGTTAATTGCAATTTTATATGCTGATTTGTTTTTCTTAAACCGGACGTTGTGTCAAACGGTGAAGAGAAACAAACCAAGAAAATCTAGATATTAAAAATATTTTAAAGATGTTTGAAATCCATCAACACAAATTAGATTTTCGCGTAAGGACTCTTCTTTGATCCAAAATCCTATCGGAAATGAGAGGTCTGTGCCCAGCAGAAATACGGTTAATGTTACTTTTCTAATTTATAAACATTTTAG
Organism: Parnassius glacialis; assembly: GCA_033319125.1. Taxonomy (NCBI): domain Eukaryota; kingdom Metazoa; phylum Arthropoda; class Insecta; order Lepidoptera; family Papilionidae; genus Parnassius; species Parnassius glacialis. The sequence goes on from JAVANC010000003.1 coordinate 3,593,388, forward strand.
TAGTGGATCCCAAGAGGGGATTTTTTGGATTTACTTATGCGCGTCAGATTAAAGTTATGTATTAATAATTATGTTAAGGTGGCTTAATTATGCGCTAAAAAGAGCGTATTTAGAAAATCTAGACGATTTGAGCGTAACGTGTGTTTGAGGGGTGGGAGGGTTACAAAGTTGCAAAAAAGACGTTGTCTTGACATTCTCGTGCGTGGCTGATTTTTTTTTATATTGAAGAAAAAATACAAAATACCGAAAAAAAAAACAATTGCAGATTTCCATAAGCCGAAATACTAAAAATCGTCTATGAAGATGAGAGGGTAAAGCATGTATAGTATAGTATACCCCACTCCTCCCCTCTCTCACTTTTACTTTTGCCCTATCTCTGACTCTCTCGTGCCATCCTACCCATTCGCAGTCACATTTTATAGTTATTGGGGAAAAAAAGTTTATTCAAAAATTATAAAAAGAAATTCTAGCAGTCAGATTATTAATATCCCTCAAAATAATCGTCAGATATTAAGAACTGGGACCTCAAGCTGAACCTTCTGTATAATAATCAGACACGCTCGCGTATTTCAATATGGCGACTTTTTCGTATTTTTGAAAATTCACTACGAGCTTGCGTCACTTTCGATTCGTCATTCTTTTGAATGGGAGCATTTTTAGTGTTCCCTTCACAACTTCTTTTGAATATCTGACGCAATGGAATTAATTTTTGAACATCTGTAGACGCTTCCCCCACCACTACAAGGGGAAACATTATATAACTTTTTTTCTTCATATCAACAGCTAATCTACAAAATCTAATAGGTCCCCACGACGCTCGAGTAAAACCCCATTCAACATCACAGACTCCCCCCCTACTATTTGTTTTGATTTCATTTGTGGATTCAATATTGTTTAATTTTTTGGGTGATTTTCAGTGTTTGACGTCAGGATTAACAATTAAATATTCCATTATAAAGTAGGTAGTTTTAAATTTGTAGTCTTTATATAAAAAAAAACACTAGTTTCTAGAAAATTCGTTTAAATGTTTCATATCGTTTCAATGGTTTCACTAGTTAGGTACATACAGTGAATTTCATTTATTACGACCTTGGTTGTAGCGACCATTTACCTATAGCGACGTTAAATATAAGTCCCTTGAATTTAAAGCATATTTTAGTACAAATTCATGTGGCTATAGCGACTTCGGATGTAACGCCGAGTTCGGGTGTAGCGACTGTTTTTAATGAATCATTTGTAACAAATTCCTAGCAATCCCATGCAGATATTGCGACCGGAGTCGGCCGCCAAAGACAAAGATTTCATTCTTTCACAAACATTTTTTTAACTTTTGTTTACATTCACACAGATGGTCAGCGAGTGTGGACCTTTACCTTTAGTTTATAGATATCAGATAAGTAGGTAGGGAAGCGTGTACGTTTCGGAGTTAAATTTATGGTTCAGTTACAAAGTGATATTCTGAGTAGCAACTGTAATGTATTGAATTTGTTACCTTTGCCTGTAACGACTTCCGAATATAACGACGAAAATAGAATGATCCCTTCATCGTCGTTATACCCGAAATCCACTGTAAATTGAATATAAATAAACATTTTATGGGAAAGCTAAGCAACACACTCATAAAAAGCTTTATGCGAAATCCTTCTTTTTGAATAAGAAAAACAATAAAATTATTGTAGAAAGTTTAACGTTTAATTACCATACCTAAAACACTGCCGCTTTAAAGTTACCTTTTAGACATGAGCCTCTTCCCTGACGAGAAGATTTTGACAGGTGAATTGGTGATAAAAGACAGAATTGTTCTGTTGTTTCTGTCGGAGGCCACAAAAGTAACACACAGAAGTAAAGAATTTGATCAAGTAGATAATTTTCAGTTTAAATAAAAACAGACGAAGTTATCACATGTGCAAAAAGAAAACCGAGATTACAAGGCGCTGGAGTTTTTTTTAAGATTTTTTGTTGTTACGGATCACCGCAGTGCCGTAGCACGGGCTGCTGTCGCATAGAGCTACTAGTCAAAAAGGCTCCGCCCCTTCCCCATTTTTTCAAGTATCTTAAAATATAAAATCAGTAAATCTATATAATATTATTTGTAAAATTAATAACTAATGATGAATTGTTATATTTACCCCAACCCTTGGCAAGTGTGCGTATGTTTTGAACTTTCAATGTGAATGTTTGTTAGTTTAATCATAAGTATTTGAAGTTAATCTAATTCTTCAGATTTTTTTTTTACTGGCATTATTTAAAAAAGTTAAGCGGCTTATCTTTCCTAACATTCAGTCTCCTAAAGTTCAGTGCCAAGGGCTCCCCCTAGGTATGTAATGGACCACACCATTTCGTCCTTAAAATTCAACTGTAAAATTTTGATACAATGAATGAAATAATTAATATTTCATAGATAAGCAAGCTTATTCGGTGGAAATTCGCAGCATTCGTATATTATTTTATGTGGCAGTCAGTGCTAAGGGAACTACCGAACTGGCGCTTAAGTCTAAATCCATCCAGGCGTGGAATACCGCTTAACTTTAGAGAAGATACCTTATTTCTATGCGGCAGATATAACCTTGGACCCAACCTCTCGTATGTTGAAGTTTGATGAAATCTCAAATCCTAGTAATAAAAAGCGATAGGTGTTTTCATATCTGTCGTGCTTTCAAAAGGTACCTACAGCCTGAAGAAAGAGGACCCAAAGTCAGCGGAATCCTTTTTTGCGTATGCATTGGTTGTTTTAAATCCAGAGATATGTTACTTTACCGCTGCGATGTTTTTCTTTTACTATACAGAATAGTTGAGTGTGATGTATACAAGGTGTTAAAGAATCCTGTCCGATCTGTTGGGATGTTATTATTCGGTGTCAGCAATCATTTTCTTATAATAAATTAAAAAAATCTCAAAACAGAAAATGTAACTGAATGGGGAAACTTCCAAAAAACAGAAAATTATTTTTGCAGCATACAGTATTTACATAAAAGAGCAATCTGAGCTCTTTTATGTAGACTGAACAATAACTTGACTACGACATCATACTTGTATATCATCTATACGTCAGTGGCATATTATATTATGCTGTTCAATATTTTAGTCACTAGTACAACAAAACTACACAAAGATAAGACAAAGAAAATGGGATTTTTGGGCCTGAAGTTAACTGATTGGTTTATACTTTAAAAAATTTGCCACATTTTTCTAAAGTAAAATACAAAAAAAAGGTCTTTTTACAATCTAGAATTCGAAAAAACAATAGAATAAGAGATGTTAGAAAATCGATTGTAGTGTATTCTTTATGGCAATAAATCGATTAGAAAATCTCGTTTCTTAATGTTATCTTCCAATAGAGGACTTCTCGTTTTGAAACTTGACAGTTCAAACTTCAAACTATTTACATACTTAAAAGAAAAAGATTTTCGATTCGATTTGAAGCGGGCGATTAATATCTATTTTCGATTATTTTCTGTGTTAACTAAGGAGATATAAAGTAATTCTGTACATATCTACAGAATAATAATAAAAAATTTAAAATATCAACATTCTAACAAGTAACAGTTACAACAACAATTCAAGTAATCGATCTCAGATCGATATCCTTAACCGGTTCAGTGCGGGTGGCACGCCAGGCGTGCCATCGGTTACTTTTGTGTGGCATATGACACGCGAGTTGTGTCTTTTTAAAAATCGTTATAACTCACTCAAATTGCTTTTTTAGAAGATTTATTCAGAACAAAATAGTTATTATTTTGTAAGTACTGGTAGTTCATGCCTGCAGCTTCGTTTCTGGATATTTTGAAAATTTGAAATTTTTAGAGGTTGACAGCCTTTTTCTAACTATTTTTACTTTGTGGGTTTTTAATCATATTGTGGAAAAATAGTCTAATAAGTAACAAATAATACCACTCATTGCAATCGCTCACAAACTCAAGTTGTAAATAAATTTCTAGAAAACAAGTCTCCTGTTAAAAAATAAATAATGCGTTTGTCTTATTGTTTAATTTTGCTTAAAATGGTTGAACTGCCGTCTTATTACTATCATATGGCCGAATAGATCTACGAAGTACCATGTGCTCTTGTGATACGGTATAACGTTTATTTTTGCTTGAAACAGATCGAAACCATCTATGCATAAAAAATTCGCTAATAAATTGTCTTTTGTCAATCCGCCGCCGTATAGCGCTGGCGTTTTAACACTTACTATTTTTACTAATTAGACGTTTACAGATCGACTTTACTTTTACATTTCTATAACATTAAATAATAATTAACATTTGTAAATATCAATGAATCATAAACCTTATTTTTTTTCCAAATTAAGGTTCTTCATTGTTTGATTATTTACAAATGTTATTATTAGATGAAAATTTAAATAAAAACCAAGGTTTTCCATGGTGATTTAGCTGTACCTACTTATATAAATGATTTTTTTATAAAACAAAAAATACTACAAAAGGTTTGTAATCTCAACATAAAAAGAGTCACTTACTATCAATTTCAAAGAAAACCCGTAAAAAAAAAAAAGACGTAGTTACCCACTAAAAACAAGTATCCTTCCGTTTGTAACTTATGTTTGATGTCATTACAAAACTTAATTAGGTCTAAACAAGTGAAAAAAGCATAAAAAGGAACATTACTTTTACACATGGCTGATGGCACAATAGGCGTATCATCAACTTCTGTGGTGAGTATCTTCCGTGTCATGAAATATTTGTTCGCCGCCACAGCTAAAAGTTGTCGAAAATCGGTGCCGCAACCAATCGGTTCATATTCACTTCACATAGTTATTGTTGTTTTAACTTTCGTTAATCGTTTCACCATTTAGTTTTATTATTAAGCTCTAAGATCCTTCTTTTATATCTTTAAGTAATTATAGTGAAAAATAGCTTGTTACAGTGTAATAACAGTGAAAAATCACCTGTTACAGTGTAAGTAATACATAATATCACTGTTACTTATTCTACAATAACTCAGCTTACTTATTCTACAATAACTCAGCTCCTAGATTGACAAATCTTGCCAGATTTTCAGCTAAGAATTATTTATATATAAGCTTTCAAATGGTCCTACTTTCATCTTATTAACACTTGGGCCCAAGATTTTTTTTTTATATGATAAGGGTGACAAACGAGCACACAGTCCACCTGATGGTAAGTGGTTGCTGCGGCCCATAGACATCTACATCTATCCTCTATTAAAAATCAAAATGCAGATGCGTTGTCACCCGTGAGGACTAAAATGGAATGCCTCATTTGCAGTAAAAAGGTCCTCCGGCCACCTGCACTCACCAAGCGAAACGCAGAGGTAAACCTCTACTTCACGCTGGTATTCTGTGAGGTCGTGGTACCACCCCGGTTTGAGCCGGCCCATCCGTGCGACAGCAAAAGCTGCCGCGTGGCTCTACCACTGTTAAAAATGAGAAGAATGTATGGAGACGTCTCCTTCTTTAACCTATTCGCACTCGCACAACACTCAACAATCTCACGGATTTCTGCATACATGCATGCTACAATTACTCTTCCCCAGGCACGTCATTATGTTAATTATTCTTGATTACCAAGGGGTAAAATTAAAAATCTGTACAACCGACTTCAATATAAATAAAATGAGAACATCATCAATTTAGTCGAAGTCAATTAAATACGCATTAAAGACAACTCAAAAACTACTGGTCAGATCTTTATCAAATTTATATGGGACCATATGAGAAGCCTGTTTTGAACAGTGGTAGAGCCACGCGGCAGCTTTTACTGTCGCACGGATGGGCCGGCTCGAACCGGGGCGGTACCACGACCTCACAGAATACCAGCGTCAAGTAGAGGTTTACCTCTGCGTTTCGCTTGGTGAGTGCAGGTGGCCGGAGGCCTATTTTACTGGAAATGTGGCATTCCATCTTAGTCCTCATGGGTGACAACGTATCTGCATTTTGATTTGTAATAGAGGATAGATGTAGATGTCAATGGGCCGTAGCAACCACTTACCATCAGGTGGACTGTGTGCTCGTTTGTCACCCTTATCCTATAAAAAAGCCACCTTTCAAATAAAAATAGAATCATCAAAATCAGTTCACCTAGAAAAAGGTTCTAAGGTAACACAAAAAAATACTGTCGAATTGAGAACCGCCTCCTTTTTTGAAGGCGGTTGAAAAAACGACATTACGCGAGTTACTATTTATGACAGACGACCATTTCAATTGTTATCTTTCATATATCGTATATATTGTACATTATTCTAATTTAAATCCTGCTCCCTTTGTAAGGTATCACAAGAATTTGCAGTACCTAATAACGAGGGAAAAACCTAAAAACGGCATAATATGCACTTACAATTTACATACAGAACACTTAAAGCATGTACTCTATTAAAATAGGGATGATTGGTGGAATGGTTTGGCTCGACCAGGGAAAGATCATACTGCTCTCACAGTATACCAGCGTAAAATAGCAGCTTAATGCTGTGCTGTATTTCATAGTAGTGTAGTAAATATTGAGAATATTCGACGAGATTGTATATTAGTCTGTACGTCACCAGCTTAAATATTAAACTCCAACAATAACACAAGTCTATAACTCAGCCGCACAACACTACAATATCACGAGTCACAGCATGCATGCTGCATTTAATTTTTTTTTTATAGAATTAGGGTGACAAACGAGCACACAGTCCACCTGATGGTAAGTAGACGCTCTTGGCCATAGACATCTATCTTCCTTTGCGAATTAAAATGCAGATGCGTTGCCAGCCGTGAGGACTAAGATAGAATACTTTTTTTTCCATTAAAAAGGGTCTCCGGTTCTCTACACTCACTATACGAAACAGCAGTGTCAAGCTGCTATTTTACGCTGGTATTCTATTAGAGCGTGGTCCTTCCCCGGTCGAGCCGACCCATTCGTGCTACAACTATACTATTAATATAGCTGAAGCATGGCTCTACCACGTATAAAAATAGTAAATTAATGTTTTAATCGTAATTTAATGTTTTACCCAGGCACGTCGTAATATGTCAATTAATATTTTGCCATATTTTCCAGCAGCTATCACTTCATCATCAGACATTTTGCTCGCACGGAAATATAGACGCGAACAGCTGGTCACAACTTCATTGCGTTAATATTATTGAACTTGCAGGCGCAGCGTAGGTTACAATAAAAATGTACAACATTAATATTGCGAAATTATATTGTAGCCAAGACCAAAACACCGGCCGCCACCGCTTCGTGTGCACTGCCGTGGTTGTCGTAAGAGATGACAGGGGGGAAACAAACCAGGATATGAGCAGCATCGTCTTATAATTAATAATAAAAAAATGCAGTTGCCAACCCGCCTGCCAAGCGCAGTAACTATAACAAATATTCCCAGCATGAGTCAATATATGGAAGAAGCCATGTTTAGCAGTGAAAATATTAGTTAATTTATTGCTGTTTCGGTCTGACTGGTGTGGAGATAACCATAACAATAACAGGTTGTTTTCAGAGCTCAAGGGTGACCTCCTTATTTAAAGTTGGTTGCATGTGTATACTGCAGTAGCTACTTGACATCAGGTGTCTGAACTCCATCTGATGATAAGTGGCTATTATGACTCGTATATCACTTTTATTCATAAAAAAAAGTTGTAATTTTCACACGTTTTAAGCACTGATCATACAAAGTTGGCTCATGGGAAGTTACGAAGTATATGCTTCAGATTCAACGCAACTGTTATAGGGGTAGATCCAATCGTGGTAATTTGATCTTATCTAAGATCTTCACAATCATAAAACCTGCTAAAATAACATAACCGCTATTAAGAAAACCGATAGTCGCTTGTGCTTGCAAACACAAACCTAGATTCTAATGTATTTTATACTTGCAATTGTTGTCACTCGGTGAAAATTCTTCCTTTTTGTGATTAGGGTTTACACATGAGGAACCTGTCTTAATTTATTTGTTACATTTAAAAACCGGCTGGTTTCGCGTCACGGTATCATCAGGGTGACCTAGAACCTAGAATCTAATGCCTCGTTAAGGGTAGTCTCTCGTCTTCAACTTGTGTTATGGTATTATAACATTGTACTACTGACCAAGTGTGTGAGTACATCACAATGAGATGATATAAAAATAATACTTATACGAAACTGTGGGTCTTTCTCATTAACGTGCACCATCCTCATCACCATGTACCTATATTGCACTAGGAATATACCTATCTAATAGTGTTTTTTGTTTGACAAGTAGACGATTCAACGCTACGCTCAGGTTGCATTTTCTGCTTCCACAGACAAGTGTAGAAATAAACCTTATGATAATTTGGCTAGTATATAGGTAGTAAGTGGTATATGGACATAATACATATGCGAAATTACCTTCAAATCAAATATTATTATCAATTGTGGCCTCATATGTCATATAAATAATGCGAGAATCATGGGTGTGTACACATAATCTTAATTATTATTTTATTAGAATACAATCGAATAAAGTTTATTACGTTTTTTTTTATTATTAATATTTTTTATTTTACTAGTGTGAAGAACAGCTTTGGGTATTATTAGTTTCATTTATAAAGTATGATTAAAATATTTCATTATTAATAAAAGAAATGGCTTATAGCAAACACCTTTGGAATCCCCAACCTCATTTAACTTAATGCCAGATATAGGTAGGCCCTTTCGAGCATGCATAACTTTGAAGAAATTTCCATATTTACAACGCTAAACAAGCACAGGTAAGTGTATGCGAAGCTGTTGTGCATTACGAGTCTGTTCCCGTAGGTGTCGTAAGAAACTACACAGAGAAATTAAATGGAAGATGGACAACACCATCTTCCATATAACTTTTCAAAATTATTAAAAAAAATCTGCAGTTGCCAACCCTCCTGCCAATCGTAGCAATTATTATCCCCCATGTATAGGGGGACGCCTATGATCTTACTTTACACAATTTCGATAAACTATAATGAATGGAAACATATGGAGAATTACATAAGCATGTGTGGGTGAGGCTCGGTTAAAGCCTAGTTCATTAATAAGCAAGAACGCCCTTCATGCAGTTGAGCTTGGTATTTCATTTTTCTTTGAAATAAATCCTATCCTATTTTTTAATTCTAAAAGTCCCTATAGTCTCCCTTACATGAAATACCTAATAAAATATTATACAACATGCATTTATTTTATTATTGACGTTTTCAGTTTGTCAAATTTCATTTGACAGAGTAGGAAAGACACGTAGAAATTGGTGAGAAACATTAAATTTTTCATATAATTTATCGTCTTTATCTAGGGCTGTTCTTCTGCTCAGAAGTCTTGTGGCATTTTCACTATGTTGAACTACCCTCTTTCCTTTTCCTGACAACAAATAGCATTTCACACCCACTGCTGCTTTCCATTTTCTAGGGCAAAGCCAGTATGTATAATTACAAGCTGTAAGGTACTTTTTCAATCATCAGGGGTATCAACACTGGGTGTTACAGTGTTACAATCAGGTGTACTGTTTGAAATGGTAATGGTGAATTTCTGTTTTGAGTAACTCTCTTATGCATATATGCCAACATACTTTCAATATTTGAAACCTCCCTTTGCACATTTTGCTGTATTGGTAAGGGAAAATCTAAAATTCTACAATTTACAAATAAAACTTAAAAGCATGTGCTTATATTAAAATGGGGAGATGACTGGTAGATGTAATATGGGTCAGCTTGACCGGGAAATGATCACACTTTATATATACCATACAGATACCAGTGTAATACCAGCTAAATGTTGCTGTGTTTTGTAAAATGAATGTAGAGATCCAGTGACCCTTTTTACTGGAAATGAGACATTCCATCTTAGTCCTCAGAGGTGACAACGCATCTGCATTTTGATTCTCAATCGAGAGTAGATGATGTCTATGGGCTACAGCATTCACTCACCGCCAAGTAAACACTTGTTTGTCACTCTATTTAAAAAACCTTAAGGGATTAGGCATGATGTTCACCAATTGTAACCCTTAGTTTAACATGTTCACTGTCCTGTGAACATATATGGGTCACTGCTATTGTCTTACTAATGTGTCTGCAAATTGAACAGTGAACCGTCTTAAGGTGTCTAACAATTAGAAATTATTAAAAACTTTTTTTATTCCATGTTTGAGTACTAGCTGAAATAGAAGGTTAATGACTTTTTACTGATAATGAGGCATTCTATATTAATCTTGATGGGTGATATTGCATCTACGTTTTTACTCTTATCGAGATTAAATGTAGGGGTCTATGGACCTCAGCATATACTTACCATCAGTTGGGAGTCATTTGTCACCTATAAAAAGTCTCTCACATAGCGAATTGAATGCAAATGACATGCTGTTCAGGCGGTTTCTTGAGTTATACCAGACATAAATCTCACCATAGGAGATCTAGTGTCTTCTTATATATCGGAGGCACAGAAGTGCCCCCGCCAAGTCGAGCAATAAAGCGGCACGGCCGTACCATACTTTCCTCGAAGCAGTTCAGGCCATTTTCGACCCCCTATAACTTCGTTGTGGATAAAACTAGAAGCCTGAATTGCCAAGCATGCATTGTATAAACACGGTATATTTAAAATTTCATTCAATTTGAACCAGTAGTTTAATAATTATAACTAATCAAAAGTTTCTTAATTTTGTCACTCGCTCACTGACTGACCGATCATCAAAACTCTAAGGCACTTCTAGCAGATGAAAGCTTCAAATTTAGAATACAATTAGTGTTTAGTTTATAAATGAAGGAAAAATTAATTTTTTTTGTAATTTCAGTACAGTTTTCTAGATACACCAACTGCATAAATAACTTTGTAAGCCTATATAAATATATAGGATTACAAAGTTACATTTACAGTGAATTAATAAATATACCTGTATATGATGTATAATATAATAGAATAATAATGTAGATAGGTACCTAGATATAATTAGGTTCAAAGGTAACTTGTAAAATGGTTAACGGAATGAAAATGCAAGAATGGGACATGTCTTATGAAGTTAAGAAAAATCCCGTAAAGTTCTTTCTTTTTTTAAAACGAAACCAACCAACCAACAAAAACCCCACACTAAGATTTTCTACTATGTCGTGGAGGCAATTTACAAACATAAATTGCACGAGGACAAACATCCAGACCCAGAACAATTATTTGTAGACCATACAAATACTTGTTCCGTGCGGGATTCGAACCCGCGACCCCCAGCGCAACATCTCATTGCTAAGCCACTGCACCACGGAGCCGTGATTCATTCGTCATCAGTATTAAGTAGACTAAATTGCGCGAAAATCCGTAGTTGGTATTCAAGAAGTAGATGGCACCGTAAAGGAAAAAAGTAGGACTATCTACAAAAAAATGAGATGTCATCAAAAACATAACTTGTAAAAAAAAAACAAGTCTCGCAACTCAGTTTTTCTACCGTAAAAAGTCGTTAGATCCATGTAAAACCAAGTCGGTTAATTTATTCAGTCCCTACTTAAGGGGTGCTAGTGTTTCAAGTTATTAGGTAATTAGCTAACCTAACAACATCTCATAGTGACCATATCAATATTAAAAATCTTTTATGTTTTAAATACATAGATTGACTTGGTAATCACACTAAACAATCTAATTTAATATGTATTACTTGTGAGATACATTGTGTTTTCATTGAATACTCCTTCCTTTTGTTTGGGGGTGGAGAAAGGTAATGTTCTGACATAAAAATTTACATGGGCTTGTTTCAGAATTAAGTATTAATTTTGGATCTATATATATAAACATATAATAGTATCTAGAAGCCATACAGTATTTGGATTTAATTATAATAGCCACAGGATCCCAAGGTGATTGTAGTCACCTAGCCATCTCCTATGTTGTAATCAAGATTGTTTTTTTATTTCAATAGTCCCACAAATCACCCTTGGCAGAAATCTATTCTTTAGCGATTGTGTTTGCGTTTTATAAATTTTTAGTTAGAACGATCTTGAATGTGGCACAGCCTTCCTAGAGTAATGATGTACAGTAAAAACTACTGGGTGACATTTTTTACTGTGAGGGCAAAAATAAGGTGTAATTGGTAAAGACAGTAGAAGTCTATGACAGATATTTATCAAATTTATTGGTTTTATTTTAGACATTTTATCAAATTGATCTAACAATAAAAGAAGCAAAAACTAAACCTATCTTTAAACGTTTACTCTGGGAATATTACTTAACAAAGCAGTAGTAGTTTTGGATAATAATAAAAAATTTAAAAAACTTCGGAAACTGTTATATTCTCAAGTATATATAATATAAAAATATCATATTTATTTATTGTGTATGTATTTATTGTGGGTATTTGTGTATATGTATGTATAAAATACTATTGTATGCATGTAAGTAGTAATGTAGATGTATATGTATGTGTATTGTATTTATTATCATTATATTATAATTTTGTATTTTTTCCTTAAACCTTTAATTTTTTTTTTAATTATGAGTTTTGCACCCATCACTAGATTCTCTGCACAAACCAAAGGTAGACTGGTAGAGAATGCCTTTAGGCATTAAGTCCGCCGTTTTGTACATTTTTTTATGTGTGCAAATAAAGCTTAAATAAATTAAAAAAATAAATGAGTACTAGCAGCCGGTTCAAGGTCAAATTCTTACATATTCATTGAACTAGTAATATGTGGTAGAGCCATGCAGCTATTTTATAGTTGTAGCGTGAGTTAGTCGGCTCGATCAGGGAAAAACCTTGCTCTAAGAATACTAGCATAAAATAGCAGCTTAATGCTGCTGTGTTTTATAAAGTCAGTGTAGAGAATCTGAGGTTTTTTTTCCCTAGAAACGAGACATTCCATCTCATCCCTTAGAGGGGAAAATGCATCTGCATTTTAATTCATAATCGAGGATAAATGTAGATATCTATGGGCCACAGCATCAACTTCACTTACCATCAGGTGTACTGTGTGCTTGTTTGTCACCCTAATTAAAAACAATTAATTAGCTTGCTTATAAAAAAATTAAACAATACACTACATAGACTTCCACTTTCTTCACCTATTACACCCTATTTTCTTCCTTTTAGTAAAAAAAGTCATCCAGTATTATGATTTCTAATATTTACATGCATACCACTACTCTATTATATCATTCCGATTTTTTGTTTGCCCCGCATAAAATTTGTTACTTTAAAAATCGAACTGACATTGCACCGTCAGTTTGCTTAGACTAAGCATTTGACTGAAGCACTGCAAGCTGGGATTCAATTCCTGTATGTAACATACATTTGTATAGTCAACAAACATTGTCTAGGATTTGGGTGTTTGTTCACACATGCCTCAACCATTCAGAAAAATTTGACACAATTATGAAAAAGTAAGATGTTATAAAATCCAGTTACTTTTAACAGTTTAAACCAGTTTAACAAATATTGCATCAGTAATATACTCAACTTAAATAATAAAAAAAACTTAAACAAATTTTAATATGTGCAGCTTCACTCGTAAGAACAGACATTAATTTAAGAATTGCTTAGAGTTGGCTGTCTCTCCTTTTTCACTAAATGACATCAGAAGTAGACAGTTATACAGTTTAATTTAAATAAATGATAATCAATGATTATAAGTTAGGCTGTTAACATCTAAAGTACCAGGGGGGTCACCCAAGTTGACTATGTTAATAGAAAACTATAAAAATGTATAAACTATCTGTGGTAGAGCCATTTATTATGGTCATATTATGAATGGGTGCATAAAATAGCAGTCTCTAATGCTGTTGTGTTTCATAAAATGTAGAGAACCAGAGACCCCTATTTATCCAAACAAGGCATCCCATCGTAGTCCTCAGGGGTGACAACACATCTGCATTTTAGTTCTTAATCAAGGATAGATATAGATGTCAATGGGCCGCAGCATCTATTTAACATCTGGTGGATTGTGTGCTCATTTGTCACCCTTCTTCTATAAAAAAAACTAGACAAATTCAGACATAATCTCATTTGTCATGTTTTTTATAAACCCTATTTTATTTTATAGTTTTTGTTTAGAATTGTTAATTGCAGTATACTTGACTAACCCTGCAGGTATGGTAGAGAGCTATACATTTGTTAGTCAATTGGATTGAATACCAAAATTTATTAATAGTAAATTTATCCAGTGTAAGAATATCCACTACCCCGAATTTCCGAGTCTGTGATGTTAGATACACCAAAGGGATCCAAACTAGGATATAGGGGACAGCATTTTTCTAATAAAAACTGCAGTTGCCAACCTGCCTGCCAAGTGTTGCAGCTTTGAAAAATATCCCCCTTATGAGGCAATCTATATGAAGCCTTTGTTCAATAGGGGACTTTAATAGATTATAACGGTAATGGGTAAATTTACCATTTACTTACTTTTCACATTGCTTTGCTATCATTAATAGTATAGTTCTGCAACCTAATGCACAATACGTATTTCATAAAAATATTAGATTTTTATGTTTCCACATATCAGAATATTGTACAGTTAAATTTTATATATTATGTCACTTAGTCAAAATTTTTTGACTAAGAGACAGGTGTAATTTTTTGTACAAGTGACAGATATAAAATTAACTGTGTGTATGCTTTATAATTTAATTTGTTTTTATAAGATACTTCTTTTTTTTAAGACAGTTTAAGTTATATTAGTTGAACTCCTCTATGACATTTATAACAGTGGTAGAGCCACGCGGCAGCTTTTGCTGTCGCACGGATGGACCGGCTCGAACCAGGGTGGTACCACGACCTCACAGAAAACCAGCGTGAAGTAGAGGTTTACCTCTACGTTTCGCTTGGTGAGTGCAGGTGGCCGGACGCCCTTTTTACTGGAAATGAGGCATTCCATCTTAGTCCTCACGGATGACAACGCATCTACATTTTGATTTGTAATAGAGGAAAGATGTAGATGTCTATGGGCCACAGCAACCACTTACCATCAGGTGGACTGTGTGCTCGTTTGTCACCCTTATCCTATAAAAAAAAAAACATTTTTTTATATTGCATTTGTTATTGTTTTCAAATTATTTCAATGGTGACATCTTGTGACTCCACAATCATATTCATATGAGATATAAAATACAAAACAAAACCAATGTTTGGTTTTTTTGGTTGCACACTCCAGCACACTCAAATTATCCTGTGATAATCACAATAATGATTTTAACAGTTTAATTTAAGAATTAACATCATCGTAATCAAATTTTTGTTTAATTATTCAAAATGCTGTCATCTCTCCACATATGATTGAAATATTCAAGTATTAGGAAGATACAATTAGAATTATTAAAGTTAAGTTAGTCATCTATTGCACCACTTTTCATAGATTGCACCGATTTGGGAACTAATATGGCAAACAAAAGACAAAATTTTTAATTTATGGTGTATTGCTTAAAAACAGACAGCCCAAAATACTTACCATTATGTACAGAACACTGTGAACCAAGGCACTAGGTTTCAAGGCCAATGGGTCTTAGTGACCATTTGCAATAATTATATACCTATTTATTTTACAAGCTTAAACCATTTAGTCTCCCTTGATTTATTTTTTGAATGTTAAATAATATTTATAAAGTAGACAAAAATTAAAGTCAATTCACAATAGGGAATTGGTTTGTATTTCTAGGATATTTAAGGGTCATTTTTGTTTAGTTTTTATATGAGGTACTTTTAAATTTTTAGGTATAAAGACGGCATTAAGAACACTCCCTTTATTATGTATAATAAAGTTTTACTTAAGTCTACTTAAAAACTATAATAAAACTGAGATATATCTTACATAACTTAGAAAATCTAACAAAATTCCAGAAAGTATATATTTGACAAGGGTACATATAGCTACCTGAACGCAATGAACGCATCGCCAAGCTCGCCTCCTACGATGTGTACACCCCCTTCTGGAATGGACAGCCCCCGAAAGAAATTCCTAATGTCGAGGGCATTGGCTGACCATGGAAGGTTCTGGAGTCTAATGATGACACTCATTTTGATGCTGCTGTATCCGTAACCTATAAAAAAGTGAAACATCCTTTCCATTTTTCGATTTGAATCATAAAATATCTATACACTCTAAAATATATTACAAAATGTTAATTTACTTTATTAATTTTTTAATATTATGTATTACTATATTTTATTAAAATGTTCAGGTATAGCTCTAGTATAACATACTATCTCAGCTTTACATAATATTAGCTCAAGAATCAAATAAATATTTTGCATTCTATGGAATATAATAATTATGTCTTCCAGAAAGAATTTCATGGCAGCCTGTCTTCGATGCAGACTAGACATCTGCGCAGGACAGGATTATAGTGCCCAAGTATATGCAAAAGCATGGTTCACTCTAATCTCTCGCTCTCATAGGCCATTGGTACTGTAATTCGGACACGACTGAAAAGAGATCAGGCGCGGGGCCGACGGTTTAATGTGCTTTCAGAGGCACGGGGGTGAATGAAACACTACCAAATTCCTGACTCCGGGCTGCCACTGAGAATATCTTGAGAGAAAAACCCAGTAACTGAATTTTGGCATGACGCGGGATACGAACCCAACGAGAACCAACGAGGCAGTCACATAAACGGCACATGGATAAACAAAGAATTTAGAATCTATTCTACTATTAACGTTAGTCCGAGGTAGCTCAGCGTTTGCCGCAAATTTCATAGCCTAACGAGGCAGTCATTACACCTATCCTAAACGGAACAGTTACGAAATATATTCTCGCATGCCCTTAACATAATAATATGTGCATAACACATAACAAAAATGATGTATCAAGAATTTATTAATCCATGTATATGATCAATAATGTCACATTCTAATAGTGATATTCAATTTTCTCCTTCATTGAAACCTGAATCATGTAGGTACCTACTGAAAACCTTGTATTGCCAATAAAATGGCCGCTACAAGCAATATCAAAGTAACGAGGAAATGAGCAAGTATTCACGATTTTTCAGTTGATTAGTTGAAAAGTAACAATCCTGATGAAATATCTACAAAATTAGCGACTGAATTTGATAACTCATAACTATCAGCATTTAATTTAGCGTTGTTTTTAGAGCGTCATGCTAGTGCTTGATAACGCTCGAGAATTGAATTATTTAACTGACTTACCTAAAAATGTACTAGTTTAATTGCAAACACAAATTTAAAATAAGGAAAACATTAGGAAACACTAAAAATTCACTATAAAGAAATCTTAAATCCTATCACATACGATTTTTTATCATCCAATTTACGCACTGAGAGAAAGAGCAGACGAAAACACAAAATGGCGGACGGATGGCGGCAACAGCGTTGCCATCGCAAAAAATCTTTTCAAAAGATTTTGTCTGGTTTGTCGTATTTTAAGGAAAATATACTAAATTGCCGTATTTTTAATTATTTATTTTAAAAGGTCTATTACTCATTTGTTTCTTCTCCGTAAAGGTTCTTATCGATTTAATCACTTCAGATTCATGTTTATGTAGTGAGTAGAGTCCTTGATTTTCTTTTTTTTTTACTAACTGCTTAAGTACTCTAAATATTTTATTTCCACATTTTTTGTTTTTCATTAATTTGTTGCGGCTTTTAGTTTAATGGTAAAAGTTAAATGTAATAAAAAGTTTATTTTTAAAAGTACTTTGTGATCTGCCGTATGCCGTAATTTCTGAAAAAAAATCTGTTGTATGTAAAGTCGATTTACTGACGATAGTCGAACGTGACAACGTCATAAGAAATATTTAATATCGAAAGAATCATTACCTTTATCGCCGCAATTATCGTTGCTATAAACAATCGACACCACTTGATAAAGAGTAATTGTGTTCTGTGGACACCACATTTGCTCGCACAGTCGCTCGTTCCGCGCTCTCGCTTGCACTTTAAATGGAACGCCTAGGTAACGCCGCATGAGTCATGTTTTTTCGTGCGTGCAGCCAGCTTCATCGATTTATAAGACGTTGTCACGTCAAAAAATATTACGAATTGCCGTATAATACGACGATTGCCGTATCCAAAGAGTATAGTAACTGTCCTATACAGGAAGCCGTATCAATGGCAACGCTGAGCGGTAGCCCTAGCAGTGTTGCCGTAGTAACTAGTAACGTAGTATAAAATTTTATAAGACAGTGTTAAAAATTCCGTTAGATAAAAAAATCTAGTAGTTTTCTTAGGGCGGCACTGACTTCCATATATACGAGTACTCTGAACTGGCTTCACCCTCCAAAACGTATTGTTTTACCTCATAACTTTTGTTAGGTGACCCGATTTTGATGATTCTTATTTTATTTGAAAGATGGTACTTCTAATGTGATGCTATATAAATTTGATCAAGGTCTAACCAGTAGTTTTTGAGTTTTCCTTAATAATTTATATTGAAGTCAAATGTACAATTTTTTTAATTTTTACACTTGTATAAAATTGAAGTGATACAAACTTACAGTTCACCTGATAGTAAGTGACTACTACAGCCCATAGAGAACTGCAACCAACTTCCAACAAAACGGGCTACAGATGCGTTGCTACGTCTGAGTACTAAGATGGAATGGCTTACAGCCTATAATTATATTGGCTTTCTATACCCTCCAGACCGGAATAAAGTCAGACCGGTACTCCAGTCTTTCAGTTATATAGAAAAAACTTTTTTGAGAGTACTAGAGGGTTATTTGCATGCTAATAAGATATTATTGCGCGCCACTATTAATGTCTTGTACATGGACACACTAGTTACCACTAGCGCCCTCTAGTGTCAAGCAGCAGAACTAGGAGAGTGAAATTCCTTTTAGCAATTTCGGGACGGATATGTACTCGAACATTCTAGATGCTTCTACAGTAGAAGGTTCTGGAAACTATCTGAGACCCTATATAAGGCCGGTATAGACCACGACCGAGTCTGGCCGCAAAGACGAACAAGCGCGCTGTTTACACAGGAGCACTGTTCTTCGATGTGGCCAAGGCATTCGACAAAGTCTGGCACAATGGACTAGTCTTCAAACTTATCCATATAGGTGTGTCCGTAAGACTTATTAAAATCGTTCAAGACTTTCTTGTAAATAGTTCCTTTCGTTTTCGCGTGGAGGGTACATTCTCCTCTTCCAGACTCATCAGGGCAGGAGTTCCCTAGGGCTCAGTGCTCTCCCCGACCCAATACTTACTCTATGCAAGTGATATTCCACAAATACCAGGTACTCATCTCGCACTATACGCGGATGACACCACAATATATTCTTCATATGTCCACCCGGTTAGAATCTGCGGTCGACTCCAAGATGCAGCAAACGCTTAGGTGACTGGTGCAGAAAATGGAGGATTGAACTGAACCCAGATAAGAGCAAAGCCATCTGCTTTAACACAAGGTTTGCGTATAACCGATTAATGGCTAAAATCAAAAAATATAAAAACGATACGATCTCCCTCTATGACAGCCCAATTCCATGGGTCCCTGGGGAAAAATTATGATGTCGTTTTATGCATTTGTATATATACGATTTTCGTACACTGAGGATAATTGACAATTCGTAAACTTTAGATGTTGTGTATATATAAGGAAGATGTAATATTAGTTTTAGTATAGATCTTTGAGCTCGCTCGGCCTCAATAAGATATGTTTTTGGAGTTCCACCCCATGAGCAGATACAATAATTTATGAGACAATGACAAAGGGCTTTATATGTCTGAATTAGCAGTTTTTTATTCGCTACAGTTCTTAAGTTCTTAAATACTATAATGAGTCTCCGAATTCGTTTAGATAATATATTTGATATATGAGGTTGCCAATTTCATCTTTCGTCGAGGATTACCCCAAGGTATTTTATCGTAGATGTTCGTTCTAATACTGCACATTTACATCTCTCCTTTTTTTGGGACGTATTACAAGTTACAAGGGTACATATGCATGGTGACAGAGAAACTGTGGGGTGGTTTTGAGATTATTGTTTGGTAAATACATATGTATTTTGTTTTTGAACAACTGACGGTTAAAATATTATTTTCCAGCCATTTTGTAACCGTACGTAATCCATTTTCAGCACATTGCTGCACAGTATCCCAGTCTGTACCATGAAAGAGGATTACAGTATCGTCTGCTAACATAAAAAGGTCCGCACTGCGGATATTAATTTTGCATAATTCATTTATGTACGTCAAAAAAAGTGTTGGTCCAAGAATGCTACCCTGTGGAATGCCATAAGTACATTCGGCTCTATCGCTTAGCTCGTCGTCAACACGTAATACTTGGGTTCTGTCTGTAAGGTAGTTACAAAACCATGTATATGGCATACCTCTTATACCCAGATTTTCAAGACGTCCGAGATGTATAGGAATAGACACAGTATCGAACGCTTTTTGCAAGTCTAAGAAAACATAGATGCACTTATCACCTTTGTCTACATAAGATGTTATTTTCGAAGTCAGTTGTAAAATAGCGTCTTCTGTTAAACGATGTGCCCTAAAACCAAATTGATTCGCAGCTAGATATCCATAACGCTCTAGATATTTTCTAAGTCTATTGTTCACAACTTTCTCTATTATTTTTGAAAAAGTAGGTAACAAAGAAATCGGCCTGTAATTCGAAGGAGCGGACTTATCACCAGATTTGAATATTGGTGTTACTAACGCCTGCTTGAATGGTGATGGAAATTGCCCTGTCTGAAAACTACTATTACATAGATGTGCTATAGGTGCGCAAAGAATTTGACTATACCTTTTAACGAAATTAGCACTAATTTTTTCCCAGCCGGGTGAACTATTTGATTTAAGTTCGTTAATAGTAGTTTTTACTTCCTCAGGATCTGTTAAGAAAAAAACCATAGAATGTGTTGGACCTGGCTGTTTGAAATTATCAGCACGTTCTGAGACTGATTTGCCTATTGTGTTCAGAGTATAAATTGCAAGCTGTGAACCAATCGTTGTGATATAGGTGTTTACTAGATTAAGCGAAGCTTTTGGCGTATCTTTGATTTTTAATAATTCTCTTGTCGGTTGTTTTGATGGGCTTAGATTACAAACTTCTTTAACTATCTTCCATGTCTTTCTAACGTTTCCAGTACTAGTAATAAGTTCTTGTTCGTAATACTGTCTTTTTGACTTTTTTATTGTGTCGTTACATGTGTTTTTGTATTTCCTATAGTTTAATGCTAAATCTTCATGATTATTTTCCTTTTTTAATTGTTTATGTAATTTGTACCTTTTTCTTATTGATCTTACAACTCCTGGTGTTATCCAGGGTTTTAATGGTCTATTTCTTTTAGATATAGTTATTCTGGTTGTGTTAGCTTGTATTAAATCTTTTATAATATTTACAATATACTCTGCAGCATCATTGACATTGTCGATTCTATAACATTCTTCCCAGTTCAGCTCATTCATACCTACAGTTATTTTGTCAAAGTCGATTTTTGCTTTATAAAATTTTGATTTATTTTTACTAATTTTTACTCTGTCTATAAGTAATAAAATAGGGTGATGGTCAGTAAATTCATCAAAAACAATAGATGTAATCTCATGTTGGGCTCGTACCATAAAATGATCTAAGCACGCTTCCTTCCTTGTTGGAAGATAAACGCATTGTTTTAAGTCATGCATAGAGAGCATATTGAGATATTCGGCAGAATATAATTTTACAGTACAAGGCATAACATCTAAGTTTAGATCTCCAGTTAAGACTACGATATTTGTGTTTATGCTATGGAGTATTTTATCAAGTGATGTGATATACTGCGTTGGATTGCGAAAACTTGGTGGTCTATATGTACAGATAACCGTGGTATCTGTATCGACAGTGAGTATTAGCACATTGCCATCATCGACTAATGGTTCATATGATGTGATGTTTATGTTATTTTTAACGTATGCTACCACACTGTCATTCTGGTTAAATAAACGTTTGGTATAGTATGATGTGTAGGTGTCTATTTCCGGTATGATGGAATCATCTTTTAACCAACATTCTGTGAAAACTACAATATCTATATTAATATTCAATTGTGACATGAAAACTAGCGTCTAAATTACAACTGAGACTTCTTATATTAACAAATAATACACAAAAGGAAGACAAGTTTTTATCATTAAAATTTTTAACATCCCTACAAAGGTAAGGACTTGACAAGCTCACACACCTTACCATAGATAAATAAATATGTAGCAAGCTACACCTTACCTCGTTTACGAGGTCAATCTCATCAATGATAGTTTCACTAGGAAGATCGAATTTTTTAAGTATTTATTGCTTTATGACTTATTTTCAGTGATGTTTGGGGATATCCTTGAATATATGGCATATATTGACATATTATTTTAATTGCGTTACAATAAGTTATTATTTTTTAATAGACGGATATATGTGAATAAAATAACGTGTGCTTATAAAGAATAGACTATAACGTATATTTATTTATTTATTTATTCACAAATTGCGTTACATGTGACTTAGAAACTAAACAAAACATGCAAGTTCTAACAATCACATGCACATCGAAAGGCATAGCAATGAACAGGAGAGGGGCAGACACTTAAAATTTTTTTTCCTCAATGTATTCTATAATTGAATAATAACTTTTTTTAATGAGTATATCTTTTAAAGATCTTATGAATTTATTAATATTTGTTTCGGCTTTTATGTATTCCGGCAATTTATTATAAATTTTTATTGACATCGGGTAAGGACCTGAACTGTGTAATTTTAATTTAGATTTTAGTTGCAAAAGGTTATTCTTATAGCTCGCTATAAATACGTTGTGTCGGGGCGCGTCTATGATTTTGGTGTAAAAACTTGGGTGTCTTTTTACAAACTTACATATTTCTAATATATATAGGCACGGTAATGTTAGATTTTTGAGACTTTGAAAGTGAGGTTTGCAGCTTTCTCTTTGTTTGATATTTACAAGTACGCGTATACATTTTTTTTGTAAAATAAAATGTTCGTGTGATTCTAAACTGTTGCCCCACAGTATGACGCCGTAGTTTAGCCACGCTTGAGCATAGGCGTGATAGGCTGTCACTGCCGTTTTTAAATTTGTAGATTTTTTAAATTCCCTTAAAGCATATATAAATTGTGATAATTTTAACTTATTTTTTTGAATATGTGATTAAAATAAAAAACCTTTATATCTTAAAAATCCGGACTTTTTCAAACCAATTCCTTAACCATTTCATTCTTTTAATTGCATATTATCATTTCCATATGCTTTTATATGTGGGAACCCATGGCCGAAGTGTCTATGAACGGTGGGCATTCCCCTTTGGTCTTATGACATTAGCTACAAAAACATTAAAAGAGCTTGAAGGAAATAAATTATTAAAAGAATTTGCAATACACCCGGGGGAT
Source organism: Parnassius glacialis (assembly GCA_033319125.1). NCBI lineage: Eukaryota > Metazoa > Arthropoda > Insecta > Lepidoptera > Papilionidae > Parnassius > Parnassius glacialis. Next base: position 3,616,645 of record JAVANC010000003.1, read on the forward strand.
GATTTATCTTCAATACAAGTTGATCATTCCCTTTTATTGATTAATGCCATTATTTATAAGTACTTAAAAATAAAATTGTACCACGAAAGATACACTCAAACACACAAAAAAGAATCCAAAAGACAATTATATAACAAACTGATGCTTCATAGCGGAGTTTGAGAGCATGGACTATTATGAATATTTAAGCGGATTAGTATTACAGATTAAAACCATTTATATTATCTTACAAATAGACTTCCGCAGAGTCACGCCTGAATCCATTAACTATCCTCAGCATTGTTGCAAAAAAAATATAAAAACTTTTTAAAGTTGTTAAGTAGTATGGAAATTCTATAAACAAGAAAATCAACGAAATTTATTGATAACCAAAGTTTTTGTACCTAATGTCATGAGACTAAATTTAAGAGACAAAAACTTGCTGATGATTTCACAACTTATGCATATTCAACACAGATCTCGCTTAAGAAACCTTAAATAGTTTTTTTTACTTTATTTTTTGTTTGATTTATTAGTACAATAAAAATAATATATAAAAACATCTTTTATTTCATTAGTTATGCTTATTTATGTTCATCTAATAAGAAAATATACAAATTTAAAATGAAAACATTTTACTGCAACTTTAAAAAAAACTCCTTTATATTGCTCATTTTGTGTAAAATTTCATAATGTATGCAACACCAACCCGCCACTGCATGTTTGTGTGTCTATCTTTATCTAATCTTAGGGACGATATTGTTTTCCGCGACTTGTGTAAGTGAGACAAATATATGTTTACTTTAAAATTTTATTGATTTCAAAGCTACGTCGTCGCGTTTGGATAGTGTTTTTATATAGTAGTAGTATAGTATAGTAGTTTTGTATAACTCAATGGTAAGAGTGCAATGGGTCGGTAGTTATTGGGGTCCGTTTTTTTTGTCTTTATTATGTATTGGCTTTATAATAGCAATTTTTAGTAGGTCAGGGAATACTCCTTCAGAAAAGGATTGATTTATAATTAAAGTTAACAACGGAACATTTCTTCGGCACATTTTTTAATGAGACTGGACGGCAGCTCATCAACACCCAAACTAGATTTTAATTTTAGTTGTCGCACCAATGACATTACCTCTCGTTCATCCACTGGGGTTAAGAACATCGAGTGCAGGAAGGGGCGCATAACCACAGAATACATGTACCCTGACGGGAAGAACGAAGACTTCATACAATAAAAATGCCAACAGCTTGTGACACTAGCGCGTCAGTTTTTGATCCATGAACTAACAGATGTGAATGTGTGCGTGTGTATATGTATAATGCGCATTGCCCACCCCCACATTCAATATTCTATTTTTAATCACAATATATTACTATTTCCATTCCAATTTTCTACGAATGTAGAAATTACATTCTACATTAGTAAAAAATTGGAATGGAAATAGTAATAAATGAATAACATATTGGAAATTTTAAATATTTAATAACACAAACCTTAAGAGGAAGATTAAAGTTAACAATTAGCTATGCATTGATACATAAGTAGAAAATTGGAATGGAACACGGTTAATAGTTTTCCAGAAATAAAACAATTATTTTCATAGAGATTTAAATATATTATTGACTAGTAATATTATAGACACAGAAATAAACTTGGGCACTCAAATTTAGATGATTATAGACGCATCTTAGAACACACCATTTTCAGTAATCCATTATTATTCGTTAAACATCATCATTAAGTAAAACAACTCTAATAAATCACCATAAATTAAATATTCACTGGCTAGTAACACCACACTTAAGTTATTTTTCTACGAAATATACTAAATCGACATCAGTTTTGAATTTGGCTTAGAAAAGTTAAACAAAACTAACTACATTTAATTTGAAAATGATTTGAAACATTCCCGTTAAAAATAATATCTAATTGATGTAAAATAAATTTTGAAACTTGTTCTTTTCTTAATTTTAAGCGCCCTCCACATTCGCGCCGTGAACACCTGTGAAAGCCGCCAACCGCGAATGTGGATGGCTTTCGCGCCCGTTCACGGCCTTCGCGCCTGTTCACGCCTTGTTCCCCGTTCAGTGTCGGTATTTTACGCCCGTATCAAAGGGTTTACGAGGCGCGAACCTCCCGCGAACGCAAGCGCATCCACACTCGCGCGTGAAATCATTAATGCACGAGACTCGGTGCCGTGAGGTTGTGCTTATTTGTATTTTTTTTTATAGGATAGGGTGACAAACGAGCACACAGTCCACATGAAGGCAAGTGGCTGCTGTGGCCCATAGACATTTACATCTATCCTCGTTTGCGAATCAAAATGCAGATGCGTTATCACCCCTGAGGACTAAGATGGAATGCCTCATTTTCAGTAAAAAGGCTCTCCGGTTCTCTACACTCACCATACGAAACTAGCAGTGTTAAGCTGCTATTTTACGCTGGTATTCTGTGTGAGTGTGCTCCTTCCCCGGTCGAGACGACCCATTCGTGCTACAACTATATTACTAATATAGCTGCAGCATGGCTCTACCACGTATAAGACTTGTATACGGAGGACGGTGCGTCAAAATGAGCGTCAGTTGGACGAACGAGCAAGAACTCATGTTGATCGAGTGTTATCATGCCTAACCCATTTTATGGGATGCTAAACACAAAGATCATAAAAATATTATTTTTTTATAGAATAGGGTGACAAACGAGCACACAGTCTACCTGATGGTAAGTGGTTGCTGTGCCCCATGGACATATACACCTATCTTCGTTTGCGAATTAAAATGCAGATGCGTTGTCACCCGTGAGGACTAAGATAGAATGCCTCTTTTCCAGTAAAAAGGGTCTCCGGTTCTCTACACTAAAATGAAAATACTAAATGAAAGTACTAAAATGAAAACTGAAAGTACATGACGCATGGATGCCAATAAAGGAAATAATGAGTATTGAAGTGACTGATTTAAAAAAAATGTATCTTTGTCATCCACCATCTTCCTTTTCTCCATTTCTTTTTTATCTTTTATATACACGTAATTTAAGTGAGCCAAAGTGCATAGCGTGTTTATCTTTTATATATACTCGTAATATTAGTGAGGCAAAGCGCATAGCGTCACGGCGATAGCAGTGCATATTTCGGCGTCCATTCTTGATGAGCGCGCGAGCTAAACTGTGAACGATAGCGAATGTGGAGGAACATGTTTTTCGCGACGAATTCGCGGCAAAATTACGGCGTGAATTCACGCCGTGAATCACACAGGAGTCTGGAGCCCGCCTAAAGCGCCCTCCACATTCGCGCCGTGAACACTCGTGAAAGCTGCGAACCGCGAATGTGGATGGCTTTCGCGCCCGTTTACGGGCTTCGCGCCTGTTCACGCCTTGTTCCCCGTTCAGTGTCGGTATTTTACGCCCGTTTCATAGGGTTTACGAGGCGCGAACCTCCTGCGAACGTAAGCACATCCACACTCGCGCGTGAAATCAGGAACGCACGAGACTCGGTGCCGGGAGGTTGTGCTTATTTGTATTTTTTTATAGGATAGGGTGACAAAAGAGCGCACAGTCCACCTGATGGCAAGTGGCTGCTGTGGCCCATAGACATCTACATCTATCCTCGTTTGCTAATCAAAATGCAGATGCGTTGTCACCCGTGAGGACTAAGATGGAATGCCTCATTTCCAGTAAAAAGGGTCTCCGGTTCTCTACACTCACCATACGAAACACAGCAGTGCTGCTATTTTACGATGGTATTCCATGAGAGCGTGGTCCTTCCCCGGTAGAGCTGACCCATTCGTGCTACAACTATATTACTAATATAGCTGCAGCATGGCTCTACCACGTATAAGAGTTGTTTACGGAGGACGGTGCGTCAAAATGAGCGTCAGTTGGACGAACGAGCAAGAACTCATGTTGATCGAGTGTTATCATGCCGAACCCATTTTATGGGATGCTAAACACAAAGATCATAAAAATAAAATGAAAGTACATGACGCATGGATGCCAATAAAGGCAATAATGAGTATTGAAGTGACAGATTTAAAAAAAAATGTATCTTTGTTATCACCATCTTCGTCTTCTCCATTTCTTTTTTATCTTTTATATACACGTAATTGTAGTGAGCCAAAGCGCATAGCGTCACGGCGATAGCAGTGCATATTTCGGCGTCATTCTTGACGAGCGCGCGAACTAAACTGTGAACGATAGCGAATGTGGAGGGACATGTTTTTCGCGACGACTTCGCGGCAAAATTACGGCGTGAATCACACAGGAGTCTGGAGCCCGCCTATTAAATAATAATCTAGTTTACGTTTTTATTTCACAACAGCCATAGATACATTTATATTTTCGGCTACAGAGCTTGTTGCACAGAGTAATCATTTCAATCGGACATAAAAATAATCGGAACGTATAATTTAATTTATAGTCTATGTACAATATACCGTAAAAAAGAGAAAAATTCAGGGATTTTGTTAAAAATAAAATGAGATAATAAATTAAAATAAATAACTTGCAAAAAAATTAAAATGCAATCCAAAGTTTTTGATGGTTTTACAAGATGGTTCTATTCCAGTCATAAAAAAGTAAAAAAGATACGGTTATTTGTCAAATGTAATTTCTGTCAAATGATATTTTTATTTATTTCGAGCTTGGTTGTGTAGTTCAGAACTCTACTCTCTATTTGTTTGACTCTACTTATGTTTTTGGACTTAATGATTTACGTTTTAGTTGATATCGGACATCTGTATTCTGTAGAATCACATTTTGAATCAGTAAGCAGGTATGTACGAAAGAAAGATGTTTCCTTAAGCTATTAAACGCATTTGAATGACATACTTCTATCTGTAGTCTGTTAATAATTATTAATTTCTACATAAGTTCATAAGGAGTGCAAAATATTAATAAGATGTAATTATCTTTCAATTCACCTGTTAAACCATGTTGCACTATTTAAAATGCGCTTCTACAATATAGATAGTTTATTAAAATAAGATTGTTTTGTTCTAGATGGATGAAAATGCACCAATATGTCCACAATGTTTTGCAAACGTATTACAAGAATTATCTGTCGGCACAAATCTTGAAAAGGAGCTCCAGCGCCCTAATGCCAATACTATCAGTATATTGTATGTTTAGTGTCAACGAAGACTGGGTAGCAGATAAGTTGTGACCCAATTAATATCATCCCAACAAGAATCTGTTTTAATATGAGGCCGTATAACATCTCGCCAACACTCGGGCAGAGCTTATTATACATATTATATACTGTTGGCAAGACAAGGGACAAGTTGGGATGAGATGATTGCAGGTTATTATTGCAGTTGCTCTTCTGGACAACAGACAGTGGGTTGCTGTGCCCACATAATGACCTGCATCTGGTATTTGTGTTGGGCTCGGTATCAAAATTCTATAACCGCACCGGCCTCAATTCTGGATGGCATTTTAGTAAGAGAGGATTTTGAAGTAGGATAAATAAATAAAAAAATTAAAAATTAAGCTGTTTTATTTATGTTTAGTATCCAAAACATGATTGACCTAATGTTTTACTTTCTATAATTCATAGGACTGTTAACCTTTGGTATGACATTATCCCGGCTTCAAATGTCTGTCAAGGCTCAAGGCATACTCTGACACGCTGAGGACCTGTTATATGAAAATATTTGTACGCCGGAAACGGCAGAATATTTAGGATGTCAATTCTTTTGTAACAACTGTAATGTAGCATATTATAACAAATAAATTATATTATCTATGATTGTACCCTAGCACATCAGCAGCTCAGATAGACACATATACCTGAACAGAAATTAGTATTGAGGATTATTCTGTTTATCCACCTTAAAACAGCCACTCTAAGGTAAAATAAGTTAAATATATTCTATAAGATTAGTGCAATAAATTAGTAGTTTCTCAGGGTGGATTTTTTAAGGTAGAGAAACGGAGTTCCCTCTATTAACATATAATCTCAGCTTTGAGCTATCTGGCACAAAATTGAGGTGAAGTGAGCATTAGTACACACTAATGAATGCAATGAAATAATTTTGTGCGTAGGCAGCGTTGATTTATCTCAACAATCTTCTTGTCTGGAATTAGGTAGTACTTTTTATATTTGTTTTCTCCTGAACTGCATTTATGATATGCAAATACCAACAAGAACGTTAGTTGTTTTAAGACCAAAAAAGCATATACACAATCTATAATACAGTTTATTCGTGTTTTTATCAAAAAATACAACGTTTTGGCCCTACTTTTCTACTAGTTTCGAGATATTTTAGCTATTTTACATAATAAATCTACCTGATACCATGATAGGCTATAGGTGATATGAGTTTCCCTATATATAATGTACTCTGTGATATGAGTATATCACCACAGAACACAATTACTCTTTATCAAGAGGTATATCACAGACTAACTAGTAGAATCTACCCGAGAGTATAATTCAGAGATGATAGCTAACGTCAAATCAAAACAACATCAATCCGCCATTAGTGTTGCATTTATTGGTGAGAATAAAATATTAATTGCACTGAAATTAAGGCAAATTCGTGGATTTGAATGATCAAAAGTGGTTTAATATTTTATTTTAATTTATTTCCATACTAGTACAAAACTAGGCCTACGCTTCATACAATTTTGGACCGTCTCCTTTTATTTGTTATGTATATTACAAAATGTATAGTTTATAATTTATAAGATAAGTAAAAATAATTTTTAATGGACAGGCGACAAAGATATTAAAATGCAAAAATAAAAGTTCCTAAATTGTAATTGAAATACAATGCGTAACTTGGTTCAATAGTGATTTCTCTGTCTGGCGTATAGCGCTTTCTCTGTTTCGGTTATTGTGCCCGACGTTCGCATCGGCTCCATACAGACTTGACCCCCCATGCGCATGCGCATAACCGGGCGGCCGCGTGGCGCGGCGCATTGCCTGCCGCGCCGCTCCCGACTGACGCGAACAGCTCGTTAAAAACATTAGATACTGCATGCGGGTCAGATATTGGTTTATTGTTGATATGCAATTTAATATTTTCATTATGTTTATTTACCTTAACATGCTTTGTTTTTTCATTTATTATTTGCCACATACATTTAATTTTATTAGTTGCTTTATTCATTCTTTTAATTGATTGTAATTGTTTTGATTTTATTATAACCTTTTTTAAATATTTTTCATATTGTTTGTAATAATTTTGAAAAATTTTATTTTTCGAATACATAACATGAATTTTTAGTAATATTTTATGTTTACAAGATTTTTTTATACCGTATGTTAGCCATGATTTATATCGTTGTTTATTATAAATTTTAATCGTTTATATGGAATTTAATTTACTTCTGGAAAGAGGTTGGAAGGACCCGAAGTGGTGCGACGGCCTTAAGAATGAACAAAGTGCTTTCGAGAACTAATGACGCCCTCTCAGAAAAATCGGACGTCATGCAGCGATGGAGCGAATTTTATAGAGAAATGTATGCGTGTGATGATCTTAGTGAGGGATCCGGGGATGACGCCGAGACTGGTACGCCAGACCCGGACCTCGATGACACTGAGGTCATCAGTATGAAAGAGATTGAACGTGCGATTCGAAGTTTGAAATGTGGTAAGACTGCGGGACTAGACAGAGTTACTGCTGAAATGGTCAAGTATGGTGAGCCTCGCGTCTGGGACAGCTTTCATCTGATTTGCAATTGGTGCTGGCGGACGGGGGATGTCCCGGATGATTGGCGATCCGCAGTCATTGTGCCTTTATATAAAGGTAAAGGTTCACATTTTGACTGCGGGTGCTATCGGGCGATCAGCTTGACCAGTTTAGCAAGTAAAGTTTACCCGAAGGTTTTGACACGTAGGATGCAAGAGAAATCTAAAAGATTTCTATGGGAGGCACAATGCGGATTTAGACCTGGAAGAGGATGCACGGATCAAATGTTTTCTCTCCGCATGATCACGGAAAAGCTTCTGGCTGCTAACCAGAGGATTTTCTGTGCTTTTGTGGATCTTGAGAAAGCATTTGATAAGGTTGTAAGGAAGAAAATGTGGGAACTGTTGCCGGGGTATGGTGTGGATGGTCGATTGCTAAGGGCTGTGCAGTCACTTTACTGTGACTGTAAAGCCTGTGTGCGGGTAGGGCATGACCTGTCACCCATGTTTAGCGTCCAAACGGGCGTAAAACAGGGTTGTGTCATGTCTTCCTGGCTGTTCATACTGTATCTCGACAGCTGTTTACAGAAGCTGAAAGATAGCTGTTTGGGTGTGAAATTGGGTGACATTAAAGTAAATTGTCTGCTGTATGCTGATGATGCAGTGCTTATTGCACCATCAGAGGCAGAACTGCAGGCATTAGTCACGTGTATGAAAGAGGAATGTGAAATTAAAGGTATCCGCTTGAATGCTAATAAAACTAAGGTTCTGGTATTTGAAAGGGACGAAGAGAGAACGAAGTGTGAAATATGGGTAAATCAGGAATGTCTAGAACAGGTAAATGAAATTGTATACTTGGGGAGTGCTTTTAGCCGGGATGGAAGATGTGATTTAGATGTGGACAGGCGTGTCGCTGCCGGGAACAAAGTCAATGATGCCCTGACTGCGTTAGTCAAAAGGCAAGGCGTAGTGAAGAGTGCACGCCTTGCAATACATAACGCAGTGTTGGTACCGACTTTGTTATATGGCAACGAAACCTGGGTATGCCAGAAGAAGCATAAAAGCAAGTTGAATGCAGTGGAGATGCGATCTCTTCGTAAAATGTGCGGCGTTACCATGGCCGACCGGAAGCGAAACGAAGAGATTCGCAATATGGCAGGTTTGAAAGATGACCTTATCACAAAAATTGATAAGGGCGTGCTTCGATGGTTTGGGCACGTTGAGAGAATGAGTGAAGACCGAATGGTGAAGAAAATATATAGCGCGAAAGTTAATATTAAAAGGTGTCGAGGTAGACCGAGACTAATTTTTGAAGACCATGTGAGCAAATTGCTCGAAGAGGGGAGGGTCAAGAGTACTCGGATACCTAGACGTGCATGTATAATAATGTTTATTGACAAAACAAAATATGGTACACACTTTTATCTTATCCTTAAGATTAAAGTTTCGGGTAGTACAAAAATTTTTTTTTTTAACACTAGATACTTGTATAAATAAGATGTTGTTTCATTCGAACAAAAAACAAGTTTCACTACTAAGACTGTGAACATTCATTTCAATGTAATTTATGTTGTGTATAAATACATTAATACATAAATACATAAAATTTCAATTACCTGTATAATTAAAATTATACAGGTAATTGAAATTTTATTTAATAAAATTTTAATATTTGGTAAATTGGAACGAAAAGTGTACACTAAAAGATAAGAATTGCTAGCATTTAAACTAGGCCAAGCCTGTGTCTTAAATGCTAGTTTCTTCCTTAAAGTAAATTAACATAGGATATACACTTAAATGCTTTACAAATTACTACTCTTTGATATCGTGCTAATATGGTGCTTATAATTATTTAAAAGTGTTTTATTTTAATTTAAGTTTTAATTTTAGAACTCAGCTCATTTTATTATTGTAAATAGATCTTCAATGTCATCATAGGTTTGTGATTTAAGCCAAACTGTCAAACTTTTTTTGCAATTGTACTTATTAAGGGATGTATATTAATCATTCTGTTAATTTTATTATATAGAAAAGGACCAATAAAACATTGAAACTTTTTAATAAAGTAAGTCCTAAAGGGAATATTAGGACACACTCTGTCCTTTCTTCGAGTTTGGGGTTGCTTTGGGTCATAAGAGACTTTCTTATGTTGGGATAAGATCGTATCAACTACGTACAGTTGTCTCACCGTCAGCACATCACACATAGCATACAATTCAACTGTAGGAAATCGGTAGGGTTTAAAAGTGATAACCTTAAGTAAAGCGCGTTGGGCCCTTTCAACTCTTATTATATGAGATTTTTTAGCTCCTCCCCACGCTCTTATGCAATATGCTATTACGGATTGGGCCATGGCATGGTAGACTGATTTTAGAAGTTCAATGTCAGCAACATGCCGCAACGTTTTGAAAATATAAATCAGTTTGCGAATTTTTTCTGATATCATTTTCAGTTGTGGTATCCACGTTAAGGTTTGATCCAAAATTACACCAAGGTACTTTATTGTGGTTGTACGTTCTAATAATATACACTGACATGGTGTTATATGTGGATGAAGTTTATTGCAAGTATGGGCTTGAATGTGTATTTTACTAGGAATGTTATTTTGTGCTATACCAAAAGTAATGAACTTAGTTTTTGACGCGTTTAGTGTCAGTATGTTTTTCTGAAGCCATTGTGTTGCCTGTTGCAATCCTATTTCTGCCTTGATTCTAGTTTCCTCCCAAGTTTTACCATGAAAAACTAGCACTGTATCATCGGCAAATGTAAAGATCTTACAATTATTCAAATTAATATTACATAATTCATTTATATATATTAAGAAGAGACTAGGGCCGAGCACGCTGCCTTGTGGCACGCCATAAGTGATGGGAGAATCTAAACTAGTCAGGTCTCCAACCTTTACCCTTTGCCTTCTGCGAGAAATATAACTTTCAAACAGGCTTAATGGTTTCCCACGTATACCAACTTTATGCATTTTGTCTAGAAGTATAGGAGTAGAGACCGTATCAAATGCTTTCGCAATATCTAAGAATACACCTATACATTTGTTTTTCTTATCAATTTGCTGAGCAATATAATCTGTTAATCCAGTAACTGCATCAGAAGTACACTTGCCAGCTCTAAAACCATATTGATTGCTTGATAGAAGAGCATTCTTTTCCAAAAAACATATCAATCTTTTATTTATTACCTTTTCTATAACTTTTGATAGGGCTGGTAATACCGAGATTGGGCGATAATTGTTGATGCAGTTTCTTGGTCCAGATTTATGAATAGGATAGATAATAGATATTTTAAATATTTGTGGAAATACACCTGAGGTTATACATAGGTTAACAATATGTGTCAAGACGGGTACTATATGATTGTTACAAATTTTTAAAAGTTTATTGGGTATTCCATCCCAACCAGTAGCGCTGTCATTTTTAAGCCCTATAATAATGGCTTTAATTTCTTCACTAGTAGCTTCAAGCATGGTCATGGAATTTAGAGGAGAGGGTACATTCAAGTTAGATGTGGTTCTTTGGTCATCTGTACGATCATTAACTAATTTATTTGCTTGGTTTTTCTCAATATTAGCGAAAAAGTTGTTAATATGCTCAACAGAACTTTGAGGGGTGTCACAAATACGCAGTAGGTCTTTGGGTATAGTTTTTTGTTTATTTATATGAACAATACTTTTAATGGTATCCCAGGTCTTTTTAGGATTATTAGAATACTTTTTCAGCTCATTTTGTTCATATGTTCTTTTTAATCTCTTAAGCAGATCGTTGCAAAAATTTTTGTACCTTTTATATATCGTTTGCATCATCTCATTTTTGGGCTCTGCTTTACATTTAGAGTGCATCCTGTCTCGGTTTCTGATGCAACGTAGCAGCCCTGGTGTGATCCAGGGCTTAAGACAACGAAATCTACGGGGTACTAAGATTCTAGTTGAATGGCTAGCTAAGTAATTTGAAAGAATATTTACGAGTCTCTCAGCAGCCCAATTTGCATCCATGGACATAAAAATTTCTTCAAAACTGGTTGCATCCAAATCTTTGAGAATCCCTTCGTAATTGACTTTATTCATTACAAAGTCCCTTTTTTGGTAGTTTTTAGATGTTAAATCCAAACATGAGATGACTGCTGTATGATCTGTGAGCGGTGTATTTAAAACCAAGGTAGTTACTGATCTTTTAGTACTGGCCATAGAATGGTCCAGGCAGTTTGCTCCTCTAGTTGGGTAAGTATGACCAATGAGAAATCCATGGCTAGCAAGTAAGTTTAAATAATCATGAGAATTTTGATCCTCATTGTTAGGCTTTATATCTATATTTATATCCCCCGTTATAATTATATTTTTATAAGACTTGTGTAAGGACAAGAGCTTATCCAATGATTCGATAAATGGAGCAATATTTCTATAAGATGGAGATCTATATAGGGCAATTATGAGTGTATCAACATTTATTTTTATTATTAGACAACTAGCACCATCGAAGCATGGTTCTTCAACAGTACAAGTAAGTCCGTCTTTAGTATATACAACTAATCCATCATTTTGGTTTATATTATTTTTAGTATAAAACGAGTCGTAGTTTGGGATCGTTGGAAAATAGGAAGTAATTGTATTCCAAGATTCAGTTAATATATATATTTCACAATTTAAATTAATCCTGGCAAGTAAAACTTTAAATTCATTAAAGTTGCGATTTATGCTTCTAATATTTTGGGTCAATACTTTAAAGGTTTGGTTACTAGAGGTAGAAGTTAATATTGGTTTGCAAGACTCTGGGTCACATAAATAAGATTTTCCGGCTATAATATTATCCATGTCGTTTGTTATGTACAAATTATTTATCCCTTCGAATTTTATTTTTTATTTGCAATGACACAAATATCAGCAGTTTGGTGGAAATCAGTGGGTTAACTTTATTAGAATTTCTAGTATTTAAGTTATTTTTAGACGATAAATTAGCTGAGTTTACAAACATTACTATAAATATGATATTATAATATTTTCTGATTAAGTATGAACTAAAACTTAAACTAAGGAGCATGCAAGTATGTAAAACAAATATAAGTAAAGATAAAATATAACAAAATTTAAAGTATGTGTAGCAGAATAATATTAATAATTGTCATTCCGTGTTTTTAAGTTTTACCAGATCAGCTTCACACTTTATTTCAATGTGCGGCGATTCGTCGGTTTTGCGGAGAAAAACTTTCCCGTTGCTGGTCCAACAATATTTAAATTTGGCAGTTGAAGCAAAATCCCGCGCCAGGTACAGCAGTTTGCGACCTTTATGTGTAAGACCTTCGGATAAATATAAAGGTACAGGTGGTCCACTTAGACCTATAAGAGTTGAATTAAGCCTTTCATTTGGGTGTGTTTTGTTATACAGCTTAGCATTTTTAATTACTTCCTGTTTGGTTTTTGTTCGCAAGAAATCCACTACAAGGGTAGATGTTCCCGATTTTCCCTTAATGCGGAAAACGTCCTTAACATCACCCGGTTGGAAATCAACAGCTAGGACCTTGCAGGTATTTTGTATTATATTAGTAAGTTCCAACTTGTTATCACTTTTAGTAGAAGATGGTACGTTCCTAATTTCTACAGTAGTTGATTTCAGCAATCTTTGCATGTCCTCGACTTTTGATTCAAGTGAAGAGATATACAATAGCTGTTCTTTGCGTTCTCGTTCTAGAGTATCCACTCTTATCAACAAACCGTCAAACTGATCGGATAGAAACTGTAGAGACTTTTCAATCTCCTGATTAGACTGTTGAATTTTGGAATTCTGAACTTTTATTTCGGCTACATCTTTAATAAGATTATTGAGAATTTGATTTTGGTTTTCACTCATTTCTTTGAACATAGATTTCAATTCTTCTTTGAATTTCGAAAATAAATCTTCGCAACATGGCTCTCTTTGTCTTTTAGTTCGTTGGGTTACATATGGTTTGTGCTCTTGGGCATGCCCAACCAAGGAGACGTCAGAATCCGACACTGTGTGTGGTATTAGTCCACTTGATGGAGGGCTTCTTGTTAATCGGCTCATTATTAAGAAGAATTTTCTTAGGTTCAAAGTTTAAGTGATGCAGTATTCGACGTTATGTTGCAACAGGCCGCAATTAACACTGCACTACTGCTCCCACACTTTGCACAGCACTTTATCGTTTATAAGCGCCTGGTACTCGTAGTAATTTAATATCGCGATTTAATATTTCGGAAATTTATTTTTACAACGAAAAATGTGTGCAATCACATTCGACATCAGGACGGGAGAGGAGGATGTATGAAGAAGATAATGAATCTGAAAGAAGCGAAAGAGGTATGTAAGGATCGTGACACTTGGCGATCTGTTCTCTCTGGCTACCCCGTCAGGGATTGTGCGTGACGATAAGTAAGTAAGTAATATGGAATACAATATTCTAGTGCATCGTGTAAAATTTTATTTAGTGAATAGTAATTTTCGTCAACAGTTTTATTATTTGAAATGAACTTTTGCCAGTTTGTATTTTGTAAATATTGTTTGAATTTATTTATATTATTTTCTTTATAAAAATAAGGATTGTTATTTTGTTCTGATTGAACATTTTTTAATTGTAGCAGTGCACATTTGTGGTCTGAAAAGCCTAACTCTAATACCGTAGCACTTACGTTTTTTTGACTGAAATTTGTAAATATCAAATCTATACATTTTTCCAGGCGTGTGGGTTCTTTTATAAGTTGCTTAAAATTTGACTCTAGCATGGTATTTAGGAGTTCTGATGATTGTTTTGATTTTAATAATGTATTCAAATTAAAATCGCCACCAATAATAATTTTTTTATCTTTATTTTTTTTTATGATATATTGAAGAGTTCCAATATAATGCAATTTACAATATATACAATTTCGAAAGTTCAACAGCACAAACTTCAATAATATATTCAATAGACATGTACATGATATCCGTTTGTTCAACGTATTCGATGTTGTTTTTTAGTAATATGCATACACCGCCGCCGATATATTTTTCTCTATGGAGCGCTGCAGCCAAGTGGTAATCGCTAAGTTGCACGTGTGAGGCCTTATTTTTTGTAAGCCAGGTTTCGGAGATACAAATTGCTTGGTATTCATTTTTGTGGTCATCCAGGAACGATTCTAATAAATCTCTCTTATTAAATAAGCTTTGCAAGTTTTGAAAACTAATGTTAAAAGTAGGTGCTGCGCTGCTCACGAAAGTTATAATTTTCTTTATTTATGTTTTTCAAACGTCTATTATATTCTCTTCAATTCGTTTTCTCACTTTCAGTGTTTCCTGTTTTCGATGCATCATTCACTTCGACATCGACATGTTACTCATCATTTTTAGTGTGTTTATATCAAAAGTTTATTATTCCTCAGTATAACACGATGGCCTTGTTTTCTGGCTTCATGCATTAAATTTCTTAACTTTTTTCGTATCTGGCGTGAAGTTTCGTCCAGGTGTTCAGTGATGGCGAGTCCTGTATTTCTAAAATATAATTTGTTATCAAGGATATAATGAACCATTTTTTTGCTTATTAGTTCGATAACAAGTGGTCTTCTATTTCCCTTCTTTCCAAGTCTATTTATACTTTCTATATACTCTTCCAAATTAATATTTAATAAATTCTGAAATATGTAAGTCGCACGGTTATGCAGTTCGTGTTCAGTTTCCCAGTAGTTTTCATCCAATCCGTATAGAACAAACTTCCTATTATTTTCATAATTGTACAACCACTCTGTTTGCTGTTTTGTTTGTATATAGTGACATTGTTCACTGTAATTCGTTAATTTCTAACTGCAATCTATTTGTTTCATTCTGGATATCTTTTATTTGTGTGTTTAGTACGTTTATTTCTGTTTTCATAGTATGTTGTTCTGTAGATATAGTATTTATATGTAGTGATATTTCATTTGTTACTGTAGCTGAAATTTCTTGTAATAACATAGTTTTTAATTCTGATAATAGTGTATTCTTATTGTTCTCCAGTTTTTTTTCTAAAAGTTCTTCTATTTGCGTAAGCAGTAGTGAGTCAATTTGGCAGTTGTAATTTTTCAAGTTGTTCTCCGTACACGTATTCCCCAAAATACTTCCATCATCATCATAGACCATGGTTGTATCATATGAGCTTGTTGTTTGCTTCCTTCTCATCGTCACATTAGCCTCAGTTGTTGGTAATTGTTGTGGTTGAAGGCCATTTTGGGTGCGAACTGGTGTTTTTGTATTTCCAGTCTTGGGCATTTTACATCGACATGCCTGGCATTTCCAATTTTGTTTGTGTTCAGCGCTCATCGTGTTATTAAATCGCACAATAGGAACATTTGCGCAATCTAAATCATAGCTTGATTTACAAAGTGAGCAGGTTAAATATTCTCTCTTCGGAAGTTTTTGTAAACAACCAGCGCATGTGGCTGCCATTTTGAAGAATTCCTCAAACGAAACGATAAAACGAAAAAGACAAATTCAACAGGCGTCCCCTGGATTTGAACTCGCAGCTACAAGAATGTACAATTAGCAGTCCGATACCGGCCACAACGCTGTAAGCGATTCACTTACAGTGGCGAAAGTAAGCAAGTAGTTGTTAAGTAAATAGCAAGGTCGATGACTTCGGCTACTTCTTGGTTCAAAGCCCGTTTATTAGCTAGCAAAGTACCCTTATTATTTTTGTTGATTATTTGAATTTGTGTACACTTATTTCACTTCAAGAAACCGATTCTATTTAAATATTGGTTGTTCACTTTGAAAAGTACACACCGGTAAATCTTTTGCGGTTGTTTTTATTAACTTTCTTGTTCATAGTTCACATGTAAACAGCACTTTTTCATTGGGTTT
Source organism: Parnassius glacialis (assembly GCA_033319125.1). Lineage (NCBI taxonomy): Eukaryota > Metazoa > Arthropoda > Insecta > Lepidoptera > Papilionidae > Parnassius > Parnassius glacialis. The sequence goes on from JAVANC010000003.1 coordinate 3,633,083, forward strand.
CACACACCACTATACTAAATTTCGTTTTTATTTCCTTTTTTATGAATAAAGTACCGAGATAACAATATTCACTGATAATTTTGTCTGTCTTTATAATGTTTTAATGCTATAGTAAAGAATTTTGAAGAAATACTATTTATTTGAATATTTTTCCGCGGAGCTAATGCGTAACGTGTCGCGCCCTCTAATTCGTTTCTTGTTATTTTTTTTTGCGCCCGAAGCAATTGGAAAAGGGCTACCACAGAGGGAGGCGGAAAATGCATTACGCATACCACGATAGCCAGTCTATCGTGGTTATGGGGGACTCACTGCCTAAAAGGGGAACCTCAGTGATACCCCCTAAAAACCGCCTTTGGGGACTGGCAACCAGCTGTTTAAAGCTTCTTATGCCGTATCTAAAGCGACCCACTTTTGGGAAAAGAGGGCGCAGACGGCTAAATGCCGTTTAGGGAGTGCCTACGAAGGCATATTAATTTTAAATAATTTTTAATTTAATTAGAATTGGCCTGAGCCGCCAGGAGGCAGTTCAGGTCGTTTGACAATTTATTAGGCGGGTCCGAGAGAGTGTTTCTCGGCCTGCGGACGCCGTAGCGGGAGGGGAGTGGGGCTGTATAAGTAACTGCCTCACGAATTAATGTGTTGTTATGCGACTCTGATACTTGGAAGAAGTTTTCAGAGAGTTTTTTAAGAAATTGTTGGATTGTTGGGATTTCTAAGTCCCGATGAAGGTCGGCATTACGGACGTACCAAGGTGCGTTCGTAGTTCGACGACAGAAGTGATTTTGAACTACTTGGAGTTCGTTAATAATTTTAGAGTTTGCGTGTGCAAATATAGGAGTCGCGTAAGTATTTACCGGACGTATACAAACCTTATAATGGGTTCGCTTATTTCTTAGAGACATTTTACTATGTCGGCCTAACATACTGTTAAGCCTACCTAGATAAAAACGAGCTAGACGTGTTACTCTTTTGACATGAGGCTTGAAAGTGAGCCTATATTCAAGGGTGACACCTAAATATTTTGCTGACGTATGCCAAGGGACAGGGGTTCTTAACTTACGTATTGGTGGAATATTTTTATAAATTTTCTAACGGCGTCGTTTAAAATCGAATTGAACTGCGGAGCTCTTCTTCGGGTTCACATCGATGCGCCATTTTTGGAACCAATCTCCTAGGTCATCGACTGACTTTTGGATCTTGTTCCTTGCGGAAGATAACATATGACTTTTGAAGTAAAGAGCAGTGTCATCTGCGAAGAGTGAGAGCTGTACACCATTTGACGGGATTGGAATGTCGTTGGTGTACAAGATGAGGAGGAGGGGAGCTAGTACTGATCCCTGAGGAACACCAGCTTTAATGGGGCGCTGAGAGGATAACGTGCCTTCGTGTCTAAAATGAAAGGTACGATGTTGTAAGTAAGAGGCCACGAGACGTACTAGACGATCGGAGAGTCCTATTCTATATAATTTGAAAATAAGGCCTTCATGCCAGACTCGGTCGAAGGCTTTGGCAATGTCGAAAAAGACCCCGATTGTCTTTTGTCGACGTGGATAATAACCGCTGAAGATATATTCCACAATGCGGTGTACTTGTTGGGGACATGAGTGTTTCGCACGGAAACCAAATTGGTGTGGGATGACAAGGGGGTCACCGTCTGTGGGAAACAGATGGCGCCTCATTCGATTTTGAATTACTCTTTCAAAGAGCTTGCCCATGGCCTTGAGGAGGCTAATGGGAGATGACTGGAGGGAAGGTTAAGAGGTTTGCCTGGCTTGGGAATACCAATAACAGTTGCCTCTTTCCAAGTATTGGGAAAGTAACTAAGATTGAAGCAGGCGTTAAAGATAATAGATAAGAGGGTTAACACCTGCTCTGGAAAGTATTTAAGGGCTTGGTTCGATATGCCATCCGCGCCCGGAGCCTTTTTGGTCTTAAGTCCTTTGATGAGGGATGAGATCTCATCATTGGACACAGTGATAGAGTCAGAGATTGTGGGGGGTGAGTTCCGGCGGCGGACCTCATCCTCCACTTCCTGAATATGTGAGGGGTCGACAGGTTGAGAGCTAGGAGAGCATTGTGCGGCAATGCTGTCTGCAAAGCACTCAGCCTTTTCGTCGTCCTCGAAGGCAACCGTACCGTCGGGGCGGGAGAGAGGGGGAGTGTGAGTTATAGCGTCTATACGGAGGGCTCTAGCCATCCGATAGTACGCTGTATGAGAGGGAGATATATTCTCCATGAGTTCACTCCTTTGGAGGTCTCGAAATTCGGCAAGGCATAAACGGAGTTTTCGTTGAAGACGATTAGCCGTATGCCTATATTCGGGGGTGGGATATTTTGCTGCTCTCCGGAAAGCAGCTTTTTTAGCTTTTAATATGTTGCTAATATGTAGGGGAAGCCCACTATTATTAGCAACCGGGACGACCCTTTCATTCTCCTTAAGGCAGGATTTAACTAGGGTTGAAAGTGAATCGACCGCGGTGTCGATGTTTTCGGGACTGTCTAATTCTAAGTCTGACGATAGGTAATTAGGGGAGTCCTGTGAGTCCATAGCTTTAGCTAGGGACTCCTTGAAACCCTTCCAGTTAGTGAAGGTTTTCGTGGTTATAATAGGGAGTGGCTGATGGCCAAGAATAAGGGAGACCGGTCGGTGATCGGATCCTATATCGTCTAGTGTCTCAATTGACCTGAGGTTGAGTGAAACTCCTTTGAGTAACGCAAAATCTAGTACATCTGGGTTGTAATCGGTAGCATCGGGATAATGAGTTGCACCGAGAGGACTGTGGACGGTAAGGTCAAGAGACTGCGTGATATCAAGCTGCGTAGTATCAATATGAGAGCAATGTAGTGTCTTCTTGTAATAAATGGCCGTGCCGCCGCCTCGGCGGTCGGGCCTGTCATTACGAAGAAGAGAATAATTGTTAATTGAAAGGCCTATAGTGTCCCTAGATTTTAAGAATGTTTCCTATAAGAAGAGGATGTCGGCTTCGCGATCTCGAATGAAGAGCTTAAGCTCTGGGAGGTTATTTCGCAATCCGCGAATATTAAATGAAATAAGCGATAACCCTTTAGGCTTGACACGACCGTGACTATTAGGCAGAGCAGAAGGCTCTGTCATTGTGAGTTAAGTTAATTAAGTTAATTTAACTTACATGAACGCAATAAATTATTGTGCTCTACGAGAGCCAAAAGACGGTCCTGCGGGGACCTAGCAGCGCGCAATTTGCTTGCTAACACTGAAATTTCGTTAACGTCGATGTTCCTTATCGCGGCGTAAACCGTGTTAAGGTCGTCGGCGATTGTAGGCTGCTTCTGCTGCGGAGCAGAGGTTGCCTGCGGCGGATCTACCTTTTTTGGGCCCCAGGGAAAATCTGGAGCCTGCGAAGGCTTTGAGAAGCCCGGAGGTGGCCTAAGCGGCTCTTGTGGTGGTCTCGGGGGACCCTGAGGGGGTCGTGCAAAGCCCTGAGATGGCTGCGATACGCCTTGACGGGGCTTCCTAACATAAAATGCCGGAAATGAACGGTCATTTACCGGCGGCGGGACCTACCTATATAAGGAAATGCGAGGACGAGGAGCGCACGGGCATCCTCTGTAGCTTGCCGGATGTCCTGTCTACTGGCACAGGACACTCTTTAGTATTGTGTGGGTCCAGGCACTTAACGCACCTGGGTGGAGCGGAGCAATTGGCCGCCGCGTGACCGTATAGTTGGCAGCGGTGGCATTGCGCCGGGAAACCGCGCCTATGTGGTGGCTCAACTTTTACTCCAGACAAGCCGCACACAGTACGAACTTGCCGGAAGATAGTTTTTGCCTCCGGAACGTTGGCTAAGATGACAAAAACTAACGAGTATCTTAACCCGGTTCTGCTGTGCATTTTATGCACAGCCCCAACGGGAAATCCTTGTGACTTAAGGTCCTCAAGAATCTCCTCGTTGGAGAGTTCGTATGGGACGCCTCAGATGACGGCCCTGACTTTACGCTCTTCCAGAAGAGCATATGTGTGGTACGACACACGTTCGTTAGTAAAGAGCCTTGTAAGGCGGCGAAAATCGTCTAACGAATTCGGTAAAATTTTAATCGCTACGCCCATGTTCGTAGCTAGATCATATTTGATTCCCGAGTCGTAGCAGATCTTGCTAAGTCGGGTAAACTCTGCCTTGTCTCTCAAAAAGACAGGGGGCGGGACTTGTTTTTTCGCGAGTTTTCGAGCGCATCGCGAGGCCGGTTTAGTTGGCGCTGATATGTCTAACGACATCAGGGGGGTCGGGGCAGCGGCGGGGGCTGCGGAGGTAGACGTGGCAGCGGCGGGGGCTGCGGGGCTAGGGGGGTGGCACGGGCCGCTACGGCGGGGGGCGAACGATTTTTCGCGGCGCGCTTCGCTGCGCGCTTTGACGACACCGTGGTAAATGCAGATTCGTGCGAAGCACTGGTGTCATCGGAGTCAGAGGACTCCGATGTCCTGGTGCTTGACTCGGCGGCGGACCTCTTCCGGGAGGCAGATACTGATGTTGTCGACGCGGAGTCGGAGTGAGAGCACTCCATATCGATCTCTAGCTGGGCGATCGAGTTCTGGGACTCTAAGTGGGCCGCTATCCCGGGCGGCGGGACGATTGCCTTAGGGGCGGGAGAAGCCAGAAAGGCTAGGGCGGCAGCAAGCGCCTGCGGGTCGTCCATCCTGTTGATGGCGTCTAACAGGGACGATTTTAGGTCCTGAGTGAACATTTTAGAGGGATTTTAAACTATATAAACTAACGTAAGGGCGGGGGGTCACCGTACTCAAAAGTACGGGACGTTCGATACTCTGAAACTGTCCCCTGTCCTCAAAAGGACGGGGACTTGCTCTGAAGGGCAAGTGACGTATTCTAAGAAACAATATAATATGACACGTTATATATACTACACAAATAATTATAATAAACTAATAGACTTATAAAGTACTAATGTACTACTATTTTAAAAGCGGTCAGTCAGACCTCCCCGACCGAAGGCGGGGGGATAAGAACTGAGAGTTAGCTAGTATTCACTTACAGAGCTTCAACGCTATATAGTGCTAACACTGAGGAGCGCGGGGTGCGGGACGGGCACTAACGTAGGGACGTTAGCGCGCGCGGACTACCTGGAACAACCGCTTGAGAGCGATGCCACAGGTGAGATCGTTTCTTGTTATTCTACATGTCATATATATACATGTCTTGACATAGATATAATATTATGACATATACAACAGGTAACATAATTAACGCACTTTGAGAAAGTAGTTTGTTCAGAATCGTTTACTGAATCGATTTCTATCATTTTTAATAAAGGTAATTTTTTTATCCTAAAAATAATTGAAACTACGTAATTTACAGTCACACTAAACCTGTACAGTCAAAACAAACTGAAATTGACCGTAACTCAAGGCAATAATATTTGTATTAATACAAATTCCGTCATTCAATACATAATAAAGAAAATAGAACCTTATTTCAATTACGTTAAGGTCTTTACAAATACAGAAATTGGAGTGCCTTATAAGGGTCGCGGCGGCCAGGCCATTGACCTCCCAGATCACCTGATTTGACGCCTCTGGACTTTTTTATGGGGACGTATTAAATCAATAGTTTATTTAAGTGAGACAACAAGTGCCGAGGACCTAAAAATAGTAATGCTATGAGTAAACGACTTTAGAATATTGAAAAATGACACTCAATTGCTTTCTAAATTATTTTCTTTTTTTTTTAAACGTAACCTCCACACTAGGATATTCTCTTGTATTGTGGGGGCAGTGTACAAACATAAATTGCACAAAGACAAACATCCAGACCCGGAACAATTATTTGTAGGCCATACAAATTGTTACGGCCCTCAGTTGCCCCGACAGAAGTCGACTGTACTAGGGCCCATGAGTAGCACACTCGACGGGCAACCAGAGGGTTCGGGCCCAAATGGCCTATGGATAATTATTATGTAGTGGCTGGATAAACAAACACAAACTTACCGAGATCCGGCGGTAGGGTCGACCACAAGGTACCGTCAGGGATAAGTAGTGGTGCGTGTAAGTGTTGTAAGAAAGTGTGTGCATGTAACCTGACGTCACCGAGGTAATCGGGCAGCCAACCCACATGCGCTGCTCTGCTCCACAATGTGCGATCACTCCAGTGGACGTTCACTTTTATCTGAACTCAAGTCTAACGTCACTTAAATAACGTCAATTATAATCAAAGACGAACGCAACCTTCTCTCGGGTCACAAATCCTTAGCGTTCTACCCGACAAAGGAAAATGCCTTCGTATGGTATTAAAATGCCACACAAGCAACTCGTCGACGCAAATTAATGGCAATCAAAGTTAAGTTAATCACTCAAAAAACTCAAGGAAAGCCTCGTTATCACGTAAACACACGAAAAATACAACGCAATAAGAGGCAGTCTTAGCGCGACCTCACGATTCGATAGTAACTTCCAGACTTCCAACCGACACGGCCGCCGCGGTCAATTGAGTGCCCGCCGGCCCAAGCCGTCAAACCGGTTTTTAAACGTTAAGATTTGGCCTAAACACAAATATTGTTCCGTGCGGGATTCGAACCCGCGGTCCTTAGCGCTGCAACTCAATTGCTTAGCCACTGCACCACGGAGCCGTGGTGGATATTTTGAAAATGTATTAAAATACAAGTTGCATGAGAGTTTAGGCTATCAGTAAGTTAAATATTTGATTTTTAAAATTATTGTAATCTTGATTCACATCTTTTAAACACGCCGTCTTTGAATTATGTTGCCGTGATTGCCTCTTAGTTTTAGCAGTTCATTATTATTTACAATTACAATTAAAATTTTATGCAAACTCATAACATTTTGTAACGAATATTGCCTTGTATATTATCATATATATATATTGTATCATAATCAATAAACAAAATTATTCAGAGTCGAAAGTTCAATGCTTGAAAAGTGTGATTGAAAGATGCAATCAAATGTTTACTAGACTTAAATAAACAACTCAATGCACGGAGTTCGGACATCTGTTAATGTTCATAGATAGGTATTTCTTTAACGTAACCAATCATGTATTGTCGGCTTTTTTCTAGGCTCGCAAGACCTATACCTAGCGTTCGTGGTTTTGTACGGTGACCACAACATTGTTCCGGAATTAGTATAACTAATTTGATAAATAATCAATGCATAAACATGTTTAATTATTTAAAAAAAAGTCAGTGTATGTATTATGATTATAACATAATATACTAATTGGGGTGTCTGAGGGTGTGCGTTAATTATGTTATATATTGTATAAAATATTTCACATAGATACAATAATATAATGTCTTGATGACATTTTTATTTTTCAGTGATCACAAAAACAGTTAAGCTTGTGATAGATACTATAGTCTCAAATGTGTAATAAACAAAAAATAAAATACTAACGTATTTCATAGTGATCACATTATTTATTGGCTATCAAAATAAGTACCTTAATATTTATGTATTTAATGCCATAATCATAAACAACAACTAAGATCCGAACCGATCACTGACTTAGAGGTATAGGTATATATCTCTATGGTACCGGTAAAGAATTCATTGAGCACTGACCTTTATATTATGGAGTGTAGAGAGAAGGAGGACCATCTCTATATGTGAAAAGTGTCTCTAAAAACGTGTCCAATAAGGGTGGCGACAAAAAAAAATCGACACCGCGGTCAATTCACTCTCAACCCTTATTAAATCCTCCCTTAAGGAGAATGAAAGGGTCGTCCCGGTTGCTAATAATAGTGGGCTTCCCCTACATATTAGCAACCTATTAAAAGCCAAAAAAGCTGCTTTCCGGAGAGCAGCAAAATATCCCACCCCCGAATATAGGCGTACAGCCAATCGTCTTCAACGAGAACTCCGTTTCCGCCTCTCCGAACTTCGAGACCTCCAAAGGAGTGAGCTCATGGAGAATATATCTCCCTCACATACAGCGTATTATCAGATGGCAAAAGAGTAACCCGTCTAGCACGTTTTTATCTAGGTGGGCTCAACAGTATGTTGGGCCGACATAGTAAAATGTCCCTCCGAAATAAGCGAACCCTTTATAAGGTCTGTATACGACCCGTCATGTCTTACGCGGCCCCTATATTTGCGCACGCTAACCCCAAAATTATTAATGAACTTCAAATAGTTCAAAACTTTTTCTGTCGTCGAGCTACGAACGCACCTTGGTACGTCCGTAATGCCGACCTCCATTGGGATTTAGAAATCCCTATAATACAACAATTCCTTAAAAAACTCTCTGAGAACTTCTTCAAAGCCTCAGAGTCACATTCCAATAAACTTATTCGTGAGGCAGCTATTTATGCAGCCCCACCTCCCTCTCGCTATCGAGTCTGCAGGCCGAGGAACTCCCTCCCGGACCCGCCTAATAAAATTTCAAACGACCTGAACTGCCTCCTGGCGGCTCAGGCCAACTCATAATAAATTTTCATAATTAATTTGCCTTAGTAGGCTCTCCCTCAGCGGCTCGTAGCCGCCTGCGCTCTCTTCTCCCAAAAGAGGGTCGCTTCCGATCCGGCATAAGAAGCTTAAACAGCTGCTTGCCAGTCCCCACAGGCGGTTTTTAGCGGGTATCACTTAGGTCCCACGTAGGTAGATACAGTGAGTCCCGCATCACCTCGACAGACCGGCTGTCGTCTTACTCTGAAGTTAATAGTTGAGTGTTATATCCCTTATAGTGGCGGTGTAAGAATATCCACGACCTCCTATCTTCCCGTGGGTGTCGTAAGAGAGGACGAAACGAGGGAAACAAATCAAGAGATAGGCAGCAGCGTTTTCCTAATAACGACTAAAAATAAAAATAAACTGCGGTTGCCAACCCGCTCCCTAAGCGTGGCAACTATGGCAATATACCTCCCATGGCAAGAGTTATATAGAGACGCCCCAATCGCCGGCGGCCCCGCTATTCCTGGCTACTGTGGCGACCATGGTAACAGCGACCCAGGAGGTGCTAATAATTTCCGTTGGTTGGTTCGATTGCTACCTAAGACTACTGGATCTGGCAAAATATAACCCACACACCCTGAGGACTGACGAGAAGATCTTGGCGTTGGAAGAAGAGATAGACAAGTTGCGCTGGGATGTTTTAGGATTATCTGAGGTCTCAAGGGAGGATGAGGACACGGTAATCCTCGAATCCGGTTACTTGTTCTTTTACCGGGAGGACGACCATCTGTCCCGAGGAGGTGTCAGTTTCATCGCCAACAAGTCTCTCGCACAGATTGGGAGTTTGTCGCCAAAAGTAAAAGAAACTTTATACTCTAAATCACCAAACACGCCAACTTAGGCACATACCAATTAGGAGGTGGATGGAGGAAATGTATGAGGATTAGGAGTGAGGCGTATTTATCCTAACAGATTAATACCTATAATCTAATAAAAACTGTTAGTGTGTGTGTGTGTGCATGTGCATGTGCGTGGGCGTGTGCGTGTGCGTGAGTGTGTGCATGTGGATGCGTGCGCGTGCATGTGCGTGCGTGCGTGCGTGCGTGCGTGCGCGCGTGCGGGTGTGCGTGCGTGTGCGTGCGCGTGTTTGTTCGTGCGGGTGCGTGTGCGTGTGTACGCGTGCAGGCTTGCGAGCGTGCGTGCCTGCGTGCGCGTACGTGCGATCGCGTGCGTGTGCGTGCGTGCGCGTGCGTGCGTGCTTTCTTGCGCGCGTGCTGGTGTGCGTGCGTGTTCGTGCGGGTGCGTGTGCGTGTGTACGCGTGCAGGCTTGCGAGCGTGCGTGCCTGTGTGCGCGTACGTGCGATTGCGTGCGTGTGCGTGCGTGCGCGTACGTACGCGTGCGTGTGCGTGTGTAAGCGTGAGTGCGTGCGTGCGTGCGTGCTTGTACGTGCATTCGTGCATATGTGTGTTTGTGTATGTGTGACTGTAGGTGCAAAAATGGGATAGCATATGGATTATTTTTATATTATTTTATTTAATAAACAAATATATATTTGATGGATAGACTATTTAATTATGTGACGTAGAATGTTTTCCGTGCTATAATAATTTTTAAAGATGGTCGGTAAGTATTTTTTTGCTATCGAGATAGTTAAGCCAATGAGAGTTTAATTTTTTATTTAAATAATCGGAAATATATCTTGATTGGGCACTACACTGTCTCTCAGCAAATTTAGATTTTATATAAATTTGTTTAAGATCATCACGTCATCATAATGATGATGACGTGATGATCTTGGGATCATTTGGCGAGTTAGAATGTGTTTTTAAAATTGTCTATAAGATATATAGTTGTCTAAGCGTAAGAACCTTACCTTTTTCATACAGTGGTTCGGTATTAAATTTAATAGGCTTAAGATACATAACGCATACTAACTTTCAGAAGGTATCGTTGTCCTCTTTCTATGTTCAGTACGTTAGTTTTTGTCGCTCCTCCCCATACCGTAATGCAATATCCTAGGACGGAGCTAAAGTTGTATATCAACTTAGTCGATGAACGCAGTTTTTGACGTGACAACGTCTTATAAATCGATGAAGCTGGCTGCACGCACGAAAAAACATGACTCATGCGGCGTTACCTAGGCGTTCCATTTAAAGTGCAAGCGAGAGCGCGAACCGAGCGACAAAGAGGCACAATCGGCCTCTGCGTTCGGCATGTCTGCATGGACAGCTGTTATACAATAATACATTTACATGTTTTCGTCAAGTATGACGTGCAGTGAAAAGTGAATGTGGTGTCAATTTTTTTTTATAGGATAAGGGTGACAAACGAGTACACAGTCCACCTGATGGTAAGTGGTTGCTGCGGCCCATAAACATCTACATCTATCCTCGTTTGCGAATCAAAATGCAGATGCGTTGTCACCCGTGAGGACTAAGATGGAATGCCTCATTTCCAGTAAAAAGGGCCTCCGGCCACCTGCACTCACCAAGCGAGACGCAGAGGTAAAACTCTACTTCACGCTGGTATTCTGTGAGGTCGTGGTACCACCCCGGTTCGAGCCGGCCCATCCGTGCGACAGCAATTCTGCCGCGTGGCTCTACCACTGTTAAGTCAATTGTTTATAGCAACGATAATTGCGGCGATAAAGGTCAGGTTTCTTATGACGTTGTCACGTTCAACTATCGTCAGTAAACCGACTTTACAGACAACCGATTTTTGATTGTTTTTATAGGATAGGGTGACAAGCATGGGCATGCAACTTCAGATTGCAAAATCCGGACTTTTTTGACATCCGATTTTCTGAATTTTTTAGTACCATGTTTAAGGTAACTCGGTTACAAATAAGAGAAGAAATAAATAATTAATTCTATTTTTATGACATTAATTTAGTACATAATATATTAATCAGTCTTTTTTCGAAAACGAGATCTTAAAAACATGAAAGCGTCAAGTGTCTCATCGTTAAGACGTGATCTTATTTTATAACAGAACATGCTAGCCGTGGAAAAATCTCTCTCAGACTCAACACTGGTCGGCAGTATGGAAAGCAACCTGTTCAGAACTTGTTTCTTTTCTTTTCTTTTTTTGTTTCTTTTTAACTTGTCTCCACGACCTCCACCTTTTCCAAATAAAGCCATTTCAACGTGAATCATTGAAGGCAAATCAGTTGCGCTGATTACACTCGTTGACTGGTGTTGATCACTACCCACATTTGCAAGAGAAAGTTGGCGATTGAGCTTTTCTTTAAAACTGAGCGGCGATGGATCAGAACTACCGCACAGAGTTTCTTAAGTAGAGATCGTATTAGTCGACGTGGTCGTGCAATCGTCAATATCCAGGGATGCAGCTTGATAGAACACATTTTTAATTTTTTCATACGTAGGTTTTTTAAATATATCTTCGTCTTCCTCAGTCTCATTTAAAAATTGATTAGGGTTGTGTAAGTATTCTAAGGCGCCGACAACATTATAGAGTCGCCTCTCTTTAATCCTCCGTTTCAATTAAATTGCCAGTTCCCTGAAAGACATCATGTCTTGGCTGTCTAATGATTTCATCAAAAATGTGAGAGCTGTATCCACCGTTAGAATGGTAGCATCTCTGCGGCAGAGTACTTCCACAGTAGTTTTGATCATGTCCAAACAAATTTGCAGATTTTCTAGACATAAGATTTCTACGTCTGAGAATTTAATACCAGATTTCATATCAATCAATGCCTTCTGTATTTTAGCTTTAAAATCGTTTCAGCATAATTGATAGACTGCTCCACCTGGTTTTACAGTCTAGGAGTAGTAGTAACTCTTTTCCAAATTCAGCTTGGACATATTTTTGGAGCGTGGCGTCGTTCTTTGTCGGTGAGTTTTTAAATATCTTCACCACTGACCTGACTTTTTTAAATTATTTTCTTATATTCATCACTCAGCACTCCGTGTCTCCGTGAATGCTCAACAACCAATTCGTCAACGTCATCATCAGTTTTCATCTGAGTCAGAGTCTGAGCATGGTTCCGGATCCGCACGTGGTTGTTGATTTTTATTTGCACGGTCAAACATCTTGTACAGTCAGTTGTACACAGTATGCAAGGCATAATTGATGAAACGGAACTGGCAGAATACGCTAACAGCTGTCAGTTGTCAATCCAATGATGTCATTGTCCAAACAAATTCCGAAAGGATCTAAGCTTATTTCTATGAGTGAAACATTAGCTTCAGCTCCCATAGACGCTACAATCCTTACTGATCCCAGATTTTTGCAGACATTTTCGCCATCATCATTTTGAAAATGAATATTTAAATTTAGGTATCGATGGGATTTAATTGAGGAACTCATCAAGAATGATTGAACACTTGGTATTTTTAGTCTTCATAACTTTTATCTCTACATTAAGAGACAATTTTTCTGTGTCACACATGTCCATTATCATTTTTTTTATAATTTGGTGACTTTGGGGTGCCTTCTTTATAATTTTTTTGCATCAACTGTCTGAGATCTGCCGACGAACAAAATACTTTTAGCGGTAACCCGTCTAAAACGACCATTCTTGATATAACGCTAGTTAAAGAGTCTTTGCTTTCATAATAGTCGGTCATTTTTTGCTTTTTAGCAAATGGAACACAACTTTTGCTAGTTAAAGCCATGGGTGTGTCTTTTTGTTAAGAATTGGTGCTGACACTTTCGTTACTTTTTACATTAATGGAGTGTTTCTTATGTAAGTGGGTGTGTAATGTTGACGTGCTTCCACTTATTTTCAAAATGCTATGACAGTGTTTGCATTTTGCCTTTTGCCCATCCGTCGTTCTTAAAAAGTGATGCCATAGGCTGCTCTTGTCACTTGACTTTTTGGTATAATCTATGAACTCTATTTTTCATCTGGTTTACCTAAAAATAAAAAAAAGTATGTAATGTTTTATTAATTCATTTACATATGCATATAAATAGATAGACACCCACCATATATCAGTTATTGACCTACTGCAGAATAAAACTTCATACAGTTTAAAGTTAAGACGAAAAATGTATAGTATTGTAAAAACAGGAGTCTCTATAAAACCCACTCGATAAGCAAGCAGCAACCGTGAAAGATTATTTATGTAATAAATAATTGTTAGTATCTCCTTTAGTTTTTTCTTAGTGACAGAATAAATGTTACTTTAACTGAATAAAAATTAAAGATAGTAAAGGATTATTGACATCTTTCACGGTTACGCAAATGAAACATTTTACTTATCAATATAGTTTATATCTATTTACACCGGGAAACTAACCATTTCATTGCTTTATTTATAAATTTAAAGCCACCACATCGCGTCATTCACACCATACATACAAATATATTGGTAAATCCAATTGGGCATACCTTAAGCGCATTAAAAAAATACGTATAACATGATTATACGGAATTATTAAAGTAATTTAAATACATTTCGACAGCACTATCGGCTTTAACACCCTCGAAAACCATGAAAATGACACCCATGATGAAAAAATTGATACCCATTGCAGTCGCCACCTTGGATTTACATTTCGACAACCCTATCGGCTTCAACTCTCTCGAAAACCATGAAAATGACACCCATGATGAAAAAATTGATACCTATTGCAGCCGCCATCTTGGATTTACATTTCGACAGCACTATCGGTTTCAACACCCTCGAAAACCATGAAAATGACACCCAAGATGAAAAAATTGATATATTTTGCAGCCGCCATCTTAGATTTACATTTTGACAGCACTATCGGCTTCAACACCCTCGAAAACCATGAAAATGACACCCATGATGAAAAAATTGATACCTATTGCAGCCGCCATCTTGGATTTACATTTCGACAGCACTATCGGCTTCAACACTCTTGAAAACCATGAAAATGACACCCGAGATGAAAAAATTGATACCTATTGCAGCCGCCATCTTGGATTTACATTTCGACAGCACTATCGGATTCAACACCCTCGAAAACCATGAAAATGACACCTAAGATGAAAAACTTGATATCTATTGCAGCCGCCACCTTGGATTTACATTTCGACAGCACTATCGGCATTAGCACCCCCGAAAACCATGAGAATGACACCAATGATGAAAAAATTTATATCTATTGCAGCCGCCATCTTGGATTTACATTTCGATAGCACTATCGGCTTCAACACCCTCGAAAACCATGAAAATGACACCCATGATGAAAAAATTGGTACCTACTTCAGCCGCCATCTTGGATTTACATTTCGACAGCACTATCGGCTTCAACACCCTCGAAACCCATCAAAATGACACCCATGATGAAAAAATTGATACCCATTGCACTTTGGATTTACATTTCGACAACCCTTTCGGCTTCAACTCTCTCGAAAACCATGAAAATGACACCCATGATGAAAAAATTGACACCTATTGCAGCCGCCATCTTGGATTTACATTTCGACAGCACTATCGGTTTCAAGACCCTCGAAAACCATGAAAATGACACCCAAGATGAAAAACTTGATATCTATTGCAGCCGCCACCTTGGATTTACATTTCGACAGCACTATCGGCATCAGCACCCCCGAAATCCATGAAAATGACACCAATGATGAAAAAATTTATATCTATTGCAGCCGCCATCTTGGATTTACATTTCGATAGCACTATCGGCTTCAACACCCTCGAAAACCATGAAAATGATACCCATGATGAAAAAATTGGTATCTACTTCAGCCGCCATCTTGGATTTACATTTCGACAGCACTATCGGCTTCAACACCCTCGAAACCCATCAAAATGACACCCATGATGAAAAAATTGATACCCATTGCAGCCGCCACTTTGGATTTACATTTCGACAACCCTTTCGGCTTCAACTCTCTCGAAAACCATGAAAATGACACCCATGATGAAAAAATTGATACCTATTGCAGCCGCCATCTTGGATTTACATTTCGACAGCACTATCGGTTTCAAGACCCTCGAAAACCATGAAAATGACACCCAAGATGAAAAAATTGATATATTTTGCAGCCGCCATCTTGGATTTACATTTTGACAGCACTATCGGCTTCAACACCCTCGAAAACCATGAAAATGACACCCATGATGAATAAATTGGTACCTAATTCAGCCGCCATCTTGGATTTACATTTCGAAAGCACTATCACCTTCAACACCCTCGAAAACCATGAAAATGACACCTATGATGAAAAATTTTATACCTATTGCAGCCTCCACCTTGGATTTACATTTCGACAGCACTATCGGCTTCAACACCCTCGAAAACCATGAAAATGACACCCATGATGAAAAAATTGATATCTATTGCGGCCGCCATCTTGGATATACATTTCGACAACCCTATCGGTTTCGACACCCTCGAAAAGCATGAAAATGTCACCCATGACAAAAAAAAATTATACTACTTACTTTTAGTACGTACTACTATTATTTATTCTGTGCTTTTAAATATTGTAATAAAAAAATCTCTTATTATTATTATAATCAAGTATTTAAGAAATTTGGTTATTCGAATATTGTGTATTTGTACAGCATAGTGTGTATCTTTTTGACCCGCGGAAAACAACCGAAACAATGTCCACTAACGACGGCGACTGAAGCCGAACTAAACTTAATACAAAGGTACTCTGTGAACTAAACTACTCAGTGGTAAAGTTGGGCGTTATAACATACAACAGATAATATATTTCATTATATATTTGTAATCTTACAACACATTAGAAAAATCAACCATTGCCTGTTATAATATATTCATTATCGTTAGAAAGCGCCATCTAACAAAAGTAACAGTAACAACTATTTGTGATTTGCGTGTGCGCTAGCTAGTTTACGGTCTAGCCGTCGGCCGAGACGCGGCGCCTCAATCGCAGTCAATCTACACTACACACTACATTCATTATGTCACAAGGATTGCGTATAGTTCACACTAATTTAAACTCTTGGACAGCATTATAAGAGCTTATTTTATTAACACTAAAGTATAACGATAAACAAATATATTTGCTTGTATTTCGTTCATTGCTAGCTGTTGTGCCTGTTGTTTAATTTTTTGGCTGTTATAATATATTAGTCTTTAGCTAGCTGTCTAGCTGAGATGACAATGACACTGTTATCTGTTATATACGTAATGTTTTGATAGCAGGTGCTCCATATTACGTGCCGAAGCCGTTGTTGTTTTTGTATGTTTTTTGTTAAGTTTTAAACCTAAAGTAATTGTAAATGTTTAGTGTAATATAGATAGGATTTTGCATGTCGTATATGTATAAAAGTGCATAGAAATATTGCGCCAGTTTAGTGCAGCCGTTTGGAACTATTTTATATTCCAAAATATAGATGAAAAAAGCAGTGTGCAATTATTGCAAAAAACTTTATCTTTCAAAAGAACAATTACAAATTTAAAGCTTTTTTTATATTATAACAACAAACAACAAAACGCTTACACAGCCGACAACTGAACTGAACTAACCGCGTGTACAATGTAATATTTGAAACTGTTATAATATATTATAACAGTTTAAAACAACAGTTAGAAAAATATATTACAACATCTTAACGAATTAGAAAAATATAACAGTTTCGCCCACTTTTACTCAGTGGCTGTAGATCCCCATTTACAGAAACAATTTATATACGAGGCAACCAAATCAACGAAAATTTCGCCATTTTGGAGCCGAAAAAAATTAATTATAGCTAAACAAAACAAAATTACACTGCCATTTACATTCAGTGGCTTCCCACATGATAGATGAAGAGATTAAAAAATAGATTGAGTTAAACAATTGATATTTTCAAAAGTTATAGTGTTTATAAGCCACAGGGACATGATAAATCCACACCATAAGCCACTAAAACCCTTTTTTTATTTAAAAATAGCAATTAATCGATTTAAAAAAATTATTAATAAGTTCAACAATCATTTATATTTCTAACAATGTGCTTTTTATATCATTTATATGTATAATATGATTGCTAGATACGATTTTATTCGATAAAATGTTGGAATTTTAATTTTTAGGCGATAGTAGAACATTACCTTGCGCTTTCGCTTAAGGTATGCAATAAACACATAAATATAGTTTATAAAATTATATACTTACTTGTTTGTGTAGCGCACGTCGCTTTGCACATGTACGCATACGAATTCACACGATAGATGACAAACAATTCAACACGACCATTTCCTATGAAACTTGCTGGCCGACTGATTCAGATTCAGAGAGTCTCCAGCTCTCCAGTATTATATATTAGTCTATGCGACTGAGCGTGAGTATCATGACAGTGAGCGAGCGGGGCAGCGGGGTGCCGCGCTGGCGGGTCGCGGACTCGCCACAGAGTACCTTCATATATACATCCCCTATATATAATGTACTCTGTGATATATACTGAAAGGACTCGCGGAACGCCACGCCGGCGGGGCGCGCGCTTCTCACCTCGTTGCTCGGTTTATTGCTTTATATGGGCCTTAGAGTATTCAACTAAATATGGGCATAAACAGAGTCAATCACGGATTTCACGCCAAATTCGCTCAAACAAAGTACCAATAGCCAAATACCTAATCCTACCAATTCAAAATATTGTTCGAATTTGCGTAGTAGAGTAGGTAATACCTATCTACCCATTACTTAGAATGAAAATTTGTGCATAAATGTAAAATATTATCCATTGAATTCAATTTTGACTAAAATTCGAAAAAACCGGATTTGAGTTTCAAAAACCGGATTTAAAAACTCTAAAAAAATCCGGATTTTTCAGTTATTTTTAAATTTCGAAGAATCCAGATTGCAATCTCTACATGCAACTTAGAACATTATTTTACGAACAAAATGGTACGTTTTATGTGCTTCCATCTACATTCCGAAGCGCTAGGCTAGATTTATTTTAATCTCACTAGAGGGCATACTTATATATTTATTTATTTATTTATAATTAATTACAACGGCTTGCGCCAATGACAGTAATTAATAGGTAAAACTAAACATATAACATAATTAACATAATTCAAAAACAAATAACAAGTCAGAGATCAAACATACTTAACAATAACTAGAGGAAATAAAATAATATAAAACAGAATAAAGTGATAAGAACATACAACTTATTTACCTAACAAAAATGGCTTTCACATAACATGAGACAGTTTGACATGATCACCTTGAGTGTGTCATTAAAGATGTCACATTCCGGGACTGTCTCCATTAAGGAGTTTAAAGCACCATGCATGCGACACAACGGGGATTGCGCGCGCGACACAGTGCGGCAATGGGATGTGGCGAACAGCCGGTGTCGTCGAGTAGGCCTATGACGCAAGTAGTTGTTAGGCACATAAAGTGTACACAAAGTATTGTGCAGCTCTGGGGAATCTACCATGCTCCTTAAAATTTTTATGGCTATTAGGATCTGATCTCTGGCTCTACGCACTGAAAGGGAATTATATCCTAACATTTCTAGCAACAAAAGAGTAGGATACATAAATGGATAATATCCGTAAATCTTCTTATATAAAAAACGCAGGAAGGCTTTCTGAACCTTTTCAATCAACAATTCATATGTGGATTCGTGGGGATTCCAGACGGCTGCAGCAAATTCTAACTTACTTCTAACTAGACAGTTAAATAATAATTTGATGACAATAGGATCATTGAAATCACGGACATTTGTATATTAAGTCTTTGCATACGTAATAATCCATGCGCACTACGCAGTTAGTAGTGGTCACTGCTAGTTACGCTTAAATTGTTATTAATATTTATTGAACATTATTTAGTTTTAGAAAATGACGGTTTATCTGTTTTCAGGCAATGAAAAACTGTTAAAATATCATTAGAATACGAAGGTAAATTTCGCCACTACGTACAAGGTTATAATAGCTCAGGTGGTTCGAGACCGGATGTGTTTATTTATTTTCTTTTTTTTTCAAGTTCCATCTTTTGTAAGAATTAAGCACCATCTGTTGGGCAAAGCACGACACTAACGAAAATTAAATTTGAGTCGCGCATCTATTTCTAGCATATATACAGTAATCTATGGTGACAAGCGAGCAAACAGTCCACCTGATGGTAAGTGGTTGCTGTGACCCATATACATCTACATCTATCTTCAGGAAAGAATCAAGTTGAAGATGCGTTGTCACCCGTGAGGAATAAGATGGAATGCCTTTTTTCCAGTAAAAAAGGGTCTCCGGTTCTCTACACTTACTATACGAAACACAGTAATGTTAAGCTACTATTTTACGCTGGTATTCTGTGAGAGCGTGGTCCTACCCTGGTCAAGCCGACCCATTCGTGCTACAACTATACTACTAATATAGCTGTAGCATGGCTCTACCACGTATAAAATGTCCAAGTAAGCTTACGAATTCTGCGATTTACGTATTTATTTATTCACAAATTGCGTTACATGTGACTTAGTGACTAAACAAAACATGCAAGTTCTAACAATCACATGCACCTCGAAAGGCATAGCAATGTACAGGAAAGGGGCAGACACTTAAAATTATTTTCTTCAATGTACTCATTAATTAAACCTGGTCGAGCCCCGACGGTTCGACAAAAAATGAGATTGACTTCATTATGACGACCAGACGACAACTGTTCAGTGATGTCTCAGTGATCGCGAGGGTGAAAACCGGCAGCGATCACCGAATGGTTAGAGGCACACTGAACCTAAATGTTAAGTTGGAGAGGTCTCGTCTGATGAAGTCAACGCTCCGTCCCCCTCGTGCTCTAATCCAAAGTCCCGTAACCTTTCAGCTCGAGTTACAAAACCGTTTTCAGTGCCTAGTAGACTGCAATGAAGTGGACGATATGAATGACAATCTCGTGGAAACTGTCCATGCGGTCGGAGCTAAGTTCTGCAAGACCCGCCGCAGAAGAACACAAAAACTCTCCGATCACACTCTTAATCTCATGGCTGTTAGACGGGAGATGAGGCTACATTCTTCAACAGATTTGACAGCATACAGGCACCTGAACAGACAGATCTCTAAATGCATGCGGCGAGACTTACGCAACTTCAATACAGCTCGTATTGAAGAAGCGATCGAGCGGAACCAAGGCTCCAAAGTCTTTGCCAGAGATCTGTCTGCCAGAAAGAGCCAACTGTCAAAGCTGAAGACCGAATGTGGCAACATCGTTTCCGGGGCACCTGAGATTTTGAGTGAGATTGAGAGGTTCTATGGGCAGCTGTACACGTCATCGTTGGAGCCACACGCAAGTGTGAGTAACGATCCAAGAGCGAGTCTTCTTCGACACTATTCCGAAGATATCCCGGACGTCAGTCTGAGCGAGATTAGAATGGCTCTCCAGGACCTTAAAAACGGCAAGGCCCCAGGCGAGGATGGAATTACAGCGGAGCTTCTGAAAGCGGGTGGAAGACCGGTACTTGAAGTCCTTCAGAGGCTCTTTAATTCCGTCCTCCATGGTGGCATTACACCGGAGGCGTGGAGCAGAAGTGCGGTGGTCTTGTTCTTCAAGAAAGGTGACAACGCTCTCTTTAAGAACTACAGACCGATTTCCCTTCTGAGCCGCGTCTACGTGCTGTTTTCGAGAGTCATTACGAATCGTCTCGCGTGCAGACTTGACGACTTCCAGCCTCCCGAACAAGCCGGTTTCCGAAAGGGCTTTAGCACCATAGACCACATACATACCCTACGGCAAATTGTACAGAAGTCCGAAGAGTACAGTTTGCCACTATGTCTGGCGTATGTGGACTATGAGAAAGCCTTTGATTCCGTCGAAATTTGGGCGGTGCTGCAGTCCCTTCAGCGGTGCCAAGTTGACTGTCGGTATATCGAAGTGCTGAAGTGTTTGTACAGTAGAGCTACGATGGCTATCCGAGTACAGAACCAGAGTACGAAACCTATCCAATTGCAGAGAGGTGTAAGACAGGGTGACGTTATATCCCCGAAACTCTTCACCGCTGCATTGGAAGACGTTTTCAAGCTTCTGGACTGGAAAGGATATGGAATTAACATCAATGGCGAGTACATCACTCACCTTCGATTTGCCGACGATATAGTCCTCATGGCAGAATCGCTGGAGGAACTAAGCACTATGCTCAATGACCTCAATAGTGTCTCCCAACGGATAGGTCTTAAGATGAACATGGACAAAACAAAGATTATGTTTAATGTCCATGTCACACCTATGCCGGTAGTTGTTGGGAGCAATAAGCTCGAAGTTGTTGACGAGTATGTTTACCTGGGACAAATAGTCCGACTAGGTAAGTCCAACTTCGACCGAGAGGTCAATCGACGGATTCAACTCGGCTGGGCAGCGTTCGGGAAGCTACGACACATCTTCTCGTCAGAAATACCAGTTGCCAGTGATGACTTACGGAACTGAGACGTGGTCCTTCACTGCTGGCCGTATGAGGAAGCTCAAGGTCGCTCAGCGAGCTATGGAGAGGGCTATGCTCGGAGTTTCACTGCGTGATAAACTTAGGAATGAGGATGTCCGCAGTAGAACCAGAGTAACCGACATAGCCCAACGGATTAGTAAGCTGAAGTGGCAGTGGGCCGGCCATATAGCTCGAAGAACCGACAACCGATGGGGAAGAAAGGTTCTCGAGTGGCAGCCTCGTACCGGTAGGCGAAGTGTAGGGCGTCCCCCCACAAGATGGAGTGACGACCTGGTAAGACATGCAGGAAGTCGATGGATGCAGGTGGCTCAGGACCGTGCTTTGTGGCATTCTTTGGGGGAGGCCTATGTTCAGCAGTGGACTTGTGAAGGGCTGTAATGATGATGATGACTCATTAATTGAATAATAAACTTTTTTAATAAATATATCCAGTGCCAGCCTGAGGCAAGTTTTAGGATGATACGAGACACAATTATGGCGCCCCCTTGCTTGCCCCTAATATATACCAGTTGTACGTACACATGCAAGCATGAAACTAGAAAGATCTCGACAACATCTTAAGTCTATGTCTAACTTTTCGATTAAAAAAGCCATGTTCGTGGTATTTTAGGCACTGCACTCCTTACGGTATCTATAGGAACCGTTGATGTAGAATGAAAAAACAAAATTAAAAAGGAATTAAGGTAAATTTATTTAAATAAATCATAACAACAATAGACAATAAAACATAATTAAGTCAACATTCATTAAAGAGATCGATAAGCATAATTAACTTTAGAACTTAATGTAACAGTGCTTATTAAAAACAAACTCTTCAGACTTAGCCTAAGGTAAACGCACCAGTGATGGACAAGGAACCAATAATGGACGAAAAAAAACCTGTTATAATAAGGGCGGGAATTAATTTTATTATACTATCAATATTTTACCATAGACATAAGTCGTCGAGCTGCCAAATTTTGACGTTTCATTCACTTCCAACTTCCATTTTATAATACAAAATGGCGTGGGGTAAATTGGTGCACGTGTTATTGAAAGCTTTTGTTATGGAAATAGTTAATGAGGAAGGTAGAAAGTTTATTCGTTAATTTATTATTGCTTTATTTGAAACAAAATCTATTTTGTTTGTTGGATTGACTATGAAATCAAGATAAAGACGTAGGTACTGTGCTTTTACTCTTGACAGGGTATGTTTCACGTTATTTTGTCAATGTTTATTACTGGTGCACTGAAGTTGAATAGTTGCAATAATAGATAAATGACCAAACTAGTTTTTTTATTGTTTATTGAGATTTTTAATAAATTTTACTCCTTTTTAAATTCTTTATTAAAAGCTAGTTGAGATTTATGAAAATATTGATGTCTACCATTAATAGACGCCTGTGTCCATTATTGGGTATTGCATAGAAATCCAGTTATGGACTCAATGTCCAGTAGAATAAGTAATACAGAAATTTTCCTTTTATTTTAGAAATGGTGCCTAAAAAAATGTATACACCGCAACAAATGGGCTGAGCTATCGAAGCTTTTAAGCTTCGATAGCTCAGCATAGCTGTGTCAGATATTTTTGCGCCTTTTCTAATGAAAAGGCGCAAAAATATCTGACACAGCCAAAAACGTACCTAGAATAACATTGCATAATAAAATCACAGGAAAAAGTCCCGTAGAGTGTCCAATGGGGTCCCGTAGAGTGTCCCCAGTACAATTTTATCGAAGGAAGAAAACGTTCTAGAAGATTGGATAATAGATATGTCAAATAAACATATTCCAATAACCAGAGAGGAATTATTAGATAATGTTCAACGTATAATAGTCGACAAAAAGCAGGAGACTCCTTTCACTAATAATAGACTAGGCAAAAAATGGTATTCCTCTTTTATGAAAAGACACCCTACGATTGCTGAACGTACTGCTCAAAATTTATGCACGGCAAGGGATAATGTTACTCAAGAGAACATTGAGAAATGGTTTTCAGAAGTTGAGACTGATTTGAAAGAAAGAGGACTAATTGGAATACTGAAAAATCCTCAAAGGCTTTTCAATACCGACGAAAGCGCGTTTTTTTTAATCCAAAATTAGGACGTGTCGTTTCTAAAAAGGGCGATAAAATGTATATGGTTCTTCAGGAGATGATAAAGAAAATTTAACAGTTCTGGTTACTGGAAGTGCAGCAGGAGAGCTCGCACCTACTGTGATTGTTTTTAATTATGCAAGGATACCGTCATCAATTTCAAAAACTTTTCCTGATGACTGGGCTATTGGTCGTTCAGAAAGCGGATGGATGTGCTCAAGGACGTTTTTCGAATATGTGACGAATGTGTTCAATCCTTGGCTGACTAACAAAAATATTGAAAAGCCACTTTTATTTTTTCTGAATGGACACAAGTCACATATGACTTTGCACCTGTCTAATTTCTGCTCAGACCCAGTACCCAGATTTGGTCCAGAATTTGTAGACATGAGTAAAATCAAATCTCAAAACAGACAGAATATTGATTCTGCTCGCCACAACAACGAGAACAAGATTGAAGGAACTTTGTCTTGTGCCAAACTGAGGCTTTTCAAAGATCTTTATTACAAAAGTCGCCTTGAAGTGGAAAATCTTCTGCCAAATGAACATGAATCTCTGCATTTGATTAAGACCAGTAGTAAGCAAATTCTCGATCATGATGTAAGAAATGAAGTATCGGCACCTACTAACTCCGTTGAAACATCAAATCACGTATTAGAAACTGATTATCAACATGAAAACCATCTCCAAAAGAAAATTATTCAATTGGTGTCTTATCCCATTACACGAACGATTCCGAACCAAACGCTTTCTCACAAAATATTTGCTTAGCCAAAAAACATCAGATCTCAAATGCAGGCCAGGAAGAATTACCAGATATTGATGAATCATTATCAAGAGAAAACGAGACTATTGCTGTCTTATCTCATAATAAGAACGATTCTGAACCAGGCACTTATCTACAAAACAACTGTTTATCCAAATAAATTTCAGATCTTGATACTTCAAATGCAGGCCAAGAAGACTTAGCAGCCACTAATAATTCTTTACCAAAAACAAACGAAACTGTTGCGGTCTTTTCTCAGAAGACAAACAATTCCGAACCAAGCACTTCAACTCTCAATACCTGAAACGAGCGAAATGCAAAACAGGGAAATTTAGAGTTCTTTGACAAAACACCTATGAAGATTAATAACCCTTGCACTTTAAATTTTGTTATACCATCGCCTTTTAAACGAAGCTTATTTTGGCCAGAAACTGATGAAATAACAAAAAATAAGAAACGCAAATTAAAAGAGAAAATTCCATTTACGATTACAAGCCCTGCATGGAAGGCGTACAATACTAAGAAGGAAGAAGAAAAAAGAAAACAAATAGAAGAGAAGGAATTGCGAGCAAAACAACGAGAAGAAAATAAAATGAAGAAACTTAATAAGAAGAAAAAAGTTTCAAATAAACGAAAAAACGGAGTTGAATCATCTGAAATTGAGGAGGAAATCATTTACGCTGAAAGTGACGAAAGTATATTGACTGAAGGATCGGAATCGGACGATCCACCGAAAGCAATGTACTCAAGTACATTGCTTTCGTCACAAAAAGAACTATCAAAGAGAAATTATGTGATAGTTTTATATGAAACGCAACATTTTCTAGGAGTCATTGAAAATACAAATAGAAATGAGTTTTAAGTAAGCACGATGACCTTTTCAACAGGAAACACTTACAAATGGCCAGATAAACCCGATATACTGTAGTACCATAAAAGTTTGCATCATTTTATATTCCAAATTTAATATTTCATAGTTAATTTAACATAGGCTTCTCATGATTCATGTTCATTACCAGGTGTCCATATGTGGTTCTTGTTTATTACTGGCTGTCCATAATAGGTTCTTGTTTATTACTGGGTGTCCATTACTAGATTTTTGTTGTCCATAACTGGTTAAAAAAATTAAGTTTTTATTTGTTAATAACATTAAAACCAATTAAAGTGCCCTACATTAAATAAAGCAGAAAGATAGAATAAATACAGGACCAGGGGCGTAGCTACCGCCGTATCAGCCGTGTCAATGTTACGGAGCCCCCGGGCTACTCGGGCCCCGAACGTATGTAAGCAAAAATTCTAAGGACTTCTATGGGACAGGATTTTGGTTTGAATTGTTTGGCTAGCTTAATTCCTAGGAGTATTCATTATAAGTAATAACTTATAATTATTTTAATTAAATGCGATAGTTTTTGTTCCTTTTGTGAAAAATCTTTACCCTTCATTTGGGCCCCCCGACAAATTTTCATACAGTGCACACATTTCATATAAGGCACGCTACTCCACTGCACAGGACTTTCACGGGTATAAGTGAATTTTCTGAAATACCAAAATTTTCTTCTTAAAGTGTCCATCATTGGGGTACTTGCCTTACTGGCTCCTAATAATAATATAATTAACCCGTTGAATGTCGAAAAAAATAAAACATTAGCATAACAATAGCAATTAACATCAACACGCAGTAGTTGTGTATCGCCAGCAACGCAAAATTAGGAATTTGCATTTAGAAAAACCCAAAGTTAGGGGCTTTTTAGGAGCAAATTAGATGCCAAATTTAAAATTTAGGTGCTCTAAAATTTTCACTGCAACGAACTGTTGAAATTTCCGTTGCTAGCAAAACGTCCCGCTAGCAACGCAATGAAGTTATACGATATAAGATAAATATTAATAGCAAGGAATTAAGTGCTAATTAGGTGCTGCAAGTATAGGCAATAACAAGGCGCCCATAATAAAAATAAAGTCGTTATTCAGAACATAGCAGATGCAAAATTCAGGTTTTCTGAAGATCAAAATAGAATCAAAATTGCTTTTAGAAAAAGCCCTAATTAGAGGCTTTTTAGGAGCTGATTAGGTACCAAATTTTAAATTAAGTTGCTCTAATATATTCACCGCAACGAATTGCAGGAATATTGACATATTTACTTCTGCAACGGTTTCGGCGCTGCGGGGAGTGCAGTGCCTTCGCCCTTGCATAACAATTCACAAGCACCCATGCTCACCTCCGCAGCTTCGGCTTATTGATCGCATTCGGCGACCAGCCTCAGCCGCTACGACTCTTACGGATGCCTGCGTTTTGCCATAGCGGGTGGAGACTGCTCTCCCTTCGCGACTACGGCTTTACAAAAACACTGTAGGGGTAGAGCAGACACGACTACGTGGAGTAGGGGTGTTCTGATTTGGTTTTAGTACAGATTCGACCTATCATAAAAATACCATTCATACCTCATAGTAAGGTAATAGTAGTCTTGGACCCGATAATTCCCAGAATAATACCGTCATTTACATCCGACCCCAATAATCTTTCAAAACTTAATTATTAATATCTATTATCGTCACTGCGTTGCTAGCGATACGTTTTGCCAGCAACGCAAATTTCAACAGTTCATTGCATTGAAAAAATTTAAAGCAACTAATTTTTAAACTTGGTATTTAATTAGCACATAAAGAGCCCCTAATTTGGGCTTTTTCTAAAAGCATTTTTGATTCTCTTCTGATTTTCAGAAAACCTGAATTTTGCATCTGCTTTGTTCTGAATAACGACTTTATTTTTGTAAGGGGCGTCTTGTCATTACCAATACTTGTTATACCTAATTAGCACTTAATTCCTTGCTATTAATATTTATCGTATATCTAATAACTTCATTGCGTTGCTAGCGAGACGTTTTGCTAGCAACGCAAATTTCAATCGTTCGTTGCGGTGAAAATTTTAGAGCACCTAATTTTTAAATTTGGCACCTAATTAACACCTAAAAACCCCTAATATTGGATTTTTCCAAATGCAAATTCCCGAGTTTGCGTTGTTGGCGAGACACAACTCTTCTCGTCTGCTACACTTTAATACTTGAAAACAAGATTGTACTCGTACAACCAGTGCGTGCTTCCTACGATTACTTATGGATTTGAGACGTGGTCCTTCATTGCTGGTCGTATGTGGAAGCTCAAGGTTGGTTAACGAACTATAGAGAGCTATGATCGGGGTTTCTCTGCGTGATAATCTCTGAAATGAGGATATTCGCAGTAAAACCACAGTAACCGACCAACGGATTAGTTAACTGATGTGGCAATGGGTCGACCATATAGCTGGAAGAACCGGCAACCAATGGGCAAGAAAAGTCCTCGTACCGGTAGGCGAGGTGTGGGGTCTGCCGCCCACTTACCCACCTCTCCCGTACTCCATCTAGTGGGTGGTACCCACTAGATGGAGTAACTGAGTGACTACCTGGTAAAACATGAAGGCAGTCGACAGATGCAGGTGCTTTATGGCATTTAGGTGCAATAAGGCCTATGTTCTTCAGTGAAGTTGTGAATTTGACTATTTGTCGTGTAGTGGCGACGTTACATAAAGGTTTACAACACTAATCTCTATATATGGAAGTACGCTGGACTATTACACTACGACTAGTACACCGTGACACATTGAGACGATTTGATTTTCGCCATTTTGGCGCTGATAGCAGTAACGAGTGTTGACGTAACTAACAGTGGCGTAGCTACTGCCGTATCAGCCGTATCAATGATACGGGGCCCCCGGGTTACAGAGGCCCCGAACGTATGTAAGTAAAAATTCTAAGGACTTCTATGGGACCTCATTCTATGGGATCCTAGGAGTATTAATTGTAAGTAATAACTTATAATAAATATACAATTATTTTAATTGAAGGCGAGAGTTTTTGTTCCTTTTGTGAACAATCTTTACCCTTTATTTAGGCCCCCGACAAATTTTGATACAGACCCCTCTAAGCCACGCTACTCCACTGGTAACTAACAATGGGTATAGGACAGTTTGACAAAATATATCGATAAAAAATTCTATGCCCAGGTCAAACCGTAACGTCCATCATATTTATGTATCATTTTAATATAATGCCATACAATATATAAATGTATCAATTAATAATTGTCTTGTCTTAGACACAAGCTTTATAAAATAAAAATCAACGCTGCATTAGTCTATCTACGTTTTTTTTGTAACTACAGAACTGGTTCGGTCCAGGTTCCACTAGGTGTGTATGGTTCATTCGAGAGGCTTAGAAAGATTCAGTGACGGATCATACAGCTGAGTAACTAGTATCAAATTGAACGACAAAATAGTGCTTTTTCGTAAGTCGTTACATTGCAATGAAAATGAAACGAAACAAAATTATGTTGCAAGAGCACTGCGCATGTTGTTTCTTACGCACTCGTGTATTGAGTATAAATTAAATAATAAATTAATTTAAATTTTGTATAAATTAAGTATAACATTGAGTATAAATAGATAAGAAAAAGCTATTATAACTAAAAACATTGAAATGGTGTAAATAAATCAAAAACTGGAAAAAAGTATTAGTATATAAAAGTATAATAAAGTCAGTCCTAAGTTAGTATTCGTTTATAATGTAACTGCAAAATAACTACAAAAACGTAAAGCTTGTGATACGTAGTCACTTAATATTTTCGTTTCACAACACACTTAGGTAAAATCACTTTGATCTAGAAACGGTCACTTTAAGGTGGAAACTCCAGGGTGGCCCGCGAAATTCAAATTTTCTTACGTTTTTTGGTTTTTGCTGGTCAGGGTTAAGTTGTATATTTAACAAAATATGATTAGCGACCGTAGCGATTATGTGTTTACAGAATTATTATCATTAAAATCACCAATACGACCCTGTAAGTTCATATTACCATAATAACCATTTTTCCAGAAAAACTCATTCAAAAGGTTAATAAGTTTAATTATAAAAAAATATATATAATAAGGCTTATATATTATATAATAAGGCTTTACAGCTCTGGGATCTAGCCCTTCTTAGCCTGAAGTTACAATATATTATAATAATTATCCTTCATAGTATATTGCTTCACAATATGTTGATGCGCTTAGAGTATTCAACTAACAGGAGACGCCATGCGCATAAAGTTCCAAACAAAAAAGTCTGTCCCTTCTAGCGGGAGGCGAGGTAACGCACACGAAGCAAATTGTAAACATTGGGCCACGTCGTTACGCACGCACACAGCATAATATGAGCACACGATTAAGCAAAACGCACACAACCTTGAAAATATCTTATAAATGTCTCATCGTTACAGTGCATAAGCCATAAACAACTAGTGCGAGGGCCTTGTCGATATGGATATTATGTCGATGAAATTTTATGCAAGTTACATTAGCAAATTAAATAAAATAAAAATGAACAAATGTTTAATGAGTAATATTACATTCAATGTAAATTAAAAAAAATACTTAAGGTACAATATAATAATACAAAATTACCAAAATTAAAACAAATTGAAAAGTATTATATTATATTTTAACTGGTTTTTAAAGTGAATAAGTTTGGTATATGTGACGAATACACTTTTTGGGACACTCTTTTTTTGCGAGGTAGCTGATTCTGGTGCTTGCATGTTTTTCCATCACCAAGTTTGCCAGTTCAATGTTATGTGGAACGTAATCATTATCGAAATAATGTTCCTGTATGCTTAAAAATATATAATATGCCTAGTCAATGAAATGTTTTTACTATTTTTAATGTCATGACCAAC
Source organism: Parnassius glacialis (assembly GCA_033319125.1). Lineage (NCBI taxonomy): Eukaryota > Metazoa > Arthropoda > Insecta > Lepidoptera > Papilionidae > Parnassius > Parnassius glacialis. The sequence continues at coordinate 3,663,401 of JAVANC010000003.1, forward strand.
CGGAAAGGTTATCTGTATAGGGGTTTTAAACGGTCTAATTTTACAGATTTTACCCAACCTATAGAGTTAACCCGTTTTAAGGCTAAGGGTTGAACTACATCTGGCATCACGGAATCGCACTTTCCAGTGCTTCTATCCTTTTTGTTCACTCAGAAACGTTATTTACTAGAGCGAGAAAGAGAGCGGGAGTGTATAGTTCTACCCTCAAAAAACCGATTGTAAACCGGTTTCAAAAGTTTATCCACTCACACGTCCATGGATACTACGGTATCCAAAATAAAAGTAGCGTTGTACGTCCTAAATACTATAGTATCCAAAGCGTTAAATTTTATAAAACTGACATCTAGGGGCAATCTGCGGTTCTTTTTGTGAGTTTTGTTTACGGAATCGATAGCTGACGAACTATTTTACGTATTAAATACGAGATGGCAGTGTAACAAGCTTTGACGAATGAACAAATAATTATCTAACTTCAGTGCTTCAGTCGCCTTTACACTCGGTGTTTTGTGTTTTTGTAGTGTCGTAAGCTTAGAGTATTAAACTAACAGGAGACGACATTGGAGAGCGTACCTCGCTGTCAAAAGTACGAGAGCGCGGATCATTCCCGTTATATAAAACTAGTTGCGCCGCGTACGGCGTCAATTACCAAGTAGTCGTAAGCGTGAGTTGACCTCCAGAAAAATGCCGAGTTGCAGTGTGTTTTCTTGTAAAAAAAGATCACAGACCTCAAATTTACAAAAAGACGGCGTTACCTTTCATCTTTAAGTATTTATTTTGATTTCAATAATTTATATAAGCATTAAATCACGAAAATTCTGATTAATATAGCTGAGCAGGTAGTGTTGCCAACTTAAAGTATTAATAAAGTATATAATAATAAGGCACTAAAACTAAAATCGATCATTATCGTCCGATCTCTATCCTAAATACATTGGGAAAGTTATTGGAGAAAATTTTATATGCCTATTTATATCCAATTGTAGCACGAGAAATTCCTGATAAACAACATGGATTTATGAGCAATCGTTCTACTACCACTAATCTTAGCATTTTTTACCAACGACATATTAAACAGCATGGATGCAGGTGAACAGGTTGACGTGATCTATACGGATTTTGAAAAGGCCTTCGATAGAGTGGATCACGTTATCTTGTTGCATAAATTACAAGTATTAGGTATCAACGGAGACTTACACCGCTGGATAAAATCATATATATCTAATAGGAGACAAGCAACAACTGTTGGCGGGTGCAGATCAGACTTTATAACTATAAAATCTGGAGTACCACAAGGTTCTCATTTGGGCCCACTCCTCTACAATGCTTATCTATTTGATATACATTCATATCTTAGATATTCTAAGTTTCTAATGTTCGCCGACGATAAAAAAGTGTACTGTAACGTAAGAAAAATTGAAGATTGTATACTCCTTCAAAATGATTTAGACAGTTTAGCAAAATATTATAACATTAATAGAATAAGCATCAATGTGGAGAAGTGTAATCAAATAACCTTTACACGTAAAAAAAATCAGGTATTATTTCAATACACAATAAATAATATTCCCCTACACAAATCTTGTAGGGTTAAGGATTTAGGAGTAATTTTAGATTCCAAGCTCACAATGGTGGACCATATAAACTACATTACAGAAAGAGCATATAAAATGCTAGGTTTTGTGTTTAGAGTATGCAAGCCTTTCAGTAATATCAAGTGCATAAACGCCATTTACTTTACATATGTAAGAAGTTTACTCGAATATGCGAGCTGTGTATGGTCTCCACAGTACGCAAAGCATATTGATGCCATTGAATCCATCCAGAAAAAGTTCGTTAAATATCTAAATTTCAAAATGCGTCAAAATTATTTTATCTACGAAGATAGCTGTCGTTTCTACGGCTTTCTACCATTAAGAGATCGGCGCGAGTTGCTCGATATGTTATTTTTGCATAGATTGCTCACAGGTCAAATTGATTCTCCGGAGCTGCTATCGATGATATCGCTTAATGTACCTTCAAAGCGCACTCGTCACACAAACAAACGTTTATTCCATGTACCTTTGTCGCGTACCAGTTATTCATCAAACTCAATTCTGTCTAGGATACTACATAATTACAACACCAAATTTTCTGATATAGATCCCTTTATTTCGACCACATATAGTTTTAAACACGTCGTCACCAAAAAGCTTATGTAACATCAATATAGCATGTTAATTTATATAATACTAAAGCATTTTACACACACACACACACACACACACACACACACACACACACACACACACACATTATATCATCATCATCATATTTTTAAATTTTTACATACTTTTAAATGTTTACATATTTTTAAATTACTCTTTATGCTCGTACTCTTAAGTTATGGTTTTTTAAGTAAGAAAACTGTAATTAGCTTTAATTTAAAACTAAGTAGTGGTTGTATACTATTATTGTAATCATGCCGTAGTTTTCTAATAAATAAATACTATAGTAAGGACTTTTGCACTACTAGGATATAATTAAATTTTGCTTAATTGTAGACAAATGTCGTTTCTCTTTGTTCTAATTACACAAGACAAAATCGTGTTATTGAATAGACTTAAATTCATCAATATTATTGTGATCTATTTGCAAAACTATATTATTTCAAACAACATTAATAATCTTTAATTGTTTTTAACGAAATGAAAACATCAATTTAAATTGATTTATTGTATACATTATACATTTAAAACATTTTAAATAGATATTTTCATTTCATTATGTTACGTTATGAAACGAAAAGAAGGGGAATTTCGAGTATATAAAATGGTATCATCAAGACCATAATAGTGATGTTCACTGTTATCTTTAGTGTCGATATTTTTATTTGACTATAAGTAATACTTTGTTATAATCATACCAAGGTGTTATTTAAAATTCTTTTTTGTACAATGTTTAAAAAATATCTTTGGTTTAACAATTTTCCAAAAGATCCTTACAGGCGCCAAGTTTGGATAAAAGCATGTGGCAATCATATAACCTGGGTACCTAAACGAACAAGCACTATTTGTTCAGAGCATTTTGACCATTCGGTTTTCGTAATCCAATCAAATAATAAAAGGAAACTAAATGAAACTGCTGTACCGACTTTGAAATTATTGGAAGTAAGTTTATTATTTTGCTACTCGTTTATTTTACATTATGAAGGATAAAATTTAAAACATGTAACAAATCGAAATGGAAGGTTTAGTGAACGATATTTATTCATTTTAAAATGTTATTTACAAGTTTATCGTCTTAGATGGTGTCAACCAAATTGTTGTTTTCAGATGAGACACGAATTATTAGCGCTTAAATAAATAAATAAGGACAAACAAATAATTTCAGTGGCATATTTATAAGCTATTATTATTAAATATATACAGAGTACTACACTTTTGTACTGCAGAATACAAAATATTACCGCTTTTTACGAAGACATTAATTATTTTTCAATCCTAAGTAAAGTGACAAAAAAAGTATGTTTGGTTAAGCGTAAACTTCGACCAAGAGATAGCAAATGTTTAATTTTTTTAATTGCTGCATTCAGTTGCTGCGTAAAGGAAGGACAAAAACAAATAAACAAAAAATCACACTTTCACATTTATAATATTATATTAGTATGGATTGTCAAGAATGATATATAAACTTTTGAAACCGGTTTACAATCGGCTTTTTGAGGGTAGAACTATACACTCCCGCTCTCTTTCTCGCTTTAGTAAATAACGTTTCTGAGTGAACAAAAAGGATAGAACCACAGAAAAGTGCGATTCCGTGCTGCCAGATGTAGTTCAACCCTAAGCCTTAAAACGGTTTAACTCTATAGGTTGGGTAAAATCTGTAAAATTAGACCATTTAAAACCCCTATACAGATAACCTTTCCAGATGGTCATGACAATAAAAATGGTTAAAACATTTTATAGACTACTATTATATATTTTTAAGCATACAGGAACATTATTTCGATAATTATTACGTTCCACAAAACATTGAACTGGCAAACTTGGTGATGGAAAAATATGCAAGCACCAGAATTAGCTACCTCGCAAAAACAGAGTGATCCCAAAAAGTGTATTCGTCACACATACCAAACTTATTCACTTTAAAAACCAGTTAAAATATAATATAATACTTTTTAAATTTGTTTTAATTTTGGTAATTTTGTATTATTATATTGTACCTTATATGTTTTTTTTTAATTTACATTGAATGTAATATTACTCATTAAACATTTGTTCATTTTTATTTTATTTAATTTGCTAATGTAGCTTGCATAAAATTTCATCGACATATCCATATCGACAAGGCCCTCGCACTAGTTGTTTATGAGAGAGAGATTTTCAAGGTTGTGTGCGTTTTGCTTAATCGTGTGCTCATATTATGCTGTGTGCGTGCGTAACGACGTGGCCCAATGTTTACGATTTGCTTAGTGTGCGTTACCTCGCCTCCCGCTAGAAGTGACAGACTTTTTTGTTTGGAACTTTATGCGCATGGCGTCTCCTGTTAGTTGAATACTCTAAGGTCGAAAGTCATTTAGTTTTATTTAATATTTCTTAGATTATTATACATCATAGTAAACTAGATGATTTGGGCTTTATAATTACGTATACATATCACAGTTCTAAGTGTAAAATCGAATCATATTTTAAATAAAAACTATAACTGTTTAAAAAAAAAATGGCCATTGTGAAGTCGTCAGCCCAATTTTAATTTTGTTTACTTTGTTTTTCAGTATAATTATATTTAAGCAACGAGTGATAATTCGTAATAAATATAATAATGCACTTAAACTAAAAACAAAACTAACTTAACAGACTTAAAAACTAAAAACTTAAAAACTAAACTTAAACAGAATTAAACTGTATTCACTAAAGATTCCTTAAAAATGTTTTTGTGTTCCTCGGGTCTTTTGTTGTGGATAGTTTGGTATCCATGGACGTAACCACAATGGTTCTAAATAAGGCTCGGTACAAACAGCGAAATATGTTTGCAATATTTTTTGCAGGCTGGGTCTTGGTTGGTTTGGGTTATGAGTTTTTTTTTGCTTGGTGTTTCGTCATGCTCTTATCTCATAGGTTTTGTTCTTGTGTTATAATAATGTTATTTTTGTTTACGATTGTCGACTTTTATTCTCTTTTTTATTTAACTTCACTTAAGTTATATGGAGGATGTGTTCTACGATTTCAACACACTAGATTTTCCTTGTTATGTATTGACAATAATTTAATTCTCATATTTAATAAAAATCATTCATTTTTTCGGTATATTGTTTTCGCTTGGCACAATTTGTTTAAAAAGTGGATGGTAATAATATGGTTTTGTGAAAATAAAAATGTTATATGTCAATAAACTTGATTTTATTATTGGTGTTTAATTTAAAACCTCAACTAAAAAAACTGATAACTACCTTTTTTAAAGTTTCTTAAATTACAAAGTGTCTATGAGACCTTAGATAGGCGGCCATCTTGCTTATATTTTGCCTTCGCAAGTAAGTCGAAAGCGCTCGGGACCTCGCGGTAAAATTACGAGGAATAGGTGTTTTGTTTCGATTTATTTAACTACTTAGTCTTAACTAAACATAAACATCTATGCATCATAAGACAGGTAAATGTGTCTTGTTTTTTGTGACATTGCATTATTTGTAAAAAATACAATATTTCTTGGTTGTGATGTAAATTAACAAAATTTATACGTTTATTTTTCTCCGAATTCTATGTCCACACCAATTTTTAATATCTTAGATTATTATTTTAGATCTTAAAACCTACATAGGTTTAATGTGTATTCTTCTATCAATTTTTCGTAGCTTTTTTCTTTATTCTAGCTATTATGGTTAAGTAGCTATGTAGCTTTTTGTTCCTACATGCGAGCGCAGTAGCAGCCGAATCAGGGCCGCGCGTATCTGGACGTTCAAGGGTATAATAATCGCGCGGGCTGGATGCTTGAGTGGTTACATATCATTCTTGACAATCCATATTAATATAATATTATAAATGTGAAAGTGTGATTTTTTGTTTATTTGTTTTTGTCCTTCCTTTACGCAGCAACGGAATGGAGCAATTAAAAAAAACCGGCCAAGTGCAAGTCGGACTCGCACTCCGAGGGTTCCGCACAAATTCGTAGTTTAAAATTATTAAAAATATTTTTATTATATGATGTAACTAAAAATTTATGCTTTTCGCAATTTTTCCTTTATTTGTGCTACAATACGTTGCTTCGTACCAAATTTTAAGATTCTGAGTTCACGGGAAGTACACTGTAGGTTTTGATTCCCAGATTCCCTTGCGAATGTCGAAAATTTGCGGCATCAACGGCTGTATCTTTTGATTGCGTTGGCTTACAAGTTTGATTTTTTCACAGCTCCAAGGGACAGTAGACTTGAGTATTTCATATGAATTTCAGTTTGACACCTCTACGCGTTCCTCAGAAAAAGGGTCTTGACAGACAGACAGACAGATAGACGGACAACAAAGTGATCCTATAAGCGTTCCGTTTTTTCCTTTTGAGGTACGGAACCCTAAAAATTAAACATTTGCTATCTCTTGGTCAAAGTTTACGCTTAACCAAACATACTTTTTTTCGTCATTTTACTTAGGATTGCAAAATAATTAATGTCTTGGTAAAAAGCGGTAATATTTTGTGTTCAACAGTACAAAAGTGTAGTACTCTGTATATGTTTAATAATAATAGATTATAAATATGACACTGAAATTATTTGTTTGTCCTTATTTATTTGTTTAAGCGCTAATAATTCGTGTCTCATCTGAAAACAACAATTTGGTTGACATCATCTAAGACGATAAACTTGTAAATAACATTTTAAAATGAATAAATATCGTTCACTAAACCTAACATTTCGATTTGTTACATGTTTTAAATTTTATCCTTCATAATTTAAAATAAACCTGTAGCAAAATAATAAACTTACGAATAGATTACGAAAACCGATTGGTCAAAATACTCGGAACAAATAGTGCTTGTTCGTTTAGGTACCCAGGTTATATGATTGCCACATGCTTTCATCCAAACTTGGCGCCTGTAAGGATCTTTTGGAAAACTGTAAAACCAAAGATCTTTTTTAAACATTGTACAAAAAAGAATTTTAAATAACACCTTGGTATTATATAACAAAGTATTACTTATAGTCCAATAAAAACATCGACACTAAAGATTACAGTGAACATCACTATTATAGTCTTGATGATACCATTTTATATAATCGAAATTCCACTTCTTTTCGTTTCATAACGTAACATAATGAAATGAAAATATGTATTTAAAATGTTTTAAATGTATAATGTATACAATAAATCAATTTAAATTGATGTTTTCATTTCGTTAAAAACAATTAAAGATTATTAATGTTGTTTGAAATAATATAGTTTTGCAAATAGATCACAATAATATTGATGAATTTAAGACTATTCAATAACACGATTTTGTCTTGTGTAATTAGAACAAAGAGAAACGACATTTGTCAACAATTAAGCAAAATTTAATTATGTCCTAGTAGTGCATAAGTCCTTACTATAGTATTATTACTTTAAGTTGGCAACACTACCTGCTCAGCTATATTAATCAGAATTTTCGTGATTTAATGCTTATATTAATTATTGAAATCAAAATAAATTTTTAAAGATGAAAGGTAACGCCGTCTTTTTGTAAATTTGAGGTCTGTGATCTTTTTTTACAAGAAAACACACTGCAACTCGGCATTTTTCTGGAGGTCAACTCACGCTTACGACTACTTGGTAAGTTACGCCGTACGCTGCGCAACTAGTTTTATATAACGGGAATGATCCGCGCTCTCGTACTTTTGACAGCGGGCGCTCTCCAATGTCGTCTCCTGTTAGTTTAATACTCTAAGTTGATGCGTCACATTGTGCAGCCCTAGGGAGATTTTGACGGCAACTTGAGCTAGCAGACAGCTGACGGTTGGCGATGGTATCTCAAGGCGCCTAAGCAGACAGACACCATATTTTGAGAATTACATCACCATCAGAGCACTTGTTTCATAGTTTCCACTAATAGTTCACATACGCAGACACTTAATACACAAAATCGCACCACTTTTACATATCAAAGTCCACTTCAAACCAATTAAATAATAATACAGGAGCAGCAAACCGCCGCTGGTCAAGTTCCCGCCAAAAACAAAAAAAAACGAGCGAGCCTTACAGATGCACAGACTAATTATAATATACTCTAATATGATATGCACAGAACACAATTACTCTCTATCAAGAGAAGAACGCCAACTTCATACTAAAAAACGGAAACACTTGTTTATGAGTGTACAATAAAAGCGCTACGGCAAGCTACGGTGAACGGCCCATATAAAACTTTTTTAGCGGGAATTTCAAACCTTTGTATTCAGTAACTTTAAACTTTTTATTTAAGACATATTCGAATAATTTTGGCTCAAGCCTCACAAAACTATGGGGTAAATTCCCATGTACTTGAGAGGTTGCACCAAAATTACTCGAATATACTTTAGATTAGTATGTGGGATAAAAGAAAACTATATATAAGTATAGTTATGTAATTTTATTTTCTGGAAGACAGATTGTTTTATAAACTATACATTATTATTGATGTTTTTTATTGCTTTTGCACATAATATTTCCACGTAACACATGTTATTGTCAGAGAGTTATTCTTCACAGAACATTAACGTAAATTTAAATCAGCAAAATTCTCATTATGAAAACTTAACTCAGCCCAAATACGTGATCTGAAACAGATACAATTCGAGACAATATAGTAATAATCCTTACAAATAACGGTCAATAAATTCAAAATGTTTATAGACTTACCACAAACCTGCAGAAAGTGATCAGATGATTTTGTAAATATATTTTAATTTTTTTAAGATGAAAGACGTTGACAAACAAATTTAATTTTTTTCGTCTTCTATTAATTCATGACTTCTTTTGATAGAACTCTACTAATATTTAATAATTTAATTTAAATAAATTAATAAGTAAATTAATTGTGCAAATATCAGAGTAATATGTATGTAATTATACTTTAAAGAGCAAACCAAAAAAAGTTTAATACCGAATTACCATTTTTAGTTTCTTCCGATATAATATGAATTTTTGTAGCTAATTTTTAAAATGGCAATCTAAAACAATATGAAGGAAAGAAACAGCGATATTTTTGTCTCGCTTTATTTTTACAAGCCCAACACGTACATTGACAAAATCATGATTGTGTGCAGATTTTTCAGCTTTCATACAAAGTTGCACCTCACCCTGAAGATATGTAACATCTGACATCTCACCTTTTTACTTTTTAATAAGCAACATTATATTTATATCCTGAAAAAAGCTATTTGTTGATGTGTATATGTTGTCTCCCGCAATCTGTGGGAGTGATTTCGTGAAAAGGGACGGAAGAATGTAACAGGAATCCGGGAAAGGGGATTTTAATTAAATATTAATAGCATAGTAATCTGTAATATTATTTAAAAATAGCTATTTATTTTTAAATTTCTTTACAATAATTTCTTATATAAAAAAATTGGAAATTACTATCCTATTCTTTTACTACGACTTTAAGGTTTCATTACACCGCCACTACTCACTGAGGTGATTACAGGTACGTTGCATAGAGCAACACGGGCCATCAGCAGTCCGAAGGGGAGTAGTCATAGCGTTTTTTAACCGACACAATACTGTCTGTCTTTTTTGCGGGGAGAAATCAGCGCACACAAAAGCAATCGTCTATCACTACGAAACTCACACATAACAATTAAAACAATAAACTAACAATTTTATATACAAAAACAGTGACACTATATAATAAGATACAGACTCAGACCAATCACTCGATCGATCTGCATATTGTATGAGGGCCAACGGCCTGTGCTAGTAAGCAAAGCAATTATTATTTTAATTTTTAAGTTTAAAAATAAATAAATCTATTTTTGATTTATTTCGGAGGATTTCCTCGAATACCTAGATATCCGAACTTAACGTCTGTGTGGCACCTTGTCAAAGACGCGTTCAAATTACGAGTATGTATGAAAGGTTATGCTATCTTTTTTGTAAATTTAACCTATCATATCTCTTTATGCAGAAAAAAAAGAATATTCAGCATGTTTGTAGGAAGTCGATACAGCCGCGCAGCTAGATTTAGTCTAGCTTTTTTGTTATAGGAGAGGGGACAAACGAGCATGCGACTCACCTGATGGTAAGTGACTACCGCCGCCCATGAATAACTGCAACACCAGGGGAACCAGGAGAACTGCAGATGCGTTGCTGGCCTTTTAAAAAGGAGTAGGCTCTTTTCTTGAAGGTCCCTAAGTCGTATCGATCCGGGAAAATAGCTGGTGGTAATCGATTCCACAAGGAAGTTGTGCGAGGAAGAAAACTTGTTCTAAATCGCACAATGGTGGACCGCTAATCATCCAGATGGTATGGATGGTATCACGAGTTTTGTCGCGATGTGCGATGGTGAAATTGAGCGGCTGGAGTTAGTCCGAACAATTGCTCAGAGTACTCCCCGTGATAGCTGCGACAAAATACGCAAAGAGATGTAACATCTCTACACAGTGCCAGTGAGTCAAGCCTATCGGAAAGAACTCGGTCGTCGACAATTTGAAGCGCTCTGCGCTGGATGCGGTCAAGTGGAAGGAGCTGGCACTGGGGAACCCTTGCCCAGATTTAGTAACAGTAGTCCATGTGAGGCCGAACCTGCGCCTTGTAAAGTTGCAAGCGGTGTGCCGGCATAAAATACTGTCCCGCTCTGCTGAACACGGCAAGCTTTTTAGACAATTTGGCCTTCTCTTCCAAGTAACCACAAAACTGCACGTGACTCGATATGTTGACACCGAGGATTCCGATACTGGCTGAGGCTGCAAGGGGAGTGCTACTAGTTTTATTGAAGACAGAGGTGAACGCGTGTGTGGCTACTCCCCTCCGACCCGCTGGTGACCCGTGTTGCTCCATACTACGTTGTTATTATTTAATCAAAACGCGACACTCGTTACATTCGTTCCATACGACTGACAACTAATCGCGTTTTTTTTACATTTCTTAACCTTTTTCAAAAAGCAAGCGAATATCCCTTTTTGCTACATTATGCATTGCAAGTTTGCAAGTAGTATCCGTCTACTAAAGAGTATGGTAATTGCTTAGAGTATTTATAAGTAAACTATAGGTGCACAAGCACTTCTTATTAGTTTGTGACTATAGTGCGCGTGTAAGCAAGTCAGAACTGTAAACACACCTTAGAACAACCTGGTAGTGGCCAGGACGACGTTATTAGTCACGAAAGGTCACGCGCGTAGTTATTCCTCTCGAAAATATTTAATAAAATTTTTAGTTACCATGGTGAAATGTGTAGTGCCAAGCTGCAAAAACGATTCGCGGAAGCAAAATAAGAAGAACTATGACATTTATTTTCAACGGTTTGAAATATTTAAATAAGATAACACTGATTTTAACAAAATTACCATTATAAGTAAAGATCCTTATTATTAGAAGTAAAGTTCCTTTGTATTCCTTACGCATATGGATCATAACATAAAACATTTAATAGCTTTGTTACACAGGAACATAACAAATTTAATGCCGTTACATACTTATCTAATTTCAGTTTTCCGAAAAGCTATGAATTAACAAATAAGCGGGTGATAGAGATAAGACTGAACTAGGAGCCCACCTATAGGAGTTCTGTATGTTCCTTGCTTTGATATGATAGATTTGCAGTTTAAAGTTAATTGTGGGAATGATTTAGCGTTACCTGAAACTCTTCTATCCGAGCCATCAAAACAAGTGATTTCCTACATAGCTGGCTATGTAGTCAGATTTCTGCTACTGCCACTTGCTTGTGAGGAACGTCAAGGTGTACTCGTATCAGAAGAAAAAAAAATCATTTTCATATATTTATTACAATGAAAGATAGAGGTGGTCTTATATACTCATCAAATGACGTAATAGACATTTGTATAAAAGCGGAAACAATTGTTTGGAAGTAATTGGAAGTAAAGAATTTGGAAATGAGTGGGGGTTGCTCGAACTTTAGGCATAATCCGTTTGAATAGCCTAACATGTACAAGATGTCATGGGGATCATGGTTGAATAGGGGCAAAAAGTTCTCATTACACTCCTAGAGGGTCAAAATCGTCAAAAAACAAAAAATTTAAAATTTTTATTTCGGCTATAACTCCGCCTCCTACGGAGGTTCTTACACAGTCTTTACTTCCCGCATCCTACTAGTTTAAAAACAAGATATCTTTCAAAAAGAATGGCAATATGCATTTTAAATGAATGACTCTTAGTTTAGCTGAGATCTTGAAGTTGTTCATAGGAAAATATAGTTTTATCTTCATGAAGATCTATTCCATCAATCGCCTTGCAGCCATTTGGTTCATTTATTGCGTGCATTTATTTAGTATAGGCCTGTCTCACTCCGCGTTTTAGGCATGAAAATACACCTACGCTGCCCGGCCACCTACAAGACGCTAATTTAGTGATGTCGTCACGCGTGCGTTCAATGCGAGACGCGCGCCTTACGTTAAAAAAAGGTATTTTACTCTTGTAAGTATTTAGACACGTTTTATATTTATTTTTGAGTTTTTATTCAAGTATGGCCACTCAAAAAGCCAAAAGGTAATGCATAGCATACACAAAGGGCGTATAAAGCATTAAAGGTGCAATATAACAATTCATTTAGAGTTCTTATGGGGCTGTCCCGCTACTGCAGCGCTTCAGGCATGTTCTTTAAAGCCCGCACTGACGGGTTTGACGCGATAATGCGCAAAAACACCGCATCGCTACTAAGCAGAACATGGAATAGCTCAAACAGTATCCTGGGTGTTATAGCACAAAAACATGACTATCCTATAATAAGGCAAATTATTAACGTCCTGCATGGCTGACTTACCTGTGTGTGTATGTGCGTATGTATGGCTGCGAGCGCGCGCGCGCACGTGGGTGTAAGTGTGTGTGTGTGTGTGTGTGTGTGTGTGTGTGTGTGTGTGTGTGTGTGTGTGTGTGTGTGTGTGCGTGTGTGCTTGTGTGCGTGTGTGCTTGCGTGCATATGTGTATGCGTGAATGCGTGCGTGCGTGCGTGTCATTTCACTTTCTCCGTCCACCTAGCTGTACTATTATTATTATTTTGTGATTTTTATAATATCTTTGATATGGATCTCATTTGTTATCCGAAATAAAGATTTATTATTATTTATTATTATTATAGCAAACGGGTGCTTAAATAACAACAGGAATGTCGACTTTTCCTTCTTTACTCCTCCTAAGGATATCAAATGTATAATACTATTATCTATAGGTAGATCTAGATGATTAGGTACCTAATTACTGGCGCCATAGTTACAGATTTATTATTTGACTAGCGACCCGACCACAACTTTGCAATTTTAGATTTTTTTATATGCTAATGTTAAAAGTCTTATAACCTATCCTCATCAGCCTAAATATTGACCCACTGCTGGGATACAGGGCTCTCCTTATACAGATGGTTTGAGCGGTAGTCCACCACATGTCTCAATGCGGATTGGTGGATAGAGTATATAAAAATATAATCAGTATCGCCTTTTACAAAACTTGCAGGCAGACATGGGGTGTTACTACCTACTCTACCGGCATCACACAGCAGGTAATAGTAATAAAGTATAAGTAGATAGTAGTATTAGGAAATATATTTAAACTACCTCACATTGAACAATAATGTTCTTATTATCATCAAATTACTAATCATTACCTCGGGGGTATTCTACTATCAACTAATACCAAAGGATTCAATTTGTTTTCTCACAACACCTAACTCTACAATAGGAGTAGCCTTAACAGATGCGCGTAACGGGCTAAGTGATACAGACGCTCGCACTCAGACGTAATGTGCATTTTAATTTAATACGCGCGCTGCAACAATCGGAAGTCTATGTTAACGAAGGTCGCATCTAAGGCGTGCAAAGTATAATGAACATTAGCTCCGTTGTAACTAGGTTTGAACTAACAAGATTGCTACCAGAGAGTGATTCTTCTGTACTTGTACTGTTATCTAATCTGTGATTAGGATAAATATTTTGATCGCTAACAAAAAGACAGCTATGTAATATAGATTGAACCTTTTTAAGTGGCAGTAACCTAATTAGATTTTTGTGTTTATTCAATAATCATCGTTTTATAAATTTATTTGTACCAAAACGAACCGTCAAAAAAAATTGTCCGAACACTGTATTATGCGTAATTTTTCATACACAAATTTCATAGCGGGGAACTTAATTTGTTAGAAAAATTAAATGGTTAATGTTTCTTTCTTGACTATTAGTATATTTTATATTAATTAGATTAAAAATAAACCAAAGAAACCACAGATATTCATGAAAGTAGAAAAATTGAAAAAGAGTTAAAAATGTGCAAAAAATTAAAGAGGCTTTTTGTGTATTAATACATGTAACACTCTAGAAAATGATAAACTTTAATTTACAACTTTTTTCTCAATTAAATGATATTGTGTAACAAAACACTTCACCTCAGTATCAACTAGAGACATCTATGTGAGGGGAAGATTTATAAACTCATTATTATGAGAATATTATCCACTCGTATTCTATAGTGTATATTTGAAGTGAAATAACATTCCTCTATAAGTATTCCTATAAGTTTTAGTTAAAAAAAAAATGATAGGCTAGTTAAATTATCGAACGAAATGTGATCTGATCTACATTTGCTATTTTTCTTTCTTATATTGAATGTTACCCCCAGTAGTTCCGTATATAAGGCAACACTGTTTGTCATTGTCGCGGTGTTGTCACGTCACTCAAAGAAATGAATGACCATAGATTATAAGTAAGTCAGATTCAGTCTGCTTTATTACAAAATACTCAAAAAAGTGTTGATGCTTTCTGTAGTAAATCAAAACCATCACCAACCAAACAGAAATTTTAGACATTTTATATGAGTGTAACAAGTACAGTATAACATAAAATTAAGTCACAAACATAGCTTTACATCACTTTGGGCCCGAAAAACAATGTAGAAAGGTTTGTCGACAGATGGAAGTGTACCGTGGTGAAGAAAATCTTACAACCTGCATAATCAGCTGTCAGTGAACTAGATCATCTGTCTGTGTATATATAAAAGCTAAAACAACCATAACACATTTCTATTTTATGTGTGTAAATAATGAAGTGAACAACCACGGTACGATGTGACCCCGAAGCCGCGTCTGCCGAGCTTCGACGTAAAGGCAGAAATGGGATAATAACCTATCAAAGAAGCAAGACGTTCGCTATGGCTGGTGTCCCTTGAGGACACGCTTTCCAAATTTGTTGATCGAAACATTAGCAAACATTGAAATATGTCCGGTGAGTTTCCCTTTACGGCGAAGATAGTCAGTCCTGTCAAGTGCAATGAGAAACCTTGGGATCTATGGGTTAGTGAAATAGGGCATCTTTCGCCACGTCGTGACGATGACGGCGGAGTGTTTACGACACCAGCGGCCGTGGACGCGAAGGGTGGCGCGTCCGTGCGGCGAGTGCACGACTCTCATCCATATAAATTGGCGGATAGAGGACAGGCGAGGTATAGACGCGCGGGCGTCAACCGCCTCAAGTATGAGAGCATGAGCCTCCATGGACTCTTTCCACAGATGGACAATTTAAATGCAGCTGTGTGTCACATGTGTGGAGTGGTAGTGAAGTGTAGTGCAGCGTACAGACATTTACTGGAGTCCCACACAGGATGTGAGCCTATTCTCCCTCCCCCGCCCCCAGCTCCCACTGTTAAGCTGAAATCAGTGCCCAGCAGGAGCAGGCACAAAAAGGAGTTACCACCACCGCCTATTCCTGTAGATTTTCTCCCAGTGAAAATGGAAACATCCCCAGCACATAATGCAGCAACCCCACTATCTAGGATAGTGCTGCCACAGCCCGAAATGCAATATGTGGATGAGGCTAGTACATCGGCAGCTGTAACAAGTGAAGTACAAGTGAGCATGGAGAGTGGAGAGTTACCAGTTGTCAGTATACAGGACACAGAGGACTTGCCCCTCGGTGAGAATATAACAGATGACATATTCGCAATAATGAATTCTGAAGGAATACAAAGTGCCGATGACATCACAAATGCTGCTGACTGGAAGAATATTATAAGAGATATAGGAAACATGCAGGAGATTAATTTTCCCCAGACCACCGATACTGTGCAATCACAAGACTTATATACTGCTGTAGATGCAAACTCTCTTTATACAATAGCTGATACTGATTTATCAAATTTACAATTTGCAAATAACACATCTCCAATGCTATCATCTGTGATAGATACAAATGTACTCAATGCTCAAGCTTTAAAACCGGTGACACCTAGTACACCATCGACTAAGTCGCAGTCAAGATCAAAAACAAGTAAATCCAAGTTTAACTTGCGAGAATATGATCCAAACAAACACTGCGGTGTGGTTACTGCAGAGAATCCTAAGCCTTGCACAAGGTCCTTGACATGTAAAGCTCATGCATTATCATTACGGCGGACTGTGGAAGGAAGGTCGAAGCCCTTTGATACCCTTTTAGCAGAACATAGAGCTTCAAGAGATGCTAGTGCAGCTACTTCTACTTCTGTGCCTGTATCTCTCCATGTACCTACAGTACAGCCAGCACCTCCTACGCCACTCAATCTCCCACCACTCCTTGACACAAATATAGATCTCAGTGCTTTTAATGGGCTTACCACTGAACAACAGGTCAATGACATATATGCAAGCTTGCTCAATGTCGAAGACCCTAACTCTGTACTCCCCGACACATCAAGTATAACCTCACTACTCAGTCAACCATTGCCGCCGGGGCCCTTTATGCTTCCTGACGATGCAGATATTCCAACTGATGTTCCCATTATTAGTATAGCATCGCCGGTCGACCCTGTGCCCCCTGCAAAGGTAGACGAAAAACCTGAAGGTCCTCCACCATTAGTTCCAACCGATGTATGTTGGTATTCATCATGTCCAAGGCCTCTTGCATTGTGTACCTTCAACGCATCACATGCAGGAGGTGCCATCACTTTAGGAAAGAAATTTGCAACAGTCCGAAGCAATATCAAGTCATCCCTCACACGGTCGTGCAAGTCAAGCAGTTCAGCAAACAATTACTACTACCCAAATGCATTGTCTTTATCAAAGTCTATGCATATGAACAACTCAAGTAAATCCAATAAGCCTGAAGTGCGTAAACTTATAGTGACGTGCAGTGCTACTAGTGGGGGGAAAGATGTGCAGCAAACGTTGAGTGATCTGTTTGGGAGTGTAGAAATGAGGCATACGCTAAACGGGCATTACGGGGTGGAGAGGAAACCTAGATCTAGTTCAATAAAGAGCTCCAAACGGCCATCAGCAGCAGTGTTGGATTTAGGTTTTCCTCTGGACCCTCTCCTAGCAGATGAGAAATGTTGAACTACCGTATAAGCAATCACTGGTTGTGTAGTCATATATTTGTATATTTATTTTTCTGTAAAGAATCGAATTGCATTGTAAATGTTTTAAATAATCACGAATTTTTCCCCAACGGAATTTAATGTTATGATAATGTTAAATCTCATTTTTTTGTCAAGAAGTAAACTAATGTTTGTATTATTTTGTATATTATTTATAAGAGTTTTTTAAATCACTGTCTGGTGCCGTGGCGAGCGTCTTTGATAAAATAAGATTATGCAGCATGGTTGTATTTTTCTGAGAGGACATAATTATTGTTGAATCACTGTTGATATGATATGAATACTGTGAAAAGGCCTAGGTTTAATGTTTAATGTGATGAAATTTTCCATGTAAAAATATAAATACTATGAAATAAGTCTATCCGTAATAGTAAATCGCCTCCTTTTCAAAATAAAGGCAGATACCTCAATAACTGAAATGACTGGTTTTTATTGTGTTGGCTCTTTCTTGTGCTTTCTCAGCTCTTTTAATTTTATATCAGGCTACCAATAGTTTGCAATAAGGTGAAATATACGACAGATTTCATAGCAGGGGAAGTTAAATTGTTAGACAAGTGTAGAGATCAATGTTTCTTTCTAAAATATTAGTAATATTTTATATGAATTAGATTAGAAATAAATATACCTAAGTACGGATATTCCTAAAACTGAGGCATTGTCTTGTGTATACAATGGTGTATGTTTTGGTTTTGTTTGCGTGTGACACCAGAAACTGAAAAAGTTATAATTAAATCGTAACTTTTAATTTATGATGACCTGTGACAGTCTGTGTAACAAATAAATTCACCTCAGTCCCAACTAGTGACATCTGGTGAGCGTAAGATTATTAGTCCTCATTAAACTCTGAAAAACAAAGTATTTATGTAATAAAGAACTTACTCGCAAAACAATACAGGTTGTAAAGTATCATTCGGTATAAATAGATACAAAGATACTTTTTTTAATCTAACGTTTTATAATATGTTAAAACTTCCGTGCCATAGTTGTATTTCAAATAATCTAATATAGAAAAAATTATTTTTGTTTATTCGTATTTTATGCGCTGCCATACAGTTTATTAGATTGTGATAAAACTTTGTTAACTTATTGCTTGCACTTGCACTGTGGTTATAGGCATAGTGCAGTTAATTTACAGTAGGTGGCGCGCATATCGTACTGAAATATTTATTTAAAAGTTATATCATTCAATTTCCATGGATGTATTATGATTCCTAACTAAACAATATAACTTCCAAATTTAAAACGATATTTCCGCAATTATTTCTTCTGCGGCTCCAACGCGCCGAGACCAGCTATTAATATTATATGAGTTAACTATCTATTACACCCTTTAAAAAATATGTTTTCAGTTTCAGTGTTTGTAGGGATGACATTACGAGAGTAGATATTAGATCCTTTTTTGCGTAGGAGTGTTTCTGGTTAGGTAACCACCATCTTACTTATTCCTGCCACCAAGCAGCAGTACTTTTACTACTGCATTCCCGTGTTAAAAGTATAGGGAGCCAGTTTAATTAGAGACTGTAAGGCATTCCATCTTAGTCCTCAAATGTGACAACGAGCCTGTAGCTTTCTCTATTTGAAGATTTTTTTACCACTGTCAAAGTGTTCACTGTAACACCAGAGGAATTGCGAATAGAGAGTAGGCTCTTTTCTCTCTAGGTCCGGAAAAATCGCTGGTGGTAGTAGATTACACAAGGAAGTTGTGCGAGGAAGTTAACTTGTTGATAATCGCAGAGTGGCGACGTGGGATGATGAAATTGCTACGTTCTAGTCATTGCTGGCAATTGTTGATTTTGTGTTTTGTTTTGGCCGTAAATTTTCAAGAATGGCATTCGTATGTCACACCCTAGTTTTCGTACTTATTGGCATGTCCCATTCATTCCGTCCATTACAGTCTAAAGAAGTCCGCTTTTAAACGTAGGCCTCCCCCATAGATTGCCTCATACCCCCCCTATGAGAATTTGCTATAGTTTTCACACTTGGCAGGCGGGTAGGCAACCACAGTTTTTATTATTTCGTGCTGTAATCAGGAAGGTGCTGCTGCATATTTTCTATTTCTGTTTTCTTCTGTCGCCTCTTACGACTAACTGACGAGGATAATATGTGGTAGTAGATATTCTTTATACTGCCACTTTACATTTAACACCGCCACCTCACGGTTAGTATTGACATGTTACTTTAAAAAAATATTTTAGACTGTTTGCTGCACTCTTCTTTCTATGTTGTTGATATTTCTGTATAAAACTAATACAGCTACAGCATGGCTCATACGTGGTAGAGCCATGCTGCATCTGTATTAGTAGTATAGTTGTAGCACGAATGGGTCGGTTCGACCGGGGAAGGACCACGCTCTCACAGAATACCAGCGTGAAATAGCAGCTTAAAACTGTTGTGTTTCGTATGGTGAGTGTAGAGAACCGGAGACCCTTTTTACTGGAAAAGAGGCAGGACATCTTAGTCCTCACGGGTAACAACGCTTCTGCATTTTGATTTTTTTTTATAGGATAATGGTGACAAACGAGCACACAGTCCACCTGATGGGTAAGTGGTTGCTGCGGCCCATAGACATCTACATCTATCCTCGTTTGCGAATCAAAATGCGGATGCGTTGTCACCCGTGAGGACTAAGATGGAATGCCTCATTTCCAGTAGTAAAAAGGGCCTCCGGCCACCTGCACTCACCAAGCGAAACGCAGAGGTAAACCTCTACTTCACGCTGGTATTCTGTGAGGTCGTGGTACAACCCCGGTTCGAGCCGGCCCATCCGTGCGACAGCAAAAGCTGCCGCGTGGCTCTACCACTGTTCTTTATTGAAGATAGATGTAGATGTATATGGATCACAGCAACCACTTAGCATCAGATGAACTGTGTGCTCGTTTGTCACCCTATCCTTTAAAAAAAAACTATCGCTATAGGGTTATCTTGAAAAATTTTCTCATGTCCATGTACAATTTAAGACCTACGCGTGGGGAAACGTTACTGACGTCGTTGAACATAGTGCTAAGGTCCTCCAAGGATTCTGTCATAGTAACTATATTGACGGCAAATCGAAGGTGAGTGATGTACTCGTTATTAATGTTAATCTCGTATCCTTTGCAGCCTAATAGCTTAAAAACGTCTTCTAATGCAGTAAAGAGTTTCGGGGATATAACCTCCTTGTGTCTGTTTGTGTCACCTTGTCTTACACCTCTGGAGTTGCATAGATTTCGTGCACTGGTTCTGTACTCTGATAGAAACCGTAGCCCTACTGTACAAACACTTCTGCACTTTGACATACCGACAGGCAACTTGGCACCGCTGAAAGAATTCTACCTAGCACCGCCCAAATTTCGACTAAATTAAAGGCTTTCTCACAGTCCGCATATGCAAAACAAAGTTGCATATTATAATGCTGGGTCTTCTGTGCAATTAGCCGAAGGGTATGTATGTGGTTTACGGTACTAAAGCAGTTTTGGAAACTGGTTTGTATCGGTAGACTGGAAGTCGTCGAAGTCTGCCTGCAAGACGATTCGTAATGACTCGAAAACGCACGTAGACGCACCACAAAAAAAATCTGTCGTTAGTTCTTTAATAGGGTTTAAGTACCTTTCTTAGCGAATTCGAAAACGCACGTAGACGCATTACGTCTGAAGAAAATTGTAATCTCGCTCAGATTGACGTCCGGGATATCATCGGAACAGAACAGTTTCGAACGGAACAGTTTGAACAGTTGCCTTTGGACTTCAGATAAACCTGTAACATCCCTGTGTAACTTGTCTATCTCCCCTCAAACTTTAGCATCTTCTCGTCTGACTTCAATATGCGTGCGTTACACGTCGACAGTGCCGATCGTCGTGGGTGGCAACCAAACCATCGCACTCTCTGCTCCGCCATTTACATGACCGCCACCAGAATCAAGAACAGCGTGGTCGCTGGGGACTAGGATTTTCCCAGAAGGGCAACTGCAGCTTTTTTTATTGAGTGTTTTTAGGAAGATGCTGCTACCCATCTCTAGTTTCAGTTTCTCAGCTATCTCTAACCACACGCACTGGATGATATGGGGCAGTGGATATTCTTACACCTCCACATGGTTAATCGCCCATAACTTGACGTTTATTCCGTCTTGTCGACCATATCTCATAGTATTGATGTTTAGGCTTTAATACAATTATTTATATAAACCGTCAACTCCCTTCTCACGAGAGGTCTCAAGAGAAGACGTGATAGACTACCCTAAGACTAAGAAGACTAAGAAGGATTTAATCCTTCAAAAAAAAGGACAACACTATATAGAAGATGAAGTATCTGTGCATTCCGATGAAGTCGTATTGGCAACCACTTGAGCTTAGTACGAAAAAGAGATACATGGTCATATTTGCGCAATCCAAATATAAACCTTATGCAAAAATTCTGAATTCGCTCAAGTTTATCGAGGTGAGCTTCGGTGAGATCTAGATAGCTGACGTCTGCGTAGTCAAAAATAGGGAAGAGAAGGGACTTGGCAAGCATAGTTTTGGTGGAAATGGGAAGAAAGTTACGTAATCTACGCAAGGAGGCTGCCGAGGCATAAACTTTACGATTAATTTCTTTGATGTGCTGTCCCCACGACAGATTCTTATCTATGTGGATACCTAAGTTCATTACTGAATCTGCATAAGGAATAATAGTTTTACCAAATACTAGAGGCAGGTAATCTAGGCTCGACTTAGCCAACATTTGCGCGCTGCCCATGATAATGGCTTACGATTTTGCTGGGTTAACGTGAAGGCCGTATGCATTACTCCACTCAAGAATGCGTTCGAAATCTGCATTAACGACATTGATAGCATTAGGGAGATCGTTGGGACAAGCTTTTGTATATATTTGTAGATCATCTGCATAAAGGTGGTAAGAAGAAATTAAATTATTGGATATTGAGTTTATAAAAACTGCAAAAAGCAATGGAGATAAAACGCCTCCCTGTGGTACACCAACACGTACATTACAACAAGATGATAATACGAGGGTGGATTGAAAAGTACTCGGCGTAACCAAGAAAATAAACACATACTAAATCAGTTATATTTTCATTTTTCTACATAATCACCATCAAGTTCAATACACTTTTGCCACCTCCCCTTCCAAGCATTTAGACCGTTGAAAAAAAATGATTCTTCCTTAGAGTCAAAATATGCGTCTACAGCTGCTTTAACCTCGTCGTTTGTCGAAAATCTTTGACCTCCCAAGTGCTTTTTTAGGTTAGGGAACAGAAAGAAGTCTGATGGTGCCAGATCAGGTGAATACGGCGGATGCGGTAACAGTTCAAAGCCACAGTTGTGAATTTCAGCCATTGACTTTACTGACGTGTGAACACGGGCGTTATCTTGATGAAACAGGACTTTTCTTCTGAGCATTCCTCGACGTTTTTCTTTTATTTCCTCTCGTAAACGACGTAGTAAGGTGCAGTAGTAATCAGAGTTTATAGTCTGACCCCTTTCAAGATAATCAATCATAATCACACCTTTCGAGTCCCAGAATACTGAAGCCATCACCTTATTTGCCGACAAAATCGACTTAGCCTTTTTAGGGGGTGATGAACCAGGTCTTCTCCACTGTTTTGATTGTTGTTTTGTTTCCGGTGTACAGTAATGAACCCATGTTTCGTCTATAGTAACAAAACGATTCAAAAAATCATCTGAATCGGCTTCAAATAACTCCAAATAGTCGCGTGAAATAGTCAATCGCGTCCTTTTTTGTTCAACTGAAAGCAGTCGCGGAACCCACCTCGCAGACACCTTGTGGAAACCCAACTCGTTGACAATGATGTTTTGAGTTCGTTCATAAGAGATGCCTATAATCTCGGCTATCTCTCTAATTTTTAATCTGCGGTCTCCCATTATTAAATCAAGTACTTTTTTAATATTTTCGTCAGTAGTTGACGTCGAAGGCCTTCCAGAGCGAGGTTCATCTTTCACACTCTCTCTACCACGCTTAAATTCTGCTATCCATTTTTTGACGGATGAATATGACAGAGCACAATCGCCTAATGTACTGACCATGTCATCATGGATGGCTTTTGATGATAGCCCCTTCTTATGGACGTACTTAATGACGGCACGCTGCTCGATTTGCTCCATTCGCGGAAATTATGTCCGATTACTTTGTTAATAAATTTATAAAATCACAACTAATTATCGCACACGTTTCGAACTTCACACAATGAACTAGTCTGAACTGAACTAAATAATGTGGGTAGATTTGATTTTTAGAATTGAATGGATCTGTGTTAGGCCGAGTACTTTTCAATCCACCCTCGTATATTAAAAAACTTTCGTTTTTTACGACCTGTTTTACAGATCAGAATGTGCATGAAATACTTGTTCAGGAATAAGTTGTCTTAACAAGTAATTAAACTTGAGGACCTAAAATGTTTATTACAAAAAAAATGTAATAAACATTATAAGTCGTCAAAGGTAACCGATCGAATAAAAGTAAATGTTAAACACTAAGAACGTTCCACTCTGCGTGTTGGAGGACTTTACACCTCATTTCTTCGAAATATTTTTATATATAGAATAAGGGTGATGAACGAGCACACAGTACACCTGATGGTAAATGGATGCTACGGCCCATAGACATCTATATTTATCCTCGATTAATAATTAAAATGCAGATGCGTTGTTACCTAAGGACTGCGCTGGAATGCCGCTTTTCCAGTAAAAAAGATCTCTGGTTCTCCACACCCATCATACGAAACATAGCAGCATTAAGCTGCTACTTTACGCTGGCATTAAATGTACTCTGTGGCTGGTATTCTGTGAGAGCATGGTCGAGCCGACCCATCCGTGCCACCACCATAACATAGCTGCAGCGTGGCTCCACCACGCAAAAAGCTGCTCGTGAGATCCACGCCCTAAGTGTCGTTTATTGTCATTCCAAATCAAATACTCAACAGAGCCTGGATTCGTATTATATTTATAATTATTCTCGAATTCTGACTGCTTCGTTGGTCTAGTGGTTGTAGTAGTGCGACTGCTGATCATGAGGTCCCGGGTTCGAATCGGGCCAAAAAATCAGTTATTGAGTTTTTCCTTCAAGAAATTCTCAGTAGGTGCCCGGAGTCAGCAAGTTGGCGGTGTTTCACCCCCGTGCCTCGGAAAGCACGTAAAGCCGTTGGTCCTGCGCCTGATCTCTCTCCGGTCGTGTCGGTTTACCGTTCCATCGGGCTATGAGAGTGAGGAAATAGAGAGTGCACCTGTGCTTGCGCATACACTTGGGCACTATAATCCTGTCCTGTGCCGATGGCTAGTCTCCGTTGAGGCTGGCCGCCGTGGCCGAAATTCGGTCTGGAGGACATTATAATTAATCTCAATATATAAAATCAATTGCTGTCCGTTAGTCTCGCAAAAACTCGAAAATGGCTGGTCCGAATTGGATGAAATTTTTTGTGTATGCTTCAGTGGGTCCCTGGATGGTTTTGATTCACAATTCAACCCGGTAGGTGGCGCTGTTGTCGAGATCCAGAAATCACCTGTGCGGGGCGGATCTCTAGTTTGAAATACAAAACCCCTTTCTGCCGCATTACAATAGCAATCTTTACATCTACCATGTTTGCTACTTACTAGAAGGTAAATCTCCTTTCCTGTCCTATCTAAGAGTCTGTCTGAGTAAGAACTACATACTCTCTTACCTATTTCTGCCGCCAAATAGCAGTAGGTGTATTGCTGTGTTCCTGCCACACACTCGAGTGGCATGGTAAGTAGCGAGGAAAGGAGGCAGAGACGTAGTGTGGCAACAATACTCGTCATGCCCATCGCTCTCAGTTTTGTCGGTTTTTTGCGCGTAAGTAAAAGCACTGGCAATATGAACGCGAGTGGCCGGTCACACAATCGCGCGAACGCAGTTCGAATAGAGCGGTCGCTACGGAAGCGTATTTCTAAAAAAAAAACACAAAAAAATTGCGATGAATAGATGTCATCTACAATCTCCTTTGGCGAGGACGACGACGTATATTTCTTTTTTATGACTTACTTTGATTAATTGCGCGAGTAGAGCAGTGTGTGGGTAGAGAGGAGAGCATCGCGGCAGCGCGAGGAGCAGAGCGGTGAGCAGCGTGAGGATCATAGTGTGTGGAGACTGGAAGTTGTACAAGCCCCATGTGTACCCTTAATGGTTTAAGGGTATACATGGAGCCTGTGGTTTGAAAGGATTGTGGAAGAAGTTTTACTCAAACTTAGTAAACAGAACAAGTCTGTTGTAATATGTGGAGACTTTAACATCAATCTCCTTGAAACTTCTTCCATAATTATTAAGTTTAGCTCATTGTTTAAATCGTATAATCTTGTTAATTTATTCTTAGAACCAACACGTATTGCTGGGCCTAGTGCGCCTGTATAGATAACATTTTTACAGATGTTAAGCCCTTGCATAAATCAATTATTCAAAATTTAAGTTTAGATCACTGTGGACAGTTGGTATCACTACCTTACATACACAAAAAAAAAACAGAAAAATAAGAAAGTTGTGTTTGTTCCAATAAATGAACATCGCTTGGAGATGTTTAGAAGTAATATAATAAAAAGACTTCCATCACTTTCGTTTAAAAAAAAGTGCTAATTATTTGTATGCTACATTATTTAAAATTATAAGTTGTGAATTTTGTAGAATACTTATTTACTTCTAAAACTTTCTCTTTTAACAGTCGCAAATCATTTAATGAATGGGCGACAGTAGGAATTTATAAAAGTAGGCTAAGGTTATACGAGCTTTATGATGAAAGATCATATAATAGTAGTGTTATATTTAGAGATTATGTAAAAAATTATTCTAAAATATTTAAAAAAGTGTGCTCCACACTGCTAAGGCTTTACATTTAAGCAACAAAATTAAAACTGCATCCGACAAAATTAAAATGACCTGGAGAATAATAAATAGTGAAACGGGCAAGGTCAAACCGCGCAACTCGGATTTTCAATTGAATATTAACAATAATTTAACGCGATCTGATCAAGAAGTTGCTATGGCTTTTGAGAAACATTTTACTGATGTTCCTTTTTTGACAACAAAATCATTAAATTCTTCTCCTACTGTTGCCGAATCATTGCTCAAACAAAATGTAAAGGCTTGTTCGAATACTTTTAAATTCCATAGAGTACTGCCAAAAGATATCGTTAAATATTTTCTGCCGACTTCCAAAAAGGAAAAAAAAAGACTTCCAAAAAGCTTCTGAAAGCGGGTGGAAGACCGGTACTTGAAGTCCTTCAGAAGCTCTTTAATTCCGTCCTCCATGGTGCCATTACACCGGAGGCGTGGAGCAGAAGTGCGGTGGTCTTGTTCTTCAAGAAAGGTGACAACGCTCTCTTGAAGAACTACAGACCGATTTCCCTTCTGTACCGCGTCTACGTGCTGTTTTCGAGAGTTATTACGAATCGTCTCGCGCGCATACTTGACGACTTCCAGCCTCCCGAACAAGCCGGTTTCCGAAAGGGCTTTAGCACCATAGACCACATACATACCCTTCGGCAAATTGTACAGAAGTCCGAAGAGTACAATTTGCCAGTATGTCTGGCGTATGTCGACTATGAGAAAGCCTTTGATTCCGTCGAAATTTGGGCGGTGCTACAGTCCCTTCAGCGGTGCCAAGTTGACTGTCGGTATATCGAAGTGCTGAAGTGTTTGTACAGTAGAGCTACGATGGCTATCCGAGTACTGAACCAGAGTACGAAACCTATCCAACTGCAGAGAGGTGTAAGACAGGGTGACGTCGTATCCCCGAAACTCTTCACCGCTGCATTGGAAGACGTTTTCAAGCTTCTGGACTGGAAAGGATACGGTATCAACATCAATGGCGAGTACATCACTCACCTTCGATTTGCCGACGATATAGTCCTTATGGCAGAATCGCTGGAGGACCTGAGCACTATGCTCAATGACCTCAATAGTGTTTCCCAACGGATAGGTCTTAAGATGAACATGGACAAAACAAAGATCATGTTTAATGTCCATGTCACACCTATGCCGGTAGTTGTTGGGAACACAAAGCTCGAAGTTGTTGACGAGTATGTTTACCTGGGACAAATAGTCCGACTAGGTAAGTCCAACTTCGGCCGAGAGGTCAATCGACGGATTCAACTCGGTTGGGCAGCGTTCGGGAAATTACGGCACATCTTCTCGTCAGGTGTACCTCAAAACTTGAAAACGAGACTGTACACCCAGTGCGTGTTGCCAGTGATGACATACGGAACTGAGACGTGGTCTTTCATTGCTGGCCGGATGAGGAAGCTCAAGGTCGCTCAGCGAGCTATGGAGAGAGCTATGCTCGGAGTTTCTCTGCGTGATAAACTCAGAAATGAGGATATCCGCAGTAGAACCAGAGTGACCGACATAGCCCAACGGATTAGTAAGCTGAAGTGGCAATGGGCCGGCCATATAGCTCGAAGAACCGACAACCGATGTGGAAGAAAAGTTCTTGAGTGGCAGCCTCGTACCGGCAGGCGAAGTGTAGGGCGTCCCTCCACTAGATGGAGTGACGACCTGGTAAGATATGCAGGAAGTCGATGGATGCAGGTGGCTCAGGACCGTGCTTTGTGGCATTCTTTGGGGGAGGCCTATGTTCAGCAGTGGACTTGGGCTGTAATGATGATTATGATCCAAAAAGGAGACTGTACCCAATTCGAGCGTATGTTTTTTTTTTAATGTGTGTTACCTCATAACTTTGTACTGGGGAAACCGATTTCGATGATTCTTTTTTTATATGAAAGCTGATAGTTCTCGTGTGGTCCCATATGAATCAAGGTCCCATTTCTCATGGTCCCATTGATCAAGGTCAGACCAATGGTTATTGAGTTATTCTTAAATAACTTATATTGATGTCGGCTGTACAAAATTTTTAATTTTTTATTATAAAAATACTGATGTTAAGAAAACGGCAGACTTATGGGGGATTTCCGTTAAAGTTACTTTATCTATAATAGATATAATAGCACCTTATCTAGCCACTATATTTAATATAAGCGTCGAATCTGGTGTGTTTCCTGATTTAATGAAACATAGTAAAGTCATACCTATATTTAAATCTGGTAGTACATAAGACCCCGCCAATTTTAGACCAATTTCTGTTCTACCAACATTTAGTAAAAATTTTGAAAAAATTATTTTAGATCAGATGTTAAGTTTCTTTAATATTAATAAATTGCTACATAAAAATCAATTCGGTTTTACAAAGGGTCGCTCGACAACTGACGCTGGAGTTGAGCTTATTAAACATATTTTTTGTGCATGGGAGAATTCAGAGGATGCTTTGGGCTTATTTTGTGACCTTTCCAAGATCTTCGACGGTGTTCATCATGAGACATTAATCAGGAAGCTACAGTACTATGGTGTCAAGAACACAGTGCTTAAACTTATTACTTCATATTTAAGTAATAGAAAGCAGAAAGTTATTATCAATGGTAAAAGTTTTTCCGGGTCACCTGTACTAATGGGTGTCCCTCAGGGCTCGTTCTCAGCCCATTCCTGTTTCTGGTGTATATTAATGACTTACCTCACCTTGTAGGGGATAGTCATGATATAGTATTATTTGCTGATGATACTTCTTTGATTTTTAAACTTAAACGTCACTCATTTAAATGTGACGAAGTAAATAATGCTATATCAAAATTAGTGCATTGGTTTAACGTTAATAATCTGCATTTGAACGGAAATAAAATTAATTGTGTTAAATTTACAACAACGAATGTTAAAAAATCTGAATACCAATATGTTTTTAAATGGGGAGGAATTGAGCCCTGTTGTATCCACTGTTTTTCTTGGCATCACTCTCGACGCAAAGCATCAGTGGGGTCCCCATATATCCAAATTAGCAAGCAGACTAAGTTCTACAGCCTATGCTGCAAAAAAGATTAGAGGTCTCACTAGTGTCGAGACAGCTAGATTATTTCAGTTATTTACCTAGCATAATGTCTTATGGGATTTTGCTATGGGGAAATGCGTCTGATTCAGAAACTATTCTTGTTTTACAGAAGAGGGCCATTAGAGCTATTTACAATCTAAACCGAGAGAGTCTCTTAGAAATAAATTTAAAAAAATAAATATATTAACTTTGGCCTCCCAGTATATTTACGAAAATTTAATGTAAGTTCACAAATACAAAGATAGTTTTAGTAAAAAAAGTGATATACATTCTGTAAACACTAGGAACAAACACAAGCTAGTGATGCGAGTTTCTCGACTCCACAGAGTCAGTAATTCATTCTTGGGGCAATGTATACGCTATTACAACAAGGTCCCGGAAAGTGTACAGGTTCTCTCTATTACCAAGTTTAAATGTTTTATTAAGCTGAAACTATATAAAAAGGGTTATTATAGTATAAATGAATACATGCTTGATAATAACCCCGGGAAATGAGGTGGTCGTTTCCAAGCAGTTTCTAAAATAAATTTTGTAAATAGTTCGTAATCATTTATATTGTAAAATTTATTTTAAAAAAAATCCCGCTGGGTTTCTTGCTGGTTCTTCCCAGGACAGAGGGTTTTTTTTCGAAGCAGTGGTAAAGTAAAAAATGACTTTCAATAAGAATTACACATGTAATGTATATTGAATAAAAAAAATATTCTATTCTATTCTGTATAACTTAAGGCTGTGAGGAATTTCATCTTAGTCCTTAGAAGTGACAGTTCATCTGTAGCATTCTTGTTTGAAGTTGTTTGCAGGTAACCTAGGCTTCAGTAGCCACTTACCACCTAGTAGACTGTAATTAAATCTGTTACTTTAATTTTATAAAAAAAGAAGAAACAACTAATGAGGGCATCCATTTTTTCTGCGTCACTTTGGAATATGTGAGAGATTTGATAACGGGGTAAGTTAATTTTTTTTTAACAGTGGTAGAGCCACGCGGCAGCTTTTGTTGTCGCACGGATGGGCCGGCTCGAACCGGGGTGGTACCACGACCTCACAGAAAACCAGCGTGAAGTAGAGGTTTACCTCTGCGTTTCGCTTGGTGAGTGCAGGTGGCCGGAGGCCCTTTTTACTGGAAATGAGGCATTCCATTTTAGTCCTCACGGGTGACAACGCATCTACATTTTGATTTGTAATAGAGGATAGATGTAGATGTCTATGGGCCGCAGCAACCACTTACCATCAGGTGGACTGTGTGCTCGTTTGTCACCCTTATCATATAAAAAAAATAATCTGATAGGTAATTTAAAATTAAAAATATTGTACAACCGACTTCAATATAAATTACTAAGAATACTCAAAAACTATTGATCAGATCTTGATCAAATTTATATGGGACCATATGAGAAGCACCAGCTTTTAAATAAAAAAAGAATAATTGAAGTCGGTTCACCCAGAGGTAACACACATACAAAAAAAAGAAAAAATACATGCAGTGGAATTGAGTACCGTCTCCTTTATGAAGTCTGTAAAAAAGTATAGATTAATGTTTTTTTTTTCTGAAATATTCGTTGCATATTATGATATTAGACTAGAAATTGATAAACCAACTATAAAGTTAAAAATGAGTAAAAAAAATAAATACCACAACACTAGTATAAGGGTGAATATTTGAAAACGTACATTTTTGATGTCTCGCTGTGAATAACACATTAAACCTAAATCGATTATGATCACTTTTTTTATATACATAGTTAATTAAGTGGGGTACATATTGCAGTTCAATTTATTGTGTTTTATAAACCATAAGCCATTTTATAAAAAAAATAGTTCCCAGAACCTCATTACCATTCGTGTCCCTTTTCCCAATTTTCAACCATTATGATAAGAAAAATTAAACGAAACCTTCGAAGAATAACATTATTTCTTATTATTTAGTAAATATAATAGTTAATGTATAAACTGAAATAAAATGTATGATATAAAGAACAGTTTCAGTTAATTTTATACCAATTCAAAAATTGTCCCACCCTTCGTATTACTTACCGTTGGCGAATATTGACAGTGAAATAGAATTGTACCCAATGGTAAATGTAATCCTCACGACGACTCCCCACCACGAATTCAGTGCCCGCTAGTGACTTGAGCAGATTACACGTCTTAAAGAGCGATTTGGCGCCAACGAAAAATTATTAATCTACAAAAAATCGTCCAGGTCAAAATAAAATCTACTTACCGTTCGTGTCTTCTAAAGGTAAGTTATTTGTTCAGATTAATTTAATTAATGATCTAAATATTTGCCATAAGATTATTTCTCGTCTGATAACGTATTTAGTCTCATAAGTCTAATAAATAATGCAACGTACACAAATGTTTCCAAATATCTACTTACCATTTTACTATTTACCATTTTTCCCGTTCACATTTACCCGAATGGTAAGGAGCAAGCTGGAATGGTAAGTAGGTATTTTTCTATTTAAATGTAATATTGTTTCAATACATGCTAATTAAAAACTGCCGTGTAAATTACTAAACCACTACAAATTTCAGATTCAAGAAAAGCGCAAAATAGCACTTTCTGCGCTTTTTTCTGTCACTGTTAATCTTCTCTTACAGTAATGGTTTGATATTTGTACAGCTGTATTAAATATCTATTATCTCTATCGTTGCTTTTTTGGTTTCTATCATACTTATTCAATAAATAGTTATAGGTATGAGTTGTAAGCTCCAAAACCGTATTCCACACAGACTGGTCAATGCTATTTGGTGCATATCGCATGTCCTTGAATGATTAGTTCTAGGATACGCTGGTTACCTCACGATGTTTTTCTGAGGCGTTATGTAGCAATGGTGACGATAAAATGTCCACAACAGACGCACGTCGGGTGGTGTTCAAACCTTTAACTTACAAATTGTAAGTCTGAAGCCGTAATCACTGGGCTACCAGTGCTCTTATTGCGGTTTACGGCCTAATACCTCCTAAATCTTAAAATAATTGAGAAGAGACACATGGGATAGTAATGGATAATAATAATAATGATGTACTCCAAAACCATTAGACCCACATATATGTTACACCACGTTTCTTTAATATTTAGAGAATCATTAGCAGTGGGATATATCCTTACCAAATTTTTAGCATGGAAGTAGTTTAATAAAATGAGATACAGTAGCACTTATAGGAAACCTATAGGATCTATTCCACAGGATATCAATTTATATTTCA
This sequence comes from Parnassius glacialis, assembly GCA_033319125.1. NCBI lineage: Eukaryota > Metazoa > Arthropoda > Insecta > Lepidoptera > Papilionidae > Parnassius > Parnassius glacialis. The sequence goes on from JAVANC010000003.1 coordinate 3,695,964, forward strand.
GATAAAATGCCGCGGCAAAAGCAGTCACACGAAGAGGCATTGGCAAAAGCCTGACTTGCACGGCGAAACAGATATGCAAAAATAAAAGCAGATCCGGCTTTATATGCCTTAGAGAGGGAGAAGGAAAAGAAGAGATACATAAAAAGAAAAGAGGAAAAGAAAATATTAAGGGCTTCTGAATTGACCCCAAGAGCTAGAAACATACAGAGGAAGAAATGGAGAGAAAATTTCAGAAGACAGTATCAGAGAAAACTCTTAGAAAAGAAAAGAACAGAAGAAGTTTTTATACCAGTTTACACGAATGTGGGCAATGTCGATGATAAAAACAGTTATGAACTTAGACACTCGTTTAACACACCACAACCTTCTACATCACTGGATATAGACCATAAAGTATCAGTAACCCAAAACTTGAAGAAAAAAATTAGAAATTTGAAGAAATATATGGTGAATAAGGCACAAAAAGATAAAATAGAAATAGAGTTATTGAAGAAAAAACATAACAAATACAAAAAAATAATTCTGAGACTTAGAAAACGCTTACAGAGTCCTAACACAAAAGCAAAAGCTCTACTGCAGGATAAAACAATAATAGAAGAAGCGAAAAAACAGATTTTGTTTGGGGAGGCTATGAAAAAGACATTAGAAGGCAGCTACAAAGCTTTAAAATCAAATACTGAGAAAAGAGCATTCCACAATACAATTATGCGTGAAAAACACATTTTAAAGAAGCATAAAGTTTTGTCAGAAGCACAGAATTTCTTGCTGAGAGAGAAGAAACAGCCCCAACAAAAAAATGTAGAATACGAAAAGTTAAAACAAGATATACAAGAATTTTTTGAACGGGACAACGTTTCTAGAGCTACGGCAGGCAAGAAAGAGTTTATAACACGACAAAAGGAGAGAAAGCAGAAGAGGTATTTGTTAGATAACATGAAGAACCTGCATAAAGTATTTGAATCCGAATTTCGAACAGTGAGTTATTCTTACTTTTGCAAACAACGTCCATACTGGGTATTGATTCCAAGTGTAAACCAAAGAGATACATGTGTTTGTAAAATGCATGCAAATATGGAACTATTGATTCAGGCTCTGTACAAAAGAAGAATTATAAAACACGCGAGCATCAATGATGTAATCAATTTTCTCTGTTGTAGAAAAAATAAATGTCTTATTGAGCGTTGTAACTTGTGCGAAAACAAAACCATTTGCTACGAAGAATTTGATAATAAGGACCTAATAACATTCAAACAATGGCAAAATTCTACAACCACTTATGAATCCAAAGGCATTAAGAAAAATAAAAGAATAATATCAAAAACAAAACTAACAACTAACCCTAAAGAAGCTGTTGAGCTGTTAGAACAGATGATTCCAAAGTTTCTATAACATGAAGGACTGCGCAGATGGCAATTTTGTGCAATGAGGGGTTTAAGGGAAAATCTTAAGGATAACGAAGGTATCATTCACATAGATTTTAGTGAAAACTATGCTTTAAAATATGAGTCTGAAGTTCAGGCTTTTCATTTTGGGGGAAGTAGACAAGAGCTGTCACTACAAACTGCTGTCGTCTATTTCATAGATAAGGAAGGTAAGTTCACTAACAAATCATTTTGCACAGTAAGTGAAAATCTACGTCATGACTCTGCTGCGGTATGGGGTCATCTTATACCGCTACTAGAATTTGTTAAATTGGCTAATAACAATATTACTACTCTTCACTTTTTATCTGATTCCCCAAGTAGCCAATATAGAAATAAAACTATGTTTTATGTCATCAGTAAATTATATTGGTATTTCGATGGATTGAAACGCATTACTTGGAACTATACTGAGTCTGCTCATGGAAAAGGTGCAGCTGATGGGGTAGGAGCAGTAGTTAAGCGTACTGCTAATGCTGCTGTAGCACAAGGCAATGATGTTGCTACAATAGAGGATTTTTTGAGAGTAGTCAAAGAAAATACACAAAACATCAACATGGCTACTATTGATGAATATCATATAATAGAAAAAGATCTTTTGATACCTTCAGAAAAACTGTTAAACTTAAAAGGTACAATGAAAGTCCACCAGGTATTGAGGCAAAAAGAAACTGAAAGTTTAATATTTAGAGAGACCAGCTGTTTTTCCTGCGTAAGCACCTGTAAACATACAACATTTATTGGTAAATTACTGTACAAAGACCCAAATCACCCTAATGTTGCAGATAAAGAGAATAATGAAAATAATAATAGACAAATCAATCCTGATACTAAACTAATGAGAGCAGCTACAAATACAAGTAACGAAGCGAAAGTTAAAATAATAAGTAACGTACTGCTTAATCCCAGGAAAAACAGGACAATCGGCAATTCTATTAGTACCAATGTTACAATGTTATCGGACATAAAACCAGACAATAAGATGCATTTGGACCCGAATATTAAAATTGAGGAAATGGTAAATATATATAATATATCAGGTAGTGAGGCTAACTTTTCTGGTATATACCAGGAGTTTATTGAATCTTCAGAGTTGGAAGCAATAAGAGATCGTTATGAGACTGACACTTTTCAGACTCGGAAACATCAGGTGAGTGTTTCTGAGTCTGAAAAGTGCCAGTGTCGTAATGATGATATTGATTCAGATACTTCGGATTATAATATTTTTAATTGTTTTGACTATGTACAAGAAAATAGCTACATTTAAGGTTTTCATATTAAATTGTAGGTATTGTTTAATATCCAAAGAAATTGCAATTACTTTTATGTTATGTGTTTTATCGGAAAACACAAGTTTCTACTTACTTTTTTATTTTGTTGTGTAGTATACCAAAAAAATTACACTGTTTATATTATCATAACCAAAAAGTGTTAGACTACCTACCTATGTGATTTTTATAGACTGTTATTTGCCAAAGTTCATTAATACTAAGACTGACGCTTTAATAGTGTAAGTAATTTCTTAAGAAGTTAATTTTATTTGAATTTGAATTCGTTTAAATTATGTTTTATTTAATAAAACTTTGCAAAAAAACAGTTATTAATATTTTTCATATAAAGTTAACTTTAATTTGATAGATGTGACTGGTCTTTTAAATGCAAAGGAGATCTCAATTATCATCTAGTGATAAAGTTTATTCAACCACACGTGCAGGCATATCTTTTCTAAATTTGATACTGTGTCGGAAATTGTTTTTTTTTTAAATAATTGAGTATATAACATCACTGCAATTTGTGTTTTACTAATTACCATTCCTATAATATAATTACCATTCTAAAATTCTCTTTACCATTTGTTTAATTTCTCATTACCGTTTGCACAATAATTTCAGATCCAAATTGTGACGTATATAAAGGCTTATTTTTTGGTCTCACGCATTTTTTTGTATATGTATGCTATCAGCTTTGCTTTGAATATCTAAAGAACAGTTTTGTAAGTACTATTTTTTCATTCTTTAAAATTGTCTAATATGTTCATTTGCAAATATTCACCCATAAACGTGGTAAATACCACTTTATACGTGGTAAAGCCATGCTGCAGCTATATTAGTAGTATAGTTGTAGCACGAATGGGTCGGCTCGACCGGGGGAGGACCACGCTCTCACAGAATACCAGCGTAAAATGGCAGCTTAACACTGCTGTGTTCCGTGTGGTGAGTGTAGAGATTCGGAGATACTTTTTACTGGAAAAGAGGCATTGCATCTTAGTCCTCACGGGTGACAACGCATCTGCGTTTTGATTCGCAAACGAGGATAGATGTAAATGTCTATGGGTCACAGCAACGACTTACCATCAGGTGTACTGTGTGCTCGTTTGTCACCCTATCCTATAAAAAAAACTGAGGCATTGTTTTGTGTAATATACGTTACACTATAAACCGAAAAACTTTTATTTAAAACCTAACTTTTCAATGATGATGACACTTTGTAAGCATCTGCTCGACTAATAAATTTACCTCAGTCCCAACTAGCGACATCTGCTGAGCTTAAGATTATTGGCCCTGATTTGAGCCGAATACGATCTCCAGCAGTGAACTTTTAGGGCTGATGAAGAAGAAAAATATGCCAGATGTAAAACCATGGATTTCCACAAAGCATGGTCCTACACCATCGACTCCCTGCGTGTTTCAGGTCATCAGTCTATCTAGTAGACGATCGTTTAACACTGCACTTACCAGTACTCGAGAACTTTCCTTCCCCATCGGTTATCGATTATTCGAACTATATGTCCGGCCCATTTTCATCAGTTTCACATTGTACAGATCCGCTGTGTTTGGTCACTTACTCTGGTTCTACTGCGGAAAATCCGAGTATATCCCTCTCCATAGCTAGCTGTGTGATTTTACGTTTCCTCACACGGCCAGCAGTGGAGGACCACGTCTTAAATCCATATTTCATCACTGACAAGTGGAAACACGCACTATACTTCAACTTTCGAGGTATACGTAACAAGAAGATATGTGGTTTTTTTTTATAGAAGATGGGGCAAAAGAGACTGCGGCTCACCTGGTGGTAAGAGACTATCGCCGCCCATGAACAACCGCAACACCAGGGGAATTGCAGATGCGTTGCCGGCCTTTTAGAAAGGTGTGAGCTCTTTTCTTGAAGGTCCCTAAGTCGTATCAGTCCGGAAAAATCACCGGTGGTAAACAATTCCACAGAGAAGTTGTACGAGGAAGAAAACTCCTAGTAAAACGTACAGTCGTGGACCGCCAAGCATCCAGATGGTGAGGATGGTATCGTGAATTATAACGCGACGTGCGTTCGTTGGCGGCTAGAATTAATCCGAACAATTCCTCAGAGCTCTCCCTGTGGTAACTTCGATAGAAAATGCAATGTTTTATTATTTTAAGCCAGCGCTTTTCTACAATCCCACCTGATGTTAAAAAGGTGATGTATCCTTAGATGGTAAAGCGCACTGACTGAACAAATGCCTATTCACGTTTCCTTGCAGCTGCTTTGGCCTTGGACTCAATGAACCGCCCGAAGTTAAGGTTTGAGGACATCTCAACCCCCAACAATTGAAGGCGTTCGCTGTATTCCCGTGATATATTTCGGAAAGAAGGAGCCAAGGTGAGCTGGCTCCTTTTTGCAGTGAAGAGACACGCTTGTATTTTGGAGGCGTTGAATTTCACAAGATTGGCATCGCCCCATTCGAAGACTGCCTGTAGTGTGAGATTCACACGCTCAACCGGAATATGTCGGAATCTTCCGAATGCTGCTCAGCCGAGATGAAACCGACAATTGACATTAGTCGAAGTTGTTTATTTTTAACTTACCGGATTACAGATTTCGGTTCGATTTTGAGAATGCGAGTTTTCATCAGATCTTCACGTTTTGAGGTCCAAGGAAGCCGTTCCGACTATTTCAGGCTGGACGTCCGGCCGTGTGTGTGTGTGTGTGTTTAGGAATGTATGTAAATAAAATTTTGCCGTACGATATCTTTAGAACGAATCAAACGATCGAGATTGGCGACACGGCGTTCGATAGTGTTCATTGAGACTTCTAGCTGGTTAGATTTTCAAGTCAATCGGTCGAGCCGTTTCAGATTTAAAAAAAAAATAAACAAAAAGAAAAATTAAATAGATTTTTGTTACCAATTACCCCCTTCCCCTATTTTCTTTTAAGGAAAGGCAAACGATTCTTTTTTATTTAAAATAAGGGTGACAAACGAGCACACAGTCCATCTGATGGTAAGTCGATGCTATGAGCTATAGACCTTTATCCTCAATTAAAAACCTAGAAAGGAGTGCTTCTAGTAAAAAGGGTATCCGGTAGTCCACAAGTTCTTGAAAGATTTGCTCATGTTCACAACAAAGGGCGGTGAGCATAGAGCGAACACGCTCACACTAATCTTACTGCGCCTCATCACCGGTAGCGATGGGCGACAGCGAGATGTTTAAACAATTAAAAGAATCGTTACCAGTGCAAAAATACAATCGAGTCAACGATTATCTCGCTCCTTGACCAACGTTCCTACATACTACACCTTTTCTTTTATAAAATTAAAGTGATAAACAAACTTACAGTCCATTTCATAGAGCAACACGGGAAACCAGCGGATCGGACGGCAATAGCCATAAATAGGCGTTCCCCTCTGTCAAAGTATAAGTCTATGCAGTTATATGCGTACAATAAAACTAGTTGCAGTCGCACTGCTCACTAGACTAATTCTAGTTGCGCGGATAAATCAACGTTCTACGAAAATGCCGAATTGTTGTTTTTTGCTGCATATAAGATCTGCCACGTCAAATTTACACAAAGATGGCGTTACCTATCATATATAAGTAATTTTTCATCACATTGTTGTAATATTAACCTCTTTTTAAACTTAAAAATTACAATAATAATTTATTTATTTATTTATTTAAAAAGGTACACCAACAGTACATGTATACATACTATAAAAGTTACATTTTTAAAGCACAATTACTTATACATATACCTATTATAGGCGTACACAACATTGACAGGAGATGTTAAATATCAATACAATATTAATCTAAAAAATTGAAAACAATAAAATAATAAAATTCACCAAAGCAAAACTAAAAACTTAACTGAGAACAAATGCCTGTTCACAAAGGGCCGGCAAGTTTTCGTTTAAATTTAAACAACGAGTCGTGGAAAATGTCTAATGTATCAATATTCATCTCGTTGTACTGTGCGCAACATCTGGCAAGAGGAGAATGGCGTCCAAGGTTAGTCCTTACAGAAGGCAAGGCAAAAGTTTTTTTGATAGGATGTCGGGGCATGCGAGCTGGCACCGTCAATTGAACACGTTCCAGGAGTTCACTACATTTTATTTTACCGTTGACAAGTCCGTGCAAAAACACCAAATCCTGGTCTCTTCGACGGCTACGCAACGAGTTCATTTTAAAAAAGGCAAGACGATGCACATATGGTGACCGGTGTGACACACCCTGCGAAATAAATGCCAGATGCCTAGTGAACGCACGCTGAATACCCTCCAAGCGTTGAGAGTGAACACCATATACAGGGTTCCATGCCACACTAGCGTACTCCAAGTTACTTCGGACCAAAGCATTGTATAATATTTTATGGGTGCAATTTAAACGGAAACCCGCAGTACTTCTCCTAAGAAAACCTAGCATTTGCGAGGATTTATTTACAATATTATTAATATGTGAAGTGAAGATCAGATTTGTTGACCAACAGGTCGCTCGTATAATATGCAGATCGGTCGAGCAACTAACTGATCCGAGTATGTATCCGAGTTATCGTTGTCACCGAGCGATACTGTTATAATGTGTGAAATTGTTAGTTTATTGTTTTAATTCTTATATGAGTTTCGTAGTGATAGATGATTGTTTTTGTGTGCGCAGATTTCCCCGCGCAAAAAATGACAGACAGTTCTGTATCGGGGAAAAACGCTATGGCTACTCCCCTGTCCCCTCCGGTCCGCCGGTTGCCCGTGTTGCCCTGTGGTCCACTTGATAGTAAGTAGCTACTGCAGGCCATGCACCTGCGGCCAATTTCCAACAAAGAAGGCTACAGGTTCGTTGTCACCTCTGAGGACTGAGGTAGAATGCATCACAGCCTGTTATTATACTCGCTCTCTATACGCTTTAGATCGCAACACAGCAGTACTGCCATTTGGTGATAGAAATAAGAAAGACTGATGTACTGAATCTGATGGACTTCTAGGCAGAAAACGAGTCTTACTAGTAAGTGATCACCCGCAATAAAGACAGACATGTTTAGGTTGGAAGCGCTGTATTTCTCTAAGCTAGTAATAAGAGAATTCTGTTTTTTTTAAAACGTTTCCCCCATACTATGATTCTCTCCTGTGTCGTGGAGGCATTTTACAAATATGAATTGCACGAGGACAAACATCCAGACCCGTAAAAATTATTTGTAGGCCATACAAATACTATACTATACTACGCCCGCAGTCAACTAAAGGAGTTATTGAGAATTGACCGTAACTTAGTGCGCAATTTATTAAGGCTCCAAAATTCGTTTAGTAGTATACACAAAAGTCTTTGGTATACACTTTCTTCCAGGAAGACGCCCGACTCAAAAATGTACTAAACATTGTTTCTATGACGAAATCTTTATTTTTTAACAAAATTTCTTACAAACTACTTATAAATAGCTGTTCGGGATTGCACAACAATGTCGGGCAGTGCGTCATTTCCTCTTGGATTTCAACTTGACGCCTTTAGTCTTCGATTTCACGATCCCCTTGAACTGTTTCGAAGTTGTCGCCTTTTTCCTGCAAGACAGAATGCATATACTACATAATATTTAGACGTTCGGCCAGTCTCCACCCTTACGTTGTTGACTTACCACGCATTCGAACCAAACGGAAATAAACGGAATAAGTTGCCAGCATCTATCTTTCCATCTGGTAACAGAGTGGGTGTCTTCAAGGCAAGAGTAAATACGCTTTTGTTAAGTCAGTGCGCTTCACCATCTTAGGCTACATCACCACTTATCAACAGGTGGGATCGTAGATAAGCACTGGTTTAGTAGGATATAAAAAATACAACATATAACAAAGTAGAGTTACAGTATTTATAAGTAGTATATACCATGTAGGGGCGGTGTAAGAATATCCACTACCCTATAATATAGTCTCCTAGACGTCGTAAAAGGCGACAGAGGAAAACTGCAATAGGAGATTATGATGATGATGAAGTTTAGTTATGATTTACCTAATAATAAATAAAAATAAAACAATAAAGGCATAGTTATTACTAACTAGAGATTAGCCCCGGCTTTGCACGGGTTATTTCTATATTTCGGACAATATCGGCTCCAATCGTGAATCTAAACCATCAAGGGACCCATTCAAAAGCACACAAAAAAAATTCAAAAAATCATTCCAGCAGTTTTCGACTTTTAGCGAGACTAACAGGCAGAAATGGATTTTTATTTTAAACATTAATTATCATCTTATTTGTAGGTTTTTAAGACACTACTCAATGTAGCAAATTCAAATTATATTCGTTTATATGATGGTGTTAACCAACCTAAAAAATAATTATCTTCTCTTCTTCAGTATAAGTTTCTTTTTAGGTTAGTAATTTAACTAGTACTCACATATATACATTTTTATTTTGTTCTAGTGTTAGCAGTAATTAGTATAAGGTATGATGAGTTAGGCATGTCATTTTGACAAAAAGATTAAAGAAAAAACCCAAAAAACCAAATTATTTGTATTCATATTGAAATCAAAAGCCGTCGGTAGTATCTTATAACGATATAAACTTAATAAACCCCTTCACGAGGAATGGGCTCATGTTAAAAACATTTAATCGTCCCTATTTCACTTGTATCAGGTGTACATCAGTTAATTTCAATCTTAATTTCTCCCTTCCCGCGTGGAAGAGGCTCACAATTATATAAAAGGTAAATGTATAGTGAAGTATGTTTACCTTTTATTGAGGTTCTTCCTTGATAGAGGCAGGTACGCGTAAGGGTCGGGTTTACCCTTTTTCTTGATATCACCTTTGGCCTTCTTGCTTCTGTACTCCGTGCCGACTGATGAAGCTACCGAAGCAGCGGATCCAAGAGGCCTGGATTATAATTTATCATTACAGTCTAGTCTAGCGCATTGTTTAGTCCACTAAGGGCGCATTTTTAATATTCAGACAAACGTTCTATCGAGTAAATTATAACCCGACTGATTATAAAAGTGAAACAGCTGAACCTTTTTATTCATACAACTGTCATTTTCAATTTGTATACATTGTATTTTATCCTGTGAATAACTTTTGTCTGAGGATTGAAAAATTAAGCCTTAATTGATGAAGCCATACGAAGTTATTGCTACTGAAAACTAAATAGGCATACGTCATCAAGGCAGGTTGTGGTGATTCTTAATTACATACTATTATAAAATACACAACTAGCACAATAAGTTACTTATTCTATTCTATCCATCTTAAAGGGATATTCCGTTTATCCACGCTAAAAAATCCAACCTGTGATGTATACTACCTTATTGCACTAATAATAAAGAATATTTTTAACTTATATTACCTTAGGATGGCTGCTTTAGGGTGGATAAATGGAATTGCCCATTTTAAATACATATTTAATTATACAAACATGGAACGAATGTCGTTGAGATTTCGTACACTGAAGTAATACAGTAGTAGTTATATGTATATTATGTAATTTATAGTAAATTTGTTAAGTTTGAGAGAGAAAGAAAGCGATAGATAGAAAAAGAGAGAAAGAGAAAGATTGTACTACGTGACCAAAACAATTATATTTATATAGTTTAATCATTTTAACTAAAAAATTGACAAAATTAGCAGTTGTTTGCAGTTCTTTTATCTATTGGCGTATGTCCTTTAAAGAGCGAAGTTAAATTTAATCTAATCTCCCTCCCCCTCTCTGGTGAGCGTCACCCCACCCCAGAAAGTGTCTCGAAGTTTTTCGCGGCTTTTTTCAATTTTAAAGAAAATCGTACAATATATATATATATATATATATATATATATATATATATTATATAAAGTGTGTAGGTACGAAATGATCCTTGATAAATTTTCTATCAACCTTTTATACATACAAAAGTATATCACGTATAGTTTCCGCGTAATCTACCATGAAATATGATTTCTTTTAATCATTTATCGATTTTTTACTAAAAGTTACGGGGTGACGTTCACCCGTAAGGGGAGGGAGAGTGGATAAAATTTAACTTCGTACTATACGTACAAATGACAATAGATAGAAGTACTCCATTAATTTGGCCAATTTTTTCATACATTACGGCTCTGGGTTCTAGCCCTTCTGAGCCTGAAGTTACAATGTATAATTATCCTTCATATAACACTGCTTCACAATATGTTGATGCGTCACATTGTGCAGCCCTTGGGAGGTTTTGACGGCAACTTGAGCCAGCAGACAGCTGACAGTTGGCGATGGTATTTCAAGGCGCCTATGCAGACAGACACCTTATCTTGAGAATCACATCACCATCAGAGCACTTGTTTCACCGTTTCCACTAATAGTTCACATGCGCAGACATTTAATACACAAAATCGCACCACTTTTACATATCAAAATCCACTTCAAACCATTATTTAAACAATAATACAGGAGCAGCAATACGTCGCCGGTCAAGTTTCCGCCAAAACTCCTAGAATGCTTGAAATAATAGGCACATGACAGCTAAGATGTCATGAGAATTAGGGAGGGAACACGGAAAGGTGTTTTGGTCACTAGGTAAAGCGCGAGGACAGAGGCGGGGTGCGAGCGCCGAAACCGCATTCCTGTCATACGCCTAATTGTTTTGGCCAAGCTGTAGTGCTAAATACGATTATGTATACAGAAAATTAACTTAAAAAGGTTCTTTCCGTCTATTACTATAGATGTACTGGACGTTCGTAACATTTTTTATGTTATAGCCTTTAATAGTGTGGTTAGGTCACAATAATTCTGCCAATAAGACTTATGAACGAGTAGTGGCGCTATAAGAATACCCCGAGATAGTCCCGAGGATGTTGTAAGAGGCGACAGAGGGAAACAAACTAGAGTCTTTTCGCTTGCATTTTACTCTTCAGTGACTGTGTTTAAACGTTTTTTTTTAAATAAAACTTTACCTCCAAATCATCATCATCATCATTACAGCCCTTCACAAGTCCACTGCTGAACATAGTCCTCCCCCAAAGAATGCCACAAAGCACGGTCCTGAGCCACCTGTATCCATCGACTTCCTGCATATCTTACCAGGTCGTCACTCCATCTAGTGGGGGGACGCCCTACACTTCGCCTGCCGGTACGAGGCTGCCACTCGAGAACCTTTCTTCCCCATCGGTTGTCGGTTCTTCGAGCTATATGGCCGGCCCACTGCCACTTCAGCTTACTAATCCGTTGGGCTATGTCGGTCACTCTGGTTCTATTGCGGATATCCTCATTTCTAAGTTTATCATGCAGAGAAACTCCGAGCATAGCCCTCTCCATAGCTCGCTGAGCGACCTTGAGCTTCCTCATACGGCCAGCAGTGAAGGACCACGTCTCAGTTCCGTATGTCATCACTGGAAATACGCACTGGGTTTACAGTCTCGTTACCTCCACACTAGGATTTTATTCTGTATCGCGAGGGCAGTTCACATACATACATTTGACAAGGACAAACATCCAGACCCGGAACAATTATTTGTAGGCCATACAAATACTTGTTCCGTGCGGGATTCGAATGAACGCTGTAACTCATTGCTAAGCTACTGCGCCGTCAATTTTTAAATTAAAATTGAATTATTACACCGGACCTAACTTGAACTTTATACTATTTTTGTTCACCACCTGCGAGAAAGTGCAGTTTTTAGTACTTAATCGCTATAACTATAATGAATTAATTAATGATGATGATGATAATGATCGTTACCTGTGTATACCGCGGCCGCCAGTCGTGTAGCGAGACAGCGTGGCCGTGGAGGCGCGGCTCTTGTTGCTGCGTCCGCTCTTAATACTCAAGATGTCATCGTACCGCCGTTTGCTTCCCGGCTTCAGCAGCTTCGACGGCTTAGCTTCGTTCGCTTCGTCATCTGCCAATGGACAATTGGACAATATCATTTTATTTTACACCACAAGTTAGGGTGGCGAATGAGCACACAGTTCCATTTATATACATGTATGTAAGTCTATTACATATTATATTGTAACGACAGCCAGTTGTGTATTGCATCACGTTGCACGAGAATGTTCCCGACGAAAAGGGTCAATAGCCTCTGTCAAATAATAAAATGTGTAGGCAAATACATCCATTTTTGTCATCCTAATCAGCATTTTACATATTAGGTCTTTACCTATGAAATTGCCGTTCTTTATGAAAAAGTTGACGTATTTTTTTTTCTATATTTTTTTGTTTCTATTAATCAAAGTAATCACCCATGCAATCGATGCATCTTTGCCAACGCAGTGGCAGTTTATTGATGTCATTCTTGAAGATATCAGATGGACGAGAGAACAAATTCTACAAAGGCATTCGTACTGGCTCTCGGGTATTGAATTTTTTTTCCAACCCCCAGCTCTTGTAACTTGGAGACTGTCTGTTGTGTAGTATGAGCGTTTGCGGTTGTCAAAGAGAATTTTCGTGGCAGTGTGCCTGTTGAGCAGTGCAAGGCACATCTCGACGCTTACATCATGACCATCTTAGAGTTCGTGGGATACCCATTTGTCAAGCTTTTTTTACCTTGTCAATTTGACGCAAATATACCAATACTGTTTTGATGCTAACGTCGAAAGCTGCTGCTATTTCAGCCTTTTTTTTTAATTTTTTTAAAAAAACATTAGCATTAAATCAATAAATAAATGACTAATTTTGAAAAAAGAATTCCATGTTTATATAATATTGCGATAAATTCGAATGTGGGTTATATAATTTAAAATTAAAAATTTTGTACAGCAGACTTCAATATAGGTTATTTCAGAATAACTCACTAACCATTGGTCTGTCCTTGATCAAATTCATATGGGACCACACGAGAACTATCAGCTTTCATATAAAAAAAGAATCATCGAAATCGGTTTGCCCAGTACAAAGTTATGAGGTAACACACACATAAAAAAAAAAACATACACTCGAAATGACTACCGTCTCCTTTTTGGAAGTCGGCAGAAAATAAGATTAATTTGCAATTAGAATTTTTAGCCAAACAAAAATTATTTTGATTTGAAATGGCCAGAACGGCAAATTCATTGGTAAAAAATCTATTGTTACCCTTGATTAAGAAAAGAAATTGAAATATAAATTATTTATTGAATATAGATTATAAATAATACATCATTTAAAAAATAGCTTGGTAGCGATCACCTCATTCACAGGGGTTATTATCATCCATAAATTCTTTAATATTATAATGAGTACCACTTTTCATATAATCTTTGTAATCTTTGTTTATTACAGTTTTAAGACTTAGCAATGAACACATTTTGTATATTTTTGGGATTTTGTTGTAAAAACGTATACATTGCCCCAAGAATGAATTCCTGACTCTGTAAAGGCGAGTAACTGCTGCTACTAGCTTTTGTTCCTAGTATTTACAGAATAAATATTGATCTATAATATGATTGTATATTTGTGTACATACATTATATTTTCGTTATATTGAGAGGCAAAGTTTATATATTAATTCTAATTTTTTTTTTCGTTAGCCTATTTAGGTTTCAAATCGTAGATTGCAAACAAAACAAATATAATTTAGATACTAGACAAAACTAACTAAACTAGTCTAGCTGTTTCAACATTCGTTAGATTTTAAATTATTCGTAATATTCTTACAGCATACGCTGTAGAATGGAGTCTGCTTGCTATTTTAGATAAATTAACTTCCTTAAAATTCCTATTAAAGCTTCCGAGAAAAATGTGTGGAATCAACAAGACTGAACTCTTCCCCATTCAAAATTACATTAGTAATGATTCACATTTTGGAGTTATGAATTTCATACATTTAGTTTTATTGCCGCAATTTAAATACAAATTGTTAATGTTAAACCAATTTAATAATTTTATATATTTACTTATTCATATTAATAAGTTACAATGAATACTTGTACTTATTCATTGTATCTTTAGTATAAAAACTAATGAAGTATCATCAGCTTATTCACTATTTAAGGTAAGTCAATATTATATTATATACAAGAAACAGTTTGCAAGATGACGTTGTGACAAGGATTAAGAAAGGAATGCTTCGGTGGTTTGGTCACGTAGAAAGAATGAACGAGGAAAGAGTGACAAAGCAAATTTATGTTGCAGAAGTGAACGGCAGGGTCGGGAAGGGACGCCCTAGACGAAGATTTATCGACCGAATCGGCGATACATTGAAAATGGGCCAGATTAGGAGTACCCTTAACCGACGAGCGTGTATGCGTAGATATATGGATGTAAAGGAGGCAAGAGAGGTGTGTCAGGATCGCGCCAAATGGAAGTCCGTAATCTCTGCCTACCCCTCTGGGTGATAGGCGTGAGTGTTTATGTATATATGTATGTATGTAAGAAACATAAAGGGGCCTAGTATTGAGCCCTGAGGCACACCCATTTGTACTATCGACTCGAAAAACCATTACATTCAAGCGATAACATGGTAAACTTTAATATGTAATTACCAATATTATATTAGATTGATATTTAGATTTAACTCGAGTTGCATATTAATTAATTAAAAAAAAAAAACTATCGTGTCTAAAATAATAAAAAGCTTAAATTATGTAAACACATGTAAAAAAAAATATATTTACCAGTATCATCGGTGTCACTGTCAATATCACCGCTGGGCTTGGGCGGCTCGTCTTCGTCATCGAACGCATCTTCGGAGATGATCAGTCTTCCGTCGGGAGCGGTTCTGAACCCGCCGTCTTTCTTCTTCTGTGCCTTCTCTTCTGTCACTTTCTTCTTCTGCGTCGGATCCGTAGCTGAGAACGGGAATATTTGTTAGTGCGAAATTCATAGGAAATACATAGTACTCTATTGCGAATATAGTACACAATTAATGTAAGACAGAATCAGACCAGATTTAGGTTACAGCGGCTTCACTATTGCCATAGATGCTTTTAATAATTTATGTAAATTGAAACTAAAATAAATTAAATTTTTTTGCAATCCATAGACACCAGTAACTAAGTCAAAGCTGTGAAAAAAGCTATAACACATGTAAGGACAATATAAAATCCCTGTAATAAAATTTCTTACCAATTACAATGGAGCATAGAATTAGGTGTTCTGATATTTATGACAAAAGTGGACAAGAGGGAATGTGGTAGAGCCAAGCCCCGGCTAAATTATGGTTGTAGCACGAATGAGTGGACTCGACCAGGAAAGGACCACACCCTCAGAGAATACCTGTTGTGTTTCGTATGGTGAGTGTAGAGAACCGGAGACCCTTTAACTGGAAACGAGGCATTCCATCTTAGTCTTAAAGGGCAACAACGCATCTGCATATTGATTTTTAATGGAGGATAAATGTAGATGTCTATGGGCCACAGCATCCACTTACTATCAGGCGGACTGTGTGCTCGTTTGTCACCCTTATACTATAAAAAAGAAGAGGGTTTCACTAGCCTAGATGAATTCCGAGGCAGAAATGGAGCACCCTAACCATATAACAAAATTAGCTTCTATATAAACCAACATATTATTACAAACAAAAGTCCACAGTTGGATTTAGCCCCAAACCACGATCCTAACCCACCTTCATCCATTGACTTTAACACACAAGCTATATTGAATAATTATTCTATTCCATCATCCTATTCTGATGAAAAAGATGAAGAATGAACAAGACGGTGAAGTATTGACAAAAAACTGCATTACCAGTAATCTTTCTAGCAGCAGATATATCCGCGAGATCCACGATTTCCTCAGCGTCATCTTGAATCCAGGCCTTGTTCTTTGCCCGTTTCACCTTATTCTTAGGTGTTACTTCTTCGTCTAGGTATTCCATCTCTGAGTCGGAGTCCTTGAGGATGTCCTCTAGAGTTTTGGAGGTGCCTTTCACAGCCATGTCGTTGTCGGAATCCGAGTCGGCTTGGTTTCTGAAAAAGAGATATATTAATTGTTTTAACAGACAATAAGACTTCATGGTTTATCCATTTTTATCAGTCTTCTATTTTTATTAGCATGGTTTGAATGTACTTAAAGAATCACAATATTGGTCAATACCGGAAATTAGCATTGTGGATTTCCCACATCTCATAGTAAGTGGTGATCTTTTTTCGACATGTTCGACGTACAAAGCCAAATTTATTAAACAAAGTTGAACAGAAATTAGAATATAGTTGAATAGAGAACTTTAAAAATAAATAAAATTACAAAACATGTAATTATATTTCTTTTTAAAAGTTTACTAATAATGAGGGCTAATAATCTTCCACTCACCAGATGTCGCTAGTTGCGACTGAGGTAAAGTTTTTGTTACACAATGTCAGTTAATTGAGAAATTAGTTTTATGAAAATAGTTTATCATTATCTAGAATATTATATTAATACACAACACAATGCGTCAGTGGTTTGCTTTTTAAATTTTTGCACTTTATAACTCTTTTAAAAAAAAACTGTTTTTAGTTATATTTTATAGTTTGTTTTATTCATTTCTAATGTAATTAACATAAAATATAACTAATAATACAGAAAGAAACCTTAAAAATTACATTTTCGTAAGAAATTATCATCCCCGCTATGAAATCTGTCAAATATTTTACCTCATTGTAAAGTGGCGCCGCCCTGGTGGTAGAAAAAGTCGTGGATGCCCTCATTATTAAGAAAAATTAAAAATGGTTTTTATAAAATGTAAATTCAAACGCCAGTTACGTCATTATATCGCATAAGTAACGCCACCGCATGGTGAAATGATAAAACTCATGTTTGCGTTGTCAAAATTAAAAAAAACATGGCTCAACGGATAATATATATATATATATATATATATATATATATATATATATATATATATATATATATATATAAATGACGTCACAACCAATCACAAGTCGTTTTTTTTTAATGAAACTTAAATCAACGCGAAACTACCTCCCGTTAAAGGCTACCCTTGACAGGAGCTAGTTCCTTCGTATATTTGACAAGAACAAATCTTACTCGTATTTCCCATTCCAGATCACCGACTCATCATCATCACAGCCTATCACGAGTCCTGTACTGAACATAGACCTCCCCCAGGGAATACCACAGAGCACCATCCTGAGTCACCTGCATCCATCGACTTCGTGGACTTCGTGCATGTCTTACCAGGATGTCACTCCATCTAATGGGGGGCCGCCCCAGACTTTGTCTACCGGTACGAGGTATCGATTATCGGTTCTTCGAGCTATATGACTGGCACATTGCCACTTCAGCTTACCAAAGAGAATATAGACAAAACCGTGTATTTATATTACGAGTATATTAGATATCCTTGTTTTATATCAGATGTCCGGTAATTAAAGGATTACCTTGAAATGGGTCTTGGTAGAACTAATGGTCATGTAAATAAAAAAACAGGTAGTACCAAAGATGTTTTTTTTTAAAATAATATCGATATTTTATGTTACCTTATTTTACATTCTTGCACACTACAACCACAAATTAATGAATTCCGACGGTTTTTTATTATTATAGTAATTTACGTTAACTGGAGCTGATATTTATGTGCACTTGAAAGTGAAACTTGATACAAACTTTATAATAATTTAATATTGGACCACTAGGCGATCACTAGTTACAATAATTATTACTCATTTAACACTTACCTTCTCTCTTCTCTCATTCTCTTTTTCCTGTTCTCCATCTTCCTTATATTCCGCAGTCTTTTCAGCATGACCTCATCCTCACTTGGTATCAGTTTCTCCACAGTTTCCGCACCGTATTTTCTCGTCATTCTCGCCAAGAAATAACCGATTTCAAGACGTGAATGTCTCTTGCAGTCTTCGGACATGTTGGACAAGGTTTTGAATATCAGCGGAAGGCTACCAGCCAGCACCTCAGTGGGTAAGACTTTTGTGTACACCTGGAAGCATTATGTTAATAGTGGACACCGAAAATTTAAGTAGCCTTTTTAGTACATATTTATTATAAAACAATACCGTATTTCTCCGCCTCGGGGTTGAATTTCCCAAAATTCTTAGTGGGTGTCTACGTCGAGCAAAATATATGCCAAATTTCAAGTCAATCCGATGTTTAGTTTTAGAGATCTCGTGATAAGTCAGTCAGTGGTATTTCGCTTGTATATATATATTTATAGATAACTGTACCGAAACATGTACTAATTTAGATATATGCGGGCTCCATTTGAGCTTTGAGTCAATAGTAATTTCAAGAAAAACAATGAAATCTACAAAACTCAACTCCCCCCTTTAAAGGGCATATTGGCATTCAAATGTTTAACATTGGATATTGTAAATTTTATAGAAGAAAGAAAGTAGGAAATGCGTTTATTCCAGTTTAAGCCAGCAGCACAAATGTATAAAAGTAAAAATAGGCAAAAACATAAATAAAACGATTTTACTAACATCATAAATTTAATACACTTAAAAACTGCGAAAAGGAACCGAACTCAGCGATAACAACTGGTTTTCAGTCTAGCCCAAGTCCAACAATATATTTTGTTTTGTTGCTGTTTAAAAGCAAATTGTTAGGGTTGAACCAATGTACTAATTTCAACAGAGCATTTTTCACATCGTCATCGTCATATATAAATTGATTGCCATTTGCGTTTGAAAATTAATGAGGTATCATACGCAAATAATACTATATTCTGTTATCGAGAAAGAAACACTTTATAGTAAATAAAGATGCAACTATAATACAATCTATATATTCAATCAAGATTTGTACAAAACACTAAATATTTCAAAGTGGTAAATAAAAAATGACTTTCAATAAGTATTATGTAATAATCAATATTGAATAAAAAATTATTCTATTCTATTCTATTCAGTTTTTATATTCACGAAACTCAGTTTCACTGTCCCAAATACGACGCGTGTTTATAACATTTTCCTTTCCAATTGTCTTCAGTTGCGCAGAAGAGTGGCGGACGGTGTTGCCAGTAATATTGTTGCCAACAATTGTAATTGTCCTAAGGCTAAGGTAAAAAAATATTAAATACAGAAATGGGCCAAGAATCGAGCCCTCAGGAACACCCATTGACATTACCAATCCGGAAGAACTCTTACCTATGCAATATCACAGACATCGCAATTCGTAAATATTTTAAGTAGTCAGTAGTTGTTTATGTTTGTAAATAATAGTAGCTATGGAAGAGCGATGTCACCTGTCATATTTTACAAAATATATAGAGATAGTCAATAAGTTTTCTCACCTTAAGGAAGCTCATAGCACCGGCAACAATTTCTCTGTTGTTGTTCAGCATCATCTCAGCCACTTTCTCCAACAGCTGCTGGACGGTTTCCAGACCCATCTCCTCGGAGAAGTTGAACAGTGCGGAGGCGAGCGCTCTGATAGTCGCACTCACTACACGAGGCAGTGGCGCTGTTAGACCGGACGACAGCATCTCTAGGAATGCTTGCATTCCTGCAGGGTACATTTATAAATGAATTAATGATACATGTAACCAGCCTTAAGATATTTACAGTAAGCAGTTTTTTTTTAATAATATAAGGGTGACAAACGAGCACACAGTCCACCTGATGGTAAGTGGTTGCCGCGGCCCATAGACATCTACATCTATCTTCTATTACAAATCAAAATGTAGATGTGTTGTCACCCGTGAGGACTAAGATGGAATGCCTCATTTCCAGTAAAAAAGGCCTCCGGCCACCTGCACTCACCAAGCGAAACGCAGAGGTAAACCTCTACTTCACGCTGGTTTTCTGTGAGGTCGTGGTACCACCCCGGTTCGAGCCGGCCCATCCGTGCGACCGCAAAAGCTGCCGCGTGGCTCTACCACTGTTAGTTAGTTTAGTTGCCGTGTAGTAGCGGTTAAAAATATCCACTACCCCATATCTTCCCATGGGTGTCGTAAGAGGCGACAGTGGGCAACAGGCAGGAGATGGGCAGCAGCATCTTCCTTATAACAGCAATATCACAATAAAAAAAGAAAAACTGCAGTTTTTCTCCCCAATGAATAAAGTTACGAAAGGACGGCGCCCAGTCCCCGGCGACCCCGCTATTCCTGGCTACGTTGGCGACCATAATAACGGTGAGGCAGGGGGTGCTAAGAATCTCCGGTGGAGGTTCGGTTGCCACCTACGACGACTCGACCTGGCAACTTATAACGCACGCACCCTAAAGACTGACGAGAAAATCTGGAGCTGGAAGAAGAGATAGGCAAGTTGCGCTGGAATATTATAGGATTATCCGAGGTCCGAAAAGAGGGGGATGACACGGTAATCCTCGAATCCGGCAACTTGTTCTATCACCGGGTGGGCGACCATCTGTTCCAAGGACGTGTAGGATTTATCGTCCACAAGTCCCTCGTTAACAACGTTGTAAAGATTGGGAGTGTGTCGACGAGGGTTGCGTACCTTACACTCAGAATCACCAAACGGTATTCGCTGAAGGTCATACAGGTTTACGCACCAACTTCGGCACACCCCGATGAGGAGATGGAGGAAATGTATGAGGATATCTCTAGAGCCATGCATTCCTCCAAAATACTATACGGTGTTAATGGGAGACTTCAATGCAAAACAAAGAGAATGGTGAGCTGAAAGTACGGAAATTCGGAATAGGGCAACGGAACCCAAGGGGCCAGCAGCTGGCTGACTTCATGGAGAAAGAGGGACTCTTTATGATGAACTCTTTCTTCCAGAAGCGGCCCCACAGGAAGTGGACCTGGTTGAGTCCCGACGGTTCAACAAAAAATGAAACTGACTTCATTATGACGACTAGACGACAACTGTTTAGTGATGTCTCAGTAATCGCGAGGGTGAAAACTGGTAGCGACCACCGAATGGTTAGAGGCACACTAAACCTAAACGTTAAGTTGGAGAGGTCTCGTCTAATGAAGTCAACGCTCCGTCCCCCTCAAGCTCTAGTCCAAAGTCCCGAAACCTTTCAGCTCGAGTTACAAAACCGTTTTCGGTGCCTAGAAGACTGCAATGAAGTGAATGATATGAATGATAAGCTCGTGGAATCTGGCCAAGCGGTTGAAGCTAAGTTCTATAAGACCCGCCGCAGAAGAACACAAAAACTCTCCAATCACACTCTTAATCTCATGGCTGTTAGACGGGAAATAAAGCTGCAGTCTTCAACAGATTTGACAGCATACAGTTGTGGCCGTGAAAGGAATAGGGGAGATCTCTCGCCGGGCAAGGTGTTGTGCCCGGGGAGCGGCCAACGCTTCGAGTGGTAGTTCGGAGCTAATCTATATATACTGTTTTAATTTCGGAACTTTGCTAGCGCGATTTAGGCTTCGATGTGCTTTCGCCTGTGGCGCGACGACAGCGTCGCCACACGTGCAACTGAAAAAACAGATCTCCAAATGCATGCGGCGGGACTTACGCAACTTCAATACAGCTCGTATTGAAGAAGCGATCGAGCGGAACCAAGGCTCCAAAGTCTTTGCCAGAGATCTGTCTGCCAGAAAGAGCACTGTCAAAGCTGAAGACCGAGTGTTGCAGCATCGTTTCCGAGACACCAGAGATTTTGAGTGAGATTGACAGGTTCTATGGGTAGCTGTACAGTACACGTCATCGTTGGAGCCACACGCAAGTGTGCGTAACGATCCAAGAGCGAGTCTTATCCGACACTATTCCGAAGATATCCCGGACGTCAATCTGAACGAGATTAGAATGGCTCTCCAGCACCTTAAAAACGGCAAGTCCCCGGCGTGTATAGAATTACAGCGGAGCTTCTGAAAGTGGGTGGAAAACCGGTACTTGAAGTCCTTCAGAAGCTCTTTAATTCCGTCTTCCATGGTGGCACTGCTCCGGAGGCGTGGAGCAGAAATGCGGTGATCTTGTTCTTCAAGAAAGGCGATAACGCTCTCTTGAAGAACTACAGACCGATTTCCCTTCTGAGCCGCGTTTACGTGCTGTTTTCGAGAGTCGTTACGAATCGTCTCGCACGCAGACTTGACGACTTCCAGCCTCCCGAACAAGCCGGTTTCCGAAAAGGCTTTAGTACCATAGACCACATACACACCCTTCGGCAAATTGTACAGAAGTCCGAGGAGTACAATCTGCCACTTTGCCTTGCGTATGTGGACTATGAGAAAGCCTTTGATTCCGTCGAAATTTGGGCGGTGCTGCAGTCCCTTCAGCGGTGCTAAGTTGACTGTCGGTATATCGAAGTGTTGAAGTGCTTGTACAGTAGGGCTACGATGGCTATCCGAGTACAGAACCAGAGTACGAAACCTATCCAATTGCAGAGAGGTGTAAGACAGGGTGACGTCATATCCCCGAAACTCTTCACCGCTGCATTGGAAGACGTTTTCAAGCTACTGGACTGGAAATGATACGGTATTAACATCAATGGCGAGTACATCACTCACCTTCGATTTGCCGACGATATAGTCCTTATGGCAGAATCGCTGGAGTGCCTAAGCACTATGACCTCAATAGTGTCTCCCACCTGAGAGGTCTTAAGATGAAGATGGACATAACAAAGATCATGTTTAATGTCCATGTCACACCTATCTCGGTAGTTGTTGGGAGTACTACGCTCGAAGTTGTTGACGAGTATGTTTACCTGGGACAAATAGTCCAACTAGGTAAGTCTAACTTCGACCGAAAGGTCAATCGACGGATTTAACTCGGTTGGGCAGCGTTCGGGAAACTACGACACATCTTCTCGTTAGACATACCTCAAAACCTGAAAACGAAATTGTACAATCAGTGCGTGTTGCCAGTGATGACATACGGATCTGTGACGTGGTCCTCCACTGCTGGCTGTATAAGGAAACTCAAGGTCGCGCTTGTAGTTTCTCTGCGTGGTAAACTTAGAAATAAGGATATCCGCAGTAGACCCACAGTGATCGACATATCCCAACGGATTAGTAAGCTGAAGTGGCAATGGGCCGGCCATATAGCTCGAAGAATCGACAACCGATGGGGTAATAAGGTTCTCGAGTGGCGGTCTCGTACTGGCGGACGAAGTTTAGGGCGTCCCCCCACTAGATGGAGTGACGACCTGGTAAGACAGAGGTGGACTTGTGAAGGGCTGTAATGATGATGAAACAGTAGCATTTTTACGTGGTAGAACAATGCTGCAGCTGTGCTAGTTATATTTCAGCACATGAATGAGTCAGCTGGAACGGAGTACGACCACTCTCACAATTATGTGAGAAAAAAATGATATGATCTGATATTGATGAGCTGATATTGATCAGCATGAATTCTTTTTTCATTTAAAAAACATATTTTTTTTGTCTATGGGTCTATTCCATTTAATTTTTATAAGTATTCAATATTACTATAAATATTACAGAAAATGGGGATTATACATAAATAAACATGAGCCTACCTCCATCTTGATCTTTCAGAACATTTCCAACAGTGTTAATAACGTTGAAGGCACACTGTCGACATTTCGAATTTATGTCTTTTGTACATATCACCGATTCAGCTATCGCGCTCTTCAGTAACTTGTTTTCAGCATTCACGAAATGAGTTGCATTTATAAGATGTTCTATGCACCTAAAAATAAGTTCATTTTAGATTACTAAGTAAAAATATCATATCAAAGATTTATGGATGGCCGCATGGTTTAATAGAGAACTTGTTAATTGAGTTATGGATTTTGGGCTCAAATTCCAATCATTGTTAAGTGGTAAAATTAAAAATGTTGTACAACCAACTTTAATACATTATTTTTATTTTTGTATTTCATGTATTTTATTAGAACTTACCTCAATCTAGCAGCTTTGCTGCTGTCAGCAACTTTGCTCAACGAACTCATCAACATTTTCTTTATCTTCTTATAATTGTCCTTTATAAATTGCTTACATGTCTCTTTCTCACTCCTGAAAATCTCCTCTAATATCCTGTAAGCTTTTTTGTGTTCCATTTCTAGTAATTTCGCTTTCTCCTTGTACCTCAGTTGCTTTTTGACTTCTCCATCTTCCGCCATTGCCTCTCTTCTTGCCTTTTTAAATGTCTTAGGATCTTCTAAGACCGTCTCGCAGAGTGGGAAGACCCATTTGTCGAACAAAATTGCGATTTGTTCACTTGTTTGGTACAAGACGAGAAGACGTATGATATCCAGGATAGATTCGCGTTGGAAGTGGTTGTCGACCGATGCTTCGAGCTGCTGCAGTGCGTTTTTGTACAACTCCTCCCTTACGTTCTCATCGCTTATTGTTAGATACACCTGAAAAACAGGAAAACAAACAATTAGCAGCAGCATTTTACCAATAAAAAAACTAGTAAATAAAAACTGCGGTTGCCAACCCGCCTGCTAAGTATGACTATTTTTTAAAATATCCCCCCCCCCCCCCCATGAGGCATCCTATGGGGGAAACCTGTGTTCAGCTGTGGACTTTTGATAAACTTCGCAGTAGGCCAACAGTCTTCTCCTGACGTAGGGACAGTCAGAGCATAGGACAGCACCCTCTTATGACGCTATTTCCCGTCACCGGTCAGGAAATTTTGTAATTGGTATATTTTATGAGCCGTAATAGTTCAAACGCCGAGTTGTTGCGTACTGCGAAAGTCAAATTTCGCAGTACGCAACAACTCGGGTTTTATCATCACCGGCACCAATGAAATTGTAAATTGCAATTTTAAGTGCTGATTTACCACATGCTCGGCGGTGAAGGAAAACATCGTGAGGAAAGCATGTCACGTTACCTCTACACTAGGGTTTACGCCTGTATCATGACAGTTTACATACATAAATTATTCTTTCATATTTTATATTTCAACCAAGACGCACTGTCTCATTGCTCCATTACCCTCAGAAATGAGACCTGTGTGCCTAGTGCGAGATGTTTTTACGCACTCGATACCGAGAAAGTTCTACAATTTGTATGAAATAAAATCAGTGCCAACTAATGGCAATAATCGGAATCACTATCGAGGTTTGACTCGCATTCGGCAGTGAGAGCCTTAACGCACGTGATTGGTTGGAGCGGCAATTTCGATCATTCGAGACGTAAAACTTTACGCCGTCGATATCGAAAAAGTTTTCACCTAAATTTTTATAGTGAGATAGAAGAGTGAGAATAATTGTTGAAGAGTTAATTTTATTTCGTTTTGTGAGACCGATATACAATTTAGGCAGGACGTTTTTTTTGTTAGGGGGATGTTTGCAGCCACAAAGGCATTAATAACTAATAATAATAGATGCCTGCTATTATAACGCCAGTGCTGAAGCAAGAGCTTGTATATATTTTAGTCCGTTGTTACACCCCGATGACAGCTAATTTAAGGATAGATATCGCGTTTTCCAAGAAAGTATTCAAGTTTTTGTGTAAATAGCGTTTGATAAATCCAAGTTCCTACCATCACTATTTAATAATTAAGTCAGTAGTAAGTAAGTATCATAAGTTCACTTAACGCTAAGTAACTAAATTCCATTTACTGCTCCATAAATGTCACCATAAAATCATATTAGAACGAAAACATCTTCATGTTATTTGCTTTCAATTTAATACTTTCAATAATTAACATTAAAATAAAATGGCTAATTCACAATATCATAATACTAACACAAACTGTCGCAACCTAGATCAAATTACGAAACATAAACAAATATAATATAATATAGTGATTCCGATTATTGCCACTAGTTAGCGCTGATTTTATTCCATACAAATCGTAGTTAACTTTCTCGGGATCGAATGCGTATAAACAATATCTCGCACTAGGCACACTGTTAGAATGATAGAAAGGTTAAACATGCATTTTTATTTTTATACGTAATGTTTATAGCGCCATCTACCGACAACTTCAAGATCTTTTACAGAAGTAAGTGTGACAAACGAGCACACAGTCCACCTCTTGTTAAGTGATTACTGTAGCCCATAGAGATCTACATCTAGGGTTACCAGACATCCTCTATTTTAAAAGACATCCTCTCTTTCACACCCAACATTTTTGTTATAAGTACCGTATATACATTCCACTTCCATTTTATTTATTTGTATAAACTAGCTGTTTTCCGTGACTTCGCCCGCGTGTAATTTAGGGTTTGAATTATGTTGCGCGGAACCCTAATTCTTTTTCTAAAATATAAGTAGCCTAAGTTACTCCTTATAACATCAGCTATCTGCCAGTGAAAGTCCCGTCGGAATCGGTCCAGCCGTTTCGGAGATTAACCGGAACAAACAGACAGACAGACGGACCGACAGACAGACTAAAATTTTAAAAATTGTGTTTGTTATAAGTACCGTATATACTTTCATATGCATTTAGTAAAATGCTGGTATTTTGACATTACAAACAGACACTTCAATTTTATTTATTTGTATAGATAAGGGTGACAAACGAGCAAACTGTCCAAATGATGGTAAGTGATTGACATTTACATCTATCCTCGATTGCGAATCAAAATGTAGATGCGTTGTCACCCGTGAGAGCTAAGATAGAAAGATAGAATGCCTCGTTTCCAGTAAAAAGTGTCTCCGGTTCTCTACACTCACCATACGAAACACAGCAACATTTATTTTACGCCGGTATTCTGTGAGAGCGTTCTCCTTCCCCGGTCGAACCGCCCCGTTCGTGCTACTACTGTACCAGTCATGTTTAAAGCTGTGCTGCAGCTATATTAGTTGTGGCATGGCTCTACCACGTGTAAAACTACTATGTAGAGATCTTAAAACTTACCTGTATTGTTTCAAGAGCAGCCAACCTCTGTCCTTCCGCCATACTGCCTTTCGCCGGCGACATGTAAATATTTAACAGTATGGGCAAATAGTTCTTTGCAAATCGACCCAACTCATTCTTGTCCCCTTCATTATCAACCGAGCAAGCGATTAGCTTCCTTAAAGCCTGCATAACCGACTGTCGAAATTCCGGATTGTCCTTCAACACATTACCCAATACCCTGGCGATTGCTTTGAAACTTTCTTTAATATCCTTTGGGCTGTTACAAAAACTAGGCAATAAGGCCCATAATTGATTGCATAGTAAATCGTAAGTGTGGGCACGTGGGGTGTCATTCGATTGGGCGAATTCACGCGATTTTCTTCTGCAAAACGTTGCCATTTCTAATATTTCCGTCGCAAAGAATTTCAGATTAGAATTGACTATCTTCTCTCTCAGTACGGGTAGAAGCCAACTTCTCTCCAAGTTAATGTTTTCTCCGTCTCTCAGAGGTATGTGTCGTAGAACAAACTCGGGTCCCAAGGCCTTCACGGCACAACCAGTGGCATATTCTGCTTCCTTCTCATGATGGAAGTTGTGGCTTTCTCTTCTTTCGTTCAATTTCTTCAACAGTGGTCCAAGAACATGGAATAACTTTTCATTACCTATCTGCAAAGGAAGTTCATATTATTTTCCTAATAATATGTGACAATAAAATCACGTATAAGCTGTGCCAATATTTTTTTATAGAATAAGGGGGACAAACGAGCACACAGTCCACCTGATGGCAAGTGAAAGCTGTAGCCCATAGACACATGTCACCTCGATTAAGAATCAATATGCAAACGCGTTGTCACCACTGAGGATTAACATGAAATATACCTCGTATCCATTTAAAGGGGTATACGATAAAGTAGATACGTCTAACGTCAAAGATGTCTCGGTGGGCAGAGAATAATATAGTTTGGAAAATCCAAAAGTGAACGCCTTATGAGCGTTTCATTCAGTTTTAATGAAAAAAAAACCAAAATAAATAGATTACACAAAGTATAAAATCTATTTAGGCTGTATATGTATACATATGTATCAAGGGGTAAAGAAAAAATAAAGCGCCTTTAAATTTTTACTAGCAACAAAACATAAACACTCACGCCTGTCACCCAGTGGGGTAGGCAGAGACTATGGAATTCCATTTGGCACGATCCTGACACACCTCTCTCGCTTCCTCCACATCCATATACCTACGCATACACGCTCGTCGGTTAAAGGTACTCTTAATTTGGCCCATTTTCAATATATCGCCTATTTGGTCGATAAACTTTCGCCTAGGGCGACCCTTCCCGACTCTGCCATTCACCTCTGCAACATAAATTTGCTTTGTCACTCTTTCCTCATTCATTCTTTCTACATGACCAAACCACCGAAGCATTCCTTTCTTAATCCTAGTCACAACATCATCTTGCAAACCACACATTTCTCTTATCACACTATTTCTCACCTTGTCATTCAGATTCAGCCCTAGCATACTACGTAATGACCGCATTTCTACAGCATTTATTCTACTCTCGTGCTTCTTCTGCCTTACCCAACTTTCACTACCATACATTAAAGTAGGCACTAACACAGCATTGTGAATTGCCAAACGTGCCTTTTTGGACACATTCTGACTTTTCACAATAGAGTGTAGAGCCCCATTCAATCTATTTCCTGCATTCACTCGTCGTTCTATATCCTGATCATATCTACCATCCCTGCTAAACACACATCCCAAATACACAAACTCATCTACTTGCTCTACCAACTCCCCTTCTATTCTTATTTCACATATCGTTTTACTTTCTTCTCTTTCAAAAACCATAACTTTCGTCTTACTTGCGTTCACTTTCATTCCCTTTTCTTTTAATGTCCTGTTCATTAATGTAACCATCATTTGCAACTCGGCTGCCGACGACGCAAGTATGCAAGCAACAAAATTTATAGAATTTGAAAATCATTTTATTAACAAACGACGCGTACTAGGATATTGATATGAAATAGGGAACAAGTTGATGTAATTCTTTAATAAAAAAACGCGGTCTCGTTACGTAATTTTTTTCGGTAGTTATCGTGACCGCATACAAAATCAGCATCCGGACGTCCAAGTTTTTCAAACCGTTTTTTATCAAAGTAGCAATGTCAAATGGTTATTAGAAAATATAAAATAGATTAATTGGAGTGTTTTCTTGATATACGTCTACTCATATTATCGTGTAAGCTGTAAGTGAAAAAGAGTAATACACTATCTAATAACAATTTGCGTTATGAGGCGTGCAATATTCAGTGAAAATAGAGTTCCACAGAACTCTATTTTTTTGCACTGACTAGGGCGGCCGCAATAGTTTAAAAATTTTAATTTAGTTCCTTCTTTTCATAAAATAACAATAATTTGTAAAATGTATTCTCTACATGGATATAAAAATATTTAGCCTTTTCATTTGATATAAGATTTACACGGTCATATTATGGAATGTACATTATTTAAATAGCGATTTAGAGACATCATAATACAGCGTTCGGGATATTACAAAACATCTTCCCAACAGGCATACCTCAAAACTTCAAAACAAGATTGTACATGTTGCCAGTGATGACCTATGGAACTGAGACATGGTCCTTCACTGCTGGTAGTATGAGGAAGCTCAAGGTCAACTGCGTGATAGACTTAAGAGAATATCCGCAGAAGAACCAGACTAACCGACTTAGGTCAACGGATTAATAAGCTGAAGTGGCAATGAATGACAATGGGCTGTCTATATAGCTCGAAGAACCGACCACCGATGGAGAAGAAAGGTTTTCGAGTGGCAGCTTCGTATCGGTTGGCGAAGTGTAGGTCGACCCCCCACTAGATGGAATGACGACCTGGTAAGACATGCAGAAAGTTAATGGATACTCGGAATCATGCTTTGTGGCATTCTTTGGGGGGAGGCCTATGTTCAGCAGTGAATTTGTGAAGGGATGTAATGATGATGATGACGGTGATGATGACATTATATTGATTTCTTTATTATCAAATCAATTATAATTATTTGCGTTTCTGTCCAGTTTAAAAAAAGGAATTTTGTTTTTGCGCAATAATTACATTCAAGTAAATTTTCAGAGGTTCAAAGAAGTTCAAGATCATGTGTTTTATCAATTTTTCGTTTTCTCAAAATGAATAACTATATATATTCGTGTGAAGTTTCATAGAGCTAGCTGGAGCCTACAAAGAAAACAATAAATGATTCTTAAAATAACAACTCACCTCAAAGCAAACTGCTATCGTCATAATAACATGTTTAATGGCTTGGTTGAACGGGTTATCCAGACCTGTGCCAATAGTCTTGAATATCGAGTCAATGTGAGTTTTATGTTTTGTCAAACACTCTTCAGATTCAATGGCTGGCTTCACGCAGTCCAGAAGTATTGCCTAAATGGAAAAATAATAAATTTATAAAGTAACTTTTAATAAAAAGTAAACGGCTTCAAAGAATTAAAATAATAAAATTTCACAGTGTAAAGTTGAAGCTATGACGAAATTAAAGCTCCTGGTATACTAAGGCATATCACAATTTCCTCCCATCCATCATAACTTAACTTAAGCGTAATCTTAACGTAGGAGATTTTGTCTTAGTTTCCACCCTTGGCATTCGAGTCGGCAATCACAGTTTTTTATAATTTTAAGTTATTATTAATAAAATGCTGCTGTTCATCTCATCTTTTAGTTTTCCTCTGTCGTCTATTATTAGTAGTAGATAGTTATGTTAAAAACTTCATCCACTATTTTGCCATACACTATTTTAGGGGTGAATTTTTCTCCAAATGCTTTTCTATAGAATGAAGTTGACAAAGAGCACACAGCTCACCTGATGTGGATGCTGCGGCCCACAGACATCTACATTTATCTTCGATTAAGATAATTAATCAAAATGCAGATGCGTTGTCACCCCTGAGGTCTACGATGGAATGCCTCATTTCCAGTAAAAAGGGTATCCGGTTCTCTACACTCACCATAAGAAATACAGCAGCATTAAGCTGTTATTTTACGCTGATATTCTGTGAGAGCGTGGTCATTCTCCGGTCAAGCAGACCTATTCGTGCTACAACCATATTAAAGCTGCAACGTGGCTCTACCACGTTAAAAATGAATATGGTACCACCCCTGAAGAAATAACTTATTTAGTAAAAAAGAATCACCAAAATCGGTTCACAACGAAAACATTAACGGGTATATTATTAACATACATACAAAAACATACAGTTAGATTGTAAACCTTCTCGTTTTTTTAGTCAGCAAATAAATAGAGTTTGAAAGTGTTCAGTGTTATTGATATGAATAGTAAAGGCTTTTGTGTGGCAAGAAAGTATATGACGGGCCTCTTCTAAATGAAGTGAAGTTCTGATGAGAGCAGGCAGTCAAATGATGCAGGTACTTCAGCAGTATGATGTGGCACTCGTTGGGGGAGGCCTGCAGCGGACTTGTGATGGTCTGCAGCAATGATAATCATGAATTTAACCTTTAAACTGGACTAACCTTAAGTGCATTGGTGGAAGCTGAATTAATATCAGCGACATCTGACAGCCACAATTCGGTCACGCAAATGTTTACGAATGGTGACACGTTGGATATGCACAGATTCAAGTCTAGCCTGTGGACAAATAAATCACTTGCTGAGTGAAATAATTAAAAAAAATGGTGCTTACTCTTTTTACAACAGAACTCAGTGTTTTTGTTAGTGTCAAGTAAATTAAGATGGTATCCTTTGTATTATTTTGTTGTAATCATTTGTTCTATTTTTTTATCTCTAAGTTTTTCGAATAAAATATTTGCATTGCTCTCTATCTGTTTATTATAAGTAAAGATTAGCTGTTATAGTCTGTGGTCATACTATAATTGTCTATGTCACATTTCATATACTCTGTGCTGTGCTCAACTAATAAAATTAAAAATGTCTTCCGTCTGATTGTATCATGTGGTCTCATTAATTATACCTTTATATCTTAACAATCTTCCACATAAATTATTAAACACTGTTCGAAAAGATTCATTACAATCGGTGTAGGCATTCCGAATTCCCGCACGGAACAAGAATTTGTATGGCCTACAAATAATTGTTCCGGGTCTGGATGTTTGTCCTCGTGTAATCTATGTTTGTAAACTGCCTCCACAATACAAGAGAAAATCCTAGTGTGGGCGTAACGTTTTTTATTTAAAGAAAAAAGAAAGAAAAAGAAGATTAACATGGACAGAAGACAGATCCACAGACAAAAATTTAAAAAAAAACGTTTTGGATGCTTTGTAGCAATCATGTACACAAGAAATCGAGGTAATTGACATCCCGATGTCAAAATCAACCCCGAGTACCTTCACTTTTTTAATTATTAATTTTGAGCTGATCTATGCAGAATAAGCTTTGTCTTGAAGTCTTGCAGTGCTTGGGTTTAGTTTTAATTTTATTGATCAGATACACAAACGTCGGGAATTAAAAATAATAGTGTTCACATAAATATAAATAAACATTATGTAACCCCATCTGTGCAATACAAGACAGTTATGTCGATATTACAGACAGACATTTAAATTTTTTATATGTATAGATATAGATATTAATTAACTGATAGACAAAAGTTCCTCACCGTGCTAGGCAGCATAACGCCTGCTGTAGCACAGCTGCCCAGGCCAAACTCTGCCCTGTGTCAGTGGCAGCCGGTCTGGCAGCCAAAAGTGCCCTTGACAACTGGGCTGCCAGGGTACTTGTCAGGTTGCTGGTTTCCCGCGGTGATGAGAACAGCGCGTGGAGAGTATGCATGCAGCAGGTTTTGATGTATATATTGTTATGTGTCATTAAAGATAGGATAGCTTCGCAGATTGTCTGAAATTTAAAATTTATTTTAGAACTTCTGGTGATTTCGAACCTTGTTAGGGGCTAGGAGAAGCAGGCAGGTTATGTTAGTCTTAACAACGAGGGCAACAATACCATAAAGATCAATGTCCGTACAGTCCACCATTGTAGCCTCTTACAATGGTGGACTGTAAGATCTTTTGTCACTTCCGTATTTTCAGTTTCTTCTCTAATTCACACGCCACATACACACAAGCACGCGCGCACATTCACACACACACACACACACACACACACACGCGCACGCACACGTACACGCACACGCACACGCCCTGATAATTTCTTTTTTAAATCTACCAATCATTAATGTAAAATATGCTTTTAAAAAAAATCCCGCTGGGTTTCTTGCTGGTTCTTCCCAGGACAGAGGTTTTTTTCGAACCAGTGGTAAAGTAAAAAATAACTTTCAATAACAATTACACATGTGATCTATATTGAATAAAAAATTATCTATTTTATTCTATTCTAAGTAAAATAAAAAAATCATTTATTTTTAATACTTTTTCATAAATTAGTGTTTATTTTTTTAAAAACTAGACTAAGACAAGGAATAATTTAGTTTTTTCTTAGTTTTATAAAAAAGTTCTTAATTTATTAAGAGATTGTTTATTTATTTGGTCGTTTGTAAACAAATTAAAATACTCACCTTTATGTAATCTTTGCTGAATACGGACAAGACGTCCCGCAGCATTGTCAGTATGTGAAGGACGGAACGGTGACCAGACAGAAGCGCCTCAGGCTTTATTTGTGACAAGCAATATTCCGCAACTCTATTTGATGCTGGATGTAACTTTGGAACCTGTTTAAACAATAGACAATATATATACATCAAAATATAAAAAAACACTATATTATACTGTATGCTGTCTCATTCTTTTTAGTATCACTTTTTCGTTTCATCGAGTTTCTAATCACAACGATTTAAGTTTTCACCTCAAAAATTATGAGGTATGAAACCTATCTAAACATTAAACATTATCCAAATACAAATTATTAGTAATTTTTTATAGAATACGGGTGAAAACGAGCACACAGTCCACCTGATGGTAAATGGATGCTGTGGCCCATAGATATCTACATTTATCCTTGATTAAGAATCTATAGAAGAAATAAGAGAGATAATTTGTCACCCCTAAGGAATGCCTCGTTTCCAGTTAAAAGGATCTCCGGTTCTCTACACTCACCATACGAAAAACGGCAGCATGGCGCTGATATTTCACACTAGTATTCTGTAAGAGCTAAGTCCTATCCCGATTGAACCTACCTATGTGTATAACCATAATATAGCTGCAGCGTGACGCTACCACGAAAAAATCATAATATAAATTATAGAAATCATAAGTTTTTTTGGTATTTTCCATGGTCGCCCCTTACCACATCATGGGGTAAAATGTGGTGAAGTAGTTTATTACTTCGTCACCACACAGCAACGGTTTTTCTAGATTATTACTCTTCTCAATCTAATTCTTCTACTTTATTTATTCTAGTTAGTATTTAGTTCTGCAGCATATGCTGTAAGAAAGATTACAAGTCTCACAGATGTTGAGACAGCTAGATTAGTGTATTTTAGTTACTTTCATAGCGTAATGTCTTATGGAATTTTGCTATGGGGTAATGCGACTGATATTGAAGCTATATTTGTTTTGCAAAAGAGAGCCGTTCGGGCGATTTATAACCTAAATTGTAAAGAGTCCCTCAGACAAAAATTTAAAGAAATAAACATATTAACTTTGGCATCGTAATATATTTATGAAAATGTAATGTATGTACATAAAATCATAAATAGCTTTAATAAGAATAAGGATGTGCATACTTTAAACACTACGAACAAACATAAGCTTGTAATACCGGTTACTAGACTCCACAGAATCAGTAATTCATTTATGGGGCAATGTATACGCTTTTACAACAAAATCCCAGAACATATTCAAAGTTTATCAAAAGTTAATAACCCTTTTTGTACAGTTTTTCTTTAATAAGAAAAACTGTACAAAAAGGGTTATTATAATATCAAGGAATACATGAATGAAAATAACCCCTGGGAATAAGGTTATCGCCACCATGCTGGTTCTATTAAAAATCATTTAAAAATTGTATAAATGAAATTATTGTTAAGTGAAATATGTTTGAAAAAAAAGTCCCAATGGGTTTCTTGCTGGTTCTTCCCAGGACAGAGGTACTTTCCGAACCAATGGTAAATAAAAAATGACTTTCAATAAGAATTATGTAATTATCAATATTGAATAAAAAATTATTCTATTTTATTCTATATATTCTTCTATTCTATTTTTATTGCATTATAATACCTTAGTATCTATTTTATAACGTGAAATTATTTTTTCTTTTTAGAGTTTTAAAGATCCTACTGTAGGACACCTAATGGTTTTTAAAATGAGAACAAAATAATTAAAAATTTTGTACAACTGACTTCAATATAAATTATTAAGTATAGCTCAAAAACTATTGGTCAGACCTTGATCAAATTTATATGGGACCACATGAGAAGCACTAGCTTTCAAATAAAATAAGAATCATCGAAATCGGTTAATCCAGAAAAAAGTTATAGAGGTAATACACATAAAAAAAACATTCAGTCGAATTGAATACCTGCCTCCTTTTTGAAGTCAGTAGAAAATGATGCTCATTTCGAAAAAGTAATCATACCTTTGCCTTTTCATCTTCTGAAGGGAGCATGAAACAACTACCGCGTAGAATCGCTGTAACTGCGTGTTGCGCTGCTTTTCGTACCTGTATAAGAGTATAACCCTAAGTCTTTATGAAAATAAAACTATATTAGATTGTTGCCCAAACACTGGCTAGAATGTTTTAAACAAAATAATACTATGTAAGTTTTCAATATATTAGGTACTAGCTGTCTCCCACGATTTCGCTTGCGTGGAATTTACTACGGTTTTTATGGGTTTATATTTTTTTTCGGTTAAAATATACAGGGTTATTTTACAATAACTGGCCAAATTTACAGAGAAGGTTCAGAATAAGTAATGTAGGCAAATATTGAAGAAAAATTAATTTTAAAAAAAATCTCTAACATTGTATCCTTTTTATCTTTTAAATTCAAACTGCGTGGTAATGCATAATTTTGACTGATTTTACTGCGCACGTGTGTGCGTT
The DNA here is from genome assembly GCA_033319125.1 of Parnassius glacialis. Lineage (NCBI taxonomy): Eukaryota > Metazoa > Arthropoda > Insecta > Lepidoptera > Papilionidae > Parnassius > Parnassius glacialis. The sequence continues at coordinate 3,732,181 of JAVANC010000003.1, forward strand.
TTCAAAAGGGTCGATCGGTAGGCAAAATGTTGCCCATAAAATAAATTTGAGATAATCTCAAAAAGTAAAAGCCTTTACTCGTATTTTCAAAAACTGCAATAATGGTTATATCATTATTTATATATTTGAACTCAAGTTTAAAATTTGGCTACTCTTTGAAAAATAACCCTGTATAGCGTTTTTTTTTATACGATTAGGGTGACAAACGAGCACACAGTCCACCTGATGGTAAGCGGTTGCTGCAGCCCATAGACATCTACATCTATCCTCTATTACTAACCAAAGTGTAGATGCGTTGTCACCCGTGAGAACTAAGATGGAATGCCTCATTTCCAGTAAAAAGGGCCTCCGGCCACCTGCACTCACCAAGCAAAACGCAGAGGTAAACCTCTACTTCACGCTGGTATTCTGTGAGGTCGTGGTACCACCCCGGTTCGAGCCGGCCCATCCGTGCGACAGCAAAAGCTGCCGCGTGGCTCTACCACTGTTAGTAGCCTATATCCCTCCTGGCATTGCACTCTATCTGTTAGTAAAGTTTCATCACAATTAGTGTAACCATTCTGAACATTAGCCTGGACAGACAAATATTTAAAAAAATGGTTACATATGTATTAATAGCATGCAAATAACCCCCTGAGCTTAATAAATGCCAGATATTTAAACATGCAGGAAGTCAATGGATGCAGGTGGCTCAGGACCATGCTTTGTGGCATTCCTTGGGGGAAGCCTATGTTCAGCAGTGGACTTGTGAAGGGCTGTAATGATGATGATGATGTATATAGATAACAAAATCGAATATAACAGTTTTACCTTTGGTTTTGAATGCAATGAAAACGCCAGGACGGAGTCAAACACTTTCATGGTTGAGGAATCACCCCATAGAGCGTACTCCTGTGCTCTAAGCAACACAGAAAGACATCCTATTGCGCTCCTTAATAATGTACCATTGTCACTCTGCGCATTCTTCTCCAATAGCTCAATGAATATTGATGCGGAATCTGAGAACTGTTTTCTGAGTACAGCTTGGGGAACCGACTTGATGCCCATTGATAGCAGTGACAGGGTTGCTACTAGACTGCTATCATCTTCCGAAGCTTTTAAGGTTTGCATCTGCAATAAAATGAGCCCTTATAACAAAAAAAAAATATGGTAGTTAATAGAATCAGTCATTCACTTTGCAGAAATCTTTAACATTAAAGATGTTAAAAATAAATTAGTTAAGTAGACTCTGCGGTGGCCACCGTTATCATCGGAGTCTACTTCACGTGAGGATGTCTCGTTTAGAAGCGAAACACGTGACGTATTATCGACGGTGGTGTGTCTTTCCTAGTGTAGTGGTATTGGAAATAGTTGTACTTGGATCATTGGTGACGGGGATACAAGACTTTTTAAGCCACCAAGGCGGCGCCACTTTACAGTGAGGTAAAATATTTGACAGATTTCATAGCGGGGACAATAATTTCTTAGGAAAATGTAATCTTTAAGGTTTATTTCTGTATTATTAGTTATATTTCATATTAATTACCTACATTAGAAAAGAATAAACCAAACTATAAATATAACTAAAAGCCGATTTTTTTGAAAAAGAGTTATAAAGTGCAAAAAATTAAAAATCAAACCATTGAAACATAGTGTTGTGTATTAATATAATACTCTAGATAATGATATACTATTATTTAAAACTAATTTCTCAATTAACTGGCACTGTGTAACAAAAAACTTTACCTCAGTCACAACTAGCGACATCTGGTGAGTGGAAGAATATTAGCCCTTATTGAGTGAGGGTAGGAGGTGCCCTTCAAATTAGATAATACATATAATTTTATTATATTACGCGAATCTTATCTAATTAACTTTTAACATCTTATTAACAGTTAAAGTTAAATTAACACTTAAATTGTCGGGTTCAAAATCAACAAAAAGAAAAAGACATTATTGTATATTTTTATGACACGTTAACACACATTTATATCAAAAATTAAACATACCAATGCCGCAAAATATTCTGTAGTAGTCTCCTTGCCACCCTGCTCTTTGATGACCTCAGTCACTGCAGCTAATACAGCAAGCATTTCTTTATGGGCAGCATTGTTGGAATCAAATCTATTTAACAACCTGAAAAGGAAATTTAATCATATATATATATATATATATATATATATATATATATATATATATATACATACACATATATATATATATATATATATATATGCATGTGCATCTGGAGTTGATTATATTACTTTTGAACAGTCAGTCAGTCAGAATAGAACAGTGTTAATGTGAATATCCTTATAATGAAATCTTTCATACAGAGAAACTCTTGAGCATAGCCCTCTCAATCGCTTGCTGAGCTACCTTAAGCTTCCTCATACGACCTTCATTGACAGACCATGTTCATATATGTGATGACTGTATTTAACTGTTTGATTACACTTAATAACTTACTTGCTAAAACTGACATTGGAACACTGACTCCAGTCAGATGCGAACGTCTGAAATGTTTTGAATGTACCAGATCTCATGGAGCCAGAGTACTCAGTCTCAGAATCCTCATCTCCAGTCTTCACAGACATATTCTCAAACTCCTTTGCTATTGTAAGCTCATTTTCTCCATCTGATTTTTGTTTACCACTGCTGTGACCATAGATCATCATGGCATCATGTTTTAACACAGCTTGCTGGGTTAACCCAGTGCTTCCTAGAAACAGTAAACTATTTAATTTATGACACTTTAGAAATTGAAGGTTATTTTAGTATTTGCTGGTTAGATTAGGAAAGCAAATTGTTCTGAAATTAAATTTCCTAGTATTGCATCTGTTCGAAATTCAAACATTTAATTAATTGGTGTTTGTTTTTTAATACAATTAGGATGACAAAACGAGCACACAGTCCACCTGATAGTAAGTGGATGCTGTGGTCCATGTGCTACAGATAAGATTTTAAATGTAGATTTAATCACAAGAAAATCGATATGTATACTAGAGAAAGAAAGAATGCGAGAAGTATGATCGATTTGTTCCTGGTGGATGACCAACTGCGAAAACAGGTGATGGATACGCGAGTGTTCAGGGGTGCTGACCTGGGAACGGATCACTATCTAGTGATTACTAGATTTAGGGGTCTGTTCGCGGGTTGGCGCTACCGGACGGCAGTAACAGAACCACAGTCGGTCTGTCGCATCCGAAGCTGGAAGCTTCAGGAAGCGGATACTAGGGACAAATATCATGCGAGGGTAGCCGAAAAGCTTAACACCATCGATGGCAGAAATGAATGTGTGGAAAGAACATGGCAGAACCTTAGGGATGGAATGGTAAGTGCAGCGGAAGAAGTGTGTGGAACGATTAAAAGAGGCAGTAGTAAAAGAAGAGATGCATGGTGGAATGATGAAGTGAAAGAAGCTGTAAAGAAGAAGAAGAAAGCATGATTAGACTACTTGGCCTCTAGTAATGATAAGGATATGAGAGAAAAGATGAAAGAAAGATATAAGCTGCAGAAATTTCACACGAAAGCATTGATTGAGGAAGTGCGTGAAAGGTGTAGAATGGAAGCGGACGAAAGGTTGTCGCACAACTTTAAGGAGAACTCCAAACTCTTCTGGAAAGAGGTTGGAAGGACCCGAAGTGGTGCGACGGCCTTAAGAATGAACAAAGTGCTTTCGAGAACTAATGACGTCCTCTCAGACAAATTGGACGTCATGCAGCGATGGAGCGAATTTTATAGAGAAATGTATGCGTGTGATGATCTTAGTGAGGGATCCGGGGATGACGCCGAGACTGGTACGCCAGACCCGGACCTCGATGACACTGAGGTCATCAGTATGAAAGAGATTGAACGTGCGATTCGAAGTTTGAAATGTGGTAAGGCTGCGGGACTAGACAGAGTTACTGCTGAAATGGTCAAGTATGGTGGGCCTCGCGTCTGGGACTGCTTTCATCTGCTGTGTAATTTGTGCTGGCGGACGGGGGATGTCCCGGATGATTGGCGATCCGCAGTCATTGTGCCTTTATATAAAGGTAAAGGTTCACATTTTGACTGCGGGTGCTATCGGGCGATCAGCTTGACCAGTTTAGCAAGTAAAGTTTACTCGAAGGTTTTGACACGTAGGATGCAAGAGAAATCGGAAAGATTTCTATGGGAGGCACAATGCGGATTTAGACCTGAAAGAGGATGCACGGATCAAATGTTTTCTCTCCGCATGATCACGGAAAAGCTTCTGGCTGCTAACCAGAAGATTTTCTGTGCTTTTGTGGATCTTGAGAAAGCATTTGATAAGGTTGTAAGGAAGAAAATGTGGGAACTGTTGCCGGGGTATGGTGTGGATGGTCGATTGCTAAGGGCTGTGCAGTCACTTTACTGTGACTGTAAAGCCTGTGTGCGGGTAGGGCATGACCTGTCACCCATGTTTAGCGTCCAAACGGGCGTAAAACAGGGTTGTGTCATGTCTTCCTGGCTGTTCATACTGTATCTCGACAGCTGTTTACAGAAGCTGAAAGATAGCTGTTTGGGTGTGAAATTGGGTGACATTAAAGTAAATTGTCTGCTGTATGCTGATGATGCAGTGCTTATTGCACCATCAGAGGCAGAACTGCAGGCATTAGTCACGTGTATGAAAGAGGAATGTGAAATTAAAGGTCTCCGCTTGAATGCTAATAAAACTAAGGTTCTGGTATTTGAAAGGGACGAAGAGAGAACGAAGTGTGAAATATGGGTAAATCAGGAATGTCTAGAACAGGTAAATGAAATTGTATACTTGGGGAGTGCTTTTAGCCGGGATGGAAGATGTGATTTAGATGTGGACAGGCGTGTCGCTGCCGGGAACAAAGTCAATGGTGCCCTGACTGCGTTAGTCAAAAGGCAAGGCGTAGTGAAGAGTGCACGCCTTGCAATACATAACGCAGTGTTGGTACCGACTTTGTTATATGGCAGCGAAACCTGGGTATGCCAGAAGAAGCATAAAAGCAAGTTGAATGCAGTGGAGATGCGATCTCTTCGTAAAATGTGCGGCGTTACCATGGCCGACCGGAAGCGAAACGAAGAGGTTCGCAATATGGCAGGTTTGAAAGATGACCTTATCACAAAAATTGATAAGGGCGTGCTTCGATGGTTTGGGCACGTTGAGAGAATGAGTGAAGACCGAATGGTGAAGAAAATATATAGTGCGAAAGTTAATATTAAAAGGTGTCGAGGTAGACCGAGACTAACTTTCGAAGACCATGTGAGCAAACTGCTCGAAGAGGGGAGGGTCAAGAGTACTCGGATACCTAGACGTGCATGTATGAAGAGGATAATGAATCTGAAAGAAGCGAAAGAGGTATGTAAGGATTGTGACACTTGGCGATCTGTTCTCTCTGGCTACCCCGTCAGGGATTGTGCGTGACGATAAGTAAAAGATACACGCCCAGTCAAGTAGCAAAACAAACTCATTTAATCAAATCTACCTTACACAGATATTACAATTTTACCCTCAACATTATCAATACATAACATAATACCTTTCTATACCAATAACACGGTTACAATCATAATTTAGGCCTAAAGTTAAAATAAACCATTTTAATTATTGTTTTTCATTATTTGTTTCTAATCACTAATAAACCACAGCTTCTTGCCAATTTGTAATTATAGTTTAGACAGTACTTGGTATGCCAATAATTTCAGGCCACATTTCTGGTGGTGGTATTTGTATTGGTGGGTCAGACCCAGAAGACGAATTTGATCTTCTACGTAATTGAGGTATTGGCAGGGCATCACAGGTTTGGTTCTCGGTTACGGCCGTGGATCGCGCCAGTATTTGGTCAACATGTCGGCGAATTAGCAGTCCATCTTCCGTTCTCACCATATAACAACCAGGACCCTCGACATACTCAATGGTGGCGCGTCGCCACTTCTCTCCTGGCCCATAGGCACGTACCAGTACGGGCTGGTTGAGCGCGAAGGCTCGACCGGGCACCCGCTGCGCCACCTCTTCCAGCTGCCGCTCAGAGCGCTCTGGTCCACTGTCCGGATGTAGCGCCGACACCGCAGTTCTATATTTACGTCCATTCAACATCTCTGCAGGAGTTTTACCGAGGTGATTCGGCACCGTTCTGAGGGAGTATAATACCCTAGGTAGTTTCTCAGTCCATAATACCCCTGCATCAGACATTTTCTTGAGCTTGTTCTTGAAGGTCTGTATCGCCCGTTCGATTTGTCCGTTCGTCGCCGGGTGATACGGGGGTGAGTACAAGTGTTCGATGCCGTTGTTTTGTAGGAAGTTATTAAATTCCCTTGAGCTAAAGGCTCTGCCGTTGTCTGAAATTAATTTTTCTGGCAATCCCTGCGAAGCAAAAATCCTGCGACAACTAGCTATTAGGGCTTCACTACTCATATTTGATAAAATCTCTGCCTCAAACCATTTGCTATAGCTGTCAACCATTACAAAAAAAGTCTTCCCTTGAAATGGTCCTGCAAAATCAACATGGACACGACTCCATGGTTTGTCAGGTAAAATCCATGTGTGCGGATCTCTTGGTGGATTGTTTCTCACGGCTTGACACAACTCACAACCAGTCACCGTGGCTTCTATCTGAGCGTCCATACCGACCCACCAAACGTATCCTCTAGCATAAGCTTTCGTCTGGACGATTCCAGCATGCGGTGCATGCAATACCTTTAATACCTGCTGTTGTAAAGAAGCGGGTATAATGACTCTGTTACACCACAATAAACACTCTTTATTATGTGAAAGAGCCTCTCTTCGCGTCCAATACGGCTGGAGTGTGGGGTCAGTATTTTTGCCAGTCCAACCATGTAGCACATGAAATAAAACCCTTTGTAGTACCGGGTCTTTTTTAGTTTCAGCAGCAATTTTCGCTGCATCCAAGTTTAATCCAGAGGGAGGTTCCTCTAAAAGTAGCACATCCGCTACCGAACCCATCCCTCGCGCTTCAGCTGCGTTAACCGAAGTCCATCGGCTGAGAGCATCTGCCAGGTCTGTATTTTATGTCATATTCATAACACGCCAATTTCAGAGACCATCGCAACATTCTGGGTGAAATCTGATCCGGAATAGGTTTCTTCGGATTAAACAATCCAATTAGTGGCTTATGATCTGTAATGATACAAAACTTCCTTCCTAGTAAAAATTCATGAAATTTTGTAACCCCAAATATTATCGCTAATGCTTCTTTATCAATCTGTCCATACCGTCGCTCGTGGGGTTGTAATGTTCTGGAGGCCATCATCACTGGTCGTTCTGACCCATCTTCCATCACATGGGCAATTATTGCACCCACACCATATTCAGACGCATCACAGATTAACAATAATTCTCTATCTAAGTCATATCCAACTAAGGTTAAATCAGATGACAACAAATCCTTAGCTTTATCAAAGGCAACTTGTTCTAACGAACCCCATACCCACGGTTTCTTTGCTTCTAGCAATCGATACAACGGCTCCAGTATTGTGGCTTTGTCCATAATGAATTTTTCATAAAAATTGTATAAACCTAAAAATGCCCGTAGTTCTTCTCTGTTCCTAGGTGCTGGTTTCTCCTTTATCTCTTTCACCTTAATAGGTGACGGGTGCAGTCCCTCTGCATCAATCATATATCCTAAAAAACTTATCTGGTTTGATGCAAACACACATTTGTTCAGGTTTAACCTAAATCCCATTGCATTTAGTTTAGTCATGACTGCCCATAGTCTTTGATCATGCTCCTCCTTATTCTTTCCACTAACAGCGACATCATCCAATAGACATGCTACTCCTTCCATACCTGCGAGTGCAGTTGCCATCACACGCTGGAAGATTCCAGGCGCTGCGTTTACGCCAAATGCTAACCGGTTCATCTTCATTAACCCTAATGGAGTATTAAGTGTTAACAACATAGCTGTGTCCTCATCCACTTTCATCTGCATGTAGGCCTGTTTTAAATCAAGCTTACTAAAAATTCTTCCACCACTTAATTTCACAAAGGACTCATTAGCAGCTGGTAATGGAAAAGTATCAGTCTCTATGGCTAAATTAACAGTTGATCTGTAGTCACCACATATTCTAAGCGAGCCGTCATCCTTTTTTACAATTCTTAATGGAGTAGCCCATTTGGAGTATTTTACAGGGGTTAATATCCCTTCATTTACCATGCATGTTAATTGTTCCTCAACTTGTTTCATCAAGGGAAACGGTATAGGACGTGCCTTCAAAAACCGTGGCAAGGCATCAGCTCGCACATTTAAGGACACTTGAGGGCCCTTATACTCTCCAAGACCTTCTTTAAATAACTCCGGAAAGGCTTTTAATAATTCATCAATCTTATCATCTGTCCAGCATATGCCAGCAATCTCTAAACCCAACATTTTAAACCAGTTTCTTCCCAAAAGGCTAGGCCCACGACCAGAAACAACCAGTAGCTCACATTGTGCTTCCTTGTTTCCTAATGATACTCGAACATGAGCTCGGCCTAACACCTTCAGTTCATCACGGGTCCACGTAACCAACTTCACGCCTGTCGCCTCTAAAGGTGGGGGAATAGACCACAGTTTATAGTATGTATCTTCGGACATGATTGTTCTTGAAGCACCTGAGTCCACTTCCATGCTAACCTTCACACCCTCGATAATAACATCTGCTTTAAATGGTGGTCGAATATTATCTGAGCAGACAAAGATACCCATCATCTGTTCAGATTTTTCATTTCCTATATCTGAAGTTGAACTTTCCTCCACCTGGTGCAACTTGCCAGATTTCTTCCTACAGGCCGGCGCAATATGTCCAAACTTCTTACAATAAAAACATTTTGCTTTTATAAAAGGACATCTTTCGCCCTCACTGTGTGACCGTGCACAATGACGACATGTGATCGCTTTAATTTTACCAATATCCATAGGTACTATAGCTGTGGACGGAGTTTGCTTTAGCACACTTGTTTCCTGGTACAAATCTGAGAATGTGCCTTGATAGTTAAGGCTCAATTGCACTGCTAACTCATAAGTAAGGTTTTTGGTCTTTAACAACTCACGACGGAGACGCTCGTCAGACACTCCTAATACTAATCGGTCCCGTAGCTGCCTTTTTAAGTCTATAAAATTACACCTGGAACTCAAAGAGCCAATGGCCGCAATAAAGTCCTGAATACTTTCATTATGATTTTGTTGACGTTTATGAAATTTATCAGTTTGTAAAATTTCGTTCACTTGAGGTTCATAGAATTGGTCAAGCACTGCCAAAATGTCTTTAAATGTCACAGAAGTCGGTCTTCTAGGCACCAACAATGAAACAATTAATGAATATGTTTCCTTTCCACATTGTGATAGAAAAAGGGCGCGCGCTTTGTCAACATTATCGCCAATTACATCCGCGGCTTCCAGAGCACACAATAAACGTTCTTTATATTCACTCCAATTGTCAGTCCTGGGATCAAATTTTCCGGGAAACACCACATTTGCCAAATTACACGCCATATTACTGTTTAAACTAATTAATTTTCCTCGTCGCCATTAAAAGATACACGCCCAGTCAAGTAGCAAAACAAACTCATTTAATCAAATCTACCTTACACAGATATTACAATTTTACCCTCAACATTATCAATACATAACAATAAGTAAAGTAAGTAAGTAAAGATGCATTATCACCCTTGAGGGCTGAGATAGAATACTATGTTACCAGTAAAAAGGGGTCCCCAGTTGACTGCACTCACAATACAAAACAGCAGCATCTTTATACTACCTGCTACAATGGCGAGAAACACAAATTATTTAGTTTCTATACATCTGTTACCTAGTACCATATAAATTCTACAAGTTAAATTTCCCTCCTTTCATTACAAATACAAAAAAAATGTCAACAATTTTTGATGTTTACATATTATATTTACTTTTTCATTCATTCACATTTGTCACATTCATATTTGCCATAGTTACAACTTTTAATTGATAAAATGGTTAGGTTAAATTATGTGTTTCTTTTTTTTATTGTTTTTGTGAGTAGTTTACTCAATTCCTGGAGTACTTTAAATTTGCATGAAGTCAGATGTGAAAGTAATATGAGGCTTATAATTAGCAATTCTTATCACCATTTTGTAACTTTGTGAAGATATTAGTCTGTAAACCTTCCTAAAATAATAATAATAATCACTAAACTGTAGGTTGTTTGAGGTTAACTGTGGGTGTCCATGGACAGCTATGGCCATTCACCAACCAAAGGGCCAATGTAATGTACTATTTCTTAAAAAATATTTTTTATTAAATATAATTTTATAAAAATTGTTTATAGAAGGCATAACTGAGACAAATAAATTTGATTATAAAATATTAAGTAAAAATGCCAATGTTGAGATAAATACCTCAATATAAAAATCACACAATTTATATGCTTAATAAAAGGATAATTCTTTATTTAAAGTTACAGCCTATATACGTCCCACTGCTGGGCACAGGCCTCCTCCCGTTCCTGAGAGGGTTTTAGGGCAAAGAAAATGTCCGCCGCGCTGCCCCAATGCGCGTTGGCGAACTTCACATGTCTTCGAAATTTTTTTCTTATTTGTAAGACATGCAGGTTTCCTCACTATGTTTTCCTTCACCTCTGAGCACGTGGTAAATTAGCACTTAAAATTGCAATTAACAATTTCATTGGTGCCAGCAGGGATCAAACTTGTGTCATTCACATACTGTGAAATTTACAGCAAGCTCTAACCATCTGAGCTACTATGGCTCTACTCATGACCTTAAGATTACGAGACTTATATGAATAAAAGTTTTATTCTTTATTTATTTGACTTAAAAATCAGTAATGGTTTACTATTATACTCATTAGAATATAATATATATTTTAATTTATTAATATTAGAACAGAACAGAATCATTTTTATTCTATATATTATACTACATGGATACTTATTGAAAGTCATTTAAGCTTTACCACTGGACTTCACCAGTTTTGTAAACATTCATTTACAATATAATATTTTATTCAATAAACTCATTTCTGAGAGGGTTTTAGGGCAAGGAAATGTCCACTGTGCCCCAACGCATGTTGGCGAACTTCACATTTTTTCAAATTTTTCTTCTTATATCTTAGATAGGTAAGTTTCCTCACGAAATTTTACTTCACCACCAAGCACATGGTACATCAGCACTTAAAATTGCTTTCATCAATTTCATTGGTGCCAGCGGGGATCGAACCCGGGTTGCTAGCATGTCTGTGAAATTTCCATCGCTAACCATCTGAGCTACCACGGCTTTTTAGTAGTGTAATAATCCTTATTAAACATGTTTACTTACTAAAATTTTTAAACTTTTTGATAGACAGATCCTTCATTTTTTCCTGGAACTGTGTTGTGAAACCATATACATAGCCTCATGAAAGAATTACTGACTCCTTGGAGTTAACTGGTACAATTAGCTTGGGCCTGTCCCTAGTACATCACAATTTTTAACAAAACTATTTTCGTTTTTGAGTACATAAATTAAATTTTCGTAAATAGTTAATATACATGTCTATTTCTATAAATTTTCTCCAAGAGATTCCTTTGAAGCTAGCTGATAAATTGCTCTTATAGCTTTCTTCTGTAAAACAGTTTTAATGTCAGTTGCATTTCGCCATAGCAAGATTCCATATGACAATATTATGCTATTGAAATAATTATAATAAACTAATCCAGCTGTTTCAATACATGTAAACTAAGTTTTCTTGCGGACCAATATATCTAAACTAACTATAGTTTAGATATATTATAAAATCTCACTTAAACTTCGCGTCAACTATACTTCCGAGAAAAACTTTTATTAAAATATTGAAATGGTAAAAAAAAATATTATGATAATAAGTTGGTTATAAATATAAAAATATATATGATCAACTTTCTTTTTCTTTGATACAAAATGTTATCCTCATTAGACTCTTGATGGATTCAAATGATAAATAAAAAGTAATATATCATAGAATTTCACTCAAAAGCGCATACAAGTATAATATAAAATAACTATACCAAGATTCTCTTGAAAAAACCGGGATTTTGCCATTTCTCTGTACTTTTGCGATTTTGGATTTGAATTGGATGATTGACCTTTCTGCCATCTTTTACCCTTTGATTTTCCTTTAAGTTTAGACCTAAATTTTCCCATTTTTAAGATTATCTTCCACTAAAGATTGTATGGGATACACAAAAACACGTGTTCTAAAAGATTAGATTAGACATATGGGAATGACAACCATATGTCAAATGTCAATGTTTTGTCAATGTTTTTCTTTAACTGGCTTTACGGCTCTGGGTTCCTGCCCTTCTGAGCCTGATTTTGTCAATGTCATTGATTAAGTTCATAGAGCATTGAGTATCGAGTAGACTACTCTATACACCATGGTTCGTAGACAGAAATATTCTCTCTCTGTCTACGATAAAGTTAGATAAAGTCGTATAGGGAGTATGTACAATAGAGTCACAGTATAAATAAATAGTAGGAACAGTATGGAAACTACCTACAAACGCTCGAAACGGCACACTCACACAAACATGCGCAACGACGAGACTTCTAAGCGCTCGTCGCGGTGCTCTCAGTAACGCGAATCGCGTCAAGACTTTTTAAAAATGCCACGAACATATTGTGCAGTATACGGCTGTTTGAACTCTGCTTCATCAAAACCGGAGCTATCGTATTTTAAGCTTCCTGCTGATTTTGAAAGGTAAGAATGATTTTTATTCTCATTGTTATAATCGTTATAGAATTATAGTCCTTCTGATTGCTCATAATGAATTCGTGAACTTATTTGTAAATCCAAAATGCGGTGGTTTTAAGGCTATTTAAAACTTATATGTGAATGATATGTGTAATATCTTTAAAGATTGTTCCATTTACCAGTTAGCAGACGACACATGTCAAATAACTGCACATAACAATCTATTTAAAGCACAAGAATTGATGCAACATAACTATGTTCAGCTGTGCAAATGGGCACATGATGTTGGGCTGGTAATCAATACACAAAAAACTAATCTGATGCATATACACTCAAGCTACATAAAATATGATACACAGTCCACTATCATTGCACATGAACACAGCTGTCTGCATCAGCAATACACCAAATGCAACTGTAACCCCCTGGAAATGGTTAATCAGCATAAGTATTTAGGCCTAATAATAGATAGTAAATTTAACTGGAGACCTCATGTTATTCACATTTGTAACAAACTAAGAGCAATACTTTGTAATTTAACAATACTTAAGCGTAAAATTCCTTACCAAACGTTGAGACTTTTATATTTGGCATATATTTGACATATATATACGATAAACTATGGACTGAGTAGCTATGGTAGAACATTTAAAACTTATATACAAGAAATTTATAAAATACAACTAAAAATCTTAAAAGCAATAGTTCCTAACTATGTTAAGCAACTATACAGACATGATGACTCAAACTTATTTAAATATTGTAAAACGTTAAATGTATACGAAGAAATTAAATTGGCAGTCCTATATGAAGAGTGGGAACAGTTGAGTAAATTAAAAAAATATAGTAGACCTGTAACACTACGTAAGTTGAATAGGTTACCGACATTTAAGCTTCCAACTTACAAAAATATTTATGGTAAGCGCACGTGGGAATACCTGCTCCCCTCTTTACTCAACGAACTTCCTCTCACTGTCTTAAATAAAGTAAAATATTATAAAGTAAAAATAGCTAAAAGAACACTAAAAGAGTTTCTAATTAAATAACTAGATGGTCGGTATGGTATGTGTATTTGTATTATTATAAGTTAGTAAAATATATTAATAGTATCTTAAATGATAACATAATTACTGTAAATTGCCTGATCTAATGTGTTTATACCTGATTTATCTCACATTTACATATTAATAATATGCTTAGTGATTAGTTAATAAATATATAAATTTAGCATTATTATCTATAATAGTTTTTAGTATAAGATAATAGTTTATAGTTAATAGACCACAGCAACTAAACCGTGTGTGGTTTGTGCTGTAGGGCTAAAAAAAATAATTTTGTTCTTTTTTTAATATTTTGAATAAATGAAAAAAAAAAGCTGATAGTGCAATAGTGGTAACAAAAAGTAAATCGGCTACAATAGGTATCAATTTATTCATCATGGGTGTCATTTTCATGGTTTTCGAGGGTGTTGAAGCTTGGTTGAAGTTGAGTGCTGGCAAAATGTAAATCCAAGATGGCGGCTGCAATAGGTATCATTTTTTTTTGTTTTGGGTGCATCGATCACTAATAAAAACATGTCATTCATTTTCATGGTTTTCGAGGGTGTTGAAGCCGATAGTGCTCTTGAAATGTAAATCCGAGATAACGGCTGCAAAAAGTATTAATTTTTTCTTAATGGGTGTCATTTTCATAGTTTTTGGGTATGTTAAAGCCGATAGTGCTGTTGAAATGTAATCCGAGATGACGACTGCAATAGGTGTTAATTATTTCGTCATGGGTGTCATTTTCATGGTTTTTAAGGGTGTTGAAACCGATTTTTCGTTGTTGCTTTAAAAAAGAACACATAGACTGCAAAATAACTGATCGAATTTACAAAAATTAAACAAAATCGGTTTCATAGTATCCTGTTCTTGTTTCCCAACAGTTTATTAAAAAAAACCTGTTCATTAGAATGATAATTTTTTACACAATTAAATTCAATAATAAAGAATTCCGAGCTTGTCGTAGCAGACGAAAATATTTTTCTGTAAACAATTTGTAATAATGAAGAATAAAGGTACGTTTTCGTCCAACCGCGGCTCGCGTACACTCCCGCCGAAACTTGTAAAAGGTTACGCCGTAATGCCAAAGTTAAAGATCTATCGTTCTACAAGTTGTGTTGTTGTGTGTGTTAATATTAAATTGTTTTCCGTGTTTAAACTATCGTATTTTGCTGAGATTACCCGACGCCTTGAGTTACCTATTTAAATTGTATTTGTAAGCTAGTTATTTAAATTAGACTGATCACTACAGAACAAAAATATAAAAAAAGCAATATCAAAAACATTAAAAGTTACAACCCTATTGCGTCTATGGAGCGTAGGTAATTATGTCCTCAACTAGGCTTAGTTTCCATACTGTTCATATTTATACTGTGATAGAGTAGTCCTTGCCGTATACCTAAGCGGGATAGCAATAATTTAAGGTTAGTGTTGCCGATGATTCTCTATTTTTATTTTCTTGATTTTTGGGAAAAGTAAATTCTGTTTACTAATTATAGGTAGAATCAATAGTGTTTCAAAAATATGTAAGTAATTCATTAACCTCCTAAGATATATCTTATTAAGTTAATAGTAGTTTATTAACTTCCTAAGATATATATTAAAATGTTAATGTACTAAATTAAAATTTAAAACGAATTTTTTTATTATATTTTAATTCGCTTTATTTTGCGTTTTGTCTTTATTTTGTTATTATCAGTTTTTTTAATATAATATTTTGCTATGTATAACAGATTACGCAAAAACATACAAAAAAACTATAATATACTTGAAATTAAATAGTTTAAAAAACTTACCTTTGGATATATTATTATCTACTGATTTTTTTATCGGTAGTTAATTATATATCCACAGGTATGTATTCAATTTCGAATTAAGCAACAGAAATAATACAATATATTTATGTGAATATTATTTAAATAAAACAAATAATTGAAACAGCACTAAGAAAATTTTTGTACATCTTTATAGTTTTCGGTTTGGTAATGCATAATTGAAAACTAAAGGATTCTAAGTAAAAATTTTTTTATCCCGTTCAGAGTCTGTAACCCTAAAAAAGAACGGGCAAGAAACTTTAGGGAACTGTTTACAATCAGCTAAACTTACATACGATTACATGTTTATTATTGCAAACATTTATAATTTTTACGAACAAACGAAAAGCGATGAAGTCAGCAACAGCCTTTTCAGAATTATAATCAGGCAGCAATTTTGCCACCGCGATGCCGCCTTTTATACATGAAACATTTGTACCATGCCTGTTTCTTGAAACGGTGTTTTGACGGAGACGTCATTATTTATTGCTTCTTACCTGAGAATAAAGAGACAATTTTTAAATCCTCAATGTAAAAAAAAAACTATTTTTGTATAATACTAGCGATCCGCTACGGCTTCGCACGGGTGATTTCTGGATCTCGACAACAGCGCCGACTACCGGGTCCAATTGTGTTTCTCTTCTTAATCATCCAGGGACTCACTCAAACGCACACAAAAGAGAGGTCAATATTTAGTAAGCTAATATACTACATCTGTGATTTAGCATATTCCGTAAAAAAGCAGGTTTTAGCAGTTTTTGTTTTTAAACTGGTAGAATCATAGATTTAAGTGTGGTCACACTGCCTACTAATTTTAATTTCATTTCATTCAATTTCGCATTCTTGTTTTATTGACGTTCCTTTTGTTTGTAAATAATAACGACTGGAAATAGTACGCAATGTGAAATGCGTGTACCTAACACGAATTTGGCGATCCTCCGCACATTACGTAAACGTTAAGTGTTGTAAATAACTTGAAACTATGTTGAAACAATTATCATAACCTATCACTTGTGTTTTGTAATGTTTTATTTGACTGTATAATTATGTAAAGAAGTGATGCCGCCTTTTAGGAGAAAGAAGGCTTCTAAGTCATTCCCAGTCAAAGTTTGTACTTTGGACGCGGAATTAGAGTTCAACCTTGAGGTGAGAAATCCGTCGTTAATCGCGTACCTCCCTTTATTGTTTACTGTTATAATTACCGAATGGTAACACAAATTAACACAACAAGCAAGTTGTGAGTCATAGTTTGACCCCGGGACCACATTGCTCGCAGTTTCCTGCATTACGTGTTTAGATAGAGGACAATAACAGCAATAGTGTAAATGTAAACATTGTATAGATAACAAATTCCTTTTATAGAATCTGCTCCCGTTTTTATTCTGGATGAAAATATATATCTATATCATGAACATTCATATTATTCTTATGCTTGCTCCAAAGCAACCACTTTGTGTTTCATAATTTCCTACATGTGCATTTATTTTATATATTTTTGTTTCTTATTAAAAAAAGTAAAAGATATGTTTCAGGTGTTGAGCATAAAGAAAAACTTATATCTTGTCTTGTCTAATATGTTTGACAAACTTATTGTTATTGTTCATACTGTTGCTTGTTTTGTCTCACATTTATGTTTATTTTTTTAAGACCAAAATATTTTGCAATTTTTATTGATTTTGTTATCAAAAAGATGTTGCTGCCCATATCCTATCTCAATTACCCTCTGTCGTCTCTTATAATACTGGGATAATATTATAGTGTAGTAGACTGAATTCTCTTATAAAGGCTTTACACAGCTCCAACAACTCTTGTTATTATTTACTTTTAAATTATACTAAGTTTAATCTCTTCACTATATTTAAGTGGTGGAGCCACTTTACAGCTATATTGTGTCTGTAGCACAAATGGGTCAGCTCGATCAAGGAAGGACCATGCTATCACAGAATACCAGTGTAAAATAGCAGTTTAATGCTGCTGTGTTTCATATGGTGAGTGTAGAGAACTGGAGACCTTTTTACTTTAAACGAGGTATTCCATCGTGTCCTCAGGGGTGACAACGTATCTCCATTTTGATTCTTAATCATTATTAATAATTAATAATAAAAATAGTTGTTTTAAATTGTTACAGTGGCGTGCAACTGGACGTGACCTTTTTGACCTGGTGTGTAGAACCATAGGTCTTAGGGAAACATGGTTCTTTGGACTGCAGTTTGAAGATACAAAACACTTTATAAGTTGGTTGAAATTAGACAAAAGAGGTAAGTCTCTTCTTAAGATTAAATAAATTTAACACAAGGTGAAATAAATGATATAATGTAAGAAAGGGTGCACACCTGCACAAGGTTCCATATTCTCTTGGGTGTTTGCTTCACTATGATATCAATCAATTATTGCTACATGTAATTTATTTAAATATATAAAGTTACAGCCTATATGCGTCCCACTGCTGGGCACAAGCCTGGGTACACTCATTTCTGAGAGGTTTTTAGTGCAAGGAAATGTACACGTAAATGAAGAGTAACATTATGTCTTAAATAGAAAATTGAATAGGATAGTTAGAAACTTCAATACCTTAAAATTAATGGTACTTAAATATTAGGAGTTTTATTGTGAAATGCCAAATATATTTATCATAACTATCTATACATTTCTGCCATCAGCAGGGAAGATGTTTTATGTTATAAAGGCATTTTGTACTTTAGATGTCCTGTAAACAAAATTAGTTATCTTACAGGAAATTGTTCCAATTGTGGAAAATAAAGTAATTGGTTGAGATTAGGTCTGGCAAGTACGGAGGATGACATATGGTTCCTAATGGTAGGTTTTGTAATGTTAAAAAAGACAATTGTGGAAAATAAAGTAATTGGTTGAGATTAGGTCTGGCAAGTACGGAGGATGACATATGGTTCCTAATGGTAGGTTTTGTAATGTTAAAAAAGATTGTCGAGCATTGGAAGCTGTCCCTATGATATGTTAGAATTATGTTAGAACTAATATTCCAAAATTACTGTCATACTTCAGGTCGTTTTTAGGGTTCCGTACCTCAAAAGAAAAAAACGGAACCCTTATAGGATCACTTTGTTGTCCGTCTGACTGTCTGTCAAGACTCAAGACCCTTTTTCTCAGGAACGCATGGAGGTATCAAGCTGAAATTCATATAAAACACTCAAGTCTACTGTCCCTTGGAGCTGTGAAAAAAATCAAACTTTTAAGCCAACGCAATCGAAAGATACAACTGTTTATGCTGCAAATTTTCGACATTCGCAAGGGAATCAAACCTACAGGGTACTTCCCGTGAACTCAGAATCTTAAAATTTGGTACGAAGCAACGTATTATATAGCACAGATAAAGAAAAAATTGCGAAAAGCATAAATTTTTAGTTACATCATATAATCAAAATATTTTTAATAATTTTAAACTTATATACCAACAGATTTGTTCGGAATCGTCGGTGCGCGAGTCCGACTCGCATTTGGCCGGTTTTATTTAATCCAAATATAGAATATTATGGAATGTAAAAACAAATTAGAGTCAAGATAGAATGTCTTAAAATATTTAAATTCAGAATGTTATAGTTTATGTGTACAAAATGATTTAATCATGAATCTGTACCAAGCAGGTATAATTTAATTCAAAGTGCCCACTCCATTAAAATGGCAACTTTGTATTTTAACCCCTGTTTTTTCCACTTACCGGTTTATTCATTTTTGATTTCAGTGCAAGATCAATGTGTCTCACAAATGCCTGGGACACCATTTATGTTACTCTGCAAGCTGTACCCAGAGGATGTGGCAGAGGAGTTGATACAGGAGGTTACCCAGCATCTACTGTTCCTGCAAGTAAAGCAAGCGATACTCAGCATGGACATTTACTGCCCTCCAGAAGCTTCAGTTCTGTTGGCAAGCTATGCGGTGCAGGCTAAGGTATCATTGTTGTTATTACTCCTGCATCAGTTATGTTTTTTTTAATCATTACATTGTTTTTTGATAATTGACTCATTATTGTCATCAGCTCAGGGAAGAAAGGTTCTTGAGTGGCAGCCTCGTACCGGCAGGCGAAGTGTAGGGCGTCCCCCCACTAGATGGAGTGACGACCTGGTAAGATCTATATATATAAGATAGATATGCAGGAAGTCGATGGATGCAGGTGGCTCAGGACCGTGCTTTGTGGCATTCTTTGGGGGAGGCCTATGTTCAGCAGTGGACTTGTGAAGGGCTGTAATGATGATGATGATGATGATGTCATCAGCTCGGAAATAGTTAGCATAGCCTTAAACAATTTAAAAAGTTTTTCTGTAATTGAAATGCTTGGCCAGATAAATAGTCGAATCAGCCATTTCAACTAAACATCTATTCATCCATTTATTACAGCCTATAAAAGTCCACCAGCGTAGGCCTTCCAGACCCAAAAATTTTCTC
The DNA here is from genome assembly GCA_033319125.1 of Parnassius glacialis. Taxonomy (NCBI): domain Eukaryota; kingdom Metazoa; phylum Arthropoda; class Insecta; order Lepidoptera; family Papilionidae; genus Parnassius; species Parnassius glacialis. The sequence goes on from JAVANC010000003.1 coordinate 3,752,114, forward strand.
TTAGGCAGATTTGGCCTCAGTTACCATGATTGGCAGGCTGGTTGGCAATCGCAGGATTTTTATTAATTTAAGTTGTTGGACTACAGCATCCACTTAATATCAAGTGAACTGTGTACTTGTTAGTCACCATTATTCTGTGAGAAACTTTAACAAAATTGTAAAAAAATAATTATAATTATTATCATAAATAAGAATTAATTTATCAAGTAAAAATATTCAAATTACAACTAGTTTTAAAACCAATAATAACTATTTCAATTATTGTCTCAAATAATAAAATTATGATGCTAATGAAACTATAAATAAAATCTATTGCAGTACGGCGATTATGACGAAAGTGCGTACAAACCGGGGATGCTCGCAAGTGAAGACTTGTTGCCTCAGCGGGTCATAGATCAATATCAGATGACGCCGGAGATGTGGGAGGACCGCATTAAGATATGGTATTCTATTATGATCAACATACATATAAATAAAATTGAATTGTCTGTCTGTAATATCAAAATAACTGGCTTTTGAGCTGAGGTAGGTACTTGCATGAAAGACATATAGTTTAGTTTACTTTAGTTTACGACGGCCTGTTTTCCGCAACTCCATGTCTATGCGCGTATTTTGCGTGTGGGCAGGAATAATGTGATTATTCGAGCCATGAGATCTGCCCGAAGAAGCTCAACAGTCCTTTGATGTTGCATGCAACTTTGGGGAGTGATCCCGGCGTGCCGAGATGTTTAGCCCTGTACGTAGCGACCTCCGAACATTTAAGTAGCACTTGGGCCGCCATTTCTTCCTCCCCCATATATGCCCTGCACAGGGGACTATCTGTAACACCTATTGTAAATAAACATTTGTTAAAGGAGCCATAAAAATCGACTTACTATCAGGTGGGCTGTGTGCCCACTTGTCACCCTTTTTCTGTATAAAAAAAACTTATAAGGGCAACAGCGTCAAAGGTGTGAGACATCTGGAACTGACACCTGAAAAGCCTGACTTGGCAAGAAGTCCAGCTTCTGCTTACCCAAAGTCATGACTTTTACGAAATATTAAAAAAACAGTAGAAGAAGTTTGATGTGCAATAAATATTAAAACATTTCAGGTATGCAGATCACAAAGGAATGTCCAGAGATGAAGCGGAGATGGAGTATCTGAAAATAGCTCAAGACTTGGATATGTATGGAGTTAACTACTTTGCGATTAATGTAAGTTAATATTTTGACTGCTATGTTGGGTAGTGGTCATAATGTTACTGCTGATATTGTAGTTCTGAGTTCGAATATCGGACCGCCCAAATTAATTTAGTGGGTTTTTTGTGTAGCATTGATGACCCATCAGACTATGAGAGTGAGAGATAAAGAGTACGTCTGTGTTTGTGTGCACACTCGTGCACTATAATCTAGTCTCTGTTGAGACTGGCCACCGTGAACGTAAGTCGGTCTCGAGAACATTTTGACTTTCTCGAGAACATTTTGACTTTTGAAGCAATGGTTTTCGTCCATTGGTTTTCTGTATTTGAAATGAACCTTTGTACTCTTCCAGAACAAAAAAGAAACAGATCTTTACCTCGGTGTAACGGCGCTTGGTCTGAACATATACGAGAAGGACAATAAGCTTACGCCAAAGACCACATTTCCCTGGTCCGAGATCAAGCACATCTCCTTCGACGACAAGAAATTCGTCATCAAGTTCGTGGACAAGAGCGTCACCAATTTTATCTTCTTCTCACCCAAAGGCATGAATAAATTGGTAAGCGGGATACAGTCTTCATCAATTATAAAGGAAATAACTGGCCTAGCAGAAGTTGTTCTGCCCTTTTCGGTAGGTGGTGCAACAAATTCCAATCCGTATCCACTCCGGACCTTTTACAGTGTAAATATTAAATTAGTACATAATAACTTGACAACTTCTCGGTTTTCTACAGGATGCATTTCGGCGTTCGGTTTTCTACAGGATGCTTTTTCGAGAGTGTGCACACGAATTGTGAAATTGAATTCTTTCCTTTCATTTCCACCATCGGACAACCAGATGCTCAGCCAGTCAGGTCACCAAACGGTTTGCTACATCGTTCCTCATGAGTACAGCAAAAGAGCGGATTAAGTTGCCGGCATCTATCTTTCCATCTGATTACAGTGTGGGTGTGGGTGAAAAGTTGTAAAGTGCTGGTTAATAGGTGTGACTCTCTTTAAGGGTGTACATTATTGTACTAAACAATATAATAAATACTATAATTGACATTTATAAGAAAGCTATATTATATTAACATTAAATCACGTGGTAGTCAAAATGATATCTAGAAGCCTAGCCCGAGTCATTCCATCTTAGTCTTAGTCTTTTTTTAAACAAAAAGGCGTCCATTCATTGCATTAGCCACGTACCACCAGGTGAACTGTAAGTTCGTTTATAGTATACGGCAACAAACTTGGTAAGGTTTTGGCGTAGTGGGGGGAAATTTGCGCATGTACAACGGAACGTACCAATCGCGCGCTCTGAAGTCGACTTGCCAACCAATCGGACCCTCTGAAGTCGACTTGCCAACCAATCGGGCGCTCTGAAGTCGACGTGCCAACCAATCGGGCGCTCGGAACGATGCTGTTCCCGCTTGATAACCAAAAAGACCTAAAAATGACTTCTGTGCAAATAACGAATCTTGTCAAGTTAGACGCCGGCAACTATATCTCTTTAGTTTTATAAAAAAGTATCTTTTTTATAGTTTTTAGGGTTCCGTACTCAAAGGGTAACCAACGGGACCTTATTACTGAGCCCCGCTGTCTGTCCGTCTGTCTGTCAGCGGGCTGTATCTCATGATTTTTAATAGGTAGACAGTTGAAATTTTCACAGAATGTGTATTTTTGTTACTGTTTTAACAACAAATAATAAAAATAAATTAAAAATTAAAAGGGGGGCTCCCCTACTAGAAACGTGTTTTACGATGGTACGGAACCCTTCATGCGCAAGTCCAACTCGCACTTAACCGGTTATTTATTAGTGTTGACGATTGCAGGCAGTAATCTTGACTGAGCTCCCAATCATTCGTTCTCGTCTCGTTCGTATCATAGGTGACACATACTTAATTTTCGAAATGTGATTCCAGATATTGGATTTGTGCATTGGTAACCACGACCTGTATATGAGGCGGAGGAAACCAGACACGATGGAGGTGCAACAAATGAAGGCGCAAGCGAAAGAAGAAAAGCAGGTAAGATTTTAAGGCATAAAACACTGTTGCTTTCAATCAAAACACACCATGTGTATTATTTTCATCATTAAATAAAGAGTATTTAAGGATGAAAATAATACATCACGTAATACATAATACATTGCATCTATAAGATCTTTTGCGTCAATTCTTAATTAATTACACAATATTTTGTATTTATATTACATGTGTGAAATTCTTGAAAAATTATGTACAAGTACAAAAAATATTTCTTATGTACTTTTATGTTTCATTGATAAATAAATCTGAGTCGTGTTAACTCGTGAGTTGGCGCTAGAATTAATGCAATTATTTCTTTCAACGTTAATAACATACATACATATAATCACGCCTCTTTCCCGTAGGGGTAGGCAGAGACCACTTCTTTCCACTTGCTACGATCCTTACATACTTGTTTCGCTTCGTCCACTCTCATTATTCCCTTCATACATGCTCTACGGTTTAGGGTACTCTTAACCAGGCCTTTTTTCAAGACGTCCCTAATTTGGTCTAGAAATGTCCGCCTAGGTCTACCCCTTCCAACACTTTCATTCACACTCGCCTTATACACTTTTTTCGTCAATCGTTCTTCATTCATTCTCTCGACGTGGCCAAACCATCTCAGCATACCTTTCTCAATTTTTGTCACTACATCTTCTTTCAGACCTCTTTAATAAAACTAATGAAAACCTCGCTAGAATTAATGCAATCAATTACAATCAATTCTCTATGTGGTGGAGCCAAGCTGCAGCTATATTTATAGTATAGTTGTAGCACGAATGGGTCGGCTCGACCGGGGAAGGACCACGCTCTCACGGAATACCATCGTAAAATAGCAGCTTAATGCTGCTGTGTTTCGTATGGTGAGTGTAGAGAACCGGAGACCCTTTTTACTGGAAAGGAGGCATTCCATCTTAGTCCTCACGGGTGACGCAAGTGAGGAGAGATGTAGATGTCTATGGGCCTCAGTAACCACTTACCATCAGGTGGGCTGTGTACTCGTTTGTCTATTTTGTTTATTTCTATAAAAAAAAACTATTTTAAAGGGTTGAATTGTCACTTGCTCGGTGGTGAAAAAAACATCGTCTAAAACCAATAATTATACCAAATCAACAATAAATTCTAGGATATGTAAAGTCCGCCAATTAACACTGAAAAATTGTCACTATCTCAAAAATTAGAGGATGTTTATGCTCACATATGAGGTATATTTATATATTGTCACCCTAATCCTATAAAAAATCTATATAACCTATCTGTCTCGAAGGACCAAAATCTGTTACGTCGTTTGGAGTACTACGTAAACATTAATATATGTTTTGCTACCACTCAATCCTATTCTAATAGGCATTTACTCATTTCAGCGTCGTCAAATAGAACGAAATAAGTTAGCGCGTGAGAAGCAGCTACGGGAAGCAGCAGAAAGAGAAAGAACAGCTATGGAGCAGAGATTGCTACAATATCAGGAGGAGATACGGCTCGCTAACGAAGCACTGGTAAGGTATTTGTTTATTATGACTATAATTGTCACATAACACCTTAGTGGTTATACATGGTAAGCAATATATTATGGTGGTAGCAAGAATTGGTCGGCTCGGGCGAGATCTATGCTCTCACAGAATACCGGCATAAAATAGCAGTAATTAATGCTGCTGTCTTTTGTATGGTGAGTGTTGAGAACCGAAGCCCCTCTTTACTGAAAACGCGGCATGCCATCGTAGCCCTCAGCGGTGACAGCGCATCTGCATTTTGATTCTTAATCGAGGATAGATCTAGATGTCTATGGGCCGCAGCATCAGTGTGACACCAGTAGGTCTGTTTGTTAGTTTGTCACTCTTATTCTATCAAAAAATATTCCCCATACGAGGCATTTTATTAGGGGGCCTGTGATCGGCAGTGGACTTCAATAGGTTGTACTTAATGAATAAATGAATGATATGATATGACTGTGAACAATTTTTGTTAAGTTAAGTTTTTGTGCTCACCTCTTCGAAATGACTTGGCAGCGTCGATCGGAAGAGACTGCGGAGTTGCTAGCGGAGAAGGGCAGAGTGGCAGAAGAAGAGGCATCGCTACTCGCTCAGAAGGCGGCAGATGTTGAGAGGGAGAACGCAAGACTACGGTTGTCTGCTATTAAGACTGAGGAGGAAAAGGTTAGCCTACAATATATCTTCTTCTATCAAAAAAAACCTCTGTCCTGGGAAGAACCAGCAAGAAACCCAGCGGGGCTTTTTTTTTAAAAAGCATATTTTACATTAATGATTGGTAGATACAAAATTTATTTTAGAAACAGCTTGGAAGTGACCACCTCATTCCCAGGGGTTATTATCAACCATGAATGTCGTGTCGGATAACCGTCCCATCGGACTATGAGAGTGAGGGAATATAGAGTGCTTCTGTGTTTGCGTATACACTCGGGCACTATAATCAAAGGACATTATTATTTTTGTCTTTATCGGCAGTTAAAAATCCCACATGGGTCCCGTTGTAAGAAGGGATTGGTTTGATTTTTACGCTTAGCAGGCTTGACAGGTTATCCGCAGTACCTAACGTGAGGTCTTTGATGCTGCCGCCCGTCGCCGGCTTGGACATTTTTCTGATGTAAACGTGATGGTAATACCGCCGTCAATCGGAAGTCATGATAGCTCAGGGGCTAAGTGCTTGTTGTAAAATTCACAGTATGTGGACAACCCGGGTAAAAAATAATATTTCGAAGACATTTGAAGTCCACTAACGCGTATTGGGGCTGCGCAGCGGACTTTTCCTAGTAATTAAACCTTCTCAGAAATGAGAAGAGGCTTGTGCCCAGGAATGGGACAATGTAGGCTGTAACATTTTTAACTATCTGAAGTCAAGGTTTTGTCTGTTCGCTTTGTTTGTCACCTCTCGGGATCAGAAATTTGCCTGCCAAATAGTGTAGTCTATGGAAAACCCTGTATACTCTGAAAAAGGCTCTCGTTAGATGTAAAGTTGTCACACTAGTGATTGAAAGTGGTACACAAAATCCTGTTTTTCAATTATTGTACAACAGCTGACGCATTCTAAGAAAACCTATCCAACAATGGACTCAAATCTAGTACTCAGTCCACTGCATTCTTCATATTCTTTTCAAGGTGCACTTAGAACGGAAGACCCGAGAGGCAGAGTTCTTAACAGCGCGTCTCGTAGAAGAGTCGGAGAAACGTGCGGCCGAAGCAGAAAGGCTGAAGGCGGAACTGGTCGCCGCCAAGGTCGCGGAGAAGCAGGCCAAGGAGAAGCTCATCAACTTCCTCAGCAGGGCTTCCACTGGCTCATTACCTCCGGTGAGCTACATTTATTCATCATTACCATCATCATCATTACAGCCCATCACAAGTCCACTGCTGAACATAGGCCTCACCCAAGGAATGCCACAAAGCACGATCCCGACCCATCTGCATCCATTGACTTCCTGCATGTCTTACCAGGTCGTCACTCTATCTAGCGAGGGAACACCCTGCACTTCGCCTACCGGTACGAGGCTGCCACTCGAGAGCCTTTCTTCCCCATCGGATGTCTGTTCTTTGGGCTATATGGCCGGCCCACTACCACTTCAGCTTACTAATCCATTGGGCTATGTCGATTACTCCGGTTCTGCTGCGCTTATCCTCTTTTTCAAGTATATTACGCAGAGAAACTCCGAGCATAGTCCTTTCCATAGCTCGCTGAGCGACCTCGAGCTTCTTCATACGGCCAGTAGTGAAGGACCATGTCTCATATCCACAGTTCATCACTGGCAACAGGCACTGGTTTAACAATTTTGTTTTGAAGTATGCCTGACGAGAAGATGTGTCGTAATCTCACGAATGCTGCCCAGCCGAGTCGAATTCGTCGATTGGCCTCTCGATCGAAGTTGGACTTACCTAGTTGCACTATTTGTCCCAGGTAAACATGCTCGTCAACAACTTCGAGCTTAGTGCTCCCAACAACTACCGGCATAGGTGTGACATGTACGTTACGCGTCACTATTGTTTTGTCCATGTTCATCTTAAGCCTTGGGAGACACTATTGAGGTCATTGAGCATAGTGTTTAGGTTCTGTTGTCAAATCTGCTGACGACTGCAGCTTCATTTTCCGTCTAACAGCACAGTACACAGAATCAGACTATGAATCCTATCCAACTGCAGAGAGGTGTAAGACAGGGTGACATTATATCCCCGAAACTCTTCACCTCTGCATTGGAATACGTTTTCAAGCTTCTGGACTGGTAAGGATACGCTATTAACATCAACGGCAAGTACATCACTCAGCTGCGATTAGCCGACAATATAGTCCTTATGGCAGAATCGCTGGAGGACCTAAGCACTATGCTCAATGACCTTAATAGTGTCTTCCAACGGATAGGTCTTAAGCTATGGCTCAAGCTATGGAGAGGGTTATGCTCGGAGTTTCTCTGTTATAAAATGAGAAATAAGGATATCCGCAGTAGAACTATAGTGACAGACATAGCCCAATGGATTAGTAAGCTGAAGTGGCAATGAGCCGGCCATATAGCTCGAAGTACAGACAACCGATGAAGAAAAAAGGCCCTTGAGTGGCGGTCTCTTACCGGTGGACGAAGTGTAAGGCGTCCTACTAGATGGAGTGACGACCTGGTAAGACATGCAGGAAATCGATGGATGCAGGTGGCTCAGGACCGTGCTTTGTGGCGTTCCTTGAGGGAGGCCTATGTTCAGCAGTGGACTTGTGAAGGGCTGTAACGATGATAAAGATTTTTTTAAGGCCAAGTGTCTAAGAAATAAAACTTGGAAAATCTAATTGAAATCTCACCAGTAGTGTTTTCGTGATGCGCGCACATCATTTTATTTATATAGATAAAAAGACGCCGATTTAGTCCGCCAAGAATTATACTCACATTGCTTTTTTCCGGTTTAAAAGTTGTGTAGGTGTAACAATTAGAAAATGTTTCCTCCTGTGTCCTGTAGCTGTGTGTATGGGTGCCGAATTCCACAGAACACTTAGAGTGGTAGATACGATAAAATACGTAAAGAGATGCAACATCTCTTCACAGTGCCAGTGAGTCAAGCCGATTGGAAAGAACTCGGTCGTCGACTATTCGATCCGCTCTGCGTTAGATGCGGTCAAGTGGAAGGAGCTGGCATTGGGGAGCCCTTGATGCCAAGGCAAAGTCATAAACAGATCTACCTGCATGATCAGTTAAACGTGAACCAATGCATTCACCGTGGTGGGCGTTAAAATCACTGAGCGTCACGATCTCTGCAGATGGGACCTCCACCATCCCATGGTCCTTCCCGCCTTGCGGCATACGGACCGAATCACGGGAGACGCACACGGTACTTGCTCGTGGCTCTTTCCCACGTGCGCTTACTTGACTCCCTACAAATCTCTCTGTTCCGTCTCTTTTCTCTACATTTCACTTCTCCCCCTTCTGGGGCGTGACTCCACAGCGACGACACTTCGCGTTCGCAGCTATCTGGTCGTATTTTCAGTCCTCATACTGTTTCCTTTTGTGATGCCATGCATGCGCAAATCTCCTAAACTCCTTAAAGTTGGATTCGCAGCACACTAGGTCCCGGAAGTATACTGGTCCTATTTCTGTTCTTTGTAGGCTGTCCAATAATGCGTTCCTCTCTTGAATATACAGATCGCAATCCCAGAGAGCATGGTCACGACTCTCCAGTGCTGAGCCGCAGGGGCATAAGCCAGAGTTCCTAAGGTTGAATTTTAGGAGACGCTCGTTGAAACACCCATGACCAACAAGAATCTGCGATACTGCATAATTGGGCTCGACCCATCTGAAGATTAGACGCTCTGCGATGTCCGGGAAAAACTTGTATAGATCCCTGCCATCTTGGCTTGAATCCCACCGGTCCTGCCAAATGGCAACGACAGCAGCTATCATCTCCCTCTTCTTCATCCTGCGCTCCTTGTCGACCAAACCCGTCCCCTCCTCGTCGACTCGTCCCGCACGAAATACTTCCAGGTCGGCAGGCAATACGCCCGCCAACACCGGTAGCGCTGCGCTGCTAGCCGTCCTGTAAGCCTTCGTGAGAAGAATCAAAGCTGGTCTTTGCGTCCTCATCAGTACGCTTCTGATAACATAAAGGGACGAGCGTTGGTACCATACGGCAGCAGCATATGTTAACGTTGCCACATAGGTCCCTGAATACAGGACTCTAAGGGCGTGAAATCTTATGCCCCAGGTCGATGAAGACAGTCGCGACATCTTCCCGAAGCAAGCAGCGGCCTTCTCGCCGATATATAATGCATGCTGCACATAGGACCTAGCCTCGTCCAAAATTATTCCTAGGGCTCTTGCCTGTGAAACACTCGTGATCGTTGCACCGTCCATCTTTATAATTGGTCCACGTTTAAACTTGCCCTTATAGGTCATCGTTTGTGACTTCCCGGTAGAAAACCCTAGTCTGTTGCGAATACCCCACTCGGACACGGCAGCAATCGTAGCTGCCGCTTTGCGCTCTATTGAGGAACGAGACGATGCTTCGACCACGATCGTCACATCGTCGGCGTAAGCAACGAAGTGTACTCCTTCGGGTTTTGGCAGCTTCAGGAGGTCATCGAGTAGGAGGTTCCATAGGGTTGGTCCCAGCACCGATCCCTGAGGACAGCCCATCGTGGAGACCTTCCACACTACCCGGTTTCCAGCAAACAGTCCTACACGGCGATTTATAAAGTAACTCGTTAAAATACGGTAAATGTTAGGTGGAACGCCACATTGCTTTGCCTTGAGTAGGACCATTGGCCACCAGGCATTGTCAAAGGCTCCAGATATGTCCAGAAGGATCAGTTGCACGTACTTCTCGGTTGATCCGTTGGTAATTCGGTTGATGGTACTAAGGGCGGTCACTGTGGATCGGCCACGCGTGAAGCCATGTTGTGCATCGGAGATTCCGCGGTAGAGACATGGAGCGCAGGAGATTATCACACGCTCCAGTATTTTTCCCAATATGGGCAGCAAAGTTATCGGGCGGTAGGCTTTAGGGTCAGTGAGCGGCCTGTCGCCACCCTTTGGCAGAACAACGAGTTTGCCCATCTTCCACAGATCCGGAAAAACGCCCTCGACTATGCACGCCCTAAACATGTGCCAGATCTCGTCACCAGTTACCCGCCATGCCTGTCTAACAATCTTAGCTGTGATACCGTCAATGCCGGGTGCAGTGTTCGGCAGTTCTCGAATGATGAGTCCAACTTGTTCTTTGGTCGGTGGTGTAGCATCAGTTCCAGATGGAGCACATGCAGCAGCGATCCGCACTTGTCGATGGTATACAGTGTCCCTGGCTAGATTATCGTCTGGGCATAAGGCACTGACGAGGCCAAGCATGGTGTCTCCAGTCGTCCTAGTATAGCCGTCGGCTAATCTCACTCTATTTAGCACGTTGAGAGGTGGACGAAGTCGTCCACTGGCTGTTCGGTAAGCCAGGCCCCACGGTCGGCGTTACCTGATTCCGCGACAGAGCGGAAGAAGGCAAGTTCAGCTTCCTTCATAGCTAGCTTGCAGATGGGACCTGTTGTAGCACGGAGTTTGCAGCCATTTGGACGTGGTCAATGAGTCGGTCTGTGTCAGCATTGCCGCTATGGGGTCTATAGAGGCACCGGTAGACGCGGAAATGGTCGTCGCTGTCTACGCGCAGCCATAGAATGGACAAGTACATGACGTACCTTTAAGACTGCCGAGGCGTCGAAAACAGATGTCCTCTCTGACTTACACGCAAACTCCAGCCCGGGGCACAAAGTGTAGCTTGGGCGTGGATGCTTAGCGATCACTCACCAGACGAAACGCAGCGGTAAACTTCTACTTCACGCTCGCATTCTGTGATGTCGTGGTACCACCCCGGTTTGAGCCGGCCCGTTTGTACGACAGTAAAAGCTGCCGGGTGGCTCTACCACTGTTAAAAAAATTTGTACAATTTTTTTTTATTTCATTACTTGTCTCGTCTCTCTTCTTCTCTTTAAAAAAACGTTACCTCCACACTAGGATTTTCTCCTGTACTGCAGTTTCCTTCCTGTAGTCAGTTTACATACATAGAACAGATCCAGAACAATTATTTATAGGCTATACAAATACTTGTTCCGTGCGGGATTCAAACTCGCGGCCCTTAGCGCTGCAATTAATTGCTGAGCCACTGCACCACGGAGCCGTCACTTGTCTGTTTCACATTTTTTGCTATTTGCAAACATGCGACATGCGACGGCATTATTAATGAAAGAGTGGCAATGGGAAGTGGTGCTATTTTCAATCTCTTTCTTTTATCGACCATGTGTTAAAGTAATAACCAGTATATGCTGATCTTGCATTAATACGGTTAACGGTATTATACGCGAAAATATCGAAAACTGCGAAGCTGTGGCCGGGTCGCTAATCAAATAAAAAATCTGTAACTATGGCGTCACTAACTAGGTACCTAATTATCTAGATTTACCTGTCTATACAAATAAATAAAATTGAAGTGTCTGTTTGTAATTTGAAAATAACAGGTTTTTACTAAATGCATATGAAAGTATATTTATTTATTTATTTATTTATTTATTATTAAACATGCTTACAAGCTAACAGATGATAGCATCCAACACGCTTGTAACATTAGATACATTAAATTAACATTAAATCAATTTTAAGTCATACATATCTTATTTAAACAAAACACATAACATTAAATTAAAAATAAATTACCTACATTAAACTAATAAATATATATCCAACATTAATAATTGAAATAACTGCTTCCAATTAAACAAATTAAAAAAATAAAATAAAACAAAATTAGTCAAATTAATATTACACATCATTAAATTAGTAAACAAAATAAAATCAATATCTGGGTTAAAAAAATTATACAATGTTAGTTAGAATATATCTTAATTTACTAATAAGTTTCCTCAATCCATCAGCAAACAAGTCCAGATCATCGTACTGAGCAAGTATGTCACCAATCATTCGTAGTGCGCGGACAGTGGGCGCGCGCTCACCGCGCCTAGTGCGCGCGACAGGACGCGCTAGCAAACGAGGCCGGCGGCGCGGGGCTAGCTGCAGCCCTGACTCCTGCCGTATATTACGGGGAACTAAGATGCGTACACTCTCTAGTATCTGTGGACTATCGATCTTGTGATACAGTATAGAGAGATAGTGTGTCAGCATAAGCATAACCCTCCTAAACTTCAGTGTTTCCATATCAACCATGCCCGATACGGACAAAGAAGGATACAGGTGAGGATAGTACCAGTATCGCTTCTTAAAGCACCATCGGGCAAACTTACGCTGTATCTTCTCGACCATAAGGACATACTTATCCTCAAGTGGGTCCCAGACAACAGCACCATACTCCAGCTTGCTACGAACAAATGCGTTAAATAGTATTTTAGCAACTACTTCATTGTCAAATTGTGTTCCAGTCCTAATAACAAAACCTAACATTCTATGTGCGTTCTTACAGATACTTGTCATGTGTAGATGAAAGTCTAATTTAGAATCTAATAACAGCCCTAGGTCTCGAATGTTATTTACTCTTTCCAGAGGAGTGTCATGTAAGCTATACAAATTTACATTTGGTCTAGGTTTCCGAGTGAAAGTAATTATTTTGCATTTATTATAATTTAAAGGCAATAGATTTTCTTGACTCCAATTAAACACCGCTTCAATGTCTCTTTGTAGATTTATAGTATCTGATTCAGATTTAATACCCAGACTGAGTTTTAAGTCATCTGCAAAGAGGAGGCATTCAGAAAAACAAACAATGTTTGGCAGATCATTTATAAAGAGCAGGAAGAGTGTTGGACCCAACGTACTGCCCTGACTTACCCCTGACCTCGTGAAGTAATCACTGGAGTTATAGCCATCTACCCGCACATATTGACATCTACTATTGAGATAGGATGCGAAAAACTGAATGAGTTTGGGGGTAAAGCCAATAAATGCCAACTTTTCTAACAATTTGTCATTGTCGACGAGGTCAAAGGCCTTTCTAAAATCGAAGTATGCCGTGTCCACTTGTTTGTATTTGTCCATCTCCTTATATATGTAGTCTACATGCGCAATTAAGTTCGTAGTGGTAGAACGTGCTTTACGGAAACCATGCTGGCTATTGTGTAACAAATGGCCTACCTGATTATTAATGTGTTTGGTGAGTATTGACTCAAATATCTTGGCAAACACTGATAAAACAGCAATTGGTCTAAATGTTGACACGTCTATACTCCCATCACTTTTCGGCACGGGGGTAACTCTGGAACGTTTCCAAATTTGAGGGTACCTAGCATTAGTTAGTGATAGGTTAAAGAGATGCAAAAGAGGTCCGTCCAGTACCGCTATACAATCTTTAGCCAAGAAACCAGGAATGCCATCAGGCCCACTAGAAGAGCGCGATTTGAGACGTTTTACAGCCTCCTTCAAATCCCTCTCATTGATCACGTTTATAGATACGGACGTTTGAGCTTGAGCAGCCTTATTAGGATCCAAAAAGGGTATGTGCGGATGAAACACACAGCTGAAAAATTCTGCAAAGGCATCAGCAGCAGCCTGTCCCTCCACCTCAGTATCCTTATAAATATAAGTATCCGCACGTCTTCTGCCACCAGATTTTTTGTATTTAACGTAATCCCAAAATTTAACTGGGTCATTAATAATATTGCGTTGTACCGTTTTTAAATATCGCCTATACTCCCTGTCAATCAGTTTTTTTACCTGCTCCCTATAATACTTAAACATTTGCCGATTGAATTCTTTACCTTCCTTTTTATACTTCTTAAGATGATAGTGTTTATTTTTAATGTTATTTATAATTTCAGCAGTATACCATTTAGGATATACATATCGGTGATTATTGGTAGTGCATAAAGAAACAGGTACAAAGAGATTTACACAATCGTACAATTTCTCGTAGTACAACTGAACAGCACAGTCAATATCAACCTCTTTAAGTAAATCAGACCAATCTAATTTGGATAAAGCCGCATATAGACCTTGATAATCTGCTTTACGCCAGTTCCAGCTGTTCCTTTGAGTATTGGAAAGAGATGACGTAGGCGAAGCAGGAGAAGAAATCAATGCTGGACAAGCGAGTGGAAGCTTCATTATAGTTTCAAGCGCGGGATGATACTCATCAATTTCTACCAGAGGGTCTAAATTTAGAGAAACACTTAACTGACCGGGCTCTAAATTGCTCAGCACGAGATCCAACATACCGCCTCGTCTACAATATATACAGTACTTATAACAAAAACACAATTTTAAAATTTTTTGTCTGTCTGTCTGTTTGTTCCGGCTAAACTTCGAAACGGCTGGACGGATTTCGACCGGACTTTCACTGGCATATAGCTGATGTTATAAGAAGTAGCTTAAGTTACTTATATTTTAGAAAAATAATTAGGGTTCCACGCAACATAATTAAAACCTTAAATTATACGCGGGCGAAGTCGCGGGAACAGCTAGTAAATAATAATATCTTACCTTTGGTAGCCTTAGCAATAGTAAAGAGTGAAAAGTCGACATTCTTATTGTTATTTAAGCACCCGTATGCCATGCTGTACTTTTTTGTTTTTTGCGAGGCCATACTTGAATAAAAATTTTCAAAAGTGCCTAAATATTTATGAGATAAAAATATTTTTTTTATTAAGGTGAAACATACGGTCTGTTCCCGGCCATATTCCCGTGAGATGGCGCTGAAGTCATAATTTTTTAGTTTATTTGGGTTTTTGTGTAATTGGAACATTATTAAGTCGTAGAAGTAGCAATCGCTATACTCGGACATTATACTTTATTTTACTAAGTCATATCATTGCCTCAAAATCCACATAATTCAACACAATGGTCAAAAATAACATCTGTCATTGAATATAGTGTCGTTTACACACACTGACGTGGGTGAATTCTTAGTCCCTACATTTACGAAAATTGAACACTAGATGGCGTGAATGAAAAAAAATGTTTTATTTTTTCTGTATGGGTAGGCAGAACTACAGAACGTCAACTTTTAGGATATATATTATATACGATTCATATTTCGAAGAGATGTGAAGTTCGCCAACACGCATTGGGGTGGGGCAGCGCGGCGGAACTTTCCTTGCCCTAAAATCCTCTTAGAAATGAGAGGAGGCCTGTGCCCAGCTGTGGGACGTGTATATAGGCTGTAACTTTTTTAACTTATATTTGTAGGCGTAAATAAACTATTTAATTCAGTAATAATCTTGGAAAATAAATTATCTCAGCACTAAGAACTTTATTGTTCTTAGTGTTGAGATAATTTTATTTTATGACGTTTTATTTTATAACGTTACACTATTGAAATTAATGATCAAAACAAGTATTTGAAGCATTTATTTTTATACAAAATTAGCATTTATTTTACACAGATAATTATTATGTAATACACAACTTTAAATTAATCTCAAAAAGACAAAAAGTGATCGTTGCGACCGGAGACTGAAGCCTGGTTTCTAGAACATAATCTTAAAATTTTCTCTAAATTTGTTAAGAAAATAACAAAAGTAATTCAACCGGTGGATCTAACCCGGAATCATAGATTATTGTCTTAAAAACTCCCTTTATGAATTTACTAAGAAAAACATTGCTAAGAAAACAAGTTCGATCGGGGAATCGAACCCTGCACCTTAGGATTCGAAATTTCTTTAAAATTTTACTAAGCTTTTTCTTATAGTATAATTATTGCTTGATAATTTATCTTTAGAAGCTATTCGTAATTGGTAAACTAATAAATTGAAATATTGTTTATAGACGCGTCGCCAGCAGTATGCGATAATTACCAGGAAGGTGAAAAAATAAATAAACGATTATTAATCTAATAACCATAATAAAACAAAATTAATATTAAATACATAACCATTATTTTCATCTGTTATCCAAGGACAAATCAACTAAAAAAGTCCAGGACCAACAACAACAAACGATACGACGCGACCTTGAGCTTGGTAATACATTAAAATAAAACAAACTAATAATAATGTGTCTGTCTGAAAGTGTTTGCAAAATACGTAATATGTATTTTTACGTAACCCCGCAAAACTATATTTTGCAAATGTTTGTAAAATTAATTTTGTGACTACTTTGGTGGTTTACCAATTTATAATTTTATTTATTGTTGAAAAAAATATTCAAACAGAACACTGACTTTGTAGTTTTGTACTCAACACCGACACGTATGACATAGGTAATTAGTATTGTAACGAGAAACCACGGGCCAACTTGCGTTTCTAATACCACCGAAAACAAAATTGCGTATTTTGAATAATTAATTACTATACCTACAATAAATTACAATATATTGTATAATATTGGAATCAAATACATACATATATAAATTGAACCAATGAAAATCATACAAAAATATAATATAAATCGCAAGAAATTCCGCGCGGAAATCCTATCCCTTGACAATCGAGATTTACTAAAAAATGTTTGAATTTTATTACAGTCAAACAAGACAAGGAAGTTTGGCATCGCTTTTTCTTCGTGCATCTAGTTCAAGGTTAGGAAGTACGGCATCGTTGCATAATATCTACTACCACAAATAATGGTATTTGTTGAACAACAATTTCGTCTGCACACCATCTAGCGTGCAAATGTTTAAACTATATTTTGGCGCTTTTGCTTGTCAAGTTGTTAAAATTCACTCACACTACTAAAGAAGTGTCAAAATTTTCCTAGATTTCACTATTGATTTTCTCAATAAATACTGTAAGTTATTTTCTAAGAACGTCAATCGCGAGCACATTTCAGTGTAGAAAAGTGATAAAATGATTAGTTTTAAACAAATAGTGTCTGTGTTTAACGTATATAGGAAAAGAAAAATGTATTGCGCGGCTATCGGAGGATCCCCCTTAATGTAAGGCCCGCGTCAGCTTGAGCGCACGCGTGACTACCTTACGAAATAAGCCTTTTGTAGGCGGCGCCTAGCTTAGGTATATTTGCTTAACATATACATGCCTAAAGCGCGGAGTGAAACAGGCCTAGTATAATGTCAACAGTCAAAATGGCGTTGATAAAGCAGCGCCTTTTTGACCTTTTATTATTTGATTGACTGATGAAGAGCTATCGTATCACCGAGCCATCTATCTGAACAAGGCTGTAGTTTTCTACCGACTTCAAAAAGGAGGAGATACTCAATTCAACTGTATGTTTTTCTTATATGTTACTACATAACTTTTTTCTGGGTGAACCGATTTCGATGATTATATTTTTATTTGAAAGCTGGTGTTTTTCATGTAATCCCATATGAATTTGATCAAGGTCTGACCAATAGTTTTTGAGTTATTCTTAATAATTTATATTGAAGTCGGTTATACAAAATTTTTAATTATTGAGTTATAAGAAAGTGACCATATTAACTTCACGTACGCTATTATATTTTGAGATACACTAGTTAATTAGTATGCTGAGTATTGCGGTTTTTTGCAGCCGTCGTCCGTGCAGTCAAGTCTGTTTCCATCGACGTGTTCCTTGCCCGCCGAGCTGGGGGACCCGCGGGTGGGGGGTGCCGTTGCTGGCGGTGTGGGTGGTGTGGGCGCGGCGGGGGGCGCCGGTGCAGGGGGCGCGGGGGGCACTGCCGTGCCACACAACGGCGCCGCGGAGCCCGACCTCAACTCCTACCAGCTGGTGCCCGATGACTCCGACCCGCACATACATCGATTGTCTCTGGAGATCGAGAAGGAGAGGTCAGTCGATCATTGTTTCACGTCTAGTGGCAGGTTATTTCTTATATATATATATTTTATGTATATTTATACATTTTATGTACAACATACATTTGCAAATAAAAAAAATTATTTAATTTTTTATGGTCGGCTTTACCGAAGTAGTTATTTATATGTTTGAATACTGATCCTGGTAATGCACTTAACGGGAACCACAGACTTTTTGTGACATGTTGTATATATATATTCAGGGTTATTGTTTAAAGAGTATCCAAATTTTATATTTAAGTTCATCTTTATGTATAATAATAAATTATAACAAACATGAGCTTGTAATACCAGTTATACTAGACTCCACAGAATTAGTAACTTATTTATATCGCAATGTATACGCTTTTACAACATAATCCCAGAACATGTACAACATTTGTCAATAGATAATTTTAAATGTTTTATTTAAAAAAAATTGTAAAAAAAAAGGGTTATTATAATGTCAAAGAATACATATGTGAAAAAACTCCTGGGAATAAGATGATCGCCACCATGCTGGTTCTATTAAAACTTATTTAAAATTTGTACAAACAAAAAAACAAAATTATTGTAAAGTGAAATATGTTTTAAAAAAAGTTTTAAAAAAGTTTCATAGTATTCGTAGTTTGAATATTTTCGTTACCTACGAAAATTTAAAAATAGCACACTCGTACGTAGTGAGGTCACGGTCAACACTGTTTGCTGTTGGCCAGTCGGGCGGACGTAGATACCTAGCGGTGTAACTGTTAGCGGAACGGGAGGGCGCGGGAAGACGCGTGACTAGGGATCTTAATTTGTAACCGTGCGACCCTTATAGACTGAGAGCTGGCGACGAATTTTGGGAAGGGCCTTTGGACAAGTTGAAATTGTGATAAAATATAAATTTGTCAATTGGCGGATCCAGTTCCGCGAGTCTGACTGAGCGTTTGCGGTTACTTTGTTACTGCGCAGTATATAACATTTGCAAAAAAAAATCCAAAAAAATGTTCTTTTGGCAACTTGATTTCTTTTTTATCTTTTAATTTAGTTTTTCTATAATTCAAAAAACATAATCCCAGACGTTTTTGTCGGTTATAAAGTATTACCAGACCTCTCCAAAATATATTCTTTTAATTCCCAAAAAATTTACTTTTGGCAATCTCAAAATTTAATCACGTATTTATTGAGTAATTTTTAATAACACCTGCAAATCGCCAGACGAATTTAGCGGTTTTAAACAATTCTCAGACGTGAATAAAGTTTACTAACTAATACGACAAAAAAGTCTTATGCGTAGCTATAAGTGCGAGAAAGATAGCTTATCGAAGCATGCCGGCAGCGGATGCAGGCCTAAGCTCCTCGCGTTGTGATTGGTTACTAAGAAATATTTTTTTTGAAGATTTTAAGATTAAATTCTTGTTTTGGGATTTAGCGTGTCTGTATGCGCATATATGGACATGTTAATATCTATGTATATAGTTTTTAATATTTTTGTTAAATCGATTAATTACTATTTTTACATAAAAAAGAGGTTTTAGTGGCTTGTGGTGAGGATTTATCAAGTCCGCATGGCGGCGTGAATACGATAACTTTTGAAAATATCAATTGTTCAACTCAATCTATTTTTAAAACTTTTCATCTATCATGTGGGAAGTCATGGATTATATTTTTTCACAATTTCAACTTGCCCAAAGGGCTTTCCCAAAATTCGTCACCAGATCTTAGTCTATTACAAATGTGTGCGTAAGTAGGTGTTAGGTATTTTTGAATGATAATTAATTAAAATAATGCACTATCACGCACTCTGAATTTAAATTTAAAAAATACAAAACGTTTGACATTTATTTTATATTTTTTTTTTCACTATTCGCTTATATTACTTATTCTAAACTTCCTCTGCAAAATATGCTATTGTAAAATAATCCTATATATGAGTATTTTTACCCCGAGTTTTTTTTTTAATAGAATAGCAATAATTTGCTGGCAGTCAAATTCGTGCCAAATCGCGAACTGTCTGTAACTTTTTTTTGTTTACCGTGCTGTGACTTTTACCCATTTTTTCTTTTAAAATCCCATCTGGTGGAAAGTGGTGATGAATCTCTAGTTGGTAAATTGCACTGTATTTAGCGCAACGAAAAGCTACTAATTTTTGCCTTGAAAACGACCAGATAGTATTCGGACGGAAAGACAGACTCTCACTCCTGACACTTCTTTGCTGTACGCATTACAAAAGAGGAAGCGAACCGTTTCGTCAATGACTACACGGCCTTTAGCTAGTACACGTGTAGCGATTGCATTGACTTGCAGGGTGGAGTACCTGGCGAAGTCGAAGCACCTGCAGGCGCAACTGGAGTCGCTGCGCTGCGAGTTCTCGGTGCTGCGCGGCGAGGGCGGCGAGGCGGGCGGGGGCGGCAGTGGGGGCGCGGGCGCGGGGGAGGCGGGCGAGGCGGCGCTGGACCGGCTGCACGAGGCGGCGGCGCGCGCCGGCCTCGACAAGTACTCGACGCTGCGCCGCCTCAAGCAGGGCGCGCCCAGCGCACGCGTCGCCTTCTACGAGGAGCTCTGACCGCGCGCACTCCTATCTACTCCCTACCGTTCTCCACGCGCACACAGGTATGATTCCATCTGATATTACTATTATTATATATATTATGTTACGTATTATTTAGGTATAACATATATATGTGTTACGGCTAAAAGCCGAAATGCGTATACACCTAAAAGTAATCGACTAATACTAGGCGCTGCCGATAGCAGTTGGTTACACTTAAGTGCATATACAGGGTTATCTTTCAAAGAGTATCCAAATTTTATATTTAAGTTCAAATATATAAATAATGATATACCGTTATTGCAGTTTTTCAAAACACGAGCAAAATAAGGCTTCTACCTTTATTTGAAATTATCCCAAATTGAATGTGATTTAGGGGCAACAACTACGCGTACGCGCGCTCCTCTGTGTGCAATTCAAGTCACAACGTTTTTGCAGATCGTGCAACCCTTCTGAATGTGTACGTGCGTAGTAAAATAGTAGGCGCTAAATATTAATAAATGACAATCAGTTGCATTCTAACAGTGGTAGAGCCACGCGGCAGCTTTTGCTGTCGCACGGATGGGCCGGCTCGAACCGGGGTGGTACCACGACCTCACAGAATACCGGCGTGAAGTAGAGGTTTACCTCTGCGTTTCGCTAGGTGAGTGCAGGTGGCCGGAGGCCCTTTTTACTGGAAATGAGGCATTTGATCTTAGTCCTCACGGGTGACAACGCATCTGCATTTTGATTCGCAAACGAGGATAGATGTAGATGTCTATGGGCCGCAGCAACCACTTACCATCAGGTGGACTGTGTGCTCGTTTGTCACCCTTATTCTATATAAAAAAATTACCACACGTTCTGTATTTAAAAGATAAAACGAACAATATTTCAGATTTTTTTAAATTAATTATTCTTCACCACTCGCCTATATTACTTATTCTGGACCTTCTCTGCAAATTTGACTTGAGCATATATTGCAAAATATGCCTGTGTATAAGTTATAAATTAGATTAATACCTGCGGTTTTAAGGTGGCCCAAGGACTACCGCAACCGTACTTTAACCTACTGTCGCTGATGTTACTTGATACGTATTTCCGTATTTTTACAAATTTAACAGCCACCAAAGTTTAACCAACAACTGCCAGACGCACCTACTTCTAGCCTGCGCACAGAAGTGCGCACCTAATTCTAGCCGGCGCACCACGTAAACTTTCATTGCTTAAAATGTATCAATCCATCATTTCTTTGTTTCATAGTATTCGCGGTTTGAAAATAATATGTAATATATAAGCTTTAACATATACAATGTGTCTGGGCTTATAGTAATAAAAGTTTAGCCAGTATATACACTTAATTTTTTCGATAAAACAACCCAGATAAAAGGTGCAATCCCTACACCCTCAAAGATACAACTAACAAGTACTTTGGACCTAGGTCTCACTTAGGCGTACATTTAATGTTATTTTTACGGCCATAGGATAGAGAATCTAAAAAGATTCAACTGATTTACACACAAAACATAAGATATTTTCCTAAAAAGCTGCAAAAAGTTTTGGGATTAAGACTTCTTTTTATGGGTTTTTTTTGTTAGTCTTTGAGTTATTTTACAGAGTAATACAAAAATCACAGCATAATATAAATAATACTAAATATATATGTATATGTCAGTAATTATTACAAATGTAAAAAATATTTTTTGTTTTTATAAAATCTACTGATAAAATAAAAGCATTAAAACTGATATGAATTTTTTTGCTGACCCCCGACTTAAAATTCAACTACATTTCACTAATTATTTTATTATTATTTCCAGGTAGCTTTAAACTAATTGTACATCATCGCAGGGACTCACAAATTCCACAATTAGTAATATTTAGTAAGTGCCTTATCTGAACATATTATAATTGTCATATATTTTGTATAAAGTTAAGTAGTTAGTGTAATGTTACAAGAGATGTAGTCAATGTTATGTTTAATAATAATTGTATTCAATTTATTAAATAACAAAAATTTCGATATTGCTAAGTCTAGCTTACGATACAGCCAGGCCTTTAACAAGTACAAACTTGTTGGCCCAAATTGTAATGAGGTTTCCGCAATTCAACTATGTAGAAATATAGGTCCTTGTGAATTGAAATTAGACTCGTTGTAATTTGAAACTCGATGAAACAAAAAAGCGCCACTAAAAAGAGACAAGCATATACATCTATAGGATTTAGTATGTGAGAGAATGAAATAGAATATACAGTGTTTTCTATTGTCTCGTGTTCTCCTCTTTCTGCGTTGCTTCGTAGCCTTCCCACTTGTCTATTTTTTTGAAGGTTTTATTTCTACCGCGTGTGAACTGCACACATGTTTTTTTTGTGTGTGATTTGTCAAAAAAAGACTTAAAAATAACAATTCTTAAATTTACATTAGATTATTTTTTAAATGGTATACATAACATCATATATTGGCCTTCTGTCGCAAGAAAGATGTATTTTTCTTTCAAATCTGAATCAATGAATAAATAAATATAGTAACCGCAGCCGGAAGACCCAAAAGAAAACCACTTTATTTTAATATCTTCAATGAAAATTAATTTTACAATTAAAGTTAGATCTACGTCTGATCGATGCTAGATACAGAATGGTCAATTTAATTCTGAAAATAAAAATGGTGCATTCCGATAAACGCGTGTTGACGTCATTTGCGGGTACAGAGTCAGAAGCGCATATCACTTTGCGTCCGGGTGGCGGCGAGTGTGAGCGGCGTTATTGGACGCTGTATCGGGGTGATCGCTTATTGCAAAATAAAAAATAAAAGTCAGATGAGCTTGCTAAAACACATTTCTGCATAACGCGGTCCAAATACTTGTTCCAAAATGTTCACCCCACGCACGAAATGATGACGTCATCGCTAATGGCGCACGGAGGCGCCGCGTTTTGATAACTTTTTAATTTGTAGACAGATTTACGCCGATTTATATTATCAACTGACGGCTCCGTGGAGTACTGGCTTAGCAATGAGTTACGCCTCCGAGGACCGCGGGTTCGTATCCCGCATGGAACAAGTGTTTGTATGACCTACAAAGGCCAACGATACAGGAAAAAATCATAGGGTTTAAGGGTAACGTTATTTTAAAAATAAAAAATAACATAACACACATAACTAAATATGTTTAAGTTTGAAATTATTTAAAGTGCGAAAAGCCCATTGCTATACTTGCCAGGCTGATTGGCATTTACATTGTTACTTACGTACGCGCCTAACTCTTTAGCAACGATTTTGATGGTTGAGTCAGTATTAAAGATGTTCATTCTGATCCTTTTTCGTGCTTATGGAAATGTCATAACAGGATGACAACGCATCTGTTTTAGGATGATTAGAGGAGATGTGGCATGAAAGAGCCAGTTTACTAAACAGAGCAAAAAACATAATGAAAGAAATGATGATATTTTTTTTTTCAATTATTATTTATTAAAGTAGGTATTATAAATTGCATACGATAAAACCTTAAACGCTATAGAAAAATCAACGAAATATTCATTAAAAAATAATGTGTTTTTGGCTCTTGATAATAATTCCTCTATTAAAAAAAATAAAAAGACAGTACTAACAAATCCTTTTTAAAAACTAATGACATTTTTAAGAAATTTTTAATTTCACCAGTCATTTTAAGTACTTTTAACATCGAACCTTAACATATTAGAGGCGGATTATTTTTTATTAATAACAATATTGAAAATTAAACAAAATAACAAATATCTTCTATCAAAAACAACATCGTTAAATCTTTAAGCGCTTCAAAGTCTTCGCTATCTATTTGCTTAAGTTTAAAATTCAGACTTTGGGAGCTTTGGAATATAATAATGTAATTGGCTTAAAATTAGAAACATGTCTTCCAAAAGAAATTAAATTTTCCCTTAATGCCACAGGATTCATGAGACCAATCAGAACAAATTTTGTACTGTATCACTTTTTTCATATGATTTGCTGCAAACTACGCAATCATCACTATTTTTATTTGTTTTGAAGTCAGACGAATCAGAGTCATCTGGTAGTACGGAATTTTCTTGATTTTTCTTGATTTTCTATTAAGGGTTTTTATGGACTGTTTTTTGGTAATTTTCGTAAAAAATCTTTTTTTTGCATTACCCTCGAAAGAGGTAGAAGAGAAATCTTCTAATTTTTTCTTTTCGGGAGTGTCAGTCACGATGGCAGACTACATTCTTCTATTATTGGGTGTCATGTTTTGTCTTGGCGCCGCTTTAGAAAATGGTCTTATCATTTTCTAGAAATTTCTTAGAAGTACTCGGAATTGCGATCGTAGGGGTAGAAGTTAAATAGATGGTCTGGATAACCTGGTCTGTTAGAACCTCATTTTCTTCGCGAGCTTCAAGTGGGTTTATAGAAGGCGAAGGTGTTGATCTCAAGTTAGTTTCATTATTTTCCTTGTCCAAGTTCAACTCATTACCACCGTTAGACTGTGATGGATCAGGTCTATCAGTGACGTATGAAGATAAAAATTCTTCCTCATTTCATTAAATATATTAGAATTTAAGGGGTGAATTCCTGTTTTCAATAATTCTTGTGTCATATTATGAGGACTGAAACCTGACATATATGCTTCTTTTACAAATTGTCTAATTTGATAATTAGTCGCTAATAATAATAATAGCACATATACTATGACATCGAGTGGTTTCAGTTTATGATTGTAGTGCGGTGGGAATGTAACTATAATGATTGAATTTTGTCTAGCAAATTCACCAATCTGAGATTCCTATGAGAGCTGTGATTATCCATTAATATTAATGCTTGATTCTCCTTTGATGGCCTAACATGCATCACAAAGTGTTTAATCGCTTTAACAAAACAATCCTCAGTCATTCATCCAGAAGCTTGAGCCAACCTTAGAGCTCCAGGCGGACCATTATTTAACATATGATCTTTATAGTTTACTCTAGGAAATACAAAAATAGGCGGCAAAAAACCACCAGCAGCATTAATAAAGAACAGAGTTGTTACTAATGTTCCTGCTTGCCCAATTTGTTTCGAACCTCTTTCAGCTATGACTTTACGAGTATTGGTGACGGTGTTGCAGCCTGTTTCGTCGGCGTTAAAAATGATATGGGGAGGAAAATTGTATTTGCGCAAAACAGTACTTAGTTTCTAAAAAATGTGTTTACATTAGTTTTATTAAAACAGGTTGCACGGGATAGAGAACTCCTTTCAGGTTTTCCCACAGTTAAATCTTTGTGTCTGCTCATAAACCCTTTGCGCCATTCATCACTCGCAATTTTAATTTCCTTCCATTTATCTTTAGTGATTTTTTTTTATATAGGATAAAGGTGACAAACGAGCACACAGTCCACCTGATGGTAAGTGGTTGCTGCGGCCCATAGACATCTACATCTATCCTCGTTTGCGAATCAAAATGCAGATGCGTTGTCACCCGTGAGGACTAAGATGGAATGCCTCATTTCCAGTAAAAAGGGCCTCCGGCCACCTGCACTCACCATGCGAAACGCAGAGGTAAACCTCTACTTCACACTGGTATTCTGTGAGGTCCTGGTACCACCCTGGTTCGAGCCGGCCCATCCGTGCGACAGCAAAAGTTGCCGCATGGCTCTACCACTGTTAAAATCACTGATATCATTGACCATGGCATAATCAAATGCCAGCTTCTTAGTTTGTTGCCTTGTTAGGACATAGCACATGTTAGAAGCAATCTTTAAATAATCCGCAAGCATATTCTCCTGGTCTGTTGTGATAATACGCTTATTTCCTAATAGGACAGTGTTTATAAGATGATTCACCAGAAGCCTTTATTTTTTTAACTGTTTTAGCTAAGTATGTCCTCGATATATTAATGATAAGTGCAGTTTATGGACTTATCTTTTTCCAAAACTTCACTGACTGCTTCTTCAATAAACGATTTTTCTGGCCTTTTTCGTTTTTTTGGACCAGGCTTCTCCATAATGCAATATTTGAAGCGAATAATTTAATAATATAATATGACAAAAAATGCATATTTACTATTGTTTTATTTTATTTACAAAATTTAAATGCAGGGTTATGAAAGCGCCCGGCTATTGCATAACTCATTCTTTAAAAAATATAACCTTTAAAATAACAACCATATCAAAATATTGCGACTCAGTGTTTACGCAGCTGCAAAGTCAAGTATATGCGTAAACTCAATCTACAATCCATTTACTTATATTCCTTTACAATAAAATACCAAAAAATAAGTTAAACAAAGCAAATAAAATATGCTCAAGAAGAGAAAATTAAAAGGACACTGTTTAAAGAACTTATTGACGATGAAGAAAATTTTTCAGATATTTTCGTGTGACTCTGTATCAGTTTGACATTTTACTAAAGAAAATAGAACTGCTGATAACGAAACAAGATACAGTTTTCAAGGAAGCCTTGTCACCAAAAGACAAACTAGCAGTATGTCTCACGTAAGATTTATAAGAGAATTTCTTTGTATCATAGTGGAATCATTCATTAATATTATTCTAAGTCTAAGCGCTCATATGTCAGTTCCTCTGTATCTGGTGAAAAATATCCTTGGGAGAAGTCCTGCATTGTATTTGGCATAGGAGTATTTTCTGCATAGTTCGAGTTATACGATGATGGTGTGGATACCATAGAATTACTTGTGTATGGTCTGCTCTGAATATCTATTTCCATGCGAGTGAATATTTCAAATATCTTGGCTTTTGCAATAGCCCTGTCTCTTGGCGGAAAATATCGTAAGGTAGTTGTAATTCCAGCCATAAATTGTTCAATGTCATCCGGTGGTGGAGTGTTTTTCTTACTGTCTATTATATACTTCATTAGTGCTGTGCTATGTTTTTTCCCAGTTCATTTTTGGCCTCGTTTAGTACACTTTGGTTGAGGGTAGTTTTCAGTTGTAGCTGGTGATTGTAGTGTAGCTATCAATGTATCAACAATTTGTTGACTAATCTCAGGTTTAGATGGCGGTGTATCAGTCGTTTGTTGCCCAACTTCAGGTGACTGAGCAATATTCTCTACTTCGTTAGCGTTGTCGTCATCAAAAGTTGGTATTGTTGGAATCGGACATATAGTCGGTCTTTCTTTCATGTACGGTAACAAAAAAGATATTTCATCTTTATACTTGCATTTTTTGGCAGGAATACTAGCCTTCCCACTTTTAGTATCTTTTCTCTTTTTAATAGAACGTCTAAAGGCTTTTTACATTCTGTTCCTGAAACAAGGAAACAAATTAATAATATTGTAATGTTTTTCTTCTGATTCCGTTTTTTGTATAGCATTTAGTTATAGACTAGAAATAAGCACCGTGCACAAGATAGTGAAAGAGGTTTGCAGTGCACGATAGAACGAATGATGAAGGAAACCATGTCTCTCCCTACAAAAGAACAGTGGCTAAGAATCGCAGAGGAGTTTTGGAATACTTGGAATTTGCCAACTGTATCGGAGCCATTGACGGCAAGCATGTTGTAATAACTGCTCAAACTCCGGATATCAGTTCTCTAAATTAAAAAAAAACTTTTACAATCGTCTTGATGGCAATTGTGGACGCTGATTAAAAGTTTATGTGTCGATGTTGGTGCTTATAAGAAAAACAATGACGGAGGTATTTTTTCAAATTCAAACATTGGAAAAGCATTAATGTCAAACACATTTAACGTCCCGGAAAGCAAATATTTACCTGGCACTGAAATTACAGCGCCACATGTTATCATAGGAGATGAAGCATTCCCTTTAAGAAACCACCTAATGAGACCATATCCTCAACTATGTGACCAAAGTAAAATACATTCATAGATAAGTATCCCGTGCAAGAAAAGTTGTCGAAAATGCATTTGAGATTTTAGCCCAAAAATTTCGTCTCCATACCAGAAGAATACAACTTCATCCTGATAATGCTGACAAAGTTATTATGACAACGTGTATCTTTCATAATTATATAAATTCCAGTGGTGTTCAGCATTGGAATAATGAAGAAAACAAATCATCACATTCTTTATCAAACCTACCTAGACAGGTAATTACCACCAGGCTGACGCATTCAATGTCAGAGAGAATTTTGCTCGGTTTTCGATTCACCAGAAGGAGCGTTAAGCTACTAATTGCTATGTTATTATTTAATATTAAAATAAAATATTTCTTACCATTCCTTTTAGGTTTTCTTCCTTTTTCGTTCCACGTGTGATCCTTTTTCTAATTGTCACTGTATTTCTTATCAGTTAAACCATAAAGGTATTTATATTCTTATACAATTTCTATGAGCTGTTCGTTATCCATGGCAAAAAAACAACACGTCAGCACGGTCCCGATACTCCATTCATACTACCCGGCAGGTAGTTTACGCGAATACTGGCCGGGCACGGCTTGTGTCTGTGTCTGCGCGGCCGTGTCAAGATAGATATAATTTATATCGTACCCGAATTTCGTCTTTTCCCGAATCAATATCATTAGCAGCAGAAGCAATGGGAGTACTGGAACTATTTGGACTAGGAGGAGGTAGGTCTTCTTCACAGTTCATGTTATATCTCATTTATAATCCACATTTGCGCATTACTTTCTAACGAAAAACCTTTTTTTTAAAACCGTGGATCAAGAAAAGTAGCTTTTGCAGCTGTCCTATTAGTTTCACACACCCCAAGTCGTTTTTGTATCACAGCAACAAGACTACGTTTTAAACACTTGCCTAATTCCGTCACAGGCGTCTTGCTGTTAATGGCCCTTCGTAGTCTAAATACAAGAGAAATAACAGAAGACGGGGTTGGGTATTGTTTTCCTGATAAAATTGTAGTCGCCTTTTCGAAAGGACGTAAAATTGCCGTCACATCTTCTGTCAATAACAACTTATTGGAATCCAGATTTGGCGAAGGTGATCTTTTTTTTTTTTTTTTTAAGGATAAGGGTGTAAAACGAGCACACAGTCCACCTGATGGTAAGTGGTTGCTGCGACCCATAGACATCTACATCTATCCTCTGTTACAGATCAAAATGCAGATGCGTTTTCACCCGTGAGGACTAAGATGGAATGCCTCAAGTCCAGTAAAAAGGGCCTCCGGCCACCTGCACTCACCAAGCGAAACGCAGAGGTAATTCTCTGCTTCACGCTGGTATTCTGTGAGGTAGTGGTACCACCCCGGTTCGAGCCGGCCCATCCATGCGACAGCAAAAGCTGCCGCCTGGCTCTACCACTGTTAAAAATCATCTATCTAGTAGATCTAGTAGGGTAATGTATCAGAAAGCGATATCTTAACTTTCAATAGACGCTCAAGCATATAGAAAGTACTGTCCCAGCGAGTACGAACATCTTGCTTGAGTGGTAGAGCCATGCTGCAGCTATATTAGTAGTATAGTTGTAGCACGAATGGGTCGGCTCGACCCGGGAAGACCACGCTCTCACAGAATACCAGCGTCAAATAGCAGCTTATTACTGCTGTGTTTCGTATGGTTAGTGTAGAGAACTGGAGACCCTTTTTACTGGAAACGAGGCATTCCATCTTAGTCCTCACGGGTGGCAACGCATCTGCATTTTGATTCGCAAACGAGGATAAACGTAGATGTCTATGGGCCACAGCAACCACTTACCATAAGGTGGACTGTGCTCGTTTGTCACCCTATCCTATAAAAAAGTTTTAATGTGTCAACTTTTAGTTGCTCTTGCATGTTAAGTAAGCCATAGAAGATTTCGTGCTATATTTAAAATGCGAAACAATTGCTAGAAATTTGGCTAAAAGTTGTAATAACTGACTGTTAGTGGTAACGGTAGCATTCTCATGCAAATCAAATGTTTCTTTCTCTACATATACAGTCTTTGACCGCGCGATTATGTGTATGAGCAACACAAAAATGATTTCGCTTATTCAAACAATCACTTACTGCTCTTTTCATTGTTGCAGCGTTATCTGTGACAATAGTAACTTTTAAACTTATTTGCCCCATGTCCATTATTTTCTGAATAGCGTTCGCAATATTTTCAGCAGTGTGATTCTTTTTTATTTCTGAAGTAGAAATAACTACTGATTTCATTTTTGTTTGTTCTATATAGTGTGCTGTCACACTTATGAAGCTTTTGTTACTATCTGAAGACCAGATATCAGATATCAACGTTAAATAGTAAACTTCCTCCAATTCATTCTTTATAGATTTGTATTCAAACTTATACTTTTCATCTATCATCAGTACACATTTTTTTCTAGTGGGACGTTCATAATCAGAATTTAATGCTTTTGTATATTGCTTAGAGCCATCGTTCTCCACTATTTGGAAAGGTTGATAATCTTTAATTATCATATTAATCAAGGCACTGTCGCCAAATTTTTCCGTAATCTTCTTCGGCACGGCCAGGCGGGTTTGAGTTTGCCTCAATTTTTTTTGAGGAGGCTCAACCTCCGATGTAGATGGCTGCGACGGTACAAGCGAAATATTATTTTCATTCGCTGATGACGATGACTGCGTTACAGTATTCAGTTCTCCAACGCAAACACTTGGGTGCTTGTTTTTAATATGATTCAATAACGTGGTCGTATTTCCCATATATTGTAATGAATTTGAACACTTAACACGTCCACTCATTGGCGATTCAAATCCTTGTTCCAAATTCAATCCTTCCCGAACAAGAGATTTCCTTTTAGGTCCCGGCATTTTTTTTAAAATAAATCATTTGTTAGTTTCGTTTGTTGCTAACAAAACAATAACAACCGACAACCGCTAGACTAATGATAACCTCAAATTAATGAACAATATGACATGTGACATTTGTTACCAACTTCGTATAATCGTCGGTGTTGCTTGATTTGTTCATGTACAGCCAGGCCAAACTCGAGTTAGGGAGATCCAAGTCGAGTTATAACTCAAGTTGACCAATCGCTAGATGAGAAAAATCTTTATTACATAAGCGACAGGTCGTCTGGTACGGATTTTCTTTTACTTGTTTTAAATAAACAATTTTTTTTTGTAGTTTTGGACAAATAGTTTCATAGCGTTCGCGCGTTGAGCGGAAGGGGCCTGGGAAAGAATCACAGGTCGGTGCGGGCGGCTCGCTCGTGCGCAACCGAGCCGAGTTGATGTGTTTGCGAATATATGTCTCGGTACAATTATATATTATACAATAATGTCTCGATTTCTTCATATTTTTGTTTGTTTGTTCATATTGTTGTTTTATAACCATTTATGTACCAATAATTTACAACCTGATCTGGTCATATTCAAGACTTTATTGTTCGTTTTATATATTTTAGTGTATAGATAAGGACCCATGTAATCCTTTGATCTGCGGGCAAAAGTGGTTTTGGTGTTGGGCCGGACCCATTTAAGTATTGTATAAGAAGTGCGTGCCAGCTGTTTAGCTTGTCGGTGAAATAGCAATATTGCTGAACGAACACTAAGTACCTGGCATTCAGTCATTATAAAGTTTGTCAGTTGAATATCTACTCTACTTCAAGATGGCCCTCTCGACACGCTCAAGTTTGAGTAAGTGCGATTTGCTAGTAGCTCCCCTTATTAACATTTAAAAACACCAGTTGCCGAACCTTTTCAGTCATTAATAATGTACCTTGCTTTCGAAAATATTTGTTCACGGGACACACTGGTAGCGAGGAAATTGCCCCTTTTGATAAATAATTTACATAATGTTGGGTTTACCCATGGCGGTTGTTTTTTCACCATTCAAGGAGTGTGTCTTCCGGAGTTTCGGGCCAATAATGCGTCTTGATATGCTCCTATTTCTGTTATCGCTTTTGCCCTAGGCGAGCTTGTTGGCTGTAAATTCTTAACTTCTCGATCAAAGTCGTCTCATATAGTTATTTCTTTTGAACTACTAGGTTGCGGCGGTTTATTGGAAGTGGTGGGATTATATGTAACAACAGAGTTACCGATCATATTAGCAACTATATCAAAGGTTCTTTTTTTAAATAATCTGCCGCAATTTTATCAGTAAAGCCACTCATTTTTAATCTTGGATCTAGAAGTGTGCTCATAGCCAAATCTTTATGATATTCAATGTTATCAAATCTAGTTGAAAGTCTCTCTTTTAACTTCAGTAGCACATTGCTAATGGCAGGCTTATATAGATTTTTGAGCAAATTTTCACACACGTTATATAAACCACGCGTCACAACTATCGCCATACTGGCGGTGGTGTATTTTTCTCCACTCATTTTGGCCAGTGCTTGCTCAAATGGCTTTAAGATAGAGGTAAGTTGCGTGCATAATATGATCCAATCATCTTCAGATAGTGACTCGTCATGCACCAGGGTCAAAGTGGCTCACACTGCTTCTTCCAACTCTAAATAGCGCTGCAACATGAAAAATGTTGAATTCCAACTCAATGTATGAAAAACTGGCTCAGATATGTGAGCTAAGATAAACTAAGTTAGTTTAATTTGCGGTGAACGTTCGGCTTTAATCTGTTGTTGAACTTGATATTTTATCAATCTATCTGTTGAAGATGAACTTCTCTTAAAATAGGCTACTATATTTTTTATTTTTTCTTAAGTATCTTTAACAATTTTTAATGCATCATCAAAAACTAAATTGAAGATGGGAGCGTAGCATCCAAAATGCTTCCACCCTAACAAATTAATGGCACATACAATATTTTTGTACTGTCGGTTATTGCCCGTACTACTTTTCCGTTCAAGCTCCAGACTTCAACCGTTGTTTTCAATTGGCGACCTCGAGGTCACCTGTATGTTTTTCACTATTGTGAGCACATTCTAAAAGTGCTGTTTTGAATTCCAATTCTGATGTAGTGTAATGTATGGTTATTGCTATGTAACCACCATTTACAGAAGTCCACGTATCAGTTGTGAAGTATACACATATAGCTTCTCGCTTTACTTCTTCCATTAATTTCTCGCTGCAGGCAGAGTAAGCCGATGGTATCAAACTGGCTGATATTGTCTTTCGACTAGGTGGTTTGTACGAAGGATTTAAAGCGTTTGTATATTTTAAATAACCTTTATCTTACGTTATACTCAACGGCTGATAATCCCAAATGAAGAGATGTAACAATGCTTCATCAATCAGTTTACTTTCTTGCATACTCATTTTTTTGGGAATACATATATGATACCATTGTTCTTTGTCTTTTTTGAGTTGTAGAGCCGGAGCTAAATGCGTCAGAAATCGTCGCGGTAGAATTTATTGTCAACGCTGATGCTAAAGCATGTTCTGGATTTGTCGCATTTGTCTAATGATATAAACAATAGTCAAGTTTTTATTTGAATTTAAAGCTTTTTTTAAATAATAGAATGTTAATTCAATTTTTCTTTTGATACTCGTATCTTATCGATTTTTCAAACAACGAGGTAAACGTAGACACTTAAGATAAATGTAGATGTCTGTGTACCACAGCATTCACTTACCATTATAGCATATATTACCATTATTTATAGAGTAGGATGACAAACAAACAAACAGTCAGCTGTTTGTTTGTTTGTCATCCTACTCTATAAAAAGATTATACACGAAGATTAAAAAAATAAATTGACAGTGTAAAAATCAATTTTTGATGACTTTTGGCTTTTGTTATAGTCCCACCAACTTATCTGTGAACTGACAGCTGCGGCAAAATTGTGAACTATAGCCGCCATTTAATCAAATGTCACTCGATACGTCATTGTTTTGAGAGTTTATAGAAAAATAAAAAATGCCGAAAACCATTAAAAGTGATGCCCGAAACATTATTTTAAAAGTATTAAACTTTTGTGAGCAAGAAGCTCGAGGGCAAGCACCGATAATGCCTTTCAATCAGGTCTATAAAAGAGTGTCAGCTGCTACAGGTCAGTATTGCTATGTTTTGTTCCTTCCTTCCGTATTTCCGATAAATGGATTGGTTAATGCAATTCATTTCTTTTTCAGATGTTAGTCAAGGATTCATTTCCAAAATAGTTAAAGAACCGGAAACCACATAAACCACAGGAACGCAAATTACAACGCCCGGTAAAAAAGGCATAAAGGCATATTATTTAATTTAATTTGTTCAATTATTATATTTTTGTTTCTTCTTGTTCTTGGACATATATCTGTTAAATCTGTGTTCTAGTCTTTTTATTCCGTGACTAATTTATTACCCTAGTATGTGGACTCTATGTAGGAATATAAGACCCTTAGATGGGAATATTCCCGAACTGGCAACACTTAAGCGCAGAAGCGCCAAGCTGTCAGTTCACAGATAAGTTGGTGGCACTATACACTCACCGTTGTGTCGCTTGTAAATGTAGCTGTGAAGTGTCATTAGTGTCAGGTTGGCTTAATATATAAAATACAGTAATATGCTTGGGCTTTAAATGTAATTTTAAATTTGGTCTGGTAGATTTGAATGATATAGTATATTGACATATATTTCAAGTTGCATCTTTTGCCAGATTGTCTCCATTGCTAAAATGTTTCCAAATATCACTGGATTTACGAAACATTTTATATTTTACAGTTCATTTGTATCCAACTCCAAAGCCTTAAAAATTATATTGTTATACAAGCAAGACAAATATACGCACAAAAATAAATAAATAAAGGAAACATGTAAGCAAAAACACTGAAAGTTTAAACCTATAACTTTTATCTCGAAACTAGAACTATGTATCATAAAAAATAGTGGTCAACGGACTAATTCAAATTCATATTTGAAGGACCCATAATATCGCACGAAAATCTTCAGTTCGTCGGCAACAGTAACGTGATTACGTAACACGATACCATCCATACCATCTTGATGATTGGCGGTCCACTACTGTGCAATTTACAAGAGGTTTTCTTCCTCGCACTACTACCTTATGGATCGAATACCACCAGGAATTTTTCCGGACCAATACGAATTAGTGACCTTCACGAAAAGAGCCTACTCTTTTTTTAAAAGGCCGGCAACGCGTCTGCAATTCCCCTGATGTTGCAGTTGTTCATGTGTGGAGGTATTCACTTACCATCAGGTGAGCAGTATGCTCGTTTGTCCCCTCTCATATAAAAAAGTGAGTCTGTGTTGTGACGGTGTAAGAATGGTTATTCTTACCCCATATGATCCTGTGGATGTCGTAAGAGGCGAAAGGGGGAAACTGTAAGGTTGGCTCCACAACAGACAAGAGTTGTACTTGCGTTTATTTTGGCGGTCCTACGCTGATTACAGACGAGTCTCGAGCGACGTCTCTTCTCAACAAGAGTATACCCGTCATTGGCGATCTTGTTTCGGGTCACCACAGGAACTGATTTTGTATCGATATTCTTACGTTTTCGATCACATGAGGGTGCCGTACTTGAAGATTTTCGAGCAACATCCGTAAATGTCTTCCCATGTCGTGAGGTTGGCTTCGCCGGAGGAGCACCCATGGGTTCAGTCAAGAGCTGTGATACAATGATGATCGAAGTAGCCCTAGTTTAATGGTCTTCAACCCGCTGACAGACGATATCGGGTGGCGGAGTCGCAATAATCGATGAAATAATATGACTACTATTATGAGTACCGCGTGTTATATTTACATTCTGCGACGGTGGTAAATTTACAGATCTTGCAATTATGTTGCGCAACATAGTGACTTCTTTTCTCAGCTCTGTTGCAACTCGTTCCGATTCTTTAAATTTGAAACGGATGTCGGTAACTTCGGCCCTCAACCTGGTGATGTATTGCAGGTCTTTCTTACCGCGTACATCCCTGTGACGTGTGATAAGACTGGTCTTAATTAATAAACTGGTAATTTTG
Organism: Parnassius glacialis; assembly: GCA_033319125.1. NCBI lineage: Eukaryota > Metazoa > Arthropoda > Insecta > Lepidoptera > Papilionidae > Parnassius > Parnassius glacialis. The sequence goes on from JAVANC010000003.1 coordinate 3,788,184, forward strand.
GTCACGGCTGAGTCTGCTGATACCTTCTTCACTTGGATGATCTTGTCCTTGGTGAAGCCAGTCATCAGTATCTACTCCAAAGACATCTGGTTCTTGACGTCCAATTTTCGTTGGAAAGGCTAGGAACTCGTGGACTACGATGATATCGGAGCATTTAGGTTGATGCGCCATTTTGAATTATTTTCGTGCAATAGGTACGCTTACACCACGAAAATATTGTAGGTTCGTCATTAGTCGCCACATCGTTATGAAACGACTGCACTGACCGGTGGTAAAATCGCGACTTGATTAAGTGTTCCTTTAAATTGAAATAATAAAGGATTATTTTTCTCAAACCTCAGGCATCTAATATTTTTGTCTGTAACAAAAAATAAGGTTATTTGGCATTTATCTGTTTTTATAGCGCATTGGTTTCGCCTATATATTTGTCCAAGGTGGCGTCTAGCGCTCTTTATTGTTGCAAATTCCTTATCATTGGAAAGATAAGAATGTCATTACAGTAAAAACTTGTTTAATGGTCTACGGTACCGATATTAGATGATGTCATGGTCTTGTAAAAGCTTCAAACGGGAAAGGGTATTTCAGTTTTGTCTCGTGCATGAATCGGCAGCTTGTCTTTTTCATAGTTTTATCATTATCAGCATGTGTTCGTAACACGATTTTTCCTTTATTTTTCGTCTTGTCGCCATAATCTCGGGACTTTGTTTTCTGCCGACTTCCAAAAAGGAGACGGTACTCAATTCGAGTGTTTTTTTTTATGGGTGTTACCTCATAACTTTGTACTGGGCGAACCGATTTCGATGATTCTTTTTTTATATGAAAGCTGATAGTTCTCGTGTGGTCCCATATGAATTTGATCAAGGTCAGACCAATGGTTATTTGAGTTATTCTTAAATAACCTATACTGAAGTCGGCTGTACAAATTTTTTAATTTTAAATTATTGATTAATGTTATCGGGAAATTCCCACAACAAAGCAGTCTTAAGTTCCTCTAAACTTTTAAATGCAACTCATCCATAACACCGCAGTTCCCGTAAATGATCGTCCTGTCATAATAAATTTCTGAATACGACTCCATTCAAACCTCAGCGTTCTCGGCATTTGTCCTGTGCGCCAGCGCGTTGCCGTTATTAGTTTTTTCTGTGCCGCTAAACTTTTGTATGACATTTTCTACTATGATCACCTGCATACTTGGTCCTGCTGCTGCAACACCGCTCTTTTCCATCTTAATTGTATACACCGTTCGTCTTTTAGATTAATTAAAACGTTGTGGGATGATATGAGGTGAACGTTCTCCTTGGACCTTAAACTCCTTAACGTTTTCACTATCAGCTCCTTGTACAGTAGAGCCTCGATAATCCAAACTACCAAAAAATAACCCCTGTTCGAACTCACGGAGCATATGAATTATAGTATGTAAAAAAAAACTTAAGCATCTTTTGAAAAAATATATATAATAAGCTTATAAATATGTATGTATGTACATATTTTAAATACACAATACGTTAGGTGTAAGTTACTTATTCATAAGCTCATCTATTTTAGTCTGGCGGGTTCTATTTATTGACCAAGAAAAGACTTTGTGTATCAAATTACGCAGCAACATCCTTTCGGATAACGACAGGTCATTTTCTCAGGCCCAGTCCAAACAAGTGTTCAGTGCTGATGTAGCTTGTGAATGCGGAATTTTCTTTACATTTAGAGCAGAAGAAAAAAGACTTGTCATTCCCAGACTCGGTAGATTCTTGCGTAAGTATGGCTAAGATCTCATCATCAGGATTCTCCGCAATTCTCTTTTTCGCTAATTTGCGAAAAAATGGAAATAATTTCTGTATACCTAAGGTTGCGTAGAAGACTGAGTGGGAAATCGTCTGTTACGTCGAAGTCATCATTTTCTTCTAATATTTTGTTGCATTGAGTCGTTTCGGCCAAAGAGGCTTCCAAGATTGATTGAAAAGCCTACGGTATACGGTCAAACCTAAATAAATTTATGAACTTACAGTATTGTGCTGAGTTAAAAAAAATCAAAAATCAAAAAATCATTCACATTTTATTGGTTATTTTAATTGTATGCTACAAATGGTTAGTACAAGAAACAAAACAAATAAAACTTAAAAGTTATTTTTTTTATTTGTATTTTAATTAGCGTTAGATTTCACTGTTTCAATTGATCTTTGATTTTATTGCATACTTATGAAATTCAGTACACGAAATCTTGAAGTTGGGCTTTATTTGTTTCTCTTTTACACATGCTCGAGAGATAATTGTTTTCTTTTTTCGGACCAAATATTTGTTTGGGAAAATGTTCTTTCTGTATACAGCATTCGAAACTGGTATGGACGCCAGGAAGGCTTTTTGCAGGTTGGGAAGATTTTGCGTTTCAAATAACGTAAGCCTTTTCAGTAATTTCGTTGTCTTCTCTCTGTACTGCCTTTTTTCATTGCATTTTTGAGGTTAGAAACTTCCTCGTTAACATTTAAAAAAAAATGTGCTAATATTAAATTTTTCAAAGAAAAGAGTGGGAGAAAGTGGCTTAAATACATTCAGTTTGCTGTCATTGTTGAAATCATATCTTGTCTCTATTTATTTCAGAACATTTTTTGTTATTTAATCAAATTTTCTCAACAATTCTTTGTTTTAATTAATTCTTTGTTTCAATTTGTGCTCAAGTTGTGTCTTTTAGAATGTGCCGAGTAAGGTTCTGTTTCGTCATTTTAAAAAGTCCCATAGCACAGAGTGACACTCGTCTTCGCTCATAGTTATGAAGTAGTCCCTTAATATAAAACCATTTGACGATCTCATATCACGTTCTACAGCGGGTAAAAGATAACCATCGCGTAACTACATGGCAAATACAGATTCGTAAATATTGTGCCCGCTAGTCCATTCCCTATCTGTGTTGGCTGGAATCACTTCCAGGACGTGCATCGTCTAGTGAACGTGGCTGAAATATTTTTCATTTAAAAATGAAAACTGGATCTCCAACCTCGCGCCCCAGTCGGATAGAAGTGTAGCATCATGTTTCAGAAGCCGAAAAGTTTTCTAAAACATGTAGTCTACCATCACAGCTTCGTACTCACAGTGAATTTTGCGAGCTTCTTTAGTAACCGAGAGGAAATCACTTGGTAAGCGGATTAGTCTAATTTTCAATTTCCTTTCTATAGCGCTATGCACACAATGTCCTTCCATCTGCGTGTGTCAGACTTCAAAGTATTTTTGTACTATAGACACTTCATATTGCATGGAGAAATTTAGTAACGCATTCTGAAGGATGTTGTTTCAGTTCTAGCTTGTGCAGCCATCTGAGTATAATATTATGGGTAGATGCTTGAAAAGGCAATGGCAGATTAAATAATCACAAATAAATGACGCACATATAATAGTACAGTAATATATTATACACTCGTAAGAGGCTAAATCGTAAATCGTAAAATTATGTACACATAATTTTATTTTGCAGTTAACAGCACTAGTTGTGATAAAAGGATACACTTGACCGATGGTTCCGAAAATTGCCTCTCACTGTATATACTGCTACCGGGCGATGATAGAAATATTTTTGCGAATGCTGTCAGTTTTGGATACTGTTGTACGTTTACTAACCACCACTTGTAAGGGTCTGATGTCCCGACATAGGCGAGCCGTTTTCAGATAAAAATTAATCTCATTTGAAATAGCACTTTTTACCAATTCTCATTTTTCCGCATATTTTCTGTGGCGACTTCCTCAAAACAATTTCAAAAACTGTCGTGTATTTCAATGGTTTTGTTATTTTCTTACGAGGTGGACAAGATTCATCGCAACTAATTTTCTTCTAACTTCTAAAATATGTATTTTTTGTTTTGTTCTTTGGGTTTGAACTAATCCCAGAAAACTGGTTTTGAAATGGGGGTCAAGAAAAGAGGCACGCAGTTTTTTTTTACTTTTCATTCTCATCAAAGTCGAACCCTGTTTTAAGCTCAGCTTGTAGTGAAGATCTCATTCTCAACGAAATTGGTGTTCTATCTGCTTTCTATTCTTTCCCCAGGTATTTGAACAATGTGACAGTTTATGGAATCACTTCAGAGATGCAGGAAATACCCGATCTGGTTATTTTTGTTATCTCTTCAAACGGTTTGGGAAGCTTGATACATTGAGTGTTCCTGTAGATTTTCCCACTAAGGTGTTAGATTGTTTAATGACTCGTGCTGTCATTTCATCAGCTGTTTATTTCAATAATATCCCCATAAATAGTATATATAATTCCAACGTGTGCACTTATCACTAATTGGTGGTTCGGTAAGTCAAGTTCCCGGCGAATGGATTTAAGCTTTTCTTGTTCTTCTTCTTGGTGTCGTTGTTTGTTACTGAATCTTTATTATTGGGTCATCCACGCTCAAAGTTTTTCAAAAAGTTTCACAAATGTTTATATGAATATTAAATGTTTTCCTACAGCAATCTTCAATCCCTGTATCGGATTTACTATTTCCTTTTGATATTTATCTTGTCAAAACTTTTGTCTTTTATTTTGAATTCAAGATTTCTTAAACTTTTTTAATACTTTGTATTTTGCTTTTTTTATTAACTTTGTAATTGATTTACCTGGTTCGACATTCAGTTTGCGTTCCTTCCTTTTTTTTATTTTATTTCATTTCCTGTTTTCCTTTAAATATAGCAATGCAACGAAAGACTTTCAGGAATTCTTTTGTATAAGCCCCGCACGTTAATATTGCGATGGGACCTAGTCACAATAACAGCTGCGTGACGTCATCTACCGCAAAAAAGTACAGACAACAAAAAAATTATCTTCTTTTCGTGAGAGGTGTTGCCACCTTTGGTTAAAAAAGTTAATAATCTAGGATTATAGATATTTAAATTAGGTCTATAAATATAAAGTAAATATTTTTTGTAAAATGTATTTAATTAATCAAACTATGCACCGTTGTTATGTATGTGTTACTGTAAAAGCTAGAACTACGGTAAATTCAAAGACTTTGCAGTAAAACCTAAGATTTACCAAGTCCATAAGGTAAAAGTCCGAAGTGTTCTATGGTATAGTTCGGCCGTTCAGAGAATGCGTTCCTGACACCTATCAGTTAGTCACGACTAGTGATGGGCACAACATAACACTGAGTTCGTTACCATTCCTCCAAAATGAACCGCCGCGTTATTTTTAAGATTATTTTAGTTTTAAATTGGCGGAATCATTTAAAATTTATATTTTAGTAATTTAAGTGGAAACCAAAAAAAAGGGTAATATTAAAATAATAAAATTGTTTTATTTATTTTTTGTTACAAAGTTACAATCTGTATTTCTATGCAATAAAGTACATTGAATTGAATGTGCGTACAGAATATTAATCAGACTCCGATTCGCTTGAGGAGGTGGTGTCTTCATCATCATCTTCGCCTACATGTATAATTATATTATTATCAATAACAGAATCAATCCTGATATCTCGGTCAAAATGTTCCACAATCAGGTTTTTAGTCTTCTCAACAACCTTTGCCCAGTCATCTCTTGTGACTTCCCCGCAGGCTTCTTTTAATAAGGTCATCATCTTTTTCGTGCTGCATGGCGGGGAAGTATTGGGGCGGGCGGCGTAACCTTTTATTTGAGCCCAGATTAGCTCAATTGCGTTATATAGGCAATGATACGGTGGAATTCTTAGAACGCGATGACCGTACTCCAGAGCCAGTTCATCGATTTGGTATCGCACATTTGCCGCTTTATTTTCTTTAACTAATTTAATTAGCTCTGGTTTTAGCATCTGCATATTTGCGTCAATGCCTTTTGCTTGTAACCAAGCCTCCAATTCTTCTTTTTTATTAGCTTGGGTAGATGGTTTCTGTATTTGAACCGAGTGATAGGAGGCATTATCCATGAATATTACAGAAGGCTCTGGTAGGCTGGGCAAAAGCACGTTCTGGAACCACTCTTTAAATGTAGTGGCATTCATTTCCTCGTGGTAGTCATTTGTGGTTTTTGATTGAAATGCCAGTAACGCGTTCTCCACAAAGCCGTATTTTGCAGAACCTGCGTGGCATATTATCAGACGGGCCCCCTTACCCATTGGTACTTTCGACGTCGACGCTTGTGTATCATCCGTCCAAGAACAGGAAACCGTGTGATTGGCGTTTAGCCATGTCTCGTCAATGAACACGACATTATCCCAGTTATCAATATTTTTTGCTTCTCTCAAAAAACTTATCCGTTTTAAAATTATGTCGTATCGTTCTAATAAAATTTTTCTTTTGTCTGTTTTTTTATACGAAAAACCAATATCTTTTAAGATTTTGGTTAAAGCAGTTTTACCCCCGCTAAACAGTCCAGCTTCTCTTAACGATGCCAAAAGCTTCTTCCTGTTGAGATATTCATTTCTGGAATAGTAACCAGATATATGATTTCTGATTGCATCGGCGTCAAAGGTGTCAATATCTGTCACGGGTTTAGTTCTACGTTTCTTCTTCGGAGTACGTAAAATATTATCTTCCGTGCCAGTAGAGCCGAACTTTTCTTTATTAATATTTGTTATCGTTCGTTTGCTAACTCCAAGCGCCTGAGAGACGCGTTCTTGTACTTGTTCGACAGGTAACAGGGGTCCGCCATTTTGCCGCTCCCGCTCAAAGTAATCTTGCAGCTTGATGATTAACTCACGGGCTTCACTTTTCAATGTTTGTCCACGTTTAGGCATTATTATGCACCAAAAGTAAAAAGAACGCAATACATAACACAATCGAAGTCCGATTTAGCGCCGATGTCAGTTTGAAAAGCAGAAACAGTCCATTAAACGAAAGCCGGTAATCAAATAAAAACAGATCGAAAACACTTGAAGAACGTGGTCTATGCGCACGAAACGACAACATACGACTGTTTTAGCGTCACAAAATGGCAGCCCATAACGCCATTTGGGGTTACAATTTTCAACCTAAATATAAAATTTTATTCATTCGCGCGTTCGGTTTGGTCGTAGTTTTATTTTTATATTTAAATTTAATAAAAGTTATCTTATAGTCCATTATTTTCAAATTCTTAAAAAGAAAAACAAAACGTATTATTTTATAAAGTATAACTGTATAAGAACAGATTACGATACTGTTATTGCCTGTTATTGTTAGCACAGCACTACAAATATAAAGCGCTGATATAACCTTGTAATAGCGCAGTATAGATTTAGAAAAATATTGTTTACCAAGTTATTTGACACTCAGTTTGGCACAAAATTATAACATTCATTGATTGTTGATATAATAATGTTGTTTTAATGCTCATCAATTGTTAAAACAGTAAACAACCAGCAAAAATATTTTTATCGTAACTGCAACGCCATTACAAAGTTACGTCGTCAGTTCAATCGCGACATGTCAGGAACGCATTCTCTGAACGGCCGAACTATAATCGTTTATTTCGGACTTTTACAAGCATTCACTCAGTAAATCTTAGGTTTTATCGCTAAGACACGGTAAATGTTGAAAAATAGTCATGCTAGACGTGTTCGGCGCTTTATCGTACTTGCGGACAGTGTGCAGCCCTCCCCGCTACCTGTGTCACCCTTTTTTTTTATTTTGAGACTGCAACGTCTCCGGCGCTGCGGGAAGAGCAGCCTCTACGCCTTTGCGTAACAAATGGCAGGGAACCCTCCTCGCCTCCGCAGCTTCGGCTTGTTGGTCGCCTTCGGCGACCAGCCTCAGCCACTCCGGCTCGTCCGATGCCTACGATTTGTTACAGCAGACGGAGGCTGCTCCCCCTACGCGCCTCCGGCTCTATAAAAACACTCTAGGGGTAGGACAGACTCGTACCAGGAGGAGTCGGGGTCAATCAATTCGGTTCTTTGACATAATTTATTAATCAATTTTATACACATATTATATTGCTTTAATTCTTCGAAAACATCTTTATACGCTATTTTTATTTTTCTTCGCCAAGAATATTCAATGAGCCAGTCTGTGAAAAAAATATCTAAATAATTATTTCTTATATTTACGCGAACACTACACATTTAAATAAAACTAATTTTACGAATTTTATCGCGTATATTATCTTATTTTTATATTCCCGACGTTTCGGGTGCTTTCCAGCACCCGTGGTCACGGGGGACTGAGGTGTTTGACATCCTGCTGTCATAGTTAGCCCGGCTACCTTCAGTTTTTTAATATTAATTTTTGATTCGATTTACGCAGAATGAGCTTACACTATCTTGAAGTCTAGCAGTGGTATACTTGGGTTTGGATTTGATTTTATTAATTATGGGATCCCAAGCAGATGGCAGCACCCATCCATCTTCTCTATTGAAATTAGGATGTTTTTTTTAATTTCAATAGCCTCGCGAATCATCCTTGGGAGGAATCGGTGTTCTTTTGCGAGGATTTGTGGTATATCAAATCTAATGTAATGGCAGGGACGATCTTGAACATGTTCACAAACTGCAGACTTCCCGATACGTCGGTGCAAAATATCTATATTTCAGAAATCGATTTGTTGTGCATCGATACATCATCTCTTTATTTCTATATTTTACTTTCAAAATAACGAACCTCTTTATTTTTCTATATTCTACTTTCAGAAATCACCATAAAAATGTTTTAAAATTATGCAGGTAATATGATTCAATGTTTAATAAATACTTTCTACTTATATAAATATATTGTTTCATTTCCAAAACCAACACTTACTGGTAGTCTTTTGTTAAACCTAGGAAACCAAACTCTAACGGTAAAAGCGCGAAAAATCTTCGCATTTTATATTAATCCTTACATTTACCAGCTCATGTTGGTAAATCCTAGGATTTAAAAGTAAAACCTAAGATTCACCAATATTCGGGCTTTTACAGTAACATATGCACTTTTGTCATCTCATCATAGGTAGTTCATTGATCCCTTTACTAAAAAAACCATGGGGGCGAGAATCAATAAACTCTTTAAAGGCGGTTTGGACTGCCGCATCGGAGTTGAATTTTTTTCCTTGTGAGAAGTTGTCCAAATTCCGGAAAAATGGTAATCTGTTGGAGCAAGGTCCGGGGAGTACAGTGGATGTTGCAGACATTCCAATTGTAGCTCATCTAACTTAGTGGTTGTTTGTTGTGCAGTGTGTGGTTTTGCGTCGTCGTGAAGCAGCAGTGGCCTAGAGCGATTGACCAGTCTCGGTTGTTTAGCAGCTAGTTCTTCCTTCATGGTTTGCAGTTGCTGACAATAGATATCTGCCGTAATCGTTTGGCCAGATTTTAGAAAGTTGTAGTGAACGACACCGGCGCTAGTCCACCAAACACTCACTAGTAACTTTTTCTGAGTCATTTTTCGTGCAGGGCAGGATTTGGCTGGGTCTCCAGGGTTCAGCCATTGCGACGAGCACTTCCGATTATCGTAAGTATCCTCTTTTCATCACAAGTAATGATTCTATTTAAAATCCCTTCATTTTTGTGTCGGTTGAGCAAAGTAACACAGCAGTCAACGCGTGCTTGCAAGTTCGATTCACTCAATTCATGAGGTACCCATCGTTCAAGTTTTTTTACTTTCACGATTTGCTTCAAGTGGATTAATACAGTTTTATCACTTACCCCGAAGCCTGCAGCTATATCTGAAGTGCTTTGTGATGGATCAGATACTCATAAACTAGTATTCTTAGGTCTACTTGTGTTAGCGGAGCACAGTATTTAGAAGCCTACAACGCGAACTTTTATAAAATTCAATTCTTCATCTGATTTCAATCTAAAAGGTGGCTAAAAGTTTATCCGAATAAATTTTTTTTTCAATGGTCCTACTTGGTATGCCAAAATTTTTTTCGACCACGTAAGAAGACATTTTTTTTTGGTTTTGACCATCCCAATAGAGCCCAGCGTCATCATTTCATCCGTGTATTTTTATTGGATCTAGCCGCAACTTTTCTACCGTTTCGTTTTATGGGGGTTTATTTTTCGATTCTGGAACAAAATGTACACTACATGTAATGTACCTACTACATAACCATAACCATATTATGGCATATATATATTTTTTTATATTAGAGCGGCATATCTTGATATTGTTATTACTCGTATTTTAATAATATATACAAACATAGATTTTTCTATGCACTAGTAATATTCTAAAACAAAATGCAGAAAATATCGAAAATAAACACAAAAACAAAACATATACACAAACCAGAAGTAAGTTCTCATACATGGCTTTTTGCCAACCCTAACTGTAGCTATAGTTGACATGAAGCAGTCAGTGGTAGGACTGTTGATATTTTTTTAAATATCGGATTTTTGATATATCGATATATCGGCTTAAGTAAAAAAAGCAATCGTAAGTCAGCTGAAAAATAATTTACACAATTTATTATATTATATTATTTAGTATATTTTCGTTGTTTTATAAGTTCAGCTGTTTGACTACTGTGCGATTATTGGGCACTAAAAGATTAGATTGTAGAAGTAATTCGTTCAGATGCTTCAGATGTAGCTGAAGAAATCAAATATTTAACAGCTATTTCGATAACACGTGAGTAAAATGTCTACTATCGATTCAAAATTTTAGCGCATTTAATGACCTTGAAATATTTGGCTGATCTGATTATATATTAATACTGCTTTGATTCAGCAGGCATTGTACCAAAACTCCTGCCAAAAACTTCATTGGTATTGGACAATTTTTTTAAGAGCATATCTTCATGTATTTTCCATAATGATGAAGTTGTTTCTTTTTCTCCATGTGCAGACGGAGAAGCGCCTACCTTAGGTGAACGATTTCCTCTTATTTTGTGTTCTACAATTATTTCTTTTGATAGATCTGATATTGCATTAGCAAGTGCCAATGCTGACATGAAATTTAATTTTTTGAAGCGGGGATCTAAGGTAGTTGCTTTGGCCAAAGAAGGCTTTTCTTATAAGGACACTAATCAATCTTCAATACCTTTCAATAATATTTACCGGTTTTAGCACTGTCATCCTTGTTTACATCATTCACTGTTAAAATAGTTTGAATATTCTCAGAAATCAATTCTGTGTCACCTGATAAACAATAGTTAATTTTATCTAAATTATAGAGATTAAACAAACTAACCAAAATAAAATGCAGCATCATCAAATGGATTTTGCAGTGGTTGCACTTGTGGAGCAACCATTGCTAAAATTTGAGCATCTTGCTGAGTTACAATTGATTTATAGGACCCACTACCAGTAGAAGTTATTTCTTTCTATATAAAGAAACTACTTAATAGGTACTTAATCAATTTATTTCAAGATATATGGCCATATATACCTTATCTATTGATACCTTTTTTGGGCCTCTTTTGTTTTTTCGTTGTACTGTAGTCTGTATAATCAAAATGATTATTGAATAATACGACTACAATAATCGTGACTTCTTAATATTTATGGTCTCCAAGATAAGAAAAAGGTTACATTTTCTTTGGCAACATTCTTTTTAGACCGTTGTTTTAGATTTTCATAAAGATGTCGTAATTGTTGCCACGTTCTGACACCGCTTACAGCAACAGCGTTATATTCCTTGCACACACAATCCCAAACTTGCGTTTCTTCAAAATAATGTGGGCGTCCGTCTCTTTATTTTCTGTAATATGTAGTATATAGTAGATATCTGAAATAATATGTAACACGTGTTACAATATGAGCAACTTTTATTTAATTCGTAATGTAATAAAGAGCATTCTATTCGGTTAATGTAATTTATGTTTCATTTGACGATTTAAATATTTACTTACTTTTTTATCAATTCTAATAAAGTATCTTTCTCAGACACTATGTAATTGCATCCGCGTCTCTTTTTAACATCCATATTTACTATAATTTGTAGTTAGCCTTTAAATGAAATCTGCAAAATATGTCAAACATTCATTTGAAAATTTAAAAATCACTGGACGCGGTCAAAGAAACTGACACTGACAGCACATGACAGTAAGATTCTTGATTCGTGCTAGGACGATACACAGAGCGATTTTCGAAAAATGTTATATTTTAAAATGTACTTTTTATCCACAATATTTAAAAAAAAAACATAAATCACATTCTAAATTAAACTATTGTTAGGTGATTATTTTTGAATATAATTTTAAAACAAATCGAACATAAAATAATTTTAATCTTTTTAGATGATGTTGCATAAAACGTATTTAAATTCAAATATTGTAAAATTGTCTAGAAGACAAAGTTTTATAAATGAATGTTACCCTGAGGTAAATATTTGAGAGCTGCTCAACTTATCAAGCCCTCAAATCACTTGAGTGATGTTTCTGTATTTAAGTTAAATTTGAGGGATGCTTAAATATATCTTCAGGGATCTTTAACAAAGTGACAGATTTAAGTTGCGTTTCAGTATTCGGACATAAGAATATTATTGTTCAAATTTTTGACGTAATGTTCATATTTACAGATGTTACGAAAAAACGGATAAGACTCAATATATATGTTATTAATATTATTATGTTATTATTATTATAAAATAATCGTCTTTTCGATAGATTTTAATTTTTTTCCGTATCTTTTTTGCTATGTAATGTTATCTTACTTTAAGGTATCGTTCGGTAATATATTTTATTGTAATAAATCTATGATTATTATCGTGACACTTGGATGAAAATATGTCGACACCTAAAAATGATGGCAATACTTTGCTGCAAATTTGAGAAATATCGAAATTCTTGTTAGTATACATGTGGTAGTGCCTAATTGCAACTTCTGTTTTTTTACAAACAAGAAATACATCTAGAGATGAATAAAAAAGTCCCCCTAGGTTTCTCACATCAATAGGTTTGTGAAAAAAAGCCTATCTTGAGCTAATAAACTATTTACACATACGTCACATTTCATACTTTTACCAAGTAGCGTTTTTTTTTATAGGATAAGGGTGACAAACGAGCACACAATCCACCTGATGGTAAGTGGTTGCTGCGGCCCATAGACATCTACATCTATCCTCTATTATAAATCAATATGTAGATGCGTTGTCACCCGTGAGGACTAAGATGGAATGCCTCATTTCCAGTAAAAAGGGCCTCCGGTCACCTGCACTCACCAAGCGAAACGCAGAGGTAAACCTCTACTTCACGCTGGTGTTCTGTGAGGTCGTGGTACCACCCCGGTTCGAGCCGGCCCATCCGTGCGACAGCAAAAGCTGCCGCGTGGCTCTACCACTGTTAAAAGCGTACCACGTTTTCAGCTATACCCCACGATTTGGTCGACATATTCGGATCTACATTCGGATTCATTGAGCTCCAACGATAATGTCACAGTTTTCTTAAATATGTGTGTCTTCTAAGTTATTACTGGAGTTAATGATTTCTATTTCATTTTCTGAGCGATATCCTATTGAAGTTATATTTAGAATGGAAATCGTATTGTTACCACTTAAAATTTGAATGTTTTCCACCGGTATAGCATTTCCTGTAAACTTATTACTTAGTTCTAAATGCATTATCATTTTCTTATATGCGGACATTAGCTGCACTGCATTAGGGGATATTATTATGACCGCATTGACTTCGCAAATGGTCAAAAAATAGTTCTACATGGTCTTGGCTAAATTTCTTACTTAAAAGAAAAGAAAGGGTACCCAAGTCCACCAGAGACTTGTATAAATATGTAACATTTTCAGTGCAGACTAAAAGTCCAATCACACCTGTATTCGCTTGGCACTTCCATAACAGAATATTTTCCGAGGTGTAAACCACTCTCGTTTCGTTCTTTCTTTTTAACAAAAAAAAACAATCATACTTTAATAATAATAAAAAAACAATAGCGTCTCCACAAATGGAACAGAATCAACGCATATAACTCGAACAATTACGACTTAATTTAAAAATACTTTTACGATGATTTTTGACAAAATATCAGTATACTTGCTTACCGAAAATATGACATTTCATCTTTTTTTAGCGTCCTGGATGTGTGATTTTTACACTTTTTAAACGAGCAATGAGGCATGTTTGCCATCGGAGCGTTCGAATGCTACTGGATTAAAAACAGGGTTGCCAACAGTAAAAAATATTCCCTCGTACTTTGGCAGCTAAAAATTTCGTATTTTGACTTTCAAACCTCGTACATTTATCATGCATCGAAAACGTGCTGAAACCAAAATTAAGGTATATTGAACTACTGGATTTAGGACTTTTACTCAATGAAATAAACTATTGCAAGTTTATAAGTATTTAAAAAAATCTTTATTATTACTCAAGTAAAATCACAAAAATAAACCTAAATGTGTCTATATTATTACGACAATTAAAATGTAACAAAAAGGTTAAGGTAACTTAGTTTACATCTCTTATCCAAATATTATGTCAGGAACATCCTCACTGTCATTGTTTTTTCTGCCGTATATTTTATCTTTTGTCATGCGGCTATACATTTCTTTTATGGGTTCAAAATTGACGCAGTTTCCAGTACCAGTTGAACCCTATGCGCTCTCTGCAGCAAGAAGTGTGCCGTTCACTGTTTCCAAACTTAGCCGGTTTCGTATCTCCGTCTTTATTAAATTGACTTTACTAAAAACCCGCTCGCAGTCAGCATTCGCATGGGGTAGGGACAGTGTAGATAGAGCAAAATGAGTTAGCTCGGAAAAGTCTTCAGTTTTCAGTAATTGAGCCCAAAACTTATCTGGCTTACTAATTTCATTCAACCCTTTAAGATGACGAGCTTTGTGCATTTGGCAAACTCGTACATTGATTGTCGATTATTTGTTTCTTTGCATGATCAGCTGGTGCGATTATACGGGGGACCACTTCTATAAGAGGCATAAGTGTAGGGGAATTGCTCCTAAAAATGTAGAAGAGCGCTGATGCAGGCTCAAAAACTTGAAGCTTTGACAAGACAGGATCTTCCATGTTATATCGTTTTTTAATTTCGGTGGCTGCAACTTTGTAGAAATTTTTGCAGCATGAGAAGAACTGTGCAATATCTGCAGGCTGTCTGATCACATCTGGATGTTTCAAGAGCTCATACACTTTGACGCCAAGATACAGTGCAGCTTCATGGAGCTGATGTCGCTGACTTTCAGGGTTTATTTCACCAAGATTTGGCCTCATGACATATTCGCGTTGTAAATAACGCAATAGAATTTCCTGGTAGAGTGTACGAATTTTCTCATGTAGATTGTGAACTAGTACTTTCTCGCTATGAAATTCCAGATTGAACTTATTGAATAAAGGGAGCGACCATCCAAGGAAACAAAAATAAAGTTTGTAGAATGGGTTGCTCAGTTTTTCGAGAATAAATACTGCTCGATTTCTTACATCGGCTCTTGCTCTATGTGCACGATTTATCGTAAAATCGATAAAAAAGACGTAGGGCGTCCTACTGCTCTAATATCCTTTCAGCCACTGATAATAAGGGAAGCCATCTTGTCTGTGATGGTTTCAGTATTTTATGAGGCTCCACTGCAGCAAACGACTGGAAGTTACTAAAATCAAATAGCCGTTTATCACTATGCTTAAAAAGTTGTAGATATCTCTAGCCAGTTGTTCTACACCTTCAGGCGATTGTTTACAGGTTTCACTGGCACACAAATGGGTCGAGTGACAAACGCACTTCGTGATTATGATTTCTGGAAAATCGCGTAATAACCTTGTTTTTACTGAGTCGTTATCACCCATCATGACATTACACCCATCTGAGCCAAAGCCGATCACATTTATCAATGGAACATTACAGTTAGTCAATGAATCTCTGATATAAGAGACAAAGGTCGTCTTCGTTACAACTTTGAGTTACTGAGGTGCGATGCCCAAATTATTCGTTTAAGTTATATAGAGTTTGTATTTTAAGTAAGAGGTTTTGGACTCCGAGTGGAAAGGAACAAAAATTTTATGAATTCATAGAAGTTATTACGTTGTCGAGGTTTAAGTTATCAAGGTTCTACTGTAATTTGTTTAAATACCTAAAAATACTCAAAAACACATAATATTCAAAAGTATTTTACTTCTGTCATATAATGGGCAGTAAGACAACAGCTGTTGAAACTTGCATCAGCAACATTCAGGAAATGAACTGTGATGATTAGAAATCTTCTTGTCGAATTTGTTATTGTAAATATGTCACTACTCATGTTAAGGTACCTTGTTTCTTGTAAATGATTTACTAATATCGCTTTTGTCGTACTGTATCTCTGTTCTATTAAGTCCTAAAAATTAATAATAATTGTTTGAAACTAACACTAAATTTCAAAAGTATACTACTGAGTGGCAACTTTACCTAACTTCAAGTAACATTACCTATGCAGATATTTCAATAAGATGAGGAAATAGTAATGTGTAGCTGATAATAACAACTTTAATCCTAACCGTTTCATACATGCAATAAAATTTCACTCGCCTTTGACAAATAGTTTAAGCTCTCTGAGCGCAATTTTACAAAAAAGTTTTGCATATACGTCTTTACGGCACCGCATATTGGACAGACATATTATATATACATAAATATTGTTATATATTACATATTAAACTGTCTGTAATGTTACCAGTTAGAAAAACATAATAAATGTTACCCTTGGTATATAATGGAAAAATCCTACCATTATCAGTTTGTTTATGAACAGATTTTTAAATAATTTACTTCAATTCAAATGCTCCAGTAAGGTAATGTTGCCAAGTGTTCTATAAAGTTGTCACGTTTTTCGGTATATATTTAGATGTCAACCGATACCTTTCAATATATATATATATATATATATATATATATATATATATATATATATATATTATTGAAAATTATAGATTCAATATTAGTAATTTAAATCAGATACATATTATATGTATAGATACGATTTGATATAGGGTAAGAGTTCCATCCTATAACATATACGCCCCTCGCATCGCGCGCACTACAACAAGATTGTTCCTATGTATGATAACATTCTTAATATTGTTACGAGCTTGAGGTTCGAGACAATTACAAACTGCCGATTGAATTACCAAAATTGACTATTTAATTACACAACACTAATTACAACTTAAAATCACACTAATAATAAAACACAGTTCGCCGATATTTCGCTTCGAAGTATTCTCTTGTATCGCCAATTCAATCTGCCTCGGTCGTGGTCTATACCGGCCTTATATAGGGCCTCAAATAGTTTCCAGAACCTTCTACTGTAGCGACATCTAGAATGTTCGAGTACATATCGATCCCGACATTTCTGGAAGGATCTCGACACTCCTAGTTCTGCTACTCGACACTAGAGGGCGCTAGTGTAACTAGTGTTGCCATGTATAAGGCGCGCAACACTTTCTTTTACTCGACACTAAGAGGGCGCTAGTGTAACTAGTGTTGCCATGTACAAGACATTAATAGTGGCGCGTAACACTGCCCCCTCCTAAGACATGCTCGTCCCGAGCATTATTGTCCCCATAATAACGCGCCAGTCGATCCACATGGACAATCTTAGGAGTACCTCTTCTAAAATCAGTCAGCACCCGCCAGTTTCCCTGCTGCTGCTGGGCGGTGCTGTTAGCCACACTATCCTCTCGAGATCGATCACCTTTTTCTACAGTTCGTTTAGGGCAGCTGGATCGAAGATGGCCTCTTTTCCCACAGCCGTAGCATCTAGGGCTGTATCCTTTATTGCGGTCGTGAAATGTAGCTGCAGGAACCTCCCTGACGCGATGGGAACGATGATCCTGCCGCGCGGCTTCCACCTCCAGTGCATGGGCCAACGCGTCCTTAAGCGTCTCGTGGTGCCCGAGCCTCACAGCAGCTCTGACTTCAAGGTCGCGGATACCGTCGATGAATGTCTGCACCAGGTTCCCTACAATGAGCGCAGGTACAGACTGGTATGCTTTCCGAACCAGCTTCTCCACCTCAAGGGCCCACTGCTGCAGGTTTTCGTCACTGCGTTGCACGCGATCTTTGAGCTGCGCACGAAAGACGTGTTCCAGGTGAGTGTCGCCATATCTCGACTCCAATGACTCAAGGAGCTGCTCGTAAGTCACTTCCTTACCGAGAGCTTCCAGAACAGTTAAGGCTTGGTCGCGTAGGCCTAGGGTGAGAGCAGTAATGGCCTGACTTTTATTCCAGCCGTTCGCCTTCATAACAGCCTCGAACTGGATTTTGTAGGCCGACCAGGAAGAAGTCCCGTCGAATGGCGGCACTTTGAATAATCCACCTAGCGAAGGTGTTGGAGCTACCACGGGAGCTGTAATTCCATCTCCATGTTTGAGGTCGTCCAGCGTTTTCTTCACGTCAGCCATCACGATGTCAACCCGATTGTACACTTGGTCGATTCGGGTTTCAGCTTCCGACAGGCGGTTGTCATATTGAGCAACCTTATCCTTCAACTCCTTTATCTCTTTACCGAAGGTAGCGTAAAGGTCCTTCATGAGGAGTATCTGCTCTTCCTTATAGCGTTTGAGCTGCTCTTCCAACCGACGGCCCTGTTCCTCTTGTCGGCGGGCTTGTTCTTCCTGTTGGCGGGCCTGTTCCTCCTGTTGACGGGCCTGTTCCTCCTGTAGGCGGTGCAGCTGCTCTTCCAACCGACGGCCCTGTTCCTCTTGTCGGCGGGCTTGTTCTTCCTGTTGGCGGGCCTGTTCCTCCTGTCGGCGGGCCTGTTCCTCCTGTCGGCGAGCCTGATCCTGTAGCATCATCATCAGAGCACCTAAGTCAGGTGCTGTAGATGCAGGAGCTGATGACGGGCCTGCCTCCGTGGTTAGCAGCTGACCCTCCGACGTTTGCGGCGTTGCATCACCAAATCGTCTCTGGTCCGTCTCCTGGTGGCGTTGACTTCGGGTACAGATACCCTCCGTGTCGTCTTTAGGTAAAATCGGCATATTTGATCCCACTTCTGACACCAATTGTTACGAGCTTGAGGTTCGAGACAATTACAAACTGCCGATTGAATTACCAAAATTGACTATTTAATTACACAACACTAATTACAACTTAAAATCACACTAATAATAAAACACAGTTCGCCGATATTTCGCTTCGAAGTATTCTCTTGTATCGCCAATTCAATCTGCCTCGGTCGTGGTCTATACCGGCCTTATATAGGGCCTCAAATAGTTTCCAGAACCTTCTACTGTAGCGACATCTAGAATGTTCGAGTACATATCGATCCCGACATTTCTGGAAGGATCTCGACACTCCTAGTTCTGCTACTCGACACTAGAGGGCGCTAGTGTAACTAGTGTTGCCATGTATAAGGCGCGCAACACTTTCTTTTACTCGACACTAAGAGGGCGCTAGTGTAACTAGTGTTGCCATGTACAAGACATTAATAGTGGCGCGTAACAATATCACAAGGAAATAATATCTTTGAAATTCAAAAAAAAAAAACACTTTCGTGACTCTATGAGAACGTAACTGACCGTATTTGATCAACTACGCCAATTTTAAACAGCAATGTGATGTGAAAACGTAAGTTATCATTTTCATGTTGTCGCGGGCAGTAAGCCTTATTAAAAAGTAAAGCTAAAATGAGAGCAGACATACGTTTCCCTTCCTGCATTATACCTTTGTCCGTAAATATTATTTTACTTTTTTTTTTTATAAAATAGAAGTGGCAAATGAACTATGTTCCACGTGATTATAAGAAAAAAAGACTACAGATGCGTTGTCATCCCTGAGGCTTACGATACATGCCTCAAAACATGTAATTATACTGACTCTCCATACCTTTCAGATCGGAATACAAAATTAGACTGCCGTTGACGGCAGAAATAGGTAACAGCGTGATACCTACCAAGACAGGCCCCTAGAAAAGAAGTGCTGCCGTCTAGTAAGTCACATATTGGTAAATTTGTTCCTACTATGATATAATGTAATTTCACTTGATTTGATTTTATGAATGATTGCATGGAGTATTATAATATAGTTGTCTGTCATGTGTGAATAATTTGATAATTTGCTGACGTATTAAGAACAGATAATAATACAATAACTTCATAACCTAGAATCTTACCTTAATACTAGAATCATCATTGGTCATGATCAATGCGTTGTTTCAGTTTTTCAAACTCTAATAATATTAATTGATGTGTCTATTAAAATTTACGTACCTAATGAAGTTTGTGGCGTCTTGCAATAAATGTTTCTTTATTTCTTTCATTATTATTGTCATAGAAGTTAGATGATTTTAAGTGTTTTAATGTTTTTACTAAAGACTTCTATGTGTAGGTACTGATGGACCGGCAATTCAGAACAAAATCTGTGTCACAGAAGTGACTTCTGGGGCGGGTAGAGGGCGGGTAGAGGGCGGCTAGCTGGCACGGTAAATACAGATTTACGATAGATACTGTTTTTAGGCGAATACGAAATAAAGTGACATACTTATCTGAAATAAATTTCAAACCACGCTGACAAGTGCGCACATCAATAATGACAGTGTGTCCTTAGTCACATTAAACAAAACCCGTGTAAATTGTCCAAAACAACGTTCTCAGTCTACAAAACAAAGAACTACTAACTAGTTTTCTCGTCAGCTCGCAAAAGAAGTTACGGAGAGCTGTATTAGTACCGTAGTGACCTAGCACACATAGAAGTCTTTGGTTTTTACTTTAAATTCATTTTCCGAGTTATTTTTATTGATCTCCTAAACGTGACATACGCCTGTCTTAATTTAATTTTAAGTTGAATCAATTTAGCTCTTGCAATTCACGAACGCGCGTCTCTTTTACTTGTGATTCGACGTGCACATTATGGCATTGTCACAAACGCTCTGTCTGTCTGACGTACGCTCAAATAATAATATAAATTTTATTTTAATAATTATTTCCCAAAACAATGTAATGTTATAATAATATATGTATAAGTAATAAAATGACATTTTTCTTTATAGCTAACCGTACGCACGTCCATGCGCACGCACACATTGATTGTGATGCGTAAACAGGTACGTTTTTATTAAAGTATAGCTCACACGTGCTCGTGAATTGAAAGAATTACACTTTAATCTAAAGGGTAATAAATAATTTAATTTTATACGCTTCCAAAGTTGAATAAATTATGTATTAGATTTATATGTATGCAGTCAATTAGTCGTTAGTAGTAATAAGTAAAATAAACATATTTTTATACATGTACACAATATTTATGTCGCTGGCGATTCTATTTAAAACGCTTTTTATACAAACTTTTAACATATAAAATAAGATCTGCTTAGTCTATTTGCTACGTTTTTTATTATTAAGTTTTTTTTACTCGACTAGATAAGGACTTATGAGTCCTAAATACTATAATATGTAAACCATGTGTAAAAACGTTCTATTAAATGTAAGCTACGAAATTTAAATCTAATGTATGTGGGTGAAAAAGAAAATGCATGTTTTGAAGGAGGTGTTAAATCATAGCCAGATTTTAGTCTAATCTTATTAACTTATTATAGGACCAATAGATGTCACATACTATTTTTTATTATTTATCAATAAAATGTAAATTATACAACGCAGTATTTAACTGTTTAGCTCTTATTTAAAATTAATTGTTCCACGTCTGGACGAACATAGACATGTACAATTTATGTAAAATGCATCCCAGAAAAATGTTACGTACATTTTTTAAATTATTTGAAATACATACGTCATTGTCGACAGTAATGTCCTGTGCGTTAAGAATGTTATAAATATAAAAAGGCCGCATGGTCTATCACCTTTGCCTGCCTTTAATGCCGACTGTTACTAAAACTAAACTTTGCTGTTTGTGAATTTTATCAATTTTTATCGTTTCTCTTCACGTGGCAGAACCATGCTGCAGCTATTTAATGGTTGTAACGCGAATGAGTCGGTTCGACCCCGGAAGGATCACGCTTTTACAGAATATCTGCGTGAAATAGCAGCTTAATGGTGCTGTGTTTCGTATGATGAGCGTAAAGAATCGGACACCCTTTTAACTGGAAACGAGGCATTCTTATTCCAGGGTGACAACGCATCTCAACGATTCTTAATCAAAACAGATGTAGATGTATATGGACCACAGTATCTACTTACCATCAGGTGGTCTATATGTCTGTTTGTCACTCTTATACTATAAAAAAAAACAATATAATTAAGTGCAGGACTTATATTTGTACATGTTATATACAGGGTTATTTTCAAAGAGTAGCCAAATTTTAGATTGAAGTTCAAATAAATAAATTATTATATACCGATATTACATTTTTTGAAAATACGAGTAAATAAGGCTTCTACTTTTATTTGAAGTTATCTCAAATTCAATGTGATTTATGGGCAACAACCACTCGCTACGCGCGCTCTTGTGTGTGTGATTCAATTCACGTTTTTCTTTCTCAAGTTATTGCCTACTGATTACTTTCTTAGTGACACGTACATACTACTTATGCTTGAGATAATAACTACATGACGCGAATTATGATTCCAATTAGCTTTAGGTTCTTCATAATAAATGAAATAAAAAAATAATTTTTTGCTTATCAACGACGTAACCGACGGCTGCTCTTATTATAGCGTATTTAAAAAATTGGAATAAACTCTTTATAATTAAATTACGCATGTAGTCCGAATATCTAATATTGGTACCTGAAAATGGAACCTGACGGTGTCGGACGATTGTATCCCCAAAAACCGAACTGGTTCCTTCCGCGCCGGGGGCTTCCGAAGTTTGCCGAACGGTCACGGGTCCACGGGGGATATTCTTTTTGCACGTTTTGTCAAAATATTTTTTACACTTAATAGGTACCCCTGTTTTTGAGCAATTTCAAAATCTGTGAACGCAGCAATAATTTTACTGCGGCGGTGTTCATCACCTTGGACCTCTTTGACGAAAACATGACTTTTATACACAGATAACAGACTAATGGTGAAAGATTCGGCGAGTTTGCAGATTCACTGTTTAAGTTATTATCGCTCACTGCACTTGAATAGTTTGGATATCTGTAAAATTTTCTTCGATTGGTAGGTTAATTACGACACGTGCGCTAATTTTTCACCGTGGTAAAGAATCACTTTAGTATCTTTGTATGTACAATGTAAACTTTCATTGTTTAAAATGAAATATTCACGTGTAATATCACCATTTCACAGTTTCATAGTATCTGAGGTTCGAATATTTTCGTTACGTCATTGGCAATGATGCGTACGTAATAAGGTCACGGTCAAGACTGTCAGCTGTCGCTGTCGGCCGGTCCGGGTAAGTAGACATAGGTACTTACGGTTTAACGGTAGAAGCACAGTAGAAGGGCGCGGGAAGACGTGCAACAAGGTACCGTAAAACGGGGTGGATAGGCACGATTCGTAATTTTGAATTTGATTATCATTAATTATTTTTATACCGGAATAAATGCTTACATTATTTTCAAATGAGTCTTATTGTTTATTTTACCATTTTATAATAATTTTATTTCTTTTACTCATGCATTTAGAAGTAAATTGACAAAATGTAAAGTTTTCTATTCACCTGGGATATTGGGTGAAAAGAAACGCCAGAGGGGTGAATAGAAAAATTTACTAGGGTTGTTACAAACGATTCCTTTGAATAATCACATTTAATCAGTGGGTACCTATTTAAACTATTTTCTAGATATAAGTAGATAGGTATGAATTGAACGCTATCATTACTTTAGGATATTTTTACAGTTACTGAATATGAATACATCATGGCAGAAATGTCCTAAATAGGTAGACATATAAAAAAAATTACATAGGTAGGTATGTTTTTATTAAATTAAAAATATAAATCACAGACAGTTTCATTTTAGGCACATTGAACACTTAAACATTATTATTTCTTAGCATAACAAAACTATAGATAAAAGATATTATGTATTGTAATTAGGCACTTTAAAAGGTTACGAAATAGGTACACAAGATCTTTACTAAAATAAAATTCGCCACTATCACTTATTCGCCTTGTTAATAACATTTGAATAATGAGTATCGTCGCTGCGCTTCAAAAATCCGCTATGTACATTTTGACTATCGCTTTCCGCAATAAAAAATATCTCCGTTTCCCTATGTGTGCTAATAAAGTCGTTTTTGTGATACTGGAACTTCGATACTAGAGAACTCAATCAAGTTCGAGTATCACATAAAGGACTTTATCTGGACATCGAGGATGAAACAGATATTAATTGCGGGAAGCGAAAATAAAAAAAAGATTGCAAGCGCAGCGACGGTATGTAAGTGGCACACTGTTTTTTAATGTGTTAGATGAAAATAAAATGTGTTTAAATCACTTACTCATCAAACAAATGTCATTTAATTGATAAAAAAATCTAATTAGGTGAGTATTTCATTTACAATTAGGCACATTGAACACTTATAAAATATAGGTATGTAATTTAGTATTATTTTAAGCATAGGTATATAACTTTGTTACTATAATATAGAGTCTATATTATATGCCTATGTTATATTATTTTTTATCTGATTGACATCAAAAGTAGTATGTCTCAGTTTAAGTCATTGTATGTTCTCATCCATCAAATCTTTAAGAATATCGTTCTCATTTTTATAATAAGACGGTCTTCTTGAGGAAATAGATTTTATACCACTTGTAAAAGGTTTCGGTTCATCATCAATAACATGTTTTGTTTTTGTAATATAAGAACTTTTCGATATGTTTTTACATTTATTTACGTGTATTTCCTTAGAAAAGGTTTCAATAGAAATAATGTTAATTTTTTTGTTTTGTTTCTCTTCTTTTTCAATATTTCCAATTGTAATATCTGCTAAGACTTGTGCGCTTGTATTCAAATCTCTAAATCTATCCTTATTATCTTTATCACACATTGGTAATCCCAGAGAGTATTCATTTTCTATTTCAAATTCATCATCACAAACGATTGGCATTGATTCTATATCATAATTTTCACAGTCTAATGTGATATTTTCATATTTTTTTTTAATTTTCTTCATTATTTCCCGTCTCTTCAGTATTTTGTTCATTTTGATCAATTACATTCTCTTTAGCATTATTTTCATTTTGTTTATTGGACTTTTTTGATTTTCCCTTTCCTTTTTTAGATATCTCAGTACCTTTATTAGCCTCTTTCTGTTTTTTATTTTTACAATCTCCGTCTTCAGAATCAACATAATCTTCAACCGTCTCTTCAGTATTTTTTTCATTTTGATCGATTACATTCTCATTAGCATTATTTTCATTTTGTTTATTGGACTTTTTTCTTTTCCCTTTCCTTTTTTAGAGATTTCAGTACCTATATTAGCCTCTTTCCGTTTTTTATTTTTTACATCTCCTTCTTCAGAATCCACATAATCTTCAATTTCATCATAATCCCTAGAATTTTTACCTTCAGTTCCATCCCCAACACTTCTCCCAGCAATCACATTTAACTTCCTTTTCCTTGTAGATTGCTTGACGGTCGTGGTTCCATAGCGTAGCTCCTTAAGTAAGTCCAAAATTGATTTTTCCACTTCTTCTTCACAATCTTCAACTGGCAATCTGTTTAACACCTGGTTTTGATCGATAGGATTAATTCCTGTTTTTCGGAAACCAGCCTTTTTTTTTTTTTTTTTTGCGGATGGAAAATCATCAAATGACGCCTTTCGCTCTGGGTGGAGCGGAAGGGAGTGTCAGACTTTTACTGACTAGAAACCATCCGTGTTCCTTCAGTGCCCTTACGTTCCGGAGCCGCGGTATCTCTTTCGAACAGCCCGCAGCCCCGGCAGGCGTCGGCCCTTGCGGGCCCCTTCACGCTGCTGACAGCTCTTTGAGGCGCGCGTGGAACAAAACGCGCCGTCGACACGGCCTGTCGTCGTTAGACGGACGGACGGCGAGCTACCCATTGCTCGCCGTCCACAGGCCCGCGCCTACGGTGGCCGGGGGCCACGACGTAGCCCCCGACGCCCGGGGCGTCTCCCGCGGCGGCCGGGAAGGAAAGCTGTTGCTCTTTCCTTCTCCCGCTCCGCCACCTCCTTCGCTAGCATCACTGCTTCGCAGAAGGGAGAGCCTATATATTGTTTTTTGCATTTTTATGTAATTCTTCCATAAGCTTTTTTAAAAGTTTTGGGAAACATCCCTTTGGAACACAAGATTTATTTTACCATCTTTTTTCTTCCATTCTAGAAGAATATTACGCCATGCAATTTTCATTGGTTTAAAGTAAGCCACATCTAAGGGCTGGGTTAAATGATTGTTATTAGATGGTAAAAACACGAAACATATATTCTCCTCTTGGCACATTTGTATTACGTCGATCGATAGATGTGAGGACAGATTATCCCCGATCAAACTTTTTTTTTCCTTCTTTTCCCCTGAAATACGGCAGAATAATAGTTTTGATCCAGTCTTCAAAAATATTGGCGTCGAACCACCCACTTTGAGAACGATTGTACCGGGTACCAGGTGGCCCGTTTTCAGTCCAGGTATCGTAAAGATTTTGGGCCTTGTAAACCACGTAGGGGGGCAGTATGTCTCCAGCAGCTGTCGCAGACATCATGATGGGCACAGAAGCTTTCGAGTGGTTCGTGACTCTTTCTGGGTATTTCGTTCCGCGTTTGGTTAGTATTTTTTTTCGGCCTGGGTCATCACATAAGTTCGTCTCATCGTAGTTTATTAAATTTTTAGGATCAATACCCGACAGAGAGGTTTCTAATTCTTTTAAATAATCTTTGATAGACTCAGGAGATACTTCTGCCCTGTTTCTTTTAATATTTTGGCAATTTCTCTGTGTGATTTCATTTTTATGACGCTTAAGAAAATTTGCTAAAAAGTCAGGACCGGGTAAATTGTCTTTAAATTTTAAAAAAGTTCTTCCTATTTTCTCTAGGTAATTTTTATATATATCTAAAATCCAAAGAATCAAGAGGATACCCCCAATCAGCATAGATATTGATATATTTGATCATGTGTTTCTCCACTTCCAATGAAAAACTGTCTGCCCCCCCCCCCCCCTGTTTTTTCATAGTTTTAGTGCAGTGCCTATATATAAGATATATAAGACATTTATTAATGCCATATTTATCAGCTACTGTTTTTAATGACACTGTTGGTTTATTTTTTGTTCTTTGGTATTCATGAATAGCTGCGTTGAGCACCTCCTCGTCATATTTTTTGTATCGTCTGCCTCTAGGGTCAGGCTTATATTGTCGCGGCATGTTACCTACGAAAAATACATTTCAGTAAAAAATCCACATATATAAAAATACCCCTACGATAATCCTTAATCTTGCCTTGCCATGTATGACATGAAATGTGTATGAAAAATTTCATCATGATAGGTTGAGTAGTTAAAGCATGAAGGCTTAACAAACTACAAACAATCAAGCAAATTCACTTTTAAATTTATAATATGAGAAAGAAAATTATTTTTCTTTCCAATTTATAACAAATCAAAATTATTATTATTTGTTTTCTTGTTATTCACTCACTACTCTTTAAATCAAAAACAGATGAAAATAATATTTCAAAAAACTTTAGTACAAGCAACAACCCTAACAGCATTGTATCTAATAACCCCCTTCGTATTTCTATTCAAGCCTTCTCGTATCTAATGACCCCTCATGTCGTATCTATACTCGTACACCCCGTACAACGTGTCTATTCTCCCCTTTAGCGTGTCTATTAACCTCTAAACCATTAAAAAACGGCAAGTTTCACATTTTGCATTATTATAACTAAAATAATTAGGCAGCACTTACTATTACTTGTCAAAAATAATGGGCACTCACTAACGCTTCAAAATATACTAAATTCGTTTAAGTAACTGTACTTTAACTAATTAAAAAACACTAAGTTTTGCGAGCCTAACTTTGCAGCGAATTACACAGTCACCTTTATGACGTTATTTTTTTCTGTGTCTTAATTCATAGACAATCAAGTGTTGCCATTTTATAAAAAATATAACGGAGTAGTAAAAAAAAAACGAACGCATATGTTCTTTAAGCTAATGTCACTCGGATAATTTGGGTTGTAAAACTTTTTTGCTTTTGTGTCTAATCACCCCGTGAATTCTATTAACCCCGTTTTACGGTACTTTACAGAAAATAGGGTTTCGAATATGTGCGTACTAGGTAAAATCAGTTAAAATAATGCATAATTACAACGCATTTTGAATTTAAAAGATAAAAATTACAGAATATTTGAGATTTTTATTAATTAATGTTTCCTTCACCATTTGCCTGTATTACTTATTCTGAACCTCTGCAAATTTGGCTGGTAATTGCAAAATAACCCTGCATATCAAGATCGGGGGCGTGATTTCATAGTTCCCAAACTTATATCGGGGTTCAGACCTGGATGTGTTGATATATTTCGTGTATACTGGATCTAAGATCTAAGTTTAACTGATGACCCTAATTTTCAGATCAGTATACAAACAATTATTTATTGTTATAGTATCTTAAATTACATTACCGGCAATTTAAGATGATAATTAATTTGAAAGCTAACGCCTTTATCAATTTTTTGTATGAAATCTATTCTGCGAGAGTTGATAAATATAACCTTAATTTTTCGCAATAGCGAACGTAGCCTATAAAAAAGTATAAGTAATAAGTATCGCAATCTGTGTGACGAGGCGAAGCGCCGGCTTTTTGCAGTTTTTTTTTTTCGATTTTAGTAATAAGGGCTGATAATCTTCTGCTCACCAGATGTCGCTAGTTGATACTGTGGTAAAGTTTTTGTTACTCAATGTAATGTTAAACATTTAATTGAGAAGTTAGTTTTAATTAAAGTTTATCAGTTTCAAAAGTATTATATTAATACACAAAACAGAGACTCATTGCTCTTTAATTGTTTGTACGTTTTAACTGTTTTTTTTTAATTTTCTACTTTAATAAATATCTGTGGTTTGGTTTATTTATTTTTAATCTTATTGTTATAAAATATAGCTAATACCACAGAAATAAACAATAACCTTTACATTTTCCGAACAAATTAACTTCCCCGCTATGATATCTGTAAAATATTATACCTCACTTTTAAGCGGCGCCGCTTTGTTGGCAGAAAAAGTCGTGAATGCCCTCATTCATTTTACTTGAAATTTGAAACATCGCTCAGAATCGGATGGTAATGAAAAATCGTGGTAAATTTCATGATTTTTTTTTATTCTCAACTTGTTTATTATCTACGAGTATCAACAAAAATAATTATTACGACATGTAACATGTAATGACTTTAGGGACCCTGTCTATTTATCAGCTCTCACCGAACAGCCTTTAGAAACTACTAACGTACTTTTCAAAGTACTATTTTAATACTACTTTCCAAAGTTCAAATGAATACACCAGACCATTCTTTTTAAGTACCTTACATTTTTAATATACTCTAAGTTTGTTTAACAATGTATGTACTACGAACAATAATTAGATATATAAAATTGTTAAGTAACTATGAACAACTATCACTAAACAGAAGTACAATCAACTTTATTATATTCCCAATCTTTCGAGAACTTGACAGCACCCATGGTCACGTCGCGTCGATACTTCGGATTCGGATATATACTCATACTGCGTAGATCACACCGAAAAATAATAGTTTTAAACTGAAGGTGGCTGTGGCTAACTATGATTTTGAGACGTTGAACACCTCAGTCCCCGCGTGACGATGGGTGCTGTCAATTACTCGAAACGCGTATATTAACTTAATTTTGTATTCCCAATACAAAATTAAATTAATATACGCGATAAAATCCGTAAAAACAAGTTTTATTCAAATGAGTAGTCTTCGCGTGAACATAGAAATTATTATACAGTCAAGTGGTTATTGAAAAATATTTTAATTTTTTTTTCTTACAGCCATACGTTTTTTGATAACTATTTCTTGTGAAAAAAGCCACTGTCTAAATTCTAAAAAAGTCAAAAAGTCTACACTAAACGTAGTGATTACATTATCTTTGGGCTACACGGCACAAGCAAAATCTTTGTGGTATTTGCAATGATTTTATCGTAGACTCGACCTTAAGCGTTTTTCAACAGTTATATGGATTGTTTGATTGTATTTCTGCGAGGACAGTGATTTTATGAATCGTTTCACGTGATGTTAATTGTGATTGTAACTCATCAATGACCTGTTATGTGCCTTACTGAATTTTGTAAATATAATAATAGATAAAATACTTTGTGTTTTATTTCTAAATGATGTGTGCCGTTAGGGGTTCAGAAGTAGGTGGGTTCTTAAAAAGTCAAGATTTATAGTCAATTATTTATTTATCTAGCTTCCGCACACGTACAAGTAAGTTTCTATGAAGGGGATCACTGGCCTGACGTAGGGGCGAAGTCCAAGCGCTGTTCCCTCAGGGTCGTAGATAGCCAGCTAGCAGAAGCAGCCGGTGGTACTCAAGCCCGACAGTGATGACGGCCGTTAGTAAGAAAGAGGGTAGGCCAACACTCCGTTAGCTCGCGGCACGGCAAGCAGGTAGCCCTTAAGAAGTAGGTAGATTCCCAGCGGGATCAACTGCACCTCGAATAATTTAAATTTTAATTGTAGGTAAGCAAGTTCAACGATCGTTAGTAGGAGGGTCACGCGCGTTGCGAACTTGAAGCAGTCTCAGGTAGGAATGAATAAGGAATGGTCCGAACGGGGACTTGGCGTCGCTTCCGAATCCTATCGAGTACTTTGTTTTAGAGATCGGTGAGTAAAATGGTTCACTCTGCGCGGATGAAATTAACTAGTCTATGGTTCCGTAGAATAACTATTTTAAATTAACAATATGTAATAATTTATTACTTTTTATTTTTAGATTAGAATTTTATATTACTATTATTTATTTAAGATTATAATTAATTAAATTATAACTATTTATAAGGGTGCATACATATTGTGTGTAAGGGGCTCCGCTAAGATCTTGGAGCCCAAGCCAACCCCGCCTGCACGTGGCGCACCTGCTGGACAACGGAAAGGGCTCTGGCGATACCACTCCTCTGGGATTCGTCCTAGGGGTTCGGGGGTCAGACGACAGTCGCCCCGGTAATTGGCACTAAGCCACTCAAAAATGGAAAGTAAAAGAAAGAGAGATACGTTTAGGACTAGGGCGTCGCCGCATAACGACGCGCATGGGGATCGCCTTAACCCTGCGACAAGTATGCGAGGGCTACCAAATCTCCTGAAGATCGCGCATCTTACAAGACAGCGAAAAGAGCTGCCAAGAAAGCTGTAGCCAGAGCCAGGCGTGACCATTTGCAACCATTATATGCTAAGTTGGACACTCCTGAGGGGCACAAGCTCATATATAAACTGGCGCGCTCTAGGGCCAAAGCAGCGCAAGATATTACTCGCTGCTGCAGCGTCAACGGACCTAATGGCGAGCTCCTGTACGATGATCGTGCAGTGAAGGAGAGATGGCTCTCTTATTTCCACGTTTTGCTGAATACTCAGCACCGGGAAGTGCACCCTCCCGAACAACTCCCGAACCATGGACTCGTGCCACCGATTACACCTGACGAGGTCCTCGCATCTCTTCGTCACATGGAGAATCGGAAAGCTGTCGGACCAGACGAGGTGCCAATTGAAGCGTGGAAAGCGCTGGGGGTTCGTGGTGTGTGCATTCTTACTAACCTTTATAATAGAATCTGAGCGACCGAATAATGCCCGATCAGTGGCGGCTTAGTATAATAACGCCGGTCCACAAGGTTGAAGGGTCCGTTCAGGATTGCGGTAATTAACGCGGTATAAAGGTGATGTCACACACCATGAAGCTCTTCGAGCGCATTATTGACACCAGAATCCGACAGGAGTGTACAGTGTCGGACTCCCAGTACGGTTTCCAACCAGGACGCGGTACCATGGGCCCTATATTCGCCCTAAGGATCCTCATGGAGAAGCACAGGGAAAAGAATATGCCTCTGCATTTTTTATTCCTAGACCTGCAGAAAGCCTTTGACTGTATTCCTAGGGAGTTGATCTGGTGGGCGTTGCGGTCGAAGTTGGTACCAGAGACCTACGTGGAAATCGTACGTGACATGTACCGCAACTCCGATTCAATAGTCAGGACCGCTGTTGGTGATACCGCCCCCTTCCCCATAACCGTAGGCGTGCATCAGGGCTCCGTCTTAAGCCCCTATCTCTTCAGTGTGATATTAGACGAACTGTCAGCCAGCGTACAGAAACTACCGCAGCCTTGGCTGCTTATGTACGCTGATGATATCGCACTGGTAGATGGGGACATAGGACGGCTCACCAGACGCGTGCACGCATGGAGGGAGGCGCTTGAGAACGGCGGGCTGAAGCTAAACGTGGCGAAGAAGGAGTATATGGCCTGCAACAGCACAGATCTGACGTCTCTCCGTATAGGCGACGACACCGTCGAGCGCACGGACAACTTCAAGTACCTCGGATCTGTGCTTGATGCGTCCGGGGACATCGATCGCGACATCAAGGCCCGTATATCAGCGGCTTGGGCGAAATGGCGCGAGGTGACGGGTGTCATTTGTGACCCCAAAATGCCGGTCAAGCTGAAGGGACAGGTCTATAAGACCATCATAAGGCCTGTCCTTACGTACGGCAGTGAGGCGTGGCCGGTGCTGGAGCGACACCGGCAGTTGTTGCATGTCACGGAGATGAACATGCTGCGGTGGATGTGTGGCGTCACGCGGAAAGACCGTGTACGGAATACATACATCCGCGGCAGCCTCCATGTCCGTGACATTGCTGACAAGCTGCAGGAAAGTCGCCTCCACTGGTACGGCCACGTCTTACGACGACCGGCAAGCTACGTGGGAAACAAATGCCTGGACATGACCCTACCTGGTACCAGGAGTAGAGGACGGCCCAAGAAACGCTGGCTTGATGTCATGCAGGATGACATGCGCGCCAATGGGCTAGTTGTTAGGGACGCCGAAGACCGGGCAAAGTGGAGGAGGAAGTGCAGGAAAGCGGACCCTGGGTTCTCCCGCGCTGGGCGGGATGAGCAACCGGGATAAACGCTAGGTAGAAGAAGATAAGGGTGTATACAGATGCACCGTTGCAGATGTTCTTTAACATAATTTTTAATACACGTAATGTTGACTAAAGGCCCTGATCGTCGGGCGACCCAGAAGTTTATACGTGGTATTTTGATTCATAATCAATGATATCTAATATGAATCTCACTGAATACCAGCGTAAAATAGCAGTTTAGTAATGTTGTGTTTCGTATGGTGAGTGTAGAGAACCGGAGACCCTTTTTACTGGAAAAGAGGCATTCCATCTTAGTCCTCACTGGTGACAACGCATCTGCATTTTAATTCGTAATCGAGGATAGATGCAGATGTCTATGGGCCACAGCAACCACTTACCATAAGGTGGACTGTGTTTTCGTTTGTCCCCCTTATCCTATAAAACAAATGATAAATGCAGATGTCTATGGGTCACAGTATTTACTTGGCATCAGGTGGACTGTGCTCGTTTGTCACCCTTATTCTATAAAAAAAAATACGTCCTACTTCTGGGCACGGGCTTCCGCATATTACAAGGTATGGAGCTATTATTCCCCCGCGTGGGTTCAGTTCTTGTTAGAGGACTTCACATGTCCTTGAAACAATTTAGTCTTTAGGCATGCAGGTTTTCTCACAATTTCATTGGAGGCGGGTTTCGAACCCGGGTTGCTCGCGTACTATAAAAAGAGATCTATTATGAGCTATAACTATTACTTGAGACACATTGCAATTATGGCTGGCACCAATGGGTCGGCTCTATCAGAAAAGGACCAAGCTCATATAGAATATCAGTGTAAAACAGTAGCATGTTACTGTTGTGCTTCGTACGGTAAACGAAGAGAACCGGAGGCCCGGCCCATACACCATACAGGGTATTTTTGGAACGCTCCCGAAAACTAAGACAGGCGACAGCACCAAGTATACCTTTGATCATGGGTCACAAATAAATTCGATCCTGATGAAAAAAAAATCATCTTTTTACAACGTTTTATTAGCTTTATTCACGCGCTATCATGTTAGTACAGCTAAATGAAACGATAATTTCATAAAAAATATCATGAAAATACTGAAACATAAAACCAGCAGTGGAAACTGAATGGATATCACCTGACTAATGGAGGTTAATGTACGCGCGAACGGTGAAAAGAGAACGCTGGCCTTGAACTTGGGCACTGAGCGATTTATCACGTATTGGTACGAAGGGGGCGCGACGGGGGAACAATCCGCCAGTATTACTGTGCCTGCATGCTATTGGTTCCCGCGCTTTGTTCGCTCCAAAAATACAGTCGCATACACAGCTTACTTTGCGACTCGCGACGATGTTTTAAAAAGGAAGGAAAGAAAAATTATTTATATCTATTGTTTTATGACTGAACTAGTGAACGAAAAGGTAAATATGATAGGGGAAGGTGAATGGGGAAAATTGTGCAGTAAAATTAAAAGTGTTGAGGAAGAATACCGAAAAACTTACCATGTGATCGACCTGATGACGGAAGCTCAAGCGAAGATGAAAGTGATGATGAAGTAGCGTCCAGTAACACCAACACACCATCAACATCTGGCTTCCATGTGACCCAAGACGACATAATGGACGGCGTGCCACCCTTAGCTTAAGTTTTCTTGTTACAAACTACTTTATATTTTACGATAGAAATAACAAATAATGCTCAAATAAACATTATCCATTCTTAATTCCAACCTTTTCCAAAGTTCTAAATAGCTAGTAAAGCACCTATTATGATTCTACAATAAAATAATTAATTACTTACTATAATATTATAAAACAATATCCCAATACCATGTAGTACTTTAGAACGCGACTGTAACCATACTCCCCCCCACTCGATCTGTATCTAGCTCGGTGCGAAACAATTGTAACCCGGCCGGCTCGTGTTGCCTTACGCTGTGACGCAGTAGGTTTCAATTTTGTCGGCATTCGTTATTAATCGTAGTTTTTGAAACAGTTCCGTGTTGATTTAGTACACGCGTGCGCGTCGCGTTTCGTCGTCGTCTTATTTATTAAATTGTTTTTACTTGTGATAACGTGTTGGTATTATTCTTGTTGTTAAGTTTTTTGTTTTAATAATGCTTAACGTGTACGTTGTAAATACGGCAAACATGTTAGGTATCCGAACCTAGGTACACGAAGTATCGCTAAATAAATTGTTAAGACGTCGGGATGGAACAAGTGTGTCATACTGTGCAGTGCACAAAGTGTTGAAGCGTAATCGAATGCGCCCATACAAATTGCACAAAGTGCAAGCTTTAGTTCCGGCAATCACGACCACCAACGAGTTTTCTGCCGTTGGTTATTATACCAGCAACAACGTGTGCCTGGTTCCATTGAGCATATTATCTGGACGGATGAGTCGACATTTACCAGAAACAGCCTGTGGAACCGAAGAAATACACACGTGTATTCAGAGGTTAACCCGCACGCTGTTCCTTTATCAGCTAACCTTTAATCAGCTGATATAAATTCAGTCATTCCACTGCTGGTTTAATGTTTCAGTATTTTCATGATATTTCTTATGAAATTATCGTTTCATTTAACTGTACTAACATGATGGCGCGTGAATAAAGCTAATAAAACGTTGTAAAAAGATGATTTTTTTTTCATCAGGATCGAATTTATTTGTGACCCATGATCAAAGGTATAGTTGGTGCTGTCGCCTGTCTTGGTTTTCGGGAGCGTTCCAAAAATACCCTGTATATATAAATCGTAACGCATCGCAATCGCAACGTAGGGGCAGAAATGTGTTACGAATTTTCATTTGGCACGTTCCGGAAACAACATTCTCGCTTCTTCCCACATCCATATATCTATGCATACATAGAATAGAATAATTTTTTATTCAATATAGATCACATGTGTAATTCTTATTGAGTCATTTTTTTACTTTACCGCTGCTTCGAAAAAACCCCTCTGTCCTGGGAAGAACCAGCAAGAAGCCCAGCGGGACATTTTTTAAATAAATTTTACATGAATGGTTGTACAAACTATTTACAAAATTTATTTTAGAAACAGCGATACGAGAGAATACTCCGAAGCAATACAACTGCGAACTAAAGTGATCAGTAGTACAATTGTGTTTTATTATTAGTGTGGTTTTAAGTTGTAATTAGTGTCAATTTTGGTAATCCACTCGACAGTTTTTAATTGTCTCTAACTACAAGCTAGTAACTTTATCAATAATGTATTCATTTATATTATAATAACCCTTTTTAAACAGTTTTAGTTTAATAAAATATTTAAACTTGGTAATAGAGAGAGCTTATATCTATGGCTAGTATATTTTCTGGGACTTTGTTGTAATACTCGCTTATCTGGTTACGAATTACGATGCATTACATTTTTTAATTGTCTCTAACTACAAGCTCGTAACTTTATCAACAATGTATTCATTTATAT
Organism: Parnassius glacialis; assembly: GCA_033319125.1. Taxonomy (NCBI): domain Eukaryota; kingdom Metazoa; phylum Arthropoda; class Insecta; order Lepidoptera; family Papilionidae; genus Parnassius; species Parnassius glacialis. Next base: position 3,824,333 of record JAVANC010000003.1, read on the forward strand.
TATAATAACCCTTTTTAAAGAGTTTTAGTTTAATAAAATATTTAAACTTGGTAATAGAGAGAGCTTATATCCATGGCTAGTATATTTTCTGGGACTTTGTTGTAATACTCGCTTATCTGGTTACGAATTACGATGCATTATATTTTACCCCTGATGATATCGCATCTGAATTTTGATTCATAATTGAGGAAAGACTAGTTTATGGACCACACATCGTCCACATAGCATCATGTGGTTTTACAGATCAGACAGCCCTCTGTGTAGGACTTGCATGAGGAGAGAAGAAACGGTGACTCATGCACTGCTGGTATATCCAGATGTCGCATCATGCAGAGTTAAACATCCCGTCGCGCCGAGGTGGTCAGTAACATTAAAACGAAGATTTCCTCCCTTCTCCGCTTCCTGCATATTTTCATCAGCACGGAGTAACATTCGACATTCGGCGGAGAAAAAAATTACTTTATTTTAGTCTCTCGACATAGACATATAAATTGTCCAGCGCTGTTGATACATACGACTAACTTACGATAAAAAATTATCGCTGCGATTTTAATCAATTAAGATTTGTATGTTTTTAAATCTTTATCAACTATAGACACTTATTATTTGGGTAAATTTAGAGAAGTGAACACATTATCAATACCAGCGTAAAATAGTAGCTGCTTCTATGTTTCGTGTGGCGAGTGTAGAGAAACGGACTCTTTTTACTGGAAATGGGGCATTCCGTCTTAGTCCTCAGGGGTGACAACGCATTATGCATTTTGATTCTTAATCGAAGATAGATCTAGCTGCCTATGGGCCACAGCATCCTCTTACCATCAGGTGGACTGTGTGCTCGTTTGTCATCCTTGTTCTATAAAAAAAAACATAGTCGTTAACACTAACATTTACAATTTGATATAGATATTTTAAACAAAGATTTTCAATATAATTAACATAATCATATTTTCCAACCAGATAGTTACAGAAGAATGCCTTAGTTGTAACGAGCACAAATTATGCTACACTGCCTGCATCTTTGTTTTCTCTTTATGAGGAAATAAAAGATCTAAGTATAATGTAGCCGATGAAAAATCTAATTTAATAACATGCCTTCCATATTTTCGAAAAATATTATATGAATATCGCTTAAAAAATAAGAACTCGAATGTCAAAGATAAAAAAGAAATTGCCAAGAAACATCTTGGCAATTTCTTTTTTATCTCGATGAATGTAAAGTATATTAAAAATCATTCGATTAAGAATTTAATTAAGTATTTCATAAGCACATACTTTTCCAAGCATAAGTACCTATACTATTTCAAGAAGTGTCAATTATTGTGTGTCGTTTTGTTCCACCTGGTCTTAAGAAATTACTGAACTTCTTCGAGGAGATTTTATGGCTCAAAAACTACAATATTCCTGCCCACACCTAAAATACGCCTTTCAAACGTGGAGTTGCGCAAAAAAGCCCGTTGCAAGCTACTAATTTAATCAAAACACAAAAACATCAGCTGTGTGCTTGTTTGTCACTCTTGTCTTACGTTTTTTTTAAAGAGATCAGCGTGGTCACTAGGCGGGCAGAACTAATCTTTCATCAGAGTAAGTAGAAACCTTTCAGAATATGCATCATTAATGTGTTCTTAAAACCACCTGTGGATTTAATATTATGATGATAAAGAAAAACATCGTGAAGAAACCGGCATATTTAAGAAATAAGAAAAAATATTTTGAAGACATGTGAAGTTCGCCAACACGCATTCGGGCAGCGCGGTGGACATTTCCTTGCCCTCAAACTCAGAAATGAGAGGATGCCTGTGCTCAGCAGTGGGACCTACAGGCCGTAACTTTAAGAAAAAAATCACATCTGTATTACAACGAGAATCTGCAGCTTGAACTAACTTAAGGTATTTACCTATCTCTATTTTTTTTCTCAGAGAATAAGGGTGACGAACGAGCTCACAGTTCACCTGATGGTAAGTGGACTGTGGATGCTGTTGCCCATAGACATCTACATCTATGCTCGATTAAACATAAAAATGCTGATGCGTTGTCACCTCTGAGGTCTAAGAAAGCATGCCTCGTTTCCAGTAAAAAGGATTCTCCACTCTCACCTACACTCATACAAAACAGCAGCATTGCGCTCCTATTTTACACTGGTAAGTGTGAGAACCAGGTCGAGCCGACCCATTCGCTTCTACTTTTATTTGAAATTATCCCAAACTGAATGTTATTTATGGTAAACAATGTTTCTGTCTACTGATCGACCCTTACGAATGTGTGCGTGCGCAGTCAAATGTGTTAAAATAATGCATTACCCCACGGATTTTGAAATTAAAAAATAAACAAGGACAGAATGTTTAAGATTTTTTTTAATTAATTTTTCTTCACTATTTGCCTATATTACTTATTCTGAACCTTCTCTGCAAAGTTGGCCGGTTATTGCAAAATAACCCTGTATGTCATATGTTCTACACCTATCTGTTCAGACATGAGACATGTACAATGCAATTTTTTTATATTTTATTTTAGGCTATATATACATAGTTTCGAGACGTCAAAATCTTTTTAGTTTTAATTCTCGTTTGTTTGTGCTAGAACAAATATATTTTTTTTTAACTTTCTTTCGTGTGTTTGAAAGAGTTAGGAAACACTACAAGTGCTTAATGTTGTAAAGTGTAAACTGAATTATCTAAAGCTGCAATGAAAACTGTATGACGTTCGACAAAATGTAGGCTCGTATCTCCAAAGATATTAAAACTGATGCAGATGGTGTATGATTCTAAGGGTGCGTACAGATTAAGTAACATGTTGTGTAACTTTTGTTTTATAACACGACCACATTATGCAACATTGTTTTTCAACATTACAACAAATAACAATACTGTACACATTAGAATAACAATACAATGTAACAATTATATATGACATTGTCGTATGACGTTATATAACACGTTTTATAACATTCAGCCTCCACATTACTGAAACATGTTATATAACATACTGTGTAACATAATGTGTACGCACCGTGAGATAAGGTTGCACTGTAGCTGTTTATAGGGTAGTGGCTACACTTACACCGTCACTACCCCATACAGTCGCGCGTGCATGTAGTAAGAGGTGACAGAGTGAAACAAACCATGAGATGGGCAACAGGGTTTTCTGCCGACTTCCAAAAAGGAGACGGTACTCAATTCGATGTTTTTTTTTATGTGTGTTACGTCATAACTTTTCACTGGGTGGATCGATTTCGATGATTCTTTTTTTATATCAAAGCTGATACTTCTCGTGTGGTCCCGTATGAATTTGATCAAGGTCAGACCAATAGTTTTTGAGTTATTCTTAATAACTTATATTGAAGTCGGCTGTACAACATTTTTAATTTTCTGCCGACTTCCAAAAAGGAGACGGTACTCAATGAGGGCTAATAATCTTTCACTCACCAGATGTCGCTAGTTGTGACTGAGGTAAAGTTTTTCATTACACAGTGTCAGTTAATTAAGAAATTAGTTTTAAATAATAGTTTATCATTATCTAGAGCATTATATTAATATACAACACAATGCGTCAGTGGTTTGATTTTTAAATTTTTGCACTTTATAACTATTTTTTTTAATTTTTCTTCTTTAAGTTATATTTATAGTTTTGTTTGTTCATTTCTGTTGTAATTAATATAAAATATAACTAACAATACGGAAAGAAATCTTAAATATTACATTTTCCTAAGAAATTATCGTCCCCGCTATGAAATCTGTCAAATATTTTACCTCACTGTAAAGTGGCGCCGCCCTGGTGGCAGAAAAAGTTGTGGATGCCCTCATTCGAGTGTATATTTTTTTTTGTGTTACCTCATAACTTTATACTGGGCGAACCGATTTCGATGATTCTTTTTTTATATGAAAGCTGATAGTTCTCGTGTGGTCCCATATGAATTTGATCAAGGTCGGACTAATGGTTATTGAGTTATTCTTAAATAACCTATATTCAAGTCGCTTATATTGAAGTCGGCTGTACAAAATTTTTAATTTTAAGTTATAAATTATTCTAATTTAAATTTTTATACGCTTTGCTACTTTGATCAATAAGTAAATATTTTTATTAACATTCTAATAACTAAAAAAATTGCAGTTGCCAACAAGACTGCCAAGCGTGTCAACTTTTGAAAATATCCCCACTATAAGTATAATCTGTGGAAAAAAATTAAAGTTGGTAAAAAGTTACTTCGCGTACATCCGCTCGATAAAATAAATGAATGAATGAAATATACTTTATTGTATACCAAAAAATACATATGAGAAAAAAAACATAATTTATTTAAAGGTACAATTGGCGGCCTTATCGCTTTGGAGCGATCTCTACCAGGCAACCACATTGCAGAGGATAAAATGACATGTGAGGAAGGGTAAGGGTGTACGTAGGTTGTTAGAAAATACACACGACAAATATAAAATAATCCATAAATACATACATACTATAATAAATAAATACATTTTAAATAAAAAAATATATACATACATAAACGAGAGCAGAAAGGATTAAACAAGTGAAGTCAAAGCCTAAACGAAGGGAAAAATGAGTAGGTAGTAATTTTTTAAAGGAATGACTATTTAAGGAGGAAAAAAGTGCGCTTTGACAAGTTTTTTAAACTTATCAATAGACTGCGCACTTCTAAAATGCTGCGGTAGGGAGTTCCAGAGCCTAACAGCTTCAACAGAAAAGGATTTAGAATAGAAGGAAGTGTTATAAGATGGAATTTTTAGGGTGAGGTTTTTATCAGAGCGAAGAGAGCGACAGTGAGTGTCACCAAGAAACTCAAACCGCTCTTTAAGGGAAGTGGGATTGAATAGTATACAGTATAAAAGAGAAATAATGTGAGTATTCCTGCGAAGACGGATCGGAAGCCACTTGAGTTTTTCGCGATATTCGGAGACATGGTCATATTTTCGAAGTCAAAATATGAACCGTATGCATAGATTCTGAATGCGCTCAAGTTTATTAAGCATCTCCTCATTTAAATTGAGATAACACGTGTCAGCATAATCGAGAATCGGTAAAAGAAGTTATTGTGCAAGCGCAATTTTGGTAGGTATGGGTAAAAAATTACTTAATCGACGGAGAGATCCGACCGACGCAAACACCCTCCTACTTACCTCGCTTACCTGTGGAGCCCAAGATAAAAATTTGTCAAAAGTAACACCTAGATTTTTAACGGTGTCACTATATGGCACAGGTGACCCATCAAAAATAATACCAGGTAGGGAAGAAAAATCTATAAGATTAACCAATTTTTGACTGTTTATAATTATTGCTTTTGTTTTTGATGGATTTACTTTAAGACCGTATGACTTACACCAATCCAGAATTAAGTCAAGATCTTTGACTTACTTTGATAAAATGATGTGTCTTTTCTAGTTTGAAGAGCACCTTCCGCCCTCCCTCAATGAGGGCTAATAATCTTCCACTCACCAGATGTCTCTAGTTATGACTGAGGTAAAGTTTTTTGTTACACATTGTCAGTTAATTGAGAAATTAGTTTTAAATAATAGTTTATCATTATCTAGAGTATTATATTAATACACAACACAATGCGTCAGTGGCTTGATTTTTAGTTTTTTTGCACTTTATAACTCTTTTTTTTTTAAAATCGGTTTTTAATTATATTTATAGTTTGGTTTATTCATTTCTAATGTAAATAATAAAAAATATAACTAATAATACAGAAAGAAACCATAAAGATTATATTTTCCTGAGAAATTATCGTCCCCGCTATGAAATCTGTGAAATATTTTACCTCACTGCAAAATAGCGCCGCCCTGGTGGCAGAAAAAGTCGTGGATGCCCTCATTGCGTGCACTATCAACGTCACCACTACTCCCAAGTCCCAACACCACTACACTAGGAAAGACACACCACTGACAACAATGCGACACGTGTTTCGCCTCTACACGAGGCATCTTCAGGTAATCTAGACTGCGGTGGCTGACCGCTAAGTAAGTAGAATTATTTACCAACTTTAATATAATGGACTTCCGCAAAGTAACGCCTGATTATATTTATAATCTATGGGAGATGCCTGCGTATAGCAGTGAACTTTGCTAGGCTGTAACGGTAACGGTGACTGTTTGACTTGGGTCAAACAGTTGAGATTGGCTTGGTCAGGGGTTCCACTCCCGTAAGAGACTATTGTATGCCATTTAACAATAGCTTAAAGTCTAGATGTTTAATCATCTATCTACAATCCAGGACTAATTCATATAATTGAATAACTTAATGTTTTAAGAAATATGCTAAATTTGAATATTGACGACAAATACCACTCAAGTAAGTTTTAAAAGCAAAATTACAACTGAGAGGAAGTCTGTGCCCACGGTTGGGTACAGACTTCCTGTCAGTTCTGAGGTTTTAGTGCGAGAAAGTGTCTGCCGCGCTGCCCCAACGCGTTTTGCAGGACTTCATGAATTCGAAACGTTTTTTTTTTTAATTTTTGAACTGAAAACTTCTTCAGAATCGTGATTTGAAACTTGAGGAAGCGAAAAAGCGATACTAAAAAAGAGATAAACATATACATCACATACAACAAAATGACATAGTGTTTTATTATGAATGTTTACATGTATAATTGCATTCGCATTCGTCTCATTCTCTCGAAGTTTAGTTTTCCGATTCTGAAGGTTTTACTTCTACCGCGTTTGAACTGCACAAGTTTTTCTTTAGTCGTGCAGGTTTCCTCACGCAATTTTCCTTCACTGCCGAGCACGAGGTAAATTAAATTGACGATGAAATAAAACCAATTTTAACGTAAAATGGTATGCTTTTATTTTAAAAAATATACACCGCATTCTTTAACAATATTCCTTTATCCATATATATATAGACAAAATTGTATTATTTACAACTGGAAAGAAAATATTTTCCATTAAATAAATTATTTATCAGTTAAAATGCAAGCACTCTATTGAAAGTTCTTTGCATATAAACATACAGACACATTACAATGCGTGTCTGCTTGGTGTTCGATGCATTAAAGATTAAGCCGTATGTCTGCGACATTGAGTTATTATGTACTACATAAGAACATTATAATTCAATGGTCTAGGCGAAAAAATTAATAATAAAACCACTTTTGGTGTAACAAATGTGCTTAGAAAACATATAAAAGCTTAAATATTAGGTGCGTCTAAACAAAGATCAAACTTGATACACCATTGACTATGTATCTTACCATTGTAACCAAAAATGTTTATAACGTTTTTTTTATAGAGTAAGAGTGACAAACGAGCAGTCTACCTGATGGTAAGAGAACAATGTGGCCCAGTTACGTTCATCCTTGATTAAGAATCATAATACAGATGCGTCGTCACCCCTGAAAACTAATGCCTCGTTTTCAGTAAAAAGAGTCTCCGGTTCTTTAAACTCACAATACAAAACAGCTGTGTTCTTGTTTTGTGTACTTCAAGTTGAACTATTTACAGGGACAACATGACTAATTTGTTTTTATTTGGAATCACATTAAGAACAAGGCTGCAATATGTGGTTTCATTATACTTCCAAAGACATGAAACGTTTCAAGCAATAGCTATATTAAACACCGTAACTTTAACCTGTGTAATTTTTTAATCCAGTTTTATCGGAGACTACATTTAACTACTAACGTTGACGTTGATAGTAATCTAGTTTGGATAGGAATTTCTGATCAAAATGGATATAAATATAAGTTTTTTTTAAACATGGATTCCAGCCTTTTCATCACAGAACGACTCGGGTAAAACATTTCCATACGATAGTTTTTCTTTTATTATTCAACACAATATTGAACAATAATAATATTATCTCCTTAATATTGTATAATATTCAATGACTTATTGTTCGGCAGTGACTAAGTTAATAATAATTTTTATGTGTTGTGCAAAAATTATTTCATATTCATTGAACGTAAAACGCGATAACATTTACTTACAATCACTTGCACTTGATTCAACGTTTTAATTATAAGGTTTATTGTGATATTAATGAAACAAAAATGATGGAATATAAGAATTTACACAATTGTTCAAAAGAGTAACGACTGTAATCTTTCCGTGTAATAGAAAATAACGATAGATGCCGTAAAGGAAATGGCGGGACAAGGGGCAAATCTCTCAAATATACCAGTTGATGATAGGATAAAAAAGTCAATAATTTATTCCATGAATAGCCCACGTGCCCAAAAAGGAATTAGGTGTCTAATAGCATGACAATGCTATTTTGCCCAGGACATGTTCGGTAAAAACACTATAATAAATAACACTTAATGTTTTTGTCACATTAGTTTCCAAATCATTTGTGCGGTACGAGAAGCGATGTTTATTATATATTTACAAAAATATTGAGATCAATATTAAGTATGGGATTGGATAGCAATTAAAATGAAAATATATCGTGAATTTTCTTTCACATTCGCCTTCTTTTAAAGTAACTTTTGACAATATTCTATTTGCCTGCAGGTAGAAAGAAACAAATATAAAGTGATACCATTACGAAACTTCAGGTTGCTAATCATGAAGTAAAATTTAAAATAGTATTATAATTTTTAATATACCACGATTTTTTTCAAACAGACATTACACAAAAGCGAGTTAATAAAAACGTGGTAAGGGGTCAAGTCGGTGCGGCGAAAAACACATAGGTACACATAATAATTTTTTTCGCTATAAAAAAGTCATAATAGTCTGAGGTCATGAAAGTGTCGTCGGATCGTTTTGTTTTTTTATAAAAATTAAGTGACAAACGAACTTACAATCCACCCGAGAATAGGTGGAAAATGCGGACCATTGACACCTGCAGCCATCTTCAAACGAAGAAAGCTACAGATGCGTTGTCACATCTGAGGACTAAGGTGGAATGACTTACAGCCTTTAAAAGCAGGTAGCCGGTAAAAGCACCAGGGTGGCCCGCGAAATTTAATTTTTTTACGTCTTTTGGAATTTACAGGTCAGGGTCAGATTAAATGTTTAACAAAATATGATTCGCGAGCGTAACGAGTATGTGTTTACAGAATTATAGAATTACAAATCATGATAAGTGATAAAAATACCAAAAATACAAGAAAAGTGCATGTAGTTTTAAAGGAGACGATTTCTACTTATACAAAGATACTGTATCAGAGTTATTATTCATATATTTTTTACTGCATCACAGTACAATAATTTTCCGACTACCAGATAGAATAGAAGATAGAGTATGACTGAATCTGTTTACTACGTAAGCAAATATTTGCATAATTTCCTATGTAAGCAGATATCAAAATATATATAATACGTAAACCATCAATGCGACTAGATTATTTTTTGAAAAAAATATGTTGGACAATACAAAATGGAAAAAATTTAAATGAAAATAGAAGATTTACAGGCATATTATATCATACGATGTTACAAATGATGATTTAAAAAGTAACAACGTTCAAAATTGGATTTGTTTTAGCAAAAACGACCCAAACTACAAATTAATCACTTTAATTAATATGTTGTTTTGTTTCTTACTTATATTCATAGAAGGAACACTAATTTGAGTTGACTTTATTAAACAAAAAAATTTGAGAAGGATCCCACCCACTGCAAATACATTTTATATGTTGGAACATTTTTGTAGTATGCATAATTGTGGCATCAAAAATTACTTTATGTAGCTTAAATTAATTAATTACATATCAATTATCATAAATATAGAATAATATGCTTTAAATTTTATAATATTTAGTTTGGGTCAGTCACAATAGATAGATTAAAAACAGTTTAGTCCAATATTATTGAAAATGCATGTATGTTTGACACAAAAAGTGAAATTAAGTATGTCTTCAAATTACTATGAAACAACTAACATTTCGTTCAAAAATGTATCACACATACCTTATCTTTCACATACTCCAACAACATTGAAAAACCTCTTTACTGTTTGTGACAATATTTCATATCCCTCTGTAGATTAGATATAGGACATGTCCTTGTTGAACAACAGAAATGTTTTAAGTTTCTTTCTATATATAAACTGCTACTTGCAATGAGAATGTTACAGCCAAACACTTACTTAAAAATATACTTCTAAATCAAAATAATAAATTTACAATACTGTTTTTGAATGCCATAAAGGTTACAAACAGTTGATTTATCTATAGACAGCATGAATACCCAAGGTAATAAAATGAACTCTCTACAGATAGGAGTAAATTAAAATTTTCGTTCATTGCAATTTTATTGATAACAGGATAGGTTATCAATGCTTACCGCTCTTACCTTTGGCAATCAGTTAACCATTAATATGGTAAAGTTATCAAAACTCTTTACAAGGCATTATAAATTCAAGCTTTGTTGTAGAGCCTTTTGTAGCTAACACTATTGTCACAAAACTCATTCATTATTATTCTACATAGGAACAAGTGGAACATAACTATCAGCACAATTATTGTTATCCAGAATAATGGATTCAGTCCACCTAAGCTGTAGCCATGTTTGTGCAATGCTATCACATGGTTCTCATGCGGTGGCGCCTCGATCACCTCTCTTACATGGATAGCATGCCGTAAATCCTCCATATGCTGTTTATCAGCAGTAATATACAATATAGCTGTCAAAGGCTCGGTCAATTTCACTGGGAAGTATTTCCGGTATGGACCTAATTGCACCGGGGAATCAAGGCAGCCAGCATCGCAGGCATAATATGTTTTATCTGACCTATCTAATGCTACAAAAATAGCTGCTTTGTTATCTTCTTGTAATATCACACTGATATTTACATGTGTCATATTTCCATAGTTGACGCGACGGAATAGAAAATCTCTGTGCAGTTTTGATGGATGTATATTATATTCTAAATGTTGATTGCTGAAACGTAAACTACCAAAACTTAATATCATCGCCTGATTCACACCACTGGCTCCAGCTTTCAGCAAATTATGACAACCTTGCTTCTCTAGTGTTAATAGCCAAACACTAGCAACAGCATTTAAATTAGCCAGGTTATTCAACGGTTTCCACAAATTAAGTGCGTCTAAAGTTGAATAGCCTTCATAACAGCCCTCAGAATATGTTAATGATCGTAATATATCAGATCTTGTTACAGCCTTTATATTGTCTTCATGTTCATAGCTCCTAACTTGTGAAAGAATAGCATAGATTGTTGCATTAATACGGTCACCGTTGATAACACCTTCTGCTTTAGAATCTGAGATGTAAAAGCCAGTGTACCACAAACCTTGCCACACTCGAGCATGGTTTTCTCTCAACATCCTCACAGCAGTTCTATCTCCAGTTAGTGCAATCACTTTCTCCATTTCGTCAATAGCTTTCTTTTCTACAATATCCTTATGTTTTGCATAATCAGACTGTTTAATCGGTTTGCTGTATTGTATTGTAGTTAATATCATGATATCAAGTCCATCTCGAGCATCAACTTGAACAACATTTTCTATTTTTCTGCAAACTACAGCTGCCGCTATGATCTTGTCACTGTCTGGTATTGGTATCATACCAGTGACAACCTCATATTCTTTTGCATCTACACCCTGGTGTAACTTTATCGTCTGTTTGACTGACGTTGGCCAATCAGACACCCTAGGAGTTGATAGGCGTAATGTTTTACCAGAATTTGTTGGATTGTTGACTAGAATCTCTTGAACAAGGAGAGAAGGTAAAGTCCGATGTGCGTAATATTGATATGATATTTGTAATCCTGTGTTGCTACATTGAAATCTATGGAGAATTCCTTTCTTGTAATCGACAAGGGTAGCCTCTTTCATATCATAATCGTCAACAATGTACAAAGGATGATAGTACACTGGCAATGACAGCGTTCTGCCATGTTTAATATTCAAAAAAGAGTCATGCTCTAAAGCTATACCAAATAAACCGTTACCCACATAAGGCACGTAATTATGTCTCGAAGAAGTTAAAGTAGCAGCAGTTTCTTGCCTTAGGTAGGCGTCGTAGTCTCCCAATGCTTCTTGAAAAGGATTTATAAAGTTCCTCTGACATACTATTTGATTGCTCACAGCTGAACTCTCCGATTCAAAGAGCCAGTCCATTAACGAAGGTCCTATGTAAAGAATAAAGAATATAACAATAAGAAGAATTATAACCAACTTTTTTCTAGTCATTGGACCGTCAGTAAGTCTGTTTACACGTCTTAAAAAATCCCCGGTGCGGCGATTCATATCGTTTCCACTGTTTGCAAGCCTTTCCATCACAAAAATCCACTGCTGCCACTTAAAAGTTCACACAAAAAAACTTGAAATAGACTGAAGTGAGACCAATAATTGTCATTGTAAATAATTTAAATCGAAATGTGAAAATTAATTTAACGTTATCAAAATTTACGAACAAAACAAGCGATATCACAAAAGTCAAAGAGTTTTTTTTTTGGAGTTTATGACCTGGTATCTAGATCTTTAGGTCAAGTCTTGAGTATTTTTATTAGGTTTATTATAATTTCTCCAAATGTATAATTATCCTTCATAGTTCACTACTTCACAATATGTTGATGCGTCACATTGTGCAGCCCTTGGGAGATTTTGACGGCAACTTGAGCCAGCAGACAGCTGACAGTTGGTGATGGTATCTAAAGGCGCCTATGCAAACAGCTTATCTTGAGAATCCATCACCATCAGAGCACTTGTTTCACCGTTTCCTCTAATATTTCACATGCGTAGACAGTTAATACATAAAATCGCACCACTTTTACATATCAAAATCCACTTCAAATTCAAACTATTATTTAAACTATAAAACAAGAGCAGCAAACCGCCGCCGATCAAGTTCCCGCCAAAACTCCAAAGAGTTTTGTTGTTTTTTTAGTGTTGCCAGTGTGACTTGATTGAAACTTAAGCCTGGTTTACATTTTTAGAAATGACAAGTGCGAGTGAATATGCGGTAAGATCATTATTACATGGAATTCCAAACCGCACAGTATTTCTAGTATTGAATATGGATGACTAACTGCGCCGACAAGTTCTTAAAGTAATCAGAGAAGTCATAAATCATTGTTATTTATAATAGCATAGTAGCGTCTCGCATCATTTTATGTTTTAAATTTAGCTATTTAATATTAAATAAACAATCACGTTTCAGTAATTCGTGAACGAATTTAATGTTATCGTTTATTCGGGACGTCAAGCACCTTAGTCCCCCTTCGTGACCATGGGTGCTGTAAAGTACCCGAAACGTCGGGACTTAATAAGTTAAATTAATCACGATAGAATCGATAAAATTAGTTTCATTATATGTAATGTTCACGGAAATATAAGAAATCATTATCACTTCGCCATTAGCGCAAACCAAAATTAACTATTAAAATGAAAACCAAAATTATTCACCAACACGTGTATTTTGTGACGTGTTGGCTAGAGCGTGGACGGTCGGCGAGCGAGGAGCGAGGGGTAGCAAGGCTAGCGCGGGGCAGAGCTATTTGTCAGCGAATAGAGCAAGCTGTTATTCAGTTGTTACTTTTTATTTTACCCTTATCACTTGTCACCAGTAAGTTACTGGCAGTAACGCGTAGTGTTTCTATATAGTTTGTGCTTATCAATCGCACTTGTTACTGCCTGTTCACACGCACTAAGCACTTGTCAGATGCATTTGCTACTCGCATGTCACTTCTCAAAATGTAAAATAAGCTTTACATTGAAATGTCTGAAAAGGTACATTTAAAAAGCTAAAAGTTACCAGGTGATAATTTTTTTAAAGACACCAATAATTAAATAACAAACAATTATTTTAAAATAATACTGAAAACAACAGGTAATTGATGATATTTGTATTCGAAGTGATAGAAATTGTGGTTGTTTAATGAATAAATTTATTTTCAAAAATTAATTACAGTAGAAACTCGATTATCCGGCCCTCAGTTATACGGATTCGCGATTATCCAGACCATCAACCGCGACCAATTAAATAATTAAGTCATTTTGAGCCAAGTTACAAAATGTTTAACATAATATGTACTACAAGTCCAATTTATGCAAGCATGAACGTGTTGGAATTGGCGGAACTTTTAGAAGACGCTTTGTATTGTTGGTTTTTACAAAAGCAATCAACTGGGCGACCGATATCTGGCCTGGCCCTTGTTCTGTGAAAAAGCATTACAATTAAATAAAAAAAATGTGGTGATAAATTATTTGTCGCAAGTAACGGATGGTTATACAGATTTAAATCTCGTCATGTTAATGACTTGGAAATACAAGGTGCAAAAATGTCAGCTAAAGTAGACGCAGAAAATTCTTTCAAAGAAGGTTTTAAGAAGAACTTGGATGAAAATAACTACAACTTGGATTTTGTTTATAATGATGATGAAACCGGATTAAACGGGAAGTTATTACCTTCAAAATCTTTAGCTTCTAGAAGAGAGAATTCAGTTCCAGGATATAAAACTAGCAAACAGCGAGTAACAATTTTACTTTAAGCTAAGACTACCGGGACCCCTAAAATACCTTTACTCATCATTCGAAAATCAAAAAAACCCAGAGAAGAAATTTACCTTCGTATTCTAATAATTCGTATGCATAGACTTAATATATGTGTGCCCTCTAGTGAGATTAAAATAAGTCTAGCCTGGCACCTCGGAATGTAGATGGAAGCACATAAAAGTGTCATTTTCTTCGTAAAATAATGTTCTAAGTTGCATGCCCATGCTAGCCAACACGTCACAAAATATTTGTCTTGTATGTGTAAAAAAAAATTAGTTAATAGAATTATATATTTTATTATATATATAATAAATATTAATTAGTAAAGGTATATGTGCCAGCCTACACTGACGTATTTTGTATACAATATGTTGATGGGTCACATTGCATTTCATTGATGCTTCTGTATCGTAATCTGTGTGACGGGCGTCTCTTATCGCTGCAAGCAGTTTTGTTGTACGAGGCTTGCAACTGTTGTCATGTTCGAGACTGGCCGGACGAACTGACGATACGGCCTTATTTTCATCTATCGTCAGAAATAATTAGCGGGTTGCAATTTGTAATGTAATGTTAGAGACTAGAGCCCAATGACTTCGTCAATCTTACTTAGCGGTACCATGTAGCGACATCTATGGAAATGTATTAAATAAAGAACGATGTATTTCACAACAACCGCTTCCGTAGATAGATAATAGATGGCGCTAGAGTAGTCAAGTGAGCTCGGCCACGGTCCTTATTGCTTTGTAAGAGAGATCTTGCTTGCTTGAGAGAGCTTATTAAAAGCCGGGTTCCTAACCCTGATGTTTAATTAGCTCTAGCCACACAGACCATAAAATCAACAAATCGTGTGCATGAACGAATCAAATAAAGTAAGTACTTAAAACTAGACTTGGACACAGCCTAATATAATGCTTGGACACTAGTTTTAAACTTACTTTAGGAGCAGCGAGGTACTCGGGCCATGTTTAACCAAAAACAAATGAGGATTTAGATAAGAAATTGTAAAAGAAGTTATACAACATGCGCCATTTTAAACGTGGGTCACGATACAGCTATATTATTTTTGTAGTACGAATGGGTAGGCTCGACCGGGGAAGGACCAGCGTAAAATAGCAACTTAATGCTGCCGTGTTATGAGTGTAGAGAACAGGAGACTTTTTTACTAGAAACGAGGCATTCCATTTAGGTTCGCAATGGTGACAACGCATCTGTATTATTATTCTTAATTGAGGATAAATTTAGTAGTCTATGGGCCACACCATTCACTTGCAATTAGGTGAACTTTGTGCTTGCTTGTCCCCTTTTACTATAAAAGAAATTATGGGCAAGTAACACAGTTGGTATTCTATTTCGTAAATCCCACTTATACTTGGAATATGGTACAGTCCTATTCCAAGTCCCAGACTGGAATGAGACGTCAATCTGGATTTATTCATTGATTATTTTCTGTTTCACTCAATTTATTTTCCATTTAGTTTGTATGAATAGTGGTAGTTCATCCAGAATTCGCTGGTTCATATCTGGATCGAAGGATCCATCTTCAATTAACTTTATTATGAAATGAAAATTCCAGTACTTTCAAACTCTTATTTGTCATCAGAATAATTTTAAAAAGTTTACATTACAAATTACACAAGTGAGCGTAACGTTTTCGCCGGCGGTAGTCGGACTATAGACAAAACATAGACTATTAATGTTGCTAGAAGCAAACTAAAATTATCTCTGTTAAGATTTCAATACGCGCAATGTCGATGGTAGATGAATTAATAACTTTGACGGCTCGTTCCACATTCATTCGGATCTATCAAATGAAAGCAAAAGCACCCGTTTAGACAGACCATATTGAAAGAAATGAAACACAATAATTTACTTTGTATATTTAATACATGTGTATAAATTCTACTAATACATAACTATCACAACATTTTAAATTGTTTTATATTTAAAGAGCACCAATATTTTGTATCTTTTATTAAACCATGCATACTATACGTATACATTCCAATTTAAATTTAATAAATTCGTATTTTGTATATATGAGATTCCCACAGATTTACCTTAAATAATTTGGTAAACGTAACTTTCAATATAATAAAATTCTTGCATAACGTAATTACAAATGAATATTAGTTTTATCCGCAATTATTTATCATAATATCATGTAAAAATCGATAGAAAACAAAACAAAGATTCAGTTAGTCACCGGACGGGAATTCCGGCTTGCAATGAGGATTTACCTTAGCTAATATTTTATATAACTACTGATATTAATTTAAGCTACAAACCCTGTTTCGTATTTGTTAACCATTTCTAATGCGTTTTATGTATTTAACATTGTCTGAGACACAATACCAATTTAAATATTTATTATAACATTAGTTGTATATTGACAATGTAACTAACGTTGAGAATACTACCACTTATATATTTTTAAAAGATTTTTGTGCGACGCTGGTACAGAAAACATTATTACTGATTTAAAATGTTTGGTTTTAATATGTGATTTTGAGGGTAATTATCAATTACTTAAAAGTACTAACGCGATGTTATTGAAGATAACTGTTACAGAATAGTAAAAATGATTATTAATAAATTACTAAAAGGCAAATCATTCTATATATAATCTTCATAATTATATTAATTATTATTATTTGAAGTATGTTGATATTATTAATGATAACCACAAAAAACTGTTACTCGCTACATTATAAGTAAATAAGAAATGCAATGAGGAATGTTGATGTTGAATGTTACTTGTGCAAAAAACTTATATAATTTTAACTAATTAATACACTTTTACCCAAATACTCAAATTTAATAGCCAATTTTACGACGCCGTTAAGTGTTGTCGTGTCACAGTCACTTTGACTTAAAGTGATAGAGACAGCACGAGGCTTAACGGCGTCTTGAAATTGAGTAACATTTGAGTATTTGGGCATTTGTGGAATATTTAATAACTAAATCTACTTACCTATAGCTGGAAGGGAATTCTCACGTTTTCATAACTGTGGTGTTTAGATATTTAATTGATATTTATATATTTTAACTAAAACAATTGAAGCCGCATAAATTAATCTAAAATATAATAAAAAAATACTTTTAAAAAGTGAATAACATGTCAATAGAAATAAATTAAAAGCCAATAGAAATTAATTATGAACTCTAATACTGCGTGATGGAGGGAGGGATGCAAGAGATCTAACAAAGTATAATAAAATTTTAATAAATACTTGGTAGTGAGTACATTCAATTTTACTTGGCCTCACTTAATTTATTGAAGCAATACAATTTTTCTACACTTTTATATAAGTAGTTTTAATTTAATGTAGAAACATAAATGTAGATCAGATATTTGTGTTTTATATAAAAACAATGTAATGTTGCCATATTTATTGACATTTGTATAAAATAGTAAGAAAAATATTGTTTTCTATATCAAACATAAATTATAACTGCTTAATTTTAATTCATCATTAACTATACACGTAACAAAATATATAAATAGAATAAAATATTATGCAAGTATTCATTACGGTCGTTTATCGAAGAAATATATTAATGCAGTAATGATACATTCACCTCATATTATGATGCAAGTATATTCAATATTTTAAAATTTGTTTCAAATTTCAACTTACTCAAACTCAGACAAAACACATTTTTAGATATGTAATGTAAGGCATAATTATTATAGTATTTGCAAATAAGCTGCTAACTATAACAAAATGGAAAGTTATCTTAAATGCTAAGTTTTATAAATAATATTTCGACTTAAAAGAAATTAGTTAGGCATGTATTTAGTTTTCGTTTTGATCGACGGCCTTCCACTCCCGATCAGATCTCAACAGTACGATCTCGTCTTCGGAGTCAGTTTCGGAAGGCGGGACGTCATCGTCGTCGTAATACGGCTTCTGGAGTAGATCTAGAAATGTGAACACGTGATATGAGAAACTGAATTTATATTTTGACAATGATTAATATACTTTGATTGATTAATAACATATTTCAGGCCTTTACAAGTCCACTGTTGAACATAGGCCACCTACAAGGAATCAAATCAGAATTAATCGACTTCCTGCATGACTTATCAAGTCGTCAATCCATCTGATGGGGGGACGCCCTACACTTATCTTACTGGTACGAGGCTGCCCTTCATGAACGGTAGCGAAGCCTCCATATAAGCCGAGAAGCCGGGCTTGCCAGATCAAACTACGACAATCAATAATATCATATAATAATATCAGCTAATAAAATAACTCGTAAACTGTTTCAAACTATTTCAAATTTCCCGCGCGCTCCTCTGTTCTACACAGGTCATTAATCGTCGCGGCAAAACTGCGCGATACTGCTGTCATAAAAAAGGAGTTGAGTTGAGCGATTAGTCGTCTCTTTCGCACGCGTGGGCTTTAAGCTGGGCTTTCGAGAAGACGATCGCTCCCTTTCTAAGCTGTGGCAAAACGTTTTATCTATACAAATAAATAAAATGAAGTGTCTGTTAGTCGTGTCGAAATAACAGCTTTTTACTATATGCATATGAAAGTATATACGGTACTTATAACAAAAACACGATTTCTAAAATTTTTGTCTGTCTGTCTTTCTGTCTGTCAGTCTGTTTGTTCCGGCTAATCTCCGAAACGGCTGGACTGATTCTGACCGGACTTTCATTGGCAGATAGCTGATGATATAAGAAGTAACTTAAGCTACTTTTATTTCAGAAAATGAATTAGGGCCCCCGCAAAAAATTAAAACCCATGAAATCCAATCGTAATAAATTACGCACGGGCGAAGTCACGGGGAACAACTAGTAATATAACTACGATTGTTTATATAGCAATTGTTATAAAAAATTGACGGCTCCGTGGCGCAGTGGCTTAGCAATGAGTTGCTTACGCTGGGGGGCGCGGGTTCGAATCCCGCACGGAACAAGTATTTATATGGCCTACAAATAATTGTTCCGGGTCTGGATGTTTGTCCTTGTGCAATTTATGTTTGTAAACTGCCTCCACGATACAGGAGAAAATCCTAGTGTGGGGGTAACGTTTTTTAAAAAAAAAAATAAAAAAAAAAATTGGTATGGAGCCGTAAGCCCGACTTTTGGTGTGAAGTTAGGGGCGCATGGGCGATAGGTTTGCAAGTTCACTTGACATTTCAATATTTATTCTGTGTCTTTGCTTGAGCGAATGAATATTGTGAGTTGAAAATTTATGCTTTTTTTTCGATCATTTTTAGTGAATATGAAGGATAATATTGTTTTTTTGCGTTGAATTGAAGTGTGTTAAAGTACTAATCAGCGAGGAAAAGGTATAATCTTTAAACTTTGTTGAGAAATATAATATTTTCACCAACATTTTACGCGGATGTAATCACATCTTTCCTAAAGAAAGAGAGACGATTCGATTTAGAATATAAATATTTTTTTTTTAAATTTTGTACATAGTTTGTACTTTGTTCATGCTTTTCTTTTGTTCACGTACTGTACTGTATGTAAATATCTTTTTCTTTCGCCCAAGCAAAACTCAAACGGCTTTTTTCAAAGCCACCGAAGGTATGCAATTGCTGATATGTCATACAATCTATCTAGCAGTAGTATGCCTCCTGTGCCTTGTTAAATACGTCCTCGACAGAACTGAATATGAAACTGAAGAGGGGGGACAGATCAAGATTGGTTTATTTTTATAAAACTGCTAAAAACAACATAATCATATCTTGGGTTTGCCCTAGTTTGGAGCCCTAGCTTCGCCACTGCTCATGAAACCAAATTTCGACGCAATGAAAGACTTTCTCATAGTGCAATATAAGTAAGACCAAAATATGCAAGATAAAGTGTTAGATTGTACTCTTTGCTCTTCTGTACAATTCGTCAGTCGTTTTTAAAGTTGGAAGTTGTCAAGAATGTATTTAGAAAACGACTTACCGTAAGACACGTTTTCGCAGAGCGGCCGCTTATCTTCGTTCGGCAGGTGAGTGAACATGTAGTTGCGGCGATGGTCACGAGCACGTTGCCGGCAGCCGTAGCACCAGGCTGCCACTGCCACGAGGGCTACGCCCACCACGCCTGCACAATCACACCGGACTTACACCAAAGATCTCTCTATGTATACTAGTAGACGGACTCTCCGGCCTTAATACATTGCGCACAAAGTTACACTGTATGAGGGACTGAGGTGAGCTTATTTCCTATGCAGATGATCACACAGTGTCATCATCATTGAAAACTTGCGTTTTAATTAATAGTTTCTAGTGTTTGTATATTCATAAAACAAGTGTTAAAATTAAAAATGATGTACAACCAACTTGAATATAAATTTTTAAGGATAACTCAAAAACTACTGGTCTGACCTTGATCGAATTTATATGGGACCAGCATTCAAATAAAAAAGAATCATCGAAATCGGTTTACCTAGAAAAAAGTTATGAGGTAACAACACATAAAAAACGTAGTCGAATTGAGTACCTCCTCCTTTTTATTTAATTTTTGAGACATTTTTAACATCTTTTTTTAATTCTAATACTTTTAGGAATATCCGTAATTAATTAATAAAACTTTTAATCTAATTCATATAAAATATAATTAATATTTCAGAAGGAAACACTCGTCTTGACAATTTCTAACAAATTAATTTTCTTCGCTATGAAATCGGTTAAATATGTCACCTCATTCCTAAGTGCCGTGGCAGAAAATATCGTGGATGCCCTCATTCTTCGTACCTCTTTTAGTCGATTACTAGCGGGCGATAAGATCGAGTTCTTTGTTTTGTAAACCACGGACGTTGTTTTCGACAATCTAACACTGATTTTATTTAATGTGGCTAACATTTATGTAAGAACGGAATAAAGTAGTAGTAATGTAAAGTTACAGCCTATATACGTCGCACTGCTGGGCACAGACCTCCCCTCATTTCTGAGAGGGTTTTTTGCCCAAATGTGTGTTGGCGAACTTCACGTCTTCGAAATATTTTTTTTCTTATTCCTCAGACATTCCTCACGATGTTTTCCTTTAGCACCGAGCACGTGGTAAATAAGCACTTAAAATAGCAATTAACAATTTCATTGGTGCCGTTGGGGATCGAACCCAGTTCGCTCGCGTACTGTGTACAATTTACAGCGAGCGCTAACCATCTGAGCTACCACGGCTCTTAAGAACGGAATATGAGACGATAAAAGAAATGGAATGTTAGATTGATGATAGGTACAGTATGAGCGAGCAAAGATTAGAGAGATAAAGACAAGATAAAGGCATAGACGGTTATCGACATAATATAAGACATGGTGTATAATTTACTCTTTGGTATAAAACAGTACTTCCCGTTTTATTACTATGCTCTATGCATTAGATATAAAGATCGAGTTAAGGAGTTTTGGCGGGAACTTGACCGGCGGCGGTTTGCTGCTCCTGTATTATCGTTTAAATAATGGTTTGAAATGGATTTTGATATGTGAAGGTGGTGCGATTTTGTGTATTGTACAAGTGCTCTGATGGTGATGTGATTCCCAAAATAAGGTGTCTGTTTGCTTAGGCGCTTTGACATACCATAGCCAACTATCAGCTGTCTGCTGGCTCAAGTTACCGTCAAAATCTCCTAAGGACTGCACAATGTGATGCATCAACATATTGTGAAGCAATATACTATGAAAGATAGTTATACATTGTAACTTCAGGCTCAGAAGGGCTAGAACCCAGAACTGTAAAGCCAGTTATAACAAAAAAGATCGAGTTAACACGACGTGCTTTTGAAAACCCATTCCCATATTTATGTGGGCACTTTGTCAATGTGATTTGAAATTTATTTTAGATAAGTATGTATTTTCCTAGAAGCGGTAACTGTCGTAAACAAAGGCTTGGTATATTTACCGTGTCAGCTACCCGCCCATGCCTGCGCTGTTACACAGTTTTTTAACTCAGCCGAAAACAGAAGTGTTATATGTTTGTAGTTTGTCAGACCGTGCAACTACTGTTGTGTTTCAAACAGTGCAAATACTGTTCTTGGTATTGTTAAAGTTACAGCATTCCATCTTAGTCCTCACGGGTGACAACGCATCTGCATTTTGATTCGCAAACGAGAATAATGTAGATGTCTACGGGCCTCAGCAACTACTTACCATCAGGTGGACTGTGAGCTCGTTTGTCACCCTATTTCTATTAAAAAAGCCTACATAGGTCCCACTGCCGGGTACAGGTCACCACTCACTTCTGAGAGGGTTTCAGGGAAAGTTAAGGTGTCCACCGCGCCGCCCCAATGCGTGTTGGCGGACTTCGCATGTCTTCGAAATTTTCTTTTATTTCTCAGACACGCAGGTTTTCTCACGGTGTTTGATGGACACCCGGCCGGCGGAGGTTATTCGCGACAAAGAAGAGTTCCAGGAAACAAGAAGAAGAATAAGTAAAAAAGAAAGAATCCTCTCAGTGCTTATATCAGTTAATTAATAATAATAATAAAGTCCTTTAGACCGACTTTCGGTCACGGCGGTTAGCATTAACGGAGACTAGCCATCTGCACAGGACAGGATTATAGTGCCCGAGTGTATGCACAAGCACAGATGCACTCTCTATTCCCTCACTCTCATAATCCGATGGAACGGTAAACCGACACGATCGGAGAGATTAGGTGCAGGATCAACGGCTTTACAATTTTATTTAGATTGCTTTTGCAGGAGGCACGGGGGTGAAACACCGCCAACTTCCTGACTCCGGGCAGCTGATGAGAATTTCGTGATGGAAAAACTCTACAACTGATTTTTTTTGGCCCAACCCGGGCCTAAAAAATTGCATTCGAACCCGGGACCACATAATTAGTAGTTCTACTTTTTTTTATAGAATAGGGTGACAAACAAGCACACAGTCCACCTGATGGTAAGTGGTTGCTGCGGCCCATAGACATCTACATCTATCCTCGTCTGCGAATCAAAATGCAGATGCGTTGTCACCCGTGAGGACTAAGATGGAATGCCTCATTTCCTGTAAAAAGGGCCTCCGGCCACCGGCACTCACCAAGCGAAACTCAGAGGTAAACCTCTACTTGACGCTGGTATTCTGTGAGGTCGTGGTATCACCCCGGTTCGAGCCGGCCCATCCGTGCGACAGCAAAAGCTGCCGCGTGGCTCTACCACTGTTGAAACCACTACTACAACAACTAGATCAACGTGGCATCATTAGTTAATTAATTAATAATATAGTGCGGTCCTTGTAAATAATGTAATACATTGCTTATAGTTGCGTCCCTCTTTTAATCATTTCAATAGAACCGTCAAGAAAGTAAAATCAGGTCTTCACATAGTCAAATACACACAGATTTATAAATTAAAATAAGGTCCACTTACTCAGAGTCCGCTTCAAAACATATGAGGGTAAAATAGAAGCTATTGAATAAAGTAAACTGTATGCTAAGCCGAAATTTTTACGCCTTTCTAAAAATTTTACAACTGTTATATACATAGTTTGAATACATCGTGAGGAAACAACTTACATGTCTGAGAAAAAAAATATTTTGAAGATATGTGACATTTTTTTGCCCTAAAACCCTCTCAGAAGTGAGGGGCGGCCTGTACCCAGCAGTGGGCCGTATATAGGCTGTAACTTAACTTTACTGAGCAAGGTTAGACTTTCTAGCACCTATAAAAGGGCAGAGCCGAGGATAGAATTGTCAAATAAAGAACGTCTGTATAAGAATACTTACCAGACAACATTACAAAGACAAGTCGGGGCATCCCCAAAACAGTGTCGTCCCTTTCTAACTTGAACAGCACATTCGGGGTCAAATTGCTATTGCTGTTAATCTGAAACAATAAATACAAGCTTAATAGTTAAAACAGTAATCAATAAACCCGACTGGCGTTAAAAAGTTTACTGTAAAAAACCTTCCCCCTCACTTTTTTTGTATTTGCAGATGCAATATATAAATATTATATAATCTATGTCACTCCCATATAATATATATCGATAATCCATCAAGCCATTTAAGTAACAGAGCGTGCCAAAGAAATAGACACACATACATACATTCGAATCACCTTCGGCTTTCAGAGGCTTTGGTCTTTTTTATATAATTTTTAGAACCTATCTAAGCGAACAAAGCACGTAGCGACATTTAGATTTAAGTTAATCAAATACCATTTATTTTATCAATATTTTTTAAATGTTCCAAGTTTTTAGAATAAAATATAGCCAACATTCCTCCTGGTATTGCTCTATATCTGTTCGTAAAGTTTCATCACAATAGGTTCAACCATTCCGAAGATTAGCCCGTACAGACAGGCAGACAGACAGACAGACAAAAATGTCATAAATGGTTATTAACGTCTTAAAAGCATACAAATAACCCCTTGAACTTAATAAGAAAAATTATATTCTACTCACTTTGATATGTCTATTGAGGGTTATGTATCCATCGTGAACGGCTGTCAATAAGACCTCCCTCCCCATGTAGGTAACGGGCAGAGACAGGAGGAACCTGCCAGCTGCGTCGGTGGTGTTGGTGACCAGCGGGTGAATTGAAGTCAACGGCGACACCGACAGCTTAGCCCCCACCAGCGGTAGACTGTTATAATCCAGTGCTAGACCTGGAATCACAACAGGATAAAGCCACAATTAGTAAATGACTATCAGTGTAATTGAAAATTGAGTCTGGACTAGATTCATCATCATCATTGCAGACCTTTACGAGTACGCTGCTGAACGGCATAAGCATTCCGTTTACATTAGACGTAAAATGACGTAAACGCTCAGACCGGCGACGGGGAACGGCGTCAAAGGTGTGAGACGTCTGGCACTGCGATCAAACAAGTCAATCTACCAAGTGAGGCAGTTAATGCCACGTTGGACAAAATATCGTATGAAAATATCGTGTCCAACCCACAAAAAAGACTGTTTTGCATTACAACAAAACAGTTATTATGTGTGCAAGAATTTTAAGTTTTAACAGTGGTAGAGCCACGCGGCAGCTTTTGCTGTCGTACGGATGGGACGGCTCGAACCGGGGTGGTACCACGACCTCACAGAAAACCAGCGTGAAGTAGAGGTTTACCTCTGCGTTTCGCTTGGTGAGTGCAGGTGGCCGGAGGCCCTTTTTACTGGAAATGAGGCATTCCATCTTAGTCCTCACGGGTAACAACGCATCTACATTTTGATTTGTAATTGAATTGTTCTTAAATAGCAATAATATTCATATTTTATGTATTACTGAACATTGGTTAAAAGCTTATAACTTAATGTTTAACTTCAGTAATCACCAGGTGGTCAGTTCTTTCAATAGAGAAACGGTTTTAAGAGGTGGCTCCTTAATATTAGCTAGTAAATTATTGTCATGTAAAGAACGTAAAGATATTGTGAGCCTCTCTGTTGAGCGAACTGTAGAAATGGCATGTGTTGAGTTTGTGCACCTCATTGTTGTGAGCGTCTACAGACCCCCATGTTCTATATACGATACTTTTGAAAAAATTATGGAGGAAGTTTTGCTAAGCTTAATAAACAGAATAAATCTGTTGTAATATTTGAATTGGTAGAGCCACGCGGCAGCGTTTGCTGTCGCACGGATGGGCCGGCTCGAACCGGGGTGGTACCACGACCTCACAGAATACCAGCGTGAAGTAGAGGTTTACCTCTGCGTTTCGCTTGGTGAGTGCAGGTGGCCGGAGGCCCTTTTTACTGGAAATGAGGCATTCCATCTTAGTCCTCACGGGTGACAACGCATCTGCATCTTGATTCGCAAACGAGGATAGATGTAGATGTCTATGGGCCGCAGCAACCACTTACCATCAGGTGGACTGTGTGATCGTTTGTCACCCTTATCCTATAAAAAAAAAGAAAACACACAGCATTGTATTCATAGAATTTGCCATAAGATGGCAATCGCAATCGGCTGGATGAGGCAAAGGTACAAAAAAGAACAAGCGAAGGAGAGGTAAGAAAGATAGCTTTTACTTAATATATTATGGCAAATTCTATGGATGTTTCTTCAATCAACGCTGTGTGTTTTAGAAACACATATAATATCGTATTTCACATAAGATTTAGATGCTCGGGAATTCATACGTCTTGCAATAATATACTATTGCAAGACGTATGAATGCTCAGAAAACATATGCACATAAA